>JBBDGP010000258.1:0-600000 GCA_037952835.1 Lithobates septentrionalis
GGACATGGAAACCGTTGCGGCGGGCTTTAGACAAACAAAAGTGCCGGCCGCATCGCCAGGAAATGGGGCGAACGGTACCAGCTGCGGCGAGATAAAACGCAATCTCTGTAGATCTAAGTGGATAACTATCTCTCAGCCCAGCATAAGCAGCAGCTGCTGTGTATAGATTGCTCTGTTTACAGGTCCAGACTACTGCAGGCCTTCCAGCTGCTAAAATACACCCCATTGTTCTCCATCAAAACCGTTCTTCTACTTTTCCCCTTCATCTCCAAACCCCCGAGATGTTTTGCATACATCATCGCGTAAGTGATGAAAGCTGCTTTTGAAGCGTAATTCTCACATTAAAATCAATTCTTTGTTGTTGGTATTTTTTTTTTTTTCATTTTTTTTTTTTCCTCCCAAAAACCGACTCCTCCCGTTCGCCTTGTTCGGCTCATGCTGAACTCTGGCCACTAGAGGGCGCGTTTGGTTCAGCGTGCCTCTCGGTGGAATTGTCCACTCGCTGTCTGTACAGATGCACATATGGCTGAAAATTATCTTTTTTATAGTTACAATTATGAGCAATTGGAGGAAATGACAGCTGAATTACGCCGCGTTCATTTTATTTGTTTTTTTTTTTTTTACTTTTTTTTTTTACATGCGAAAATTTGTTGCAAACATGAAATTAAGGCGAACGCCGCGAAAAGGCAGCTCTCACCTTAGACGCGTTCCTGCCGGGGGGGGCGCAGGCAGTACAGCGTAGCATGCTGTTTACCTCCCATGTAGCTGCCCGTCATCTATTCCACCTGTCAGATTGGTAGGATGTGAAGAGCCCCCCTGCGTCGCCTCTGCTGTCATACGTTTATGTGTTTACCATGCGATTTACTCTCAAAGCAGACCTGGTATAAAAAAAAGTATAACGCGCTCATAGTATAAACGTCATTGCTCACTTTGCTTTGGGACCTGAAATGTGGAAATAATGGGTATGTTTCTGTGGAAAGAAGCTGGTCCCATCCACTGCATGTGTTCCTGCCAGTCCCTAGTACTTTCCTATTAAAAACTGACCATGCTAGGCAGGAGAGCACATTGTGGTCGGTTCTCTAGCTATGCTGGGAGCTCAGCCTGCTCTCCTCCAATGATCTGACTTGTCCCCCCTCCCCTGTACAGCCATTCACTAGGAGGATCAGTGAGCTGCTGTTTATCCTCCCCCAGCTCTTATGCAGCTGAGTATTAGAGGGAATGTGATCAAAAAAAAAGGGGAGGTGAGTTTTTTGGGTTTTTTTCTTTAACCGCTTGCCGACGTCTTTATACTGCGGCAGGTCGGCACGATCCCGCGAGCCGTCGTAGCTATAAGTCGGCTCCTTTAAGCGGGATAGCAGACGCACGCCCGCTGCACTGCGGGGGGTGCCGATGCTCACGGTCGCCATGACCGCCGGCCACGAGCAATCGCGGGCACGAGAGGCAGAACAGGGACATGTGTGTAAATACACAAATCCCTGTTCTGTTCTGTGAGAGACAGATCGTGAGTTCCTAATAGCTAGAAACCACGATCTGTCATTTCCTCTAGGTCAGTCCCCTCCCCTTACATTTAGAAACACACACTAGGGAACACAGTTAACCCCTTGATCGCCCCCTAGTGTTAACCCCTTCCCTGCCAGTGACATTTTTACAGTAATCAATGCATTTTTATAGCACTGATCGCTGTATAAATGCCAATGGTCCCAAAAATGTGTCAAAAGTGTCCGCCACAATGTCGCAGTCCCGATAAAAATCGCAGATCGCCGCCATTACTAGTAAAAAAAAATAAATAAATAATAAAAATGTTATAAATCTTTCCCCTATTTTGTAGACGCTATACCTTTTGCAAAAACCAATCAATATACGCTTATTGGGATTTTTTTTTTTTTTTTTTTACCAAAAATATGTAGAAGAATACATATCGGCCTAAACTGAGAAAAATTTGCTTTTTTAAAAAAAAATTGGGGGATATTTATTATAGCAAAAAGTACAAAATATTGTGTGTTTTTTTTCAAAATTGTTGCACTTTTTTTGTTTATAGTGCAAGAAATAAAAACCGCAGCGATGATCAAATACCACCAAAAGAAAGCTCTATTTGTGGGAAAAAAGACGTAAATTTTGTTTTGCGCAATTGTCAGTTAAAGCGACACAGTTCCGAATCGCAAAAAATGTCCTGGTCGTTCAGCAGCCAAATCTTCCGGGGCTGAAGTGGTGTGTGTGTATATAGATATATAGATATATCTAGATATATATAGAGGTAGATATATCTCTATAAATAGATATATCTATATATAGAGATATAGATATATCTCTATATATAGATATATCTCTATATATAGATATAGATATATCTCTATATAGATATCTATAGATATATAAATATATCTATACGCAAACGTTTTCCCTTTCATCTCGATTTTTAAACGGACTGGGTTGTTTTACAAGGTGAGGATTTTCATATACTTTTATCCCCCAACGCTGACGCCTCCCAAGGTTTTTGATGCCTGTGGGCGGGGTTTCCAATCATGTCACCTCCTTGATAGGCTGTTACAGCAGTCACATGATCAGAAAGCTCCCAATCGCAGGTAGCCACTAGTAGCTGTGCAAGGAGCGCGCAAGGCTCTCGACGGAGCTTTGTTTACCTTCTGGTGCGCCTCTCGGCGTTCATGTAGAAGTAAACTTCCATCTCTTGCTGTTCCCTATGATAAGTCTTACCTATAGGTAGTGTGAAGATCTCCTAAACAAGCACCGTTTAGGAGAGATTTACATTCCATGCAGCCGGTGACATTATTGGTGCATGCTCTCTGAAGGAACCGCTGCCGTTTCTTCAGAGCATTGTGCGGTGACCGGCGGCGGCTCCCATGCGCGTGAGTGATGTCATCGTGGCTCCGGCCAGTCACAGAGCCGGAGTCCGCGAACCCTAAAGCAAGACGGGTGAAGATCAGAGCGCCTGCAGCTCTGACATCTCAGCACTGGAAGAGATTTTGTTTTATGGTAAGTTTTGTTAACATAATTGTGCTAGTATGCGATGCATTACCTTGCAGGGACAAAAAGAAAAATTGTCCATCAGTTTACAATGATAGCGTATATGTGTACTACTGACATGAAGAGGTTAAGCAGTTGTCTTTGCTATACTACTTGTGTACTGAAGTTTACTCCGCATAAATGTTGCCTTTCCTGGTTCCTCATTTCTCCTTCCATCATCGGGCTAATAACTTTTTTTTTTTAACCTTTCAGATCCTTTGATGTCATTATTGGGTCTCTGTGCTTCTTTATGCAATGCAGGCAGATCATGGTTGGTGGGAGGGGCTTGCAGGGTGCTGTACACTGCTTCCTGAAAACATCATATCACAATGCCTTAGTACTCCTCGTCGACCTTTTTTTTTTTCCTTCTTCCTGCAAGGTAAACTTTATAAATGCGCTAGTATGCATGGTATACTAGCATATTATGTGGAACTCTAAAACGAAGCTGTTCCAGAGCCGCGATGTCAACGCTGCAGCCGCTTCCATTTTCACCTGTATTGCTTCCGTGTTCGCAGGCTGCAGTTCTGTGACTGGCCAGAACAGCGATGACGTCACTCCCGAGCATGAGCCGCCATTTCACGGCACAGGGCTCGGAAGGAATGGCACTGGTGGCTGTCCCTTTGGAGCGCATGCGCCAGTGATGTCACCGGCTGCCAGTAATGTGAATATCTCCTAAACGGTGCACATTTAGGAGATATTAAGGGCTAGTTTACACTTTGCTTTAAAACAAGGCTTTGGACACTCTTTGGTAAAGCTCTCTGGACCGCAGTCAAAGCTCCTGTCACTAAATAAAATGATTAGCTTACAGTGCGGTTTACACCTTGCTTTTGCTTGAGGCTTCGATGAGCCTTTGGCGCTTCGGTGGGGATTCGATGAGCCTTTGGCGCTTCGGTGAGGCTTCTGTGAGCCTTTGATGGAGCTTCTGTGGGGCTTTGATGAGCCCTTGGTGGAGCATCAGTGGGGCTTCGATGAGCCTTCGGTGGGGCTTCGATGAGCCTTCGGTGGGGCTTCGATGAGCCTTCGGTGGGGCTTCGATGAGCCTTCGGTGGGGCTTCGATGAGCCTTCGGTGGGGCTTCGATGAGCCTTCGGTGGGGCTTCGATGAGCCTTCGGTGGAGCATCAGTGGGGTATCGATGAGCCTTCGGTGGGGCTTCGATGAGCCCTTGGTGGAGCATCAGTGGGGCTTCGATGAGCCCTTGGTGGAGCTTCAATGAGCCTTTGGTGGGGCTTCAATGAGCCTTTGGTGGGGCTTCAGTGAGGCTTCGAACAAGCCCTTGGTGGGGCTTCAGTGGGGCTTTGATGAGTCTTTGGTGGGGCTTTGATGAGCCTTTGGTGGGGCTTTGATGAGCCTTTGGTGGGGCTTTGATGAGCCTTTGGTGGGGCTTTGATGAGCCTTTGGTGGGGCTTTGATGAGCCTTTGGTGGGGCTTTGATGAGCCTTTGGTGGGGCTTTGATGAGCCTTTGGGGCTTTGATGAGCCCTTGGTGGGGCTTTGATGAGCCCTTGGTGGGGCTTCAGTGGGGCTTTGATGAGCCTTTTGTATTGGGGCTTCGTTGAGGCTTCGGTGGGGTTTCAAGTGAGCTTTGCCATAGACTTCTATTGAGGCTTTGAAGCACCACTAAAGCTACATGGGGTGTAATTTTTGAAGCGAAGCAAAAGCAAGGTGTAAACAGGACTGTAAGCTAACCATTTTATTTAGTGACAGGAGCTTTGACTGGTGTTCAGAAAGCTTTAACAAAGCCTGTCCGAAGCCTTGTTTTGAAGCAAGTGTAAACTAGCTGTAAATGTGTGCTGAAACAAGTATAAATGATCCCTTACGCTACCTATAGGTTAGCCTTACTATAAGCTTACCTTTATGTTATAGTCAGCAGAGGACGTTTATTTCCTCTTTAAGAGTCCTCATTCAGTCCTGATGCAAGAAGTGGGCGGGCTCTTGGGCGGAGTTATGCATATATCGAAATGCCTTGATGGGTGGATAACATTCTGAAGGTGGGGGTGTTCCTAGGCAAACGGGCAAAATTCAAGCCATATATGGTGTACACAAGGTGATTCCTGAACAAAGATGGCGCTGGAGAGAGAAGCAGATAAGGGCATTGTCAGTACTGTGTACCTACAAGATGTAAATACCTGTAAGTGGTACACTGACCCATTACTGAGCATGTATAGACTCTATACCTGAAGACTGGTTCACTTTAATACTATTGCATTGTGTATATGTCTGTCTAGATTTGCTGTTCCATATTGTTGTTGCGGGCCGCAGGTTAAACTTATTTCCGAATTTTCCTTAACCGTCCCTTCCACCTCTGCAGCAGCAGTACCGGGAGTGCCAGGAGATGCTGAGCCTGTACCAGAAGTACCTGTCCGAGCAGCAGGACAAGCTGAACCGTTCTCTGTCTGACCTTGGAGCCGGGAGCATCCCTTCCCATCAGGTGAGCGCCCCCCCCCCCCGGGTGTAATAACACAGCAGCCCCCCCCTCCAGGTGTAATAACACACACCCCCCCTCCAGGTGTAATAACACACACCCCCCCTCCGGGTGTAATAACACAGCAGCCCTCCCCTCCGGGTGTAATAACACACCACCCCCCCCTCCAGGTGTAATAACACACACCCCCCCTCCAGGTGTAATAACACACACCCCCCCTCCGGGTGTAATAACACAGCAGCCCTCCCCTCCGGGTGTAATAACACACCACCCCCCCCTCCAGGTGTAATAACACACACCCCCCCTCCGGGTGTAATAACACAGCAGCCCCCCCCTCCGGGTGTAATAACACACCACCCCCCCTCCAGGTGTAATAACACACACCCCCCCTCCAGGTGTAATAACACACACCCCCCCTCCGGGTGTAATAACACAGCACCCCCCCCCCATCCGGGTGTAATAACACAGCACCCCCCCAGGTGTAATAACACCCCCCCCCTGGGTGTAATAACACACACACCCCTCCGGTGTAATAACACCCCCCCCCTGGGTGTAATAACACAGCACCCTCCCCCCCCTCCGGGTGTAATAACACAGCACCCCCCCTCCGGGTGTAATAACACAGCACCCACCAGGTGTAATAAAACACACCCCCCCTCCGGGTGTAATAACACAGCACCCCCCAGGTGTAATAAAACACACCCCCCCTCCAGGTGTAATAAAACACACCCCCCCCTCCGGGTGTAATAACACAGCACCCCCCCCCCATCCGGGTGTAATAACACAGCACACCCCCAGGTGTAATAACACACACACACCCCTCCGGTGTAATAACACCCCCCCCCCCCCGGGTGTAATAACACAGCACCCCCCCCCCTCCGGGTGTAATAACACAGCACCCCCCCTCCGGGTGTAATAACACAGCACCCACCAGGTGTAATAAAACACACCCCCCCTCCGGGTGTAATAACACAGCACCCCCCAGGTGTAATAAAACACACCCCCCCTCCAGGTGTAATAAAACACACCCCCCCTCCGGGTGTAATAACACAGCACCCCCCCCATCCGAGTGTAATAACACCCCCCCCCCCGGTGTAAAAACACAGCACCCACCCCCCCCCCCCCCGCCCTCCGGGTGTACTAACACAGCACCCCGCCCTCCGGGTGTAATAACACAGCACCCCCCCCCCCCCCTTCTTGGTGTAATAACACAGCACCCCCCCCCCCCCTTCTTGGTGTAATAACACAGCACCCCCCCCCCCCCTTCTTGGTGTAATAACACAGCACCCCCCCCCCTTCTTGGTGTAATAACACAGCACCCCCCCCTTCTTGGTGTAATAACACAGCTGCCTTCCACCTCCAGCTCTGATCCAGCCCCCCCCCCCCTCTACTCCCAGCGTGTCACACAGGCCTGCGGGTCATGGAAGCGGTGTGGAATCTCTGTAGTACTCAGCGGGGCAGCGGGGAGCCGAGCCTGGCTTCCTAATGAAGAGCAATTAGCACACTGTATATTTCCTAATACAGTACAATGGACATTTTAATGGTCAAATCAATTATGCAAATCGTCTCGCCTCTGCGGAGGTGCAGATAATGTTTGTTGGATGTAGAGAGCGGTCCATAGCAATGTGCAGAGCGGGGACAGGAGCGTTCCATATATACGAAGTCAGCACCAGAGCCACACTGGATGGTTTTATTCTGTTCTATAAAGCTGAACTCCGGACAAACGGCGAGATTCACAGATGAAATACATACACTATATTACCAAAAGTATCGGGACGCCTGCCTTTACACACACATGAACTTTAATGACATCCCAGTCTTAGTCCGTAGGGTTCAATATTGAGTTGGCCCACCCTTTGCAGCTATAACAGCTTCAACTCTTCTGGGAAGGCTGTCCACAAGGTTTAGGAGTGTGTCTATGGGAATGTTTGACCATTCTTCCAGAAGCGCATTTGTGACGTCAGGCACTGATGTTGGACGAGAAGGCCTGGCTCGCAGTCTGCGCTCTAATTCATCCCAAAGGTGTTCTATCCGGTTGAGGTCAGGACTCTGTGCAGGCCAGTCAAGTTCCTCCACCCCAAACTCGCTCATCCATGTCTTTATGGACCTTGCTTTGTGCACTGGTGTGCAGTCATGTTGGAACAGGAAGGGGCCCATCCCCAAACTGTTCCCACAAAGTTGGGAACATGAAATTGTCCAAAATGTCTTGGTATGCTGACGCCTTAAGAGTTCCCTTCACTGGAACTAAGGGGCCAAGCCCAACCCCTGAGAAACAACCCCACACCATAATCCCCCCTCCACCATAGGATTTAGAGGGGTACCCCAATACTTTCGGCAATATAGTGTGGATGAGTGAGTTTGGGGTGGAGGAACTTGACTGACCTGCACACAGTTCTGACCTCAACCCAAGTTCCTCCACCCCAAACTCACTCATCCACACTATATTGCCGAAAGTATTGGGATACCCCTCTAAATCATTTGGTGGAGGGGGGATCATGGTGTGGGGTCATTTTTCAGGGGTTGGGCTTGGCCCCTTAGTTCCAGTGAAGGGAACTCTTAAGGCGTCCCAACTTTGTGGGAACAGTTTTGGGGATGACCCCTTCCTGTTCCAACATGACTGCACATCAGTGCACAATGCAAGGTCAATAAAGACCTGGGTGAGTGAGTTTGGGGTGGAGGAACTTGACTGACCTCAACCCGATAGAAGACCTTTGGGATGAATTAGAGTGTAAACTACGAGCCAGGCCTTCTCGTATAACATCAGTGCCTGACCTCACAAATGCCTTTCTAGAAGAATGGTCGAACATTCCCATAGACACACTCCTAAACCTTGTGGACGGCCTTCCCAGAAGAGTTGAAGCTGTTATAGCTGCAAAGGGTGGGCCAACTCAATATTGAACCCTACGGACTAAGACTGGGATACCATTAAAGTGGTTGTAAACCCACGATCCAAAAAAAGACCCCAAAAAAACCTGCAAGACAAAGGCATAATGAGCTAGTATGCATAGCATACTAGCTCTTTATGAATATCTTACCTGAGATTGAAGCCCCCGTATCGGTCCTCGTACCCCGCTCCAGCCGGAGACATCGCTCCTGGAGTTACTTCCAGGTATGGCGGGCTCCGGCGCTGTGATTGGCTGGAGCCACGATGACGTCACTCCCGCACATGGGAGCCGCCGGTAACGGTACACTCACATACGTGCTGTTGCTTCAGTGCACATGTGGTGATGATGTCGGCACATGCAGATACAGGGGGTCACGGTTTAGGAGATATCCAGGGTACCTATAAGTGAGCCTTATTATAGCCTTACCTGTAACAAAAAGTGTGTTGTAAGGGTTTACAACCACTTTAAAGTTCATGTGTGTGTAAAGGTAGGTGTCCCAATACTTTTGGTAATATGGTGTATATGGGAGCCGTTTAATCTGCCCGAAGTGTTTCTGTTTTTTTCCAGTTCTGAGATTTACACAGCTCTGCCACACAGTACAGCCCTGTGTCTGGCAACGGGTCTTTTTCCTCCCACAGCCTGTGATTATTCAGCAAAAGGAGAAGCAGCAGACTGATTAGCTCATTACTCGGTCACTCTGCTCTCTACTCCTGTCGGCATGCTCCTTGTCATCACAAGTATAATGCACAGCAGAGCTCATACTGGGAGAGGAAGACGCCACACAAGGAGCCAGTAAGTTGTGCTCATACAACTGATTGGCTACTTGTTCGGCTTCTCCATCGCCCAGTCTGAGCTCTGCTGTACAGGGACTGCAAGAGGCTAACACCAGGTCAAATTCAGGTACCTGCACTGCTTGCTCTGAAGATTTATTGAAATATTAAAGTGGTTGTAAACCCTCCCATATACCCAGTGCAGTGACTGGTCTCCGGTGATATACAGAGATGAAACAAATCCTCCTACATTTGTATCTGTTTATCTGCAATCTTCTCTTCTCTAAATCTATTCAAAGTCCTAGGTTTATAAAGTTTGTCTTAGCTGTCAGAAAACAGGTTAGAGAGCTGAAATATACACACTGCAGAGCCCAGTGAGGAGAGCTCTGACAGCTGATTGAAGGGAAGGGGCACACCCCCACAGCACACAGGAACAGAGCTGAGGCTGTCAATCAGCTGGAGGTCCCTCCCCTGTCACCATTTTCCTCTTGGTGTCAGGAAAACTTGTCAGAAGTGATTCATCCTAATATTAGAGGAAGGACACAGCTAACAGAAAGGCCACTTAGTGCTCTGGAATGAAACGAGTACACAGTACAAGAGAAGTCCCAGCCTGGGGGAGCAAGAGAGCGGCACAGGAGGGTGTGATGGCACGTGGTTATCACCAATGGGAAGGGGGTTAAGTTTCATTGCCTTGACCATCAGTGGCTTGAGGGGAGGGGCTGCGGGGGGCTTCTATTGTGTTTTATGTACACTACTTCTGGGTGCTATTATTGTGCCCCCTGATACCAGTGCTGGGTGTTATTGTGACCACTGAAACAATGCAGGGGTTATTATTGTGCCCACTGACATAGTGCAGGGGTTATTATTGTGCCCACTGACATAGTGCAGGGGTTATTATTGTGCCCACTGACATAGTGCAGGGGTTATTATTGTGCCCACTGACATAGTGCAGGGGTTATTATTGTGCCCACTGACATAGTGCAGGGGTTTTTATTGTGCCCACTGACATAGTGCAGGGGTTATTATTGTGCCCACTGACATAGTGCAGGGGTTTTTATTGTGCCCACTTACAATCCAGGAGTTACTTGTGTGCCCACTGACACAGTGCACGGGTCATTACTGTGCCCACCAACGCAATGCAAGGGGTCATTATTGTGCCCACTGACAATGCAGGGGTTACTTGTGTGCCCACTGACACAATGCAGGGGTTATTATTGCGCCCACTGATACCAATGCAGGGGGTAATTTCTTCTGCTGACACCACTGCTGGAGGTGATTGCATTCACTGATGCCGGAGGTTGTTATTAAAAAGATATATCTGCGCTGTGATGAAGTGGCCGCTGGCACAGATAACCAATATACCTGACTTATAAACAATATTCACAAAATGTGTATGCATAACAAACAGTGATATAAAGTGAAAAAAATTAAAATATAAAGTTTCTAAAAACACACAAAGGAAAACAAATTTTATTTAGTTTTCATTTGTGTTTTTTGGACTTCATATTTTTTGAACTTATATTTTAATTTTTGTTCACTTTATATCACTGGTTGTTTCTCATGTTAATTTTTCGGCGCTACACATTTTGTGAATTGAGGATGTTATTAATTAACCCCAATGCCGGGGGCTATTATTGTGTCCACACCACTCTGTATGATCAGAACTTCATTAAGCTACAGGACTGGAGTGCCTTCAGACTGAGAATACTTTTAAAGGGTCCCGATCATAACAAAGGTAGGGTTATACTGCTGCCTACAGGAGGCATGGACACAATTCCTCCTGTAGGTGGCACTAAAAACGACATTGCTTAATTATGATCAAGCTGTGTCCTTCAATGGGGAAAGGATTTTCCGGTGAGTACAAAGTTGGTTTTTTTACTTTTTTTCATCCTTTGTTGCATTTCGATGCTTCGGATCTCTTGAAGTCACTTGGAAATCACTTCCTGTCACTCTGCGGGCCCCGGGACCGACATGGGTGCTGCCGGTTAGAGGGGAAGAGGGGGGGACACATCCGCTCTCCTCCCCTCCTTTGTTGCTGACCAAGAAAGCAACGTGTTTAACGTCACTTCCAGGTCCGCCTGTGTCCCCGGCCAGCATACCCGGTTTAAGGTTTGACATGTTTGGTATCTATCTACTCGATACAACCTCATCTTTTATATTTTATCCAAAAAATTAGGTATTTTTTGGCATTTTTGTGCCTTAAAATTAGCTTTTGCGTATATTTTACTGGAATTTTGCATTACCTGAACCTTTGCGATATTATCGTGTAACACAAAAAATGAGAACTATCACTATATTGTTCTCTAAGGTGTCTTCTTTCAGAAAATACATGTTTTCGGGGCTATGTAATCCTTAAGCCTAAAGTGATTTTTTTTTAGTAAGCATGTGTGCAAAAACTGCTTTGGCAGTGAAAGGGTTAAAGTAGCATTTCAAATAAAACCTAAGTAGTCCTAAAAATGCTGCTGCCCGTTGAAAAACAACCCCCCCCTCCTCCCCCCTCTCCCTTCTTAGCATTTCTGTCAGTGGCCATCTTGAGTAAGGGCAAATGATTAATGTGGCATTTACTTCCTGCAATTCATCTGCCCCTAGCTCAAGCATGCATGCAGGAGAGGGTGTGCTTAGATGAGAAAACCCCTCCTCTCCCCCTCCCCCTCCTGAAGACTCATGGGAGGTATGACATTATTATCCTAGGCAAAAAAAATAACAAAGTAACTTAAGAAATGTAAAAGAAAAAGAAGTTAAAACAAGTAAATATTATTTGCTTTCCTATCTACATTGAGGGAAAAAGTATTTGACCCCCGGCTGATTTTGTACATTTGCCCGCTGACCAAGAAATGATCAGTCTATAATTTTAATGGTAGGTTTATCTTAACAGTGAGAATAACAACAAAAATATCCACATTTCAAAAAAGTTATAAATTGATTTGCATATAATGAGTGAAATAAATATTTGACCCCTTCGCACAACATGACTTAGTACTTGGTGACAAAACCCTTGTTGGCAATCACAGAGGTCAGACGTTTCTTCTAGTTGGCCCCCAGGTTTGCAGACATCTCAGGAGGGATTTTGTCCCACTCCTCTTTGCAGATCCTCTCCAAGTCATTAAGTTTTCGAGGCTGACATTTGGTAACTCCAACATTCAGCTACCCCCACATATTTTCAATGGGATTAAGGTCTGGAGACTGGCTAGGCCACTCCAGGATCTTAATGTGCTTCTTCTTGAGCCACTCCTTTGTTGCCTTGGCCGTGTGTTTTGGGTCTTTGTCATGCTGGAATACCCATCCACGACCCATTATCAATGCCCTGGCTGAGGGAAGGAGGTTCTCACCCAAGATTTGATGGCCCCGTCCATCGTCCCTTTGATGCGGTGAAGTTGTCCTGTCCCCTTGGCAGAAAAGCACCTCCAAAGAATTATTTTTCCACCTCCATGTTTGACGGTGGGGATGATGTTCTTGAGGTGAGAGGCAGCATTCCTCCTCCTCCTCCAAACACGTTGAGTTGATGCCGAAGAGCTCAATTTTGGTCTCATCTGAATCATTCAGGAGTTCATTAGCAAACGTCAGACGGCCTCCCAGCGCGCCGTGTCACTCGGGAGCCGGTGCGCGCGTCCGGCGGCCCGCGATGTCCGCCGGGCACACAAGGTCGCTCGTTACAGAGCAGGACCGTGGATCTGTGTGTGTAAACAGATCCACGTCCTGTCAGGTGAGAGAAGACCGATGGTGTGTTCCCAGTACAGAGGAACATCGATCGGTCTCCTCCCCTTGTGAGTCCCCTCCCCCTACAGTTAGAATCACTCCCTAGGTAACACATTTAACCCCTTGATCACCCCCTAGTGTTAACCACTTCCCTGCCAGTGACATTTACACAGTCATTTTATAGCACTGATCGCTGTATAAATGACGATGGTCCCAAAATAGTGTAAAAAGTGTCCGATGTGTCCACCATAATGTCACAGTCAAAAAAAAATGGCAGATCGCCCCCATTACTAGTAAAAAAAAGTAAAAAAAAGATAATATTATATATATATATATATATATATAGATATATATATATATATATATAGATATATATATATATCTATATATATATATATAATAAAAATGCCATAAATCTATCCCCTATTCTGTAAACGCTATAACTTTTGCGCAAACCAAATCAATATACGCTTATTGCGATATTTTTGGTAAAAAGAAAAAAATGTAGAAGAATACATATCGGCCTAAACTGAGAAAAACCTTTTTTTTTTTTTTTCTTTTTTTTTTTTACCAAAAATATGTAGACTACCTATCGGCCTAAACTGAGAATTTTTTTTTTTTCGTTTTTAAATTGGGATATTTATTATAGCAAAAAGCAAAAATATTGTGTTTTTATTTTCTAAACTTGTCAGTCTTCTTTTGTTTATAGCACAAAAAAATAAAAACCACAGAGGTGATCAAATACCACCAAAAAAAAAGCTCCATTTGTGGGGAAAAACAATTATAAAATATTCATTTGGGTACAGTGTTGCATGACCGCGCAATTGTCATTCAAAATGCGACAGCGCTGAAAATTGGCCTGGGAAGGAAGGGGGTGAAAATGGCCGGTACTGAAGTGGTTAAAACGGCTGCAGCCAGACTCAGTGGAGGGAGATTTCTGCAGTATATTTGGCAAGTACAGAATCACAGGATATATAAAATAATATACAAAGTGGTTGGAGGGAAGCTTCAGAATGGCAAAGATTGTTTTTATTACCAATTATGTGAGCAGACTGCAGTTCCTCTTTTTAAGTGGTTAAAGAGGGCTGACATATGCACAGCCACTGAAGAGGAGAATCTCTGCATCTGAATACAAAGCACAATGATAGAAATATGGAACAGCAAAAACCCTGAAAAAAAAAAAAAATGCGAAAGCTGCATCAAAAACTTTCAGATCAACTCCATATCTGTAAATGTGTGCTGTGAAAGGAGTGTAGAGATACTGTCAGAGTAATGCACGACGTTATTTCTGGCCCACTGTTATCTAAAAGCAGGCGCTCCTTTAATGGAGAATAAGGGGAGATGCTTAGTCTCCGGCTCCCTGACACGTCCTCCCCTCCTCCTCCCTCCTCCTCCGCCGCCGCAGCCGCCATCTCCCTAACAAACCCCAAGCTTTCTCTGCGGAAAGTGCAAATGTTCCCGCTTCAATCTCATTTTAATGACACACTCGAGCCCGGCACCCGAAATGTCATCCTTTGTGTTCTCAAACCTTTGGAAAGTTGAATAAAGCTCGCGTATAAGAGCAATCGGCTCCGATTAGCAGCCGGCTAAATATCAGTCTCTGCGAATAAATTTTAGATGAATCCCGTTCTCAAGACAATTTGAATTTTAAATGTTTAAAAAAAAAAAAAATCGGACATCTTTATAATGCTGCGCTCAGATCCAGGGGAAGGGAGAAAACCGTAAAATCCACCAGAACTTTGTTCTTTTATTTTTATTTATTATTTTAATTATTTATTTTTATTTTATTTTTTTTTCCCCTCTCGCAGTAATCGTTAATTGGCGTTCGACGCCACGCACGGAACAGCGTTCTGTTTTAATAACTTACTGCCCCCCGTGACCTATAAACAGAAAGCCGCTGCAGGGTCGTAGTGGCACGGCGGGGCCGTTTTTTTTCTTTTATAAATACCGTTCTCGCGGAAAAAAAGAAATTGCACCTGAACATTTGGAGAATGGCGTTTAGTTTCCCCCAAGCGGCGTTCGGGGAGCCAAGGTTTGTCACTGCAGTTTTTATAAGACACGGCGACTCCGCCCCCCCCCCGTCCGCGCTTGGGGAAGGGGGGGGCCTCCAGCATCAGTTCATTTTGGCTTTTTGTAATCTCCGTCTTTTGTCTCCCGTTGGAAAGGTCAGTCCAGGGGTCTCGGAGCATTTAATTAGAGCTACACAATGTGGGTTCGAGGGGGGGGGGGGGGGGCTGAGCGCTCTGCGCTGCGTGTTACTTGGGAACTATGTGTATAGCAGTTGCGGTATTTTGTATGTTTGCAGGTGTTGAAGGAGAAGCGCGGCCTTTCCTAAATGGCATCCTGAGATAAAAAAAAAAAAGTAGAATCAGATTGTTGCTAAAGCTATGCAAAACATATTACATATTTTCACTTTGGTGAGGATTTGGAGGCAAAACCCCAAACCCGGTGTTTTCTCAACTCCAGTCCTCAAGGCGCCCCCAACAGGTCAGGTTTTCAGGCTTGCCGTTATTTTGCACAGGTGATTTGATCAGTTTCACTACCTTAGTAATTACCACAGCTGTTTCATGTGAGGGAAATCCTGAAAACATGACCTTTTGGAGCGATTTGAGGACTGGACTTGGAGAAACGCTGCCCCAACCAAATACTATAAATGGGGAAAAAAAAAAAGAAGCATCTCAGTGCTGTCAGTCTCCTGCATATATGAACTCCAGAGATGGCTGCATGGCAATTCTCAGGTTTGGTTTATGTTGGTGACAACAGTAGACGATGGGGGTGATTTACTAAAACTGGAGAGTGCAAAATCTGGTGCAGCTCTGCATAGAAACCAATTGGCTTTGAACTTTTTTTTTTTTTGTCAAAGCTTAAAGTGGAGTTCCACCCACTTTTACAACTCTTCAGCATCCCTCACTAAACTGTGCACTGTAAACAAATTGGATATTTTTTTTCTCAGCACTTAATGTATATCTGCTGTATTCATTTTTCACTTCCTCCTCCCTGGCCGCGGCCCATCGCATCATTTCCTGTTTGCAATGCCTTCTGGGAAGGGGCGGCTTCTTCCTCTGACACTGCCGTTGCTATGGAAACCTGACCTGAAACCTATTACACTGCTTGTGCTGCACTGAGCATGTGCGAGATCTGCAAGGATGAGATCCAGGAAGAAATACAGTCTGGCTTCAGATGCCCACACTTAAGATGGCCACAACCTGCTGTAAGTTTATAAAATAACAAACTACTGCTATAAACGAACAAAACAGACCTTAGTTTACAGACTAACTTTATTAGAATACATTAAGCTTGTGTATTAAAGGAGTATTTTTATTTAAAAAGTATAATTTCGGCCGGAACACCACTTTAAAGCGGAACTTCAGTCATTTCTTTCATTTTTCCATCTACCTTTTGTTTTCTGCCATTAAATACCTTATACAGCCCACTTCCTGTTTCTTGTCTGGTCATTAGCCTAGGCCAGAGATCTGCAATTAGCGGACCTCCAGCTGTTGCATAACTACAAGTCCCATCATGCCTCTGCCTCTGGGTGTCATGCTTGTGGCTGTCAGAGTCTTGCTATGCCTCATGTGACTTGTGGCTTTGCAACAGCTGGAGGTCCGCTAATTGCATATCCCTGGCCTAGGCAAATCCTGGCCGTACACTATACGAAAAATAGGCCGAAATTCTGTCATTTAGACTGTTCGTTCGTTTTTCGGCCAGTCAATGGGCACAAAATCGATAATCGTTTGGTCGTTTTTGAGACGAAAAAAAACAAAGGACAAGTTTGGAAATTTTCTAACAAACAATAAATTGAAAAGGTTAATGTGTTTCCCGTCCGAACTGTCTGCACTAGGTATATTTAAAAAAAACAAACAAAAAATGTATTTATGTTCACTGAACGATTTATCGGTCATTACATGATGGCACCATCGTTTGCGCTCACGCCCGAATGTTCGTTTTTCCGAAATGGGTTGGGCCGATTTTTCGTATAGTGTATGGCCAGCAATTAGTCTTATGACGTGCACAGATCTCGCTCTGCTGAGAGTTGGCCAGGAAGGGAGGGGGGGGATGAGTCGTAAGAGGGCCAACGAGAGCTGCAGAGCTGATGGTGTGTCTGTGTAAATCCAGGAAGTGAACAGGCAGCAGCTTCAGCTGCCCACAGTTAAAATGGACGCAGCCAGACTCAGTGGAGGGAGATTTCTGCAGCATATTTGTATAAGTGCAGAATCACAGTATATATAAAATATTATGCAAAGTGGTTGGAGGGAAGCTTCAGAATGGCAAAGATGTTTTTATTACAAATTATGTGAGCAGAGTGCAGCCCCGGAAGGATTTGCCCCCTTCCTGACCAGGCCACTTTTTGCGATACGGCACTGCGTCACTTTAACTGACAATTGCGCGGTCGTGCGATGTTGTACCCAAACAAAATGTATTTCCTTTTTTTCCCCACAAATAGAGCTTTCTTTTGGTGGTATTTGATCACCTCTGCGGTTTTTATTTTTTTGCGCTATAAACAAAAAAAAAGCATCAATTTTGAAAAAAACACGTTTTGTAGTTTTTGCTATAATAAATATCCCAAATTAAAAAAAAATAAATTAACTGTTTTCCTCAGTTTAGGCTGATATGTATTCTTCTACATATTTTTGGTCAAACAAAAATCGCAATAAGTGTATATTGATTCGTTTGCACAAAAGTTATAGCGTCTACAAAATAGGGGATAGATTTATGTCCTTTTTATTATTATTATTTTTTTTTTTTAACTAGTAATGACGGCGATCTGTGATTTTTATCAGGACTGTGATATTGCGGCTGGAGCATCAGACACTTTTGACACTTTTTTGGGACCAGTGGCATTTATACAGCGATCAGAGCTAATAATAGCCACCGATCACTCTGTAAATGTCACTGGCAGGGAAGGGGTTAACACTAGGGGGCGATCAAGGGGTTAACTGTGTTCCCTAGAGTGTGTTCTAACTGTAGGGGGGATGGGACTGACTAGGGGAGGAGAGAGATCGGTGTTCATACTTAGCATGAACACACAATCTCTCTCCTCTCCCCTGAGAGAACCGGGATTTGCGTATTTACACACACAGATCCCGGTTCTCGCTCTGTCACGAGCAATCGTGGGTGCCTGGCGCATGTCGCGGTTCGTCTTCACCACGCCCACCGGGCACATGCATCGTCTCCAGGGGACACGCGCCGGGCACGGTCGCGCACCTGCTGTCACGTCTTAAAGGAGCGACGTACTGCTGCGGTGATTTGCCGAGCCAACCTGCCGCAGTATAGCTGTGGCGGCTGGTTGGCTAGTGGTTAATTGAACAAGCTGAAGTTAGAAGCTGATTGGCTGCCATGCACAGCTGCACCAGATGTCGCACTCTCCAGTCTCTCAGCCTATGTGATGTAGGCTTAGACAACCACTTATAGGTCTAGTTGACCCCGGCTTCGGCTTGTATAGGAGCAGTGTGAACATCAAGCTTTCAAGTGTTACTAAAGGTATTATTTTTTTTTCTTTAATTAAAATAATAAACCTGTTAAAGTAAACCTGCTCTGTGCAATTGTTATACACAGAGCGGCTCCAAACCTTCTCTTCTCTGGCTCCCCGCTGGCAATCTTTCCCCTCCTCTTCTCCTCCACGTGTCCCCATAGCAAGCCGTTTGCTATGGGGGCGCGCAGTACATGCTCACCTCTGAGCTGTGTGTGTCTATGGTGCCACACTCCATAGACACACACACCCCGTTTCCTGCTCGCTGCATTCGTTTGACATCAGCAGAAGCCAGCGGCTCCTCCTGCTGCTGCTGCTGCTGCCTGAGTCCCTATGTGAAGTGGGAGGGAGTGGAGAAATGATCCAGCCATGCACAGCACTGGATCTCTTCTCCCCTCTCTTCCCCTGCACACAGACAAGGTAGAGGACAAAGTTATAAATATACAATAAACACATTACGGCAGGGGACCCCAGTGGTCGGAGCATTAACATCTACAGTCAATGCTGGTTTGAGGCATAGAGGCCCCCCCAATATGAATTTGGAACCTCCAGTTCCCAGAGTCTGTGTATTTTGGGGAGACTTGAATCAGAAAGAAGGCCACTCCTCGCATCCCCCAGTCATACACCTCTCATAAAGTAGAGGGCCCATAGTCCAGTAGGCATTCATGGCTGCTGCAGTCTTTTAAATGTGTCTAACTTCCACATTCATGAAGTCTATAAATGTGTATATAGACCGGGCTGACAAAAATGCGAGATTTACTAAACCGTTTACCACATGTAAAAGTGCAAAAAGAATAAATGAACAGTACCAGAAAATACAACTAATGTCCAATGTGTCAATAAGTCTCATTCAAATAACAGTTGCTCAAAAAGCAAAAGGTAAGTAAACCAGGTGCTGGTGCAATTAGTAACAGGTAAACATGTGACCGATTCCAGGTGACCCCACATGGATGTACATTCACCACAATGGATGGACCTTCTATTACTAGATAGGTCTCGCTTTGCTTTTTTGTTTGGACCCACTGTGTAGTTTATCAGCAAATTGCCCATTTACACGTACCAGGATGCAATTCCTTCCAATACCATACACCACCACCCAAACTGTTTCGTCTGTAATTTGGGCATCTTCAGGAAGCTTCCTGAAGATGTCCAATTGAAGACGAAACTAGTTGAGGTGGTGTTCCCCAGCCGATACGTTAAATGCCATCCCTTCAGCGCAAGCCAGCTTCTGATCTCGGGGCGGTGGTGGCTATCTTAACCATAAGCGCCTATATGTACCTTGTGCCTGTCCATAAGCAGTGCGGTGTAATTTCAAGGTTTTATATGGCTTAATAAAGTCCGCTGCTTTGGGCAATGGACCTTTTTATCCTGATACTGTTTTTTCTGTGGCGGTGTATGGCATTGCAAGGAATCGCATCCTGGTACATGTGAATGGTAAAGTTGGTGACCAGATACACAATGTGTCCAACCAAAAAAAGCAAAGTGGGACCTACCAATTAAAAGACGGTCCATCCGTTGTGGTCAGTGTACATCCATGTGGGGTCACCTAGAGACCCTAGAGTGGTCACGTGTTTTTCTCTTACTAATGGCTTCAGCACCTGTTCACCTACCTGTTTTTTTTAAGGTTTTTTTAAGCTACTATTTGAATGGGACTTATTGATAAATTGGACAATAGTTGTGTTTTCTGGTGGCGTTTTTATTTTTTTGCACTTTTTTAATGTGGAAAAACAGTTTTATAATCTTGATTCGCATTTTTTTGGCAGTGCGGTCTGTATACACATTTATAGGGAGAGACCGTGCATTACTGGACTTTAAACAGTATAGGCACTTATTTTCAATGTTTTACATAGTGATACCTGCAATAGGGGGTGGCCTGAAGTGATCTAGCAGGACTTCATTTTCTGACCAACGTTCTACTTTAACCCCTTCATGCCTAAGCCTTTTTCTGGCACTTTTTGCTTACAAGTTAAATTAAAATCAGTATTTTCTGCTAAAAAATTACTTGGAACCCTCAAACATTTATATATGATAAAGATATATATCTATATATAGATATATATATCTATCTATTATATAGAGATAGATCTCTCTCTGTCTGTCTCTCTCATATATATATATCTATATATATCTATATATATATATATATAGATATAGATATAGATATAGATATAGATATAGAGAGAGAGAGAGATCTATAGATGGATATCTCCAGATCTATATCTATATATATCTCCAGATATATCTATATATATCTATCTATGATCTATGTCATGCTTTAAAGCGGAGTTCCACCCAAAAGTGGAACTTCCACTCATCGGATCCCCCCCCCCCTCTGGTGTCACATTTGGCACCTTTCAGGGGGGAGGGGGGTGCAGATACCTGTCTAAGACAGGTATCAGCACCCACTTCCGGGAATAGACTCCCATGGGAGTTACGCCCCCTCCCGCACTCCCCCACTGTCTCCTGGGAAAGACACAGGTCCCAGGAGATAGTGGGGACCATTGAAAAAGCGCAGCGTGACTCGCGCATGCGCAGTAGGGAATCGGGAAGTGAAGCCGCAATGCTTCACTTCCTGATTCCCTCACTGAGAATGTAGGCGGCAGCACCCGAGGGACGGTTCGGTCTCGGGTGCCGACATCGCTGGACCCCGGGACAGGTGAGTTTTAACCGTCGTCGACTTTGTGCGGTGATATCTGAATGATGGGTGGAGCTAAAGGCATCATTCAGATATCTTCTTTTAGAGCCGGCGATTCCCTTCACCGTAAGAACAATCAATGTAAAGCAGCTTGATCGTTCTTATAGGCGGTGGGAGGGGACGTCCCCCCTCCCGCTGCCCTCCGGTGCTTCTCCTAGCTCACCCCTGCGATCGGCGAACCTGAGGAGGAATTGACTGGTGCCGGATGTTGACCATAGAGATTTCCAGCAGTCCAGATGGTCCCCGGAGTCTCTATGATCGTTCGGAGGCCGAGCGCGATGTTTTGACTTGTAAAATTAGCAATAAAAAAAAAAGTGCCCCTGTCTCCGTGTGCTCGCTCGCAGAAGCGAACGCATACGTAAGCGAATGCATACGTAAGTCGCGCCCACATATGTAAATGACATTCAAACCACACATGTGAGGTTATCGCCGCGAACGTTAGAGTGAGAGCAATAATTCCAGCACTAGACCTCCTCTGTAACTCAAAACATGTAACCTGTAAAAAATGATGGGGATTTTTAAGTACCGAAGCTCCATTCCACGAGTGTGTGCAATTTGAAGCTTGACATGTTTGATATCTATTTACTTGGCGTAACATCATCTTTCACATTATGCATTATGTAAAAATGTGGGCTAACGTTACTGTTTTTTTTTTTTTTTTTATGATTGAAACTGTGGTGTTTTTTTTTTTGTTTTTTTTTGTTTTTTTTTGTTTTTTGAGAAAAAAAAAAAAAATTGAAAAATAGCTGTGTAAATACCAAGCAAGATAAAAAAGTTGCAACGACTGCCATCTTATTCTCTAGGGTCTCTGCTAAAAAAAATATATAATGTTTGGGGGTTCTGTGTAATTTTCTAGCAAAAAAAAATTATGATTTTTACATGTAGGAGAGAAATGTCAGAATTGGCCTGCTAGGCAAGTGGTTAAAATTGCGCACACTTGTGGAATGGTGGCAAACTAGGGTACTTAAAAAATCTCCATAGGCCAAAAAAATTCTGCAGGTTACCTGTTTAGAGTTAGAGGAGGTCTTGCGTCAGAATTATTGCTCTTGCTCTAGCGATCGCGGCGATACCTCACATGTGTGGTTTTCAACACTGTTTACACTTGTAGGAGCGACTTATGTGTGTGTTCGCTTCTGTGCGCAAACATGGAGGGATGGGGCATTTTAACCACTTCAGGACAGGAAGAATTTGCCCCCTTAATGACCAGGCCATTTTTTGCGATTCGGCACTGCGTCGCTTTAACTGACAATTGCGCGGTTGTGGCGACGCTGTACACAAATGAAATTGACGTCCTTTTCTTCCCACAAATAGAGCTTTCTTTTGGTGGTATTTGATCACCTCTGCGTTTTTTATTTTTGTGCACTATAAACAAAAGAGCGACAATTTTGAAGAAAAAAACATTTTGTTTAACTTTTTGCTATAATACATATCCCCCCAAAAAAATATAAAAACACAAATGTATTCATCAGTTTAGGCTGATATGTATTCTTCAACATATTTTTGGTAAAAAAAATCGCAATAAGCGTATTAAAACCGTATTAATTGGTTTGCGCAAATTTTATCACATCTACAAACTATGGGATAGATTTAGGGACTTTTATTTATTTTTTTATTTTTTTTTACTGGTAATGGTGGCTATCTGCGATTTTTATTTTTATTTATTTTTTTTTTTTTTGCGGGGGACAAATCTGACCCCAAATTACACTTTTTGGGGACCAGTGACATTGCATCGATCAGTGCTAGAAAAATGCACTGATCAATGTAAAAATTACACTGGCACGGAAGGGATTAAACACTAGGGGGCGATCAAGGGGTTAATTCTGCCTCTGTACTAGGTGATTGCAGGTCGCCGGCGGACATCATGTCAGCCCGTCCCGCTGGCATGCTCCCGACCTGCGCGAGCCACCGTACAGCTATGGCGATTCATACAGGAGAGCCAACCTGTCTCCGTATAACGACAGCAGCTGGTCGGCAACTAGTTAAAAAAAATGTTTTTTTTTTTTTTTTTTTTTACACTGTCCCTTTTTTTAAAAATGTTATTTATTTTATCAAGGGAAGTAAACATCCCTTGTGACAGTAATAGGCAGTGACAGGTACTCTATATGGAGACATCTGGGGTCTATTAGACCACAAATTCCTTTTTTTGCAATTAAAAGCATTTAAAACGCCAAGTTTGTAAAGAGCCTCTCCTGTCTCTCCAGTGTGAAAGACCCGAGTGCTTTCGCACTGGAGCGGTGCGCTTGCAGGACGGGAAAAAAACTCCTGCAAGTTGCGTCTTTTGATCGTTTTATACACCGCTCCTGCCCATTGAAATCAATATACCGCCAGCTATACCGCCAGCATAGCGCTGCTGCAGCAGCGTTTTGCGGTGCTTTTAACCCTTTCTCGGCCGCTAGCGGGGGCGGTAAAAGCGCCCCGCTAGCGCCGGAATAGCGCAGCGAAATTGATGGTAAAGCGTCACTAAAAATAGCGGCACTTTACCGCTGACGCACCTACCGCCCCAGTGTGAAAGGGGCCTAAATCTGGCGCCTTTAAAGTGGTTGTATTAAGGCTTACCTGTAGGTGCTTGAAATAGCTCCTAAACCTACACGGTTTAGGAGATGTTTACAAAAAGGCGATCGCAGATGTCTACGGCACCATGTGCACTTAAGAAAGGGAACATCGTGCCGTTTCTAATAGGGGTCATGCCGTGACTGGCGGCTCCCACGCACATGTGTTGGCGTGACGTCACGCGACTCCGGTCAGTCACAGAGCCGGAGTTCGCGGCCCCGGAAGGAAGAGGGGTGAAGATGGACGCTCGCTGCTAGATGGGACAGCGGTGATATCGCAGGCTTCGTTTTCAGGTAAGTGACACATAATGGGCTATTATGCGATGCATAGTAGCCCATTATGCTTTACCTTTGCAGGCAAATAAAGAGGAAGTAAAACCCAGCAGGGTTTACTTCCTCTTTAAGTTTTCAGTAAACCGGAAGTGATGTCATGACATTGCTTCCGGGTTACTAGATCTGAGACCCGATCAAAGCCGATTCCGGCATTGTTCAGATCTCCGGCCAGCCGGCGGGACAGGAGAGCCTGGGTGAGCCACGGGAGGCGGATGTCCCCTCCCCACTGCTTGTACTAACAGCCGAGCGGCTGTTTATCCTCATCGGTTTGTTATTACAAGAAAGCCGAGCGTCCACTCTAAAGAAAAAAATAAAAATAAAAAAACGGTACTGGGGTGATGTCTGCAGCTGCAGGCATCACTCCAGTACAATCCTTTGAAGCCGAAGGCCGCATATTTGCGTTACGTCGGTGTCAAGGGGTTAAGAACTGTTTTTAATATTCCCAAACTGGAGCTGAATAGTGCTTTGAAAGCTTCAACAAAGCTTGGAAGCTCGGAAAATGCTTTGTAAAATCTTGCTGTTCACACTGCTGTTATACAAACTGAGCCCTTTTGTGAACTAGACCATACTCCCCACCTGAAGCCTGCTTGACTACTTTGTGAGTATAACAGCTGCCACTCTTCTAAGAAGGCATTTCGTAGTATTTTGAAGTAGCTAAAGAAATTTGTATCAATAATATGTAAAAAAAAGCCGCGCTTTAGGACAGGCCTATGTGGCAAAAGAACAGGCTGCTGCCTCCCTTACGCAGGGCACTCACAAGGGGTGTCCTGCTGGTCATGCATATACTGTCAGAAAAGTGGGTTTAATCGGAGCTACCTGAAAACCTGATTGCTAAGCATATACAGGAAAAACACCTTAAGGATGGTTTTATATAATTACATTCTTACACACCAAAGTACATATCCCCTCAATAATATATAAGGGAGGGGGGGGGGGGGGTTTGTCTCAATCACTAGAGATAAGTGGGTAGGAGGCGTGCTAATTTCCCTATGCCGCAGGTATTTTAATGCATGCCTGTATCAGAATATTTTATATAGGGCAAATTAGCTGAATTTATGTATTATAGTAGAAAGAACCCCTTTGCAAGTCTATTACTATACACAAAAATGGCTATGTGTAGCAATGGTAGACAGTCGGCTCGTTACCTGACCTTAAAGCTATATCCACCACTTAGGTGCAGCTAAAGTGGTGAGGTCCAGCTGGGGCATAACACATATTACAATAAATGTAAAAATATCCTAATGATGCATGCTAATCTATAAATATGGATATAAACCTCCATCAACCACACATGTATATGAATCAAGCCTGAAATGGGAATCAAATAAATGCTTCACAGTTCATATAACGAGAGCTATATTCAGCATATATTGCAACGGATTGATCCCAGTGGAGTACAGTAGTCCCATAAGTTTGCTGCTGTAACAGGTCAGGAACTCCCAGGGGTGACTTCAGTGCATCGACTGGAGCAGGGCATTGTCGCATCTCCACCAACTAGGACACATCTAAGGCACCCATTACCAGCAACAGGGAGCAGCGAGGCCCACCTAAAGCAGTTCAGGCTTATCACCCCTGCAGGGGTTCCAGGAGCCGGTGATAGGAAATCTGAAGGGGGAGCACAAAAGTCACCTGGCAACATTGTATGCACTGAAGTCACCCCTAGGAGTTCCTGACCTGTTACAGCAGCAATCTTATGGGACTACTGTACTCCACTGGGATCAATCTGTTGCAATATATGCTGAATATAGCTCTCGTTATATGAACTGTGAAGCATTTATTTGATTCCCAATTCAGGCTTGATTCATATACATGTGTGGTTGATGGAGGTTTATATCCATATTTATAGATTAGCATGCATCATTAGGATATTTTTACATTTATTGTAATATGTGTTATGCCCCAGCTGGACCTCACCACTTTAGCTGCACCTAAGTGGTGGATATAGCTTTAAGGTCAGGTAACTAGCCGACTGTCTACCATTGCTACACATAGCCATTTTTGGGTATAGTAATAGACTTGCAAAGGGGTCTTTCTACTATAATACATAAATTCAGCTAATTTGCCCTATATAAATATTCTGATACAGGCATGCATTAAAATACCTGCGGCATAGGGAAATTAGCACGCCTCCTACCCACTTATCTCTAGTGATTGAGACAAACCCCCCCCCCCCCCCCCCCTCCCTTATATATTATTGAGGGGATATGTACTTTGGTGTGTAAGAATGTAATTATATAAAACCATCCTTAAGGTGTTTTTCCTGTATATGCTTAGCAATCAGGTTTTCAGGTAGCTCCGATTAAACCCACTTTTCTGACAGTATATGCTAAAGAAATTTGTGCCCATTCAGCCAACAGAACATTTTTGAGGTCAGGTAGACCTTTTAATTTACTCCAAGGAGGGTTATGTAGGGTTGAGGTCAGTCTGTCAGTCTACTTGGGTTCTTCCACTCCAAACTCGTCAAACCATGTCTTTACAGAACTAGCTTTCTACAGACCTACTGGAACAGAAAAAGGTCTTCTCCAAATTTGTCTAAAATGTTGGTGGCTTTAAGCGTATCTTTCAGCGGATACTAGGGTTGCAACGGTATCTGCATTTTGTATGGGCTCAAATGGCACCGCAAAGGTATCGGTACTTGGTATGCCTGAGTACTTGACCGAAAGTATCGTTACTCGCACTCCCTAGTAAAAAAAATACTGTATCGGTGCAACCCTAGTGGATACACATGAACACAATTGTTTGGAGGAGGGTCAGCATATTTTCCCATAAGGTAGGTGTGATGTTCAGGTGTCCACAACCTTTTGGCCATGTAATGCATTTTGATAAAAGCTGCAGATGAAATGTATAAGTATAAGTTTAGTCAGAAATGTTTAAAAAAAAAAAAAAAATCAGCACAAGGCACATTACTTACAGTCAATGCAATGTTTCCCCTGTGCTGAATTAGTAGAAATAATTCCATCTCCTGAAATCTCCTAGGTTGAATGAACTGAGGTACCCGTCATTTGCACTCATGAGTGCCAACTATGCCCACCCTTTGCACCCCACTCCTCCATTTATAGATGATGTACTATAGCTTCTATGAATGGAGGACAGGCCATGAATGAAAGGTCCATCTCCTCCATAAGGCCTGATTCACACCGAATTCATTTTTAGTGCTTTTTGCATTTTGCAGATTTCCACTACAGAACGTGTTCCATAAGAAACCATGTTAAGTGGAGTGTAGTGCAAATCTGCAGAAAGCACTAAGAATGCATAGGTGTGAATGGGGCCTAATACATATTGGGTATGGCTTTGCACGCTGGACTGAGAAATAATTCTTGGACCATAACATGTTTTTCTGTAAATGTATGAGCTGTAAAGGCATTTAAAATGCCCTATATGGACTATTTTGGGTATTGTATTTTTTTTTGCAATTTTGAGGCTTGACATATTGGGTATCTATCTATTCGACACAGTCTGATCTTTTATAATAATTAACCGAATCTTTGCAGATTTTTTTTTTTTTTTTTTTAGTTTTTTTGTAGATTTGATGAATAGTACCACAAATATCATGCAGCATTAAAAAGTTATACTACTATCACTTACTGTATGCAGTGGTTTTGGTGGAAAGTGGAGGGTAAAGTGCTGATTTTTTTTTTATAAAAGCAGTTCTCCGAACACCTACTCCCCTCCCCTTTTTACTCTCCTCCCCTCTGATCAATTTCTATTGTAGTTAAATCAATTTTCATTAAAACCCTGTTTTACCTAACTCCATGGACACGTGATACACCAGTCTTGGATCTTCAATCTTTTGGACTGCACAGTGTACAGGTATTTGCCTAGGTCCGTGGTCTCCAAACTGCAGCCCTTTGCTTGCCTTTTATCCAGCCCTTGTGGCACTAATTCTCCCACCAATACAAGACACTATTCCTTCCACTGATGCCCAACGATGGGGGCACGGTTCCTTCCGCTGACGCCCAACGAATGGGGCACGGTTCCTTCCGCTGACGCCCAACGAATGGGGCACGGTTCCTTCCGCTGACGCCCAACGAATGGGGCACGGTTCCTTCCGCTGACGCCCAACGATGGGGGCACGGTTCCTTCCGCTGACGCCCAGCGATGGGGGCCGGGTTCCTTCCACTGACGCCTAGCAATGGGGGCACGATTCCTTCCGCTGCCGCCCAGCACTGGGGACACGATTCCTTCCGCTGCCGCCCAGCAATGGGGGCACGATTCCTTCCGCTGCCGCCCAGCGATGGGGGCACGATTCCTTCCGCTGTCGCCCAGCGATGGGGACACGATTCCTTCTGCTGTCGCCCAGCAATGGGGGCACGATTCCTTCTGCTGTCGCCCAGCGATGGGGACACGATTCCTCTTCCAACTGACCACCAAGCCTGTAGCTGCACACTGGGGCATTTTATACTCCAGGTGGCCACCGTCAGGCCCCCTTAAAATCTGAAGGACAGGAAACTGTCCCTTTCGTGTAGCAAGTTTGAAGACCCCTGGTCTACGTCAATATGTGATCGATGGGGACACTTCACATCAGCCGGTCCTCACAGGCTCCACAGTACTGCAACATCGCGGTGACTTGGCACCACAGAACCAGTTGGCAGCAGGCATGGACTGCAACGTTGGTTCTTCTGTCGCCACTTCCAGAAAAATGCATTGGCGAGGGACACATAATGGTGTTATTGAATGAGTAGAAAGGGGTTTGGGAAGTTTATTTTGAAAAAAAAAATAAAGAATGGTCAGGAGGGGGGTGTTTAGTTTAGATTGGACATGGGCTGTAAAGGTTTTTTCACTCCGTGTGATATACTTTTTTTCCTTTTGAAGTACAGCTCACATTATGGAAACGGTTCATACTGCAACACAAAAAGAGCTTGTTTTATTCTTTTTTCCAAAATAGTTGGAGAAGTCCCATGGCTTTCAATTTATGGTGTCAGCTGCCTGTAAGTTGTGTGTTGCAGATGCGTTTTTATGTATTTTTTTGTTATTGGTGGTTGTGGGTGTAGATTATACTATCCCAATGCCTTTCTCTTGAATTTGCCATTCCTCTTCCCTTCCTCGCATGTTTGAACATGGGAGCTGTAAATGAAGTGCTTGTCCTATTTACATTTTTGCTCGATGAGAGCGCCTTTATCACTTTAATTACTTATTGGAGTCACCAGCTTTACAAATACTTTAATTATTTGATTTTGACCCTTCCGATGTTGCAATAGGACTCTTGTCTGTTTTTCTGGCGCGCTGCAATTCATCATGTGCTGTATAATGACTTTTAATAGTTGCAGGAGGAGTATAATTACTGGGTGTCCCGCTGCGTTCCCTCAACACCTCCATTACTTCTGAGCCCGCGTGTTTTTAGCTGGAGGAAATTAAAGGCGTTTTTCTAATCAGCAGCTGCAAAAGTTACCAGTGACTTGAAGGGAAAAAAACATGATTTTTTTTTTGTCTGCTCTTTTCGGTAAAAAAAAAAAATTTCCCTTCATGAAAGTTCTGGTTGATCAGCTTAGAAGTTTAAAGAAATCTGTTCTTTTTACATCAAAGCCAATTAATGGCACATATTTCTTCATCTTTCTGGCAAGTTTGATGTTCGTAAGCTTACCTATAAATATTAGACAGGGGTGATTGGACATGATCAGTGAGGGGTTTCTGAAGCTAAACACTTAGAAATTAAATTTAGGAGACCCTGCTTGGCTTGAGCTGCCTGCCCACCAACGTGCAGGAAACATGCAAATAGACGGAGAGGCTCTGCTAAATAGGGTGGTACAATAAAACCCACAGTTTAAATGATCAAGGGAAAAATAATCCTTTTTTTTTAAAGTATCCTTAACCACTTCCGCCCTGGAAGGATTTGCCCCCTTCCTGACCAAAGCACTTTTCGCGATTCGGCACTGCGTCACTTTAACTGACTATTGCACGTCCGTGTGCCGTTGCACCCAAACAAAATTGACGCCCTATTTTCCCCACAAATAGAGCTTTCTTTTGGTGGTATTTGATCACCTTTACGTTTTTTTATTTTTTGCGCTATAAACATAAAAAGAGCGACAATTTTGAAAAAAAAAAAAAAAGCAATATTTTTAAATTTTTGCTAAAATATCCTCAAAAAATATATAAAAAAACCAAATTTCTTTCTCAGTTTAGGCCGATATGTATTGGTGCAGGCATCGTCCCGTTTTTTTTTTGTTTTTTTGTTTTTTTTTAGAGCCGACGGTCAGCTATTTTGTAACAGCAACCCTAGCAACTAAGTAGCTGCTGGGTTGCTTTTACAAGGGCAGTGGAAGGGAACTTGTCTCCACCCCTTCCCCGCTGCCTTCCACCGGGACACCCCGATCGACCAGGGGGCGCTTCGGCTTGCTGATCACAGAGGCGAACAAGGAACAGAACCGCTCTGTTTGCTTCTGATATAGAGACCCGGAAGTAAAGGTGCACCGAAATGGGAATTTTGGTACCGAAAATGCAGGATGCACTCGGCCAAAAACCGAAAATGACAGCTTTAAAAAAAATTATATATATTTTTATATATAATTTATATTATATTGGACTTGTTAATATCATGAATTTAAATGAATATGAATTGATTGTCGGCCATGATTGGCATTTTTACACGGGTCTGTTGCACTTCTGTTAAAAATCTTGCTTGCTGCATTTTTGGTCAGTTAAAAAAAAAAAAAAAACGCACCACCTCGTTGAAGTGCATTGAAAATGCATCAATAATGCAGCCTGTTACGTTTTTGAATCACATGACCTATGAAAATCACACCATAAGCACAGTCAAATTGCGGCAAAATCGACTGCGTTTTTGGCGCCATTATCGGCACGTTTTTTCTCTTATTTGCAAAATGCTGATGACCCCATTTTTGGCGGATATCTTTAGGCAGCCGAAATTTTGGTGCATTTGGTGCTTCCACCCAGAAGCGTTGACCTTACATCACTTCTGGGTTACCCAGGTGTAAGCTGCACCATTTTTAAAAATGGAAAACGTTTGATCACAACGATCTTGGTGAATGCACGCAAACAGCAATCTTACATGTGAGGTACCTATACATGTGAGGTATCGCCGCGGGCAGTAATTCTAGCACCAGACCTAATCTAAATCATGGTAACCTGTAAGGGTTTTTAAAGCGTCGCCTATGGATAGTCAAATTTATGTCTCTTGTCGCACGGGCGTGTGCAATTTGTAAGGGAGACCTTTTTAGTACCAATTTACTCTGTGTAACCTTTTTACCAAGAAATTGGAATATGCATAGTGGTTTTTTGCATTCAAATAAAAAAAAAAGTGTGTGTTTTTCTGGGGAAAAAAATGCGTTTGAAAGGCCACTGCGCAAATACCGTGTGACATAAAAAAAATTGCAACACCCACCAATTTATTCTGTAGGGCCTCTGCTTTAAAAAAAAATATATAATGTTTGGGGGTTCTAGCAAAAAATACTGATCGTTGCATGTAATAAATGCCAGAAAAGGCCTGGTCCTAAAGTGGTTAACACAACGCATGTTAACATGTGACATAACACATGTTACGGAATGGAAATGAGGCCTTAGGGTTTGTTCACACCATAACGTGTGTCATAACTCACATTACCACATCGCACAGCAATGCATTGTAGATTTGCATTGCTGCTCCATTCTTTTCATCCCAACTCACATACAGTAGATATAAAAAGTCTACACACCCCTGTTAAAATGTCAGGTTTCTGTGTTGTAAAAAAAATGAGATGATAATATTTCATTTCAGAACTTTTCCCACCTTTAATGTCACCTATAAACTGTATAACTCAATTGAAAAACAAACTGAAATCTTTTAGTAGGGGGAAGTAAAAATAAACTGAAATTATATGGTCGCATACAGTATGTCACAAAAGTGAGTACACCCCTCACATTTTTGGAAATATTTTATTCTATCTTTTCATGTGACAACACTGAAGAAATGACACTTTGCTACAATGTAATGTAGTGAGTGTACAGCTTGTATAACAGTGTAAATTTGCTGTCCCCTCAAAATAACTCAACACACAGCCATTAATGTCTAAACCGCTGGCAACAAATGTGAGTACAACCCTAAGTGAAAATGTCCAAATTGAGCCCAAAGTGTCAATATTTTGTGTGGCCCGCATTATTTTCCAGCACTGCCTTAACCCTCTTGGGTATGGATTTCACCAGAGCTTCACAGATTGCCACTGGAGTCCTCTTCCCCTCCTCCATGATGACATCACGGAGGTGGGGGATGTTAGAGACCTTGCGCTCCTCCACCTTCTGTTTGAGGATGTCCCACAGATGCTCAATAGGGTTTAGGTCTGGAGACATGCTTGGCCAGTCCATCACCTTTACCCTCAGCTTATTTGACAAGGCAGTGGTCATCTTGGAGGTGTGTTTGGGGTTGTTATCATGTTGGAATACTGCCCTGCGGCCCAGTCTCTGAAGGGAGGGGATCATGCTCTGCCTCAGTATATCACAGTACATGTTGGCATTCATTGTTCGAGGATGAGTACACTTATGCAACCATGGTATTTTATTTTTTTATTTTTACTTGCCTCCACCTAAAAGATTTCAGTTTGTTGTTCATTTGAGTTGTACAGTTAATAGGTCACATTAAAAGGTGGAAAAAGTTCTGAAATTATTTATCTTTGTCTCATTTTTTTACATCACAGAAACCTGACCTTTTATCTGGGGTGTGTAGACTTTTTATGTCCATTGTATGCAGTGACTGCTGCAGACTTGAGTTATAGTACATTGCAGCTCTTTATGTTGCACTTCTTTTTTTTGTTTTTTGTTTTTGACAAATGAATGGGCTATTAACGTTTCACCTGAACACACAAATGCAGTGGTGTATCCAAAATTTTGGCTGGTGTGTAGCCTTTTTTTTTTCTCTGACTCTTTTGGTATGTACTGTAGATTTATAATCTATTTAACAACTTGCCTACTGGGCACTTAAACCCCTTTCCTATCCAGACCAGTTTTCAGCTTTCGGTTCTCTCACATTTTGAATGACAATTACTCAGTCATGCAACACTGTACCCATATGAAAATTATGTCTTTTTTTTTTCACACGCATAGAGCTTTTGTGTTTGGGGTTGTTATCATGTTGGAATACTGCCCTGCGGCCCAGTCTCTGAAGGGAGGGGATCATGCTCTGCCTCAGTATATCACAGTACATGTTGGCATTCATGGTTCCCTCAATGATCTGTAGTTCCCCAGTGCCGGCAGCACTTATGCAGCCCCAGACCACCACACTCCCACCACCACGTTTGACTGCAGGCAAGACACACTTGTCTTTGTACTCCTCACCTGGTTGCCGCCACACACTTGACACCATCTGAACCAAATAAGTTTATCTTGGTCTCATCAGACCACAGGACATGGTTCCAGTAATCCATGTCCTTAGTCTGCTTGTCTTTAGCAAACTGTTTGTGGGCTTTCTTGTGCATCATCTTTAGAAGAGGCTTCCTTCTGGGACGACAGCCATGCAGACCAATTTGATGCAGTGTGCGGCGTATAGTCTGGGCACTGACAGGCTGACCCCCCCCCACCCCCACTCCTTCAACCTCTGCTGGCAGCACTCATATGTCTATTTCCCAAAGACAACCTCTGGATATGACGCTGAGCATGTGCACTCAACTTCTTTGGTCGACCATGGCGAGGCCTGTTCTGAGTGGAACCTGTACTGTTAAACCGCTGTATGGTCTTGGCCACCGTGCTACAGCTCAGTTTCAGGGTCTTGTCAATCTTCTTATAGCCTAGGCCATTTTTATGTAGAGCAACAATTCTTTTTTTCAGATCCTCAGAGTGTTCTTTGCCATGAGGTGCCATGTTGAACTTCCAGTGACCAGTATGAGAGAGAGAGAGCGGTAACACCAAATTTAACACACCTGCTCCCCATTCACACCTGAGGCCTTGTAACACTGAGTCACATGAAATCAGGAAGGGAAAATGGCTAATTGGACCCAATTTGGACATTTTCACTTAGGGGTGTACTCACTTTTGTTGCCAGTGGTTTAGACATTAATGGCTGTGTGTTGAGTTATTTTGAGGGGACAGCAAATTTACACTGTTATACAAGCTGTACACTCACTACTTTACATTGTAGCAAAGTGTCATTTCTTCAGTGTTGTCACATGAAAAGATAGAATAAAATATTTACAAAAATGTGAGGGGTGTACTCACTTTTGTGAGAGACTGTAAGTGTGCACACCCTCTTATAACTGGGGATGTGTCCATGTTCAGCATTAAGCAATTGCATTCAAACTCATGTAACCTAGGAGTCGGTACACACCTACCATCATTTAAAGTGCCTCTGATTAAGCCCAAATAAATTTCAGCTGTTCCAGTAGGTCTTTCCTGGTATTTTCTTAGGCGCATCCTACAGCAAAAGACATGGTCCGCAGAGAGCTTCCAAAGCATCAGAGGGATCTCATTCTTAAAAGCTATCAGGAGAAGGTACAAAAGCATTTCCAAGGCATTAGATATACCATGGAACACAGTGAAGACAGTCATCATGAAGTGGAGAAAATATGGCACAACAGTGACATTACCAAGAACTGGACGTCCCTCCAAAATTGATAAACAGAGGAGAAGAAAACTGATCAAGGAGGCTGCCAAGAGGTCTACAGCAACATTAAAGGAGCTGCAGGAATATCTGGCAAGTACTGGCTGTGTGGTACATGTGACAATAATCTCCCATACTCTTCATATGTCTGGGCTATGGGGTAGAGTGACAAGACGGAAGCCTTTTCTTACGAAGAAAAACACCCAAGCCTGGCTAAATTTTGAAAAAACACATCTGAAGTCTCCCAAAGCATGTGGGAAAATGTGTCATGGTCTGATGAAACCAAGGGTGAACTTTTTGGCCATAATTCCAAAAGATGTTTGGTGCAAAAACACTGCCCATCATCCAAAAGAACACCATACCCACCGTGAAGCATGGTGGTGGCAGCAGGAACAGGGGCCTTAGTAAAGGTAGAGGAAATTATGACCAGTACCAAATACCAGTCAAAATTGGCACAAAACCTTCAGGCTTTTGCTAGAAAGCTGAACATGAAGAGGAACTTCATCTTTCAGCATGACAACGACCCAAAGCATACATCCAAATCAACAAAAGAATGGCTTCACCAGAAGAAGATTAAAGTTTTGGAATGGCCCAGCCAGAGCCCAGACCTGAATCCCATTGAAAAATCTGTATGGTGATCTGAAGAGGGCTGTGCACAGGAGATGTCCTCACAATATGACAGATTTGGAGTCTTTATGCAAAGAAGAGCGGGCAAAATATTGCCAAGTCAAGATGTGCCATGCTGATAGACTCATACCCAAAAAGACTGAGTGCTTTAATAAAATCAAAAGTTTTGTTCGAGGATGAGTACACTTATGCAACCATGGTATTTTATTTTTTTATTTTTACTTGCCTCCACCTAAAAGATTTCAGTTTGTTGTTCATTTGAGTTGAACAGTTTATAGGTCACATTAAAAGGTGGAAAAAGTTCTGAAATTATTTATCTTTGTCTCATTTTTTTACATCGCAGAAACCTGACCTTTTATCTGGGGTGTGTAGACTTTTTATGTCCATTGTATGCAGTGACTGCTGCAGACTTGAGTTATAGTGCATTGCAGCTCTTTATGTTGCACTTCTTTTTTTTGTTTTTGACAAATGAATGGGCTATTAACATTTCACCTGAACACACAAATGCAGTGGTGTATCCAAAATTTTGGCTGGTGTGTAGCCTTTTTTTTTTCTCTGACTCTTTTGGTATGTACTGTAGATTTATGATCTATTTAACAACTTGCCTACTGGGCACTTAAACCCCTTTCCTATCCAGACCAGTTTTCAGCTTTCGGTTCTCTCACATTTTGAATGACAATTACTCAGTCATGCAACACTGTACCCATATGAAAATTATGTCTTTTTTTTTTCACACGCATAGAGCTTTCTTTTGGTGGTATTCGATCACCACTGGGGTTTTTTATTTTTTGCGCTATAAATGAAAAAAGACCGAAAATTTTGTAAAAAAAATGCATTTTTCTTCATTTGTTATAAAATTTTGCAAATTAATAATTTTTCTTCATAAATTTTGGCCAAAATTTATACTGCTACATATCTTTGGTAAAAATAACCCAAATCAGTGTCAATTATTTGGTCTTTGGTCTTTGATCATTGAAAATTGATCACACCTGATGTACTGATGGCCTATCTCATTTCTTGAGACACTAATGTCCCGTACACGCGATCCGAATATCCTACAAAAACGGTCGTCCGAGGAAGAATCGTACGGTTTTCGGATCGTGTGTACACTACTTTCGAGAGCCGATCGCGACAGTTCATCTGATATTATTCGATCGGACAAGCACGAAAATTTTCCTTGTACGATACCAGATTGTACGATTTTCATTTAGTCAGTATAGTTTTCACCCAAAAATACAATACAAATACATTACAACACATAACATCACTTCCGATTTTTTTTTTTTTTTTTCTGTCGTACGAGAATTTTCGTCACTTTAGTTACCTATTCAATTTCTACTTGCGACTATTAAGCGAAAAAAGTCGTACGATATTCGGATCATGTGTACGGGCCATTACAGGCCAGGAAAGTACAAATACCCCCCAAATGACCCCATTTTGTAAAGTAGACATTCCAATGTATTTAGTAAAAGGCATGGTGAGTTTTTTGCAGTTGTAATTTTTTTCCCACGATTCTTTGCAAAATTAAGATATTTTTTTTTTTTGTTTTCCTTTTCTTTTCTTTTCTCTTGCACAGCATATGCATACCACAAATTGCACCCCAAAACACATTCTGCAGCTCCTCCTGAGTATGGTGATACCAAATGTGTGAGACTTTTAAACATCCTAGCCACATACAGAGGCCCAACATGCAGGGAGCACCTTCAGGTGTTCTTGGAGCATAAATTACACATATAATTTTCTAGACTACCTCTTACACTTTTGAAGGTCCTGGAGCACCAGGACAATGGAAATGCCCAAAAAATGACCCCATTTTGGAAAGTAAACACCCCAATGTATATTCTATGAGGCATAATGAGTCTTTTGAACAGCAAGACTCTAGGCATGGACAATAAGGACTAAGGTATTATTTCCTTCCTTGGAGCAAAACACCTGAGCGCAGGAGAATTACATTATTTTATTTTTTTTGAGAGTTAACAGGTTCCTGGGAGGTGATCTGTCGCTTCTTCACCGCCTGCTTTAACTTTGCAAAGCCCACATCATTGTGCGTTTAACGCGGTTCACTTGAGTGGGTTGTGTTTGGTGGCGATACTGCCTGCTAAGCAAAGCTTTATAGCTTGGCATGTGTACAACCCCCATTTGCCCACCGTTGCAGCTTAGCTCAGGTGGTTGGTAAGTTGGTAAAACCGCAACTCAGTTGCTTAATTTTATCGCTTCCAGGCACTTCATGTGAATAATCCCTTAATTTCTTGTTGCCCTTCTCTTCCCACAGCAGGGGTGAGCCCAGGTTTGTGTCATAACATGCTCCTCAGGGGTGTGTCCTTGATGCCCTGGGCTCTCAGGAAATGGTTTAATTGGTGCTGGGCAGCCCAGAGGGAGGATGGGGAAATCTGTGCCAAAGTGTGTGGAGAGAAAGCATATGATTGAGTAGCACTGTGCATATAATTGCAGTAACCATTAAGGGAGGAAATAAAGACACACTTGCCTAACGAATTTGTTAGAAATTAGTAGGAAAAAAATACACTTTTGGGAGGTTTTGTTTTGTTTTCCCTACTCTAGTTTTTTTGCAATTTCCTCCAGTGTCTCCTGCATCTATGAGACTTGTGTGATATTGTCTGGGTTCATTGTCGGTAGCAGTTCTTAACCTTTCAGGACAATAATTAATTGCCCTATGATGGTCTGATCCCCCTGGCATCTGCAGAGATTGTCTTGTTCCTGGGTAAAATGAATCCGAAAGGTCTTCTGGGTTTTATTTAGAACTGACAAACCCTTTCCTGTGATCCTTGCACACACTAATCAGCTCATGTTAGTTGCCTGCTCACTTCTCTGCTGCCTGTCCAGGCCGTAACCTCTTACATGCTGAAGGCCTCTACTAGAGATAGGACAAGCGTTATCTGACTTGGCTACCAGCGCTGTGATTTTGCTGCTGTATTGCATATATAGGGGTCTGAAGGACAACATTGTAGCCCCGACTCAAGAGCTTCATACGTTCTCTTTTCAGTCCTGTGCATAAGACCTTCTTTATGCAGTTGGGTGAGGGACTAAAAATAGGTTGACCTGCAGTTTTTTTGACTACCGAGAGCTGCAAGTTAAGATGGCCAGCAGCTATAGTTGCATGGCAAAATGTTTTGGCAGTACCGAGGCCAAACTCGACCCATGGAACAGCCTTCTGTAAAGTGTCGCTGAAAAACGATCCTCCGCGGAAGACTTTTTAGAGAGTCAAACATGGCCACTCATTTCAATGAACCCCCTAGGGCATAGGGTAGGCAACCTCTGCACTCCAGCTGTGGTGAAACTACAAATCCCATCATGCCTCTGCCTCTAGGAGTCATGCCTGTGTTCAGTCAGATTAGGCGACCCGTCAGATTTCGTAACGGAAGTGATATTGCGTCGTCGCCATCTTGGTACACCCCACACTCGTCCACACTAACCCTATAGTCTGAAGTCACTAAGCGGACATCTTGCTATACCCACCGAAGTCTTGCATTTTATACTTATTTTTACAAGTAAACTGAGCTTATATAGTAAAATCCAGTATTTAGAACTCCGTGACACTGTTTTGATGTTGAATTTTAAAAGCAGAGGCAAGCCTGCTGATCTCACAGGTTTGCTAATCTGACAGAACACCGCTGCTTTTAAAATTCAACATCAAAACAGTGTAACGGAGTTCTAAATACTGTATTTCACTATATAAGCTCAGTTTAGTGGTAAAAATACGTGTGAAATGCAAGACTTCAGTGGGTGTAAAAAGATGTCTGCTTGGCGATTTCAGACTGTAGGCGTACTGCGGCTGAGTGCGGGGTGTACCAAGATGGCCGTGACGTAACGTCACTTCCGTTACAAGATTTGACGGATCGCCTAATCCGACGGAACACCTGTGACTGTCGGGGTCTTGCAATGTCTCATGGGACTTGTAGTTTCAAAACAGCTGGGGGGCCGAGGTTGCTTACCCCTGCCCTAGGGCGTGGGTGGAGGGGAATACCTGGGACTTTGGGTATGGGGAGCATATAATTCTTGCCCTTTCCTCCGTCCCAACAGTACTAGTAGTTGGTGGTTGATTGACATGGGGGCTGAGGAGAATCTTTGGCTTGGTGTAAGATCCAAGATTTCTCTCTGCTCCCCACAGCTGAATGGAGGGGGTCCGAGAGGTGAGCTCTGATGAAATAAAAAAATGTAAACCTTAAAGTGAAAAACAATTCCTTATTAAGAGGGTATGGGAATTATTTACTAAAGCTGGAGAGTGCAAAATCAGGCTCACGTCTATATAGAAACCAGGTTTTATTGCCAAATGCTTAAAGCTCACTGCTGCCGCCAGTGCGGGTAAGGGTACCCGGCAGTGTAGCCTTACGGCTTCACGCCGGGAACCCTACTGCGCATGCAAGAGGCCCCGCTCCTCTCTCCTACTGGCCTGGTCACAGGAGGAGAAGGAAACCCCCTGGTGATGTGCCACGGCCTGGACTCCCGGAAGTGACAGGTAAGTTAGAAGCTGATTGGCTACCAGGCACAACTGCACCAGATTCTGAGTGCACCAGTTTTAGTAAATCTACCCCTATGTGACCAAAAGTGAGTAGACACCTGACCTTTATATCTATATGAGCTAGTTGGGCTTCCCATTCCAAAATAATGGGCATCGACAGTACCTGAACTCATTTGGAAGGGTGTTCTCATACATTTGGGCATGTAATAGGTGTCTATAAATGTATGTTTCACAATAAGTGTGAGTTTTAAGGTTTGGTAAAAGAGGGTGTAAAACGCTCACATAAAGAATAATGCAACATCAATGAAATGACAGAGGCAAGAAAATAGGAATGGGTCTACCAGAAGATGTGGAGGTAACACTTTTTGAATAACATCTTGAACTGAAAGGTAGAGGTAAATGTACATGCTCAACTTCAAATCGACCTAGGAAATGCTCCAGTGGGGACTACTGATGCCTGCAAAGGTGTTTGCCTCAGAGGAGGAAAGTGTTTCCGGAAACCCAAGAGAGGGTTCAGTGGTGAAAGGGAGGAAAAGAGAGCGGAATAGCCACCTAGAAACATCAACAGATGGTAGAGAGGGAAGGAAAAGGAGAGACTCTTGCCTGGGGGGGGGGTTGTCCCATGCGGGTCAGCCCGCTGCACAACACAAAAACTGTCCATCCAGATGATCAAATGTAGAGTAAAGCACGGTCCAGGTTTAGGTGGCCATTATAAGTTATCCGTGGGTTCCAAAAATTCATAAATTTGCCATGGGTATCCGTAAGTATATATGTGAGCTCCTCGTGAACCATGGTTCCCATGAGTCGCTGCATAACTTTGCCGAAATCAAGGAACGGTTGACGCCAGTGTCTGCCAAGCTGCCAGGAACACAAAGGCCACCAGCTTCCTTTGGGCTTTAGTCAAAGATGAGATCCACAGCTTTCGAGGGGTTGCGTGTGAGAGGAACATTGAAGACCATTTGAATCGTTTCGTAGACCTGGAACCAAAATCTTAGGGCCTTGGGTCATTCCACCAGATATGAAAGAGGGTGCCTGGTTCCCTGCACCCCTTGAAAACACAGAGTAGATGTAGAGGGAAAAATTTGGCTACTCGTAACGGGGTCATATACCAGTGTGAGAACAGTTTGTAAGCACTCTGAGTGAAAATATTCTAAAAGCACTTGGAAGAGTCCAACTAAATTCGATTCCAAGCTGCTTGGTGTAAGGTTTTGCCTAAGTTGACTTCCCATTTGGGGACATGAGAGGGTGCAAGGGCCCATGGTATCTAATAATAATGCATATACAGTAGGTCAGATACTAAGCTTTTCAGGAAAGGGTCTTTACAGTGGTGGTTTTCAAATGGGGTTAAGCGTTTGAGGAGGTTGTGTATATGTTGTGTCTATAAATGTTTGCCCGTATAGTGTATATGCAGTTGGGTATTTGATATAGGTATAGGCTAAACCTGCCTCCCAATTCTGGCTCCTAGCAACCTCCTTATGCTGCTGAAATTGAAATTCAGATCGATTTCATCATCTTTGCAGGTGTGCCAATATAAATTTTACATGCAAAAACTATTCTGCGACTCATTTCCTCTCTCCCCCCCCTTCCTTTGTTTGGCGCCTCTTCTTTAAGAAGCTCGCTGGTAATAACCTTAATCATTTTATTCGGATACGGGGAGCAGGAGCCGCGCATGGCTCCCGAAGGGGCGCCTAAGAACTTATTAAAACATTGCAAGTGTTTTCCTTCTCGCTGTCTGTTCCAGCGGCAGCCTCGGAGCCTAAGGCTGAGCGCGGCAAACCCCCAGGGCACAATAGCTTTAACTTGTTTACTGCACTGATATCTATATGTTAAACGACAGGAGAGTTCAGCTTATTGAATAATTTAAAATTCTGCTCTAATTGGTGCCGTATGACCTGGAAAAGGCCACGGATGACGCCCCGGGCACGCTGCAAAATGCTCATGAATAATTCACAGCCGAGATCATTCGTTTTTTTGCCGGCGCGTCTTGTTAAAGGCAGAAGTTTGCCCGTAATAAAGGATAATTCAACACCTGTAAGTCTTTAGTTGTGAAACTCCAAGGTAATCTACCTTGATGATCTTTCCGAGAAAGGCGCCAACTTGTTCTTTATAATGACACAGAGGAGATTGTCGGCCATTTATATGGAGCGGGCCGTTGGAACGCTTTGCCGCGCAGCTGTTAGGAGCAAAATTTATATCTCGAGGTTCTGGCCTCCATGGATCGATCTAAATGTGCTCTGCAACATGGCCGTAGCAATGTCGGGGCCTTCCTGGGACATCAGAAAATCAAAAGGAAGAGATTGTGTGATCTTCACTGCTTTGTAGTAATCACCTGGAAGGTTTTTATGGTCTTGTGTCGCTGTTAGTGCTGCAGTCTTCTGTGCTGTTCCTTTTTCTCCGCTTGATGGAGTTTTGCTTGCTGTCGCGGTATGTGGTGCATCTCGGTGCCATTCAACCTTTCAGGTGTGCTCACTTTGGCAGCAGACTGTAGCTTGTGAAGCTATGGACAATGGCTATGTTTTCAAGCGGTTGGTACCCAATCCCCATGTAACAATGTAGGGATTAACTCATGGGTTGTGCATCTTTGGTCTGCAGCAGAAGTTCTCGAAAATATCAAGTCAAAAACCAGACTGGTATTGAAAAACTATGTAATCTACTTTATTTAAAGCTGAATTCCAGGAATTCAGCTCCTTTGTAACAAGTGAAGGCACACTATGAGTTAAGTCCAAGGAGGTGCATGACATCCCTGGTCTAATCTCTATTGTTTACATCTGACAGTTTTATTGCACTCCTGGGAGATGGCCATTGCTGTATTTTCCGGGAGCCGGATGCTGATGCTTCAGGTTTAAGCATCTTCAACATTCGAGTCCGTGCAGCTGCTATGCCTGCCTCTCCCCTCCTCCTGCCCAATCACAAAAGCCTTTGTAGAATGTGAACTCATTCACAAAATACAAGGGCTTCTCTGAATGGGCATCAGAAGGAAAGGACATGCATAGCTGCTCTGTGTGCCTCTTTCTACTCTCTCACAGCTCCAGTGTCAATGTCTGCCCCAGTAGAGCCATAAACCTGTCAGATATAAATATAGGTAAGTTCAGGAGAGGTCATGCACTTCCTCGGACTTAACTTGGTGTGCCTACGCTTTTTACAAAGTGGCTGAATTTCTGGAAGAGAGGGGGAATAGAGCACTGACAGGTGCTGCTGGTGAAGAGATATGGGGCAGTGGTGTGGATCAGGGGAGGAGGCAGTAGGGTATCTCCAGGGGGTAACAAACAGTTAAACCGGTCTAGACCTACAAAACTAGGTTCCGGTATATATGACAAGCGGCAGCCAGCTTCTCAGAGCAGAAGGGACTCTGTGACATGGAAGAGAAAAAGAGAAAAAAGGCAGCGCTGCTCTAAGGGTAGTAAATTGGATAAAACAAGGCTTTAATACATGTTAAAATTTGCACTCACATTTGAGTAGTAAAAACAGGCATGGAATAGTTCTCCTGAACATCATAAAGTCTCATCCGGTTTCCCGTTGGGCTGTGGTGAGGTCAGACCCCGGCCGCTTCCGGTGGCGTCCGTAGCTCCGAGGTTTGGGATTCCCTCAGCCAGCGCGTCAGCAGGTACGTCAGTGGATGACGTCAGATGTTGGAGAGCGGGGGGCGTGACTGTAGCTCTCGCGTTCGGAGCATTTAAAGATGAACTCTAGAAAGATGTAAAATCAATGCAAGCAGTATAAATACCTGAATGTGACTTGGTATCAGTCTCTTGCAGTCCTTGTAAGCAGAGTTCAGACTGGGGAAGGTAGAAGCAGCACTGGGAGCCTGTTAGTTGTGCTGCAGTGCTCATGTGCGAGTAAGAAACATGCTCATAGGAAAGTGCACTGATATGACCTAATCAGTCTTCTGCTTCTCCTTTAACTGTACAGCCTTGTGGATGGACAAGGCTTGTAGGGTCTACCCTACACTTGCGGCCAGGGGGTGGGGTTTGATGATGATAGGAGTTTTAGCTGAAGTTTAACAGCCCCCCCCCCCCCCCAAACTGAAATGACAGCTAGATAGGGATGTATGCGTCATTGTTGCAATACTTTGCTTCACAACCGTGCCAAAGATGCCACCTGTCACGGTTAGGGGGCAGAACCACCATGACGTGAACACTTCCCATTTAAGCGAATGGGGCCACGCCAAAACCACCTTGCAACAGTGTGCAATGCACCTGGATGCGGCACGGTAGTACAGGTTTTACAGCTCTGGTGCCCGACCTGCTGCCCTTTGGTATATGATGTGCAGACCTCAGTATTCTGCAGTGGGAACGTGATTAGGGTAATAGCATTGATCTCTACTAGCCTCATGTAACATGTTCCCAGTTTCATAATGTCTTCTGCAGCATATCCCTGGTCAACAATGTAGCATGTCCACACTCTGACCCTTGTTTTCTCTATTAGGTCTGCAGTCTGACAGTCCTCCCAAGCATTACATATATTGAACATAATCTGTGGCCCTTTGGTGATGTCAGGGCTGCATTTGAGGCTCTTTTTAGCTCATACCTTGACAACCACTGCTTTATAGGATTAAAAAAAGGAGGTGAGGAGGCAACACATTGCTTCCCATCTTCCTGTTAAGCAACCTTTGAAAAGCGATCATCTGCAGATCCCTGCTTTTCAGAGGGTAGCACAAGAGTAAACGAGCCCTAAGTGTTAACAGCAGCGGTTTAAAATCAGGTCTCCTGCCCTGCTAGACATAACAGAGCTGTATAAATCTCAGGACTGGAAGGGCAAAAATAGAAATCCTTTGCAAGACTAGATAGCTCCCCTTATGTGTTTCAATGGTGTGTTTAGCTTGCCTTGGAGTTCAGCCTCGGGCCCCTTTCACACGGACGTCCTGTTTGTCTGTTTTTCCTCCCTGTGTTGACAGATGTTTTACGGTTTAAAAAACTTACCTAAATGGATGTCAACGGCACCTGCTGGCGTCCTAACAACCAATGAGTCATCAGCTGTCAGCAGGTTTCCCCGCTGACAGCTAAATGTAGAAAAAAAATTGTGGAAAAAAAAAACAATGTGGGGGTCCCCCCATTCCATACCAGGCCCTTAGGGTCTGGTGTGGATTTTAAGCGGAACTTCATGCCATAAAAAAGAGTGAGATCCCCTCCCCAAAATCCATACCAGACCCTTATCCGAGCATGCAGGCCTCCTAAACCATACCAGGCCACGTGGGGGGGTGCTTTGGGGCAGGAGGGGCTCTTCCCCACAACCCTGGCCATCAACATGGGAACAAGGTGCTTTGGGAGGGGGGGCTTCTGCACTGCATGCTTTGATGAGGGTCAGGTGTGGATTTTGGGGAGGACCCCACACCATTTTTTTATTTTTTTGGTGTGAGCTTCCCTTTAAAATCCATACCAGACCCAAAGGGCCTGGCATGGATTGAGGGGGGACCCCCATGCTGTGTTTTTCACAATCTTCTTTTACATTACGCTGTCGGTGGGGAACCCCGTTGACATCTGATGACTCATCGGTTGTTAAGGACGTGGTGGCTGCTGTTTCTTGGCACCCAGCTATTCTTCAAATAGAATTCGGATCGATTTTTGACTTATTCTACTCATTCCAAAAATGTGAAATAAATTAGAAAACGGATGTACACAAAGAATATATTAACGTAAGTCTGGATCAGTTTTTCATCTGATTTTTCTAACAAAGTAAGTGACTGAACGGATGAAGAAAATGGAACGCCTGTGTGCAAGGGGCCTTAATTTGTTAACAGATGTTTTGTTATTCACTAAGGAACGTCTGTAAGTTCAAGAAAGTGTTAGAATTTGGTCCTGCAAGGTTTTTTTTTTTTTTTAAACTAATTTTTCTTCATTTTCTTTAAAAGGTGCCAAAAATTCAACAGCAGCCAACAGCAAATGAACTGAATGGATCCTACCTCGCTCCGTGCCATAAATCGAACACTGAATTGGAAAGCTTGTGTTCCATAACGGCACGTCCCTTCTGTAGAACTGACCCCACACCTGCATGTGGTTTCCATTGCCACCCAGATGGGTATCCTTTGGACAGTTGTGCACGGAGGAAATGCTGCTGCTCTGATATACCAAACGTACGCTGTCCGGATGTGACCCGTGGCCAGCATTGCAGCAGGGCCTTAGATCAGCCACCATCTCATTGCTGCTTCTACCGACCGACACACAACTCCCGTGGGAAAGGTCAACCAGAATTCTCGATCACAAGACACCCGGAAGATTGCTCCTTTTCTAGTCACTCCACCACGTCTGGCTTAGGCAATGGGGTCGCCCCACGAGCGAGGGTGTCAGAGCAGAGGAAACATGAATTAATGTTGCAGAAGATGGAGCTTGAGGTGGAGAAAGAGCGGCTGCAGCAGCTACTGGAGGAACACGAGGCCAAACTGCTCGAGAAGCAACAGGAACTACTACAGACCAAGTTAGAGTCCGAAAGGTGATATATTATTTTTGTCTTGTTTCTATGTATGTTTACATATATACCTCCTAGATTGCACACTTCCATCAACTTGCTCATAAACCATATAGAGGTTGATAGATATGGACACAACAATAAGACTAATTGTGAACAAATGTGTAAGTAAAAAGTGTAGCGCTGAAAATGTGCAAGGTAGGTGAACCTAGCCAACCTTAAAAAAGGCTATATAATCAAAAAAAAAGGTTGTAGTGTGAAAAATGTGTCTCTCATAGTAAAGGGCACAAAATAAAAATATACAGTGAGTATATAAAAAGGACTTCATGCGTTGAGTCGCAAGAGAGTCGCAAACAACAAAATTTGCTAGCAAGGGTGATGTGATATTGGTGACTAAGAGCCCTTTTACACTGAGGCGCTTCAAAAACGTCTTAGTGTTTTTACCGCGTCTTTGGGGCGCTAGCGGTAAAATTACCGCAACGCTGCGGGCATTTTTCAAGCGTTAATTGAAGCATGGGCGTCAAAGAACAACCACACCTCCCTACATGTAGATGCACTCTTTTCTGCTTGCATGTTTACCTTTTTGTGAGATCATGTGACTTTTCTACAGCTCAGGTCGGATTATAGGCGCTATTCAGGTGTTTTTACAGCGCTTTCAATTCATTTGAATGGAGAGGGGCGTTTTTGAAGCTCTTTTTTCAACTCCCAAAAGCTGCTCCAAAGATGCTGCTTGCATGACTTTTCTCAACGCCCCGCCAGCGCAACGCCTCAGTGTGAAAGGGTCCATTGAGATGCATGGGGAGCGTTTTATGAGCGTTTTAATAGCGCTATTTTTAGCGCTAAAGCGCTGCAAAAACGCCTCAGTGTGAAAGGGGTCTTATTGTTAGAACCACAGTGTCATATACAAATACTCAATAGGATAAACTCATGTGTGATCATAAGTCATAAATCAAAACATAAATGTGATAGCATGAATATTATGATATTAGTGACTGATTAATGAAAACACACTATCATATATAGATGTTCAATAAAACAAACCCATGTGTGACCATAGATATCTAGTATAAAGCATTACTAATTGCAAATGTGATAGAAACTGATAACGTGATAGTCCATGAGGTTTAGGCCCCTTTCACACTGGGGCGGTTTGCAGGCGTTATTTCGCTAAAAATAGCGCCTGCAAACCGACCCAAAACAGCCGCTACTGTTTGTTCAGTGTGAAAGCCCTAGGGCTTTCACACTGAAGCGGTGCGCTGGCAGGAGAAAAAAAAACCTGCAAACCGCATCTTTGGAGCGGTGAAGGAGCGGTAAACCGCTCCTGCCCATTGAAATCAATGGGGCAGCGCATCTATAGCCGCGCTATGCGAGCGGTTTTAACCCTTTTTCGCCCGCCAGCGGGGGTTAAAACCGCAGCGCTAGAGGCCGAATACCGCCGCAAAAACGACGGTAAAGCAGCGCTAAAAATAGCGCTGTTTTACCGCCGACGCCCCCACCGCCCAAGTGTGAAAGGGGCCTAAGACATCAGAGGTAAACAGTGACGTATGATTGTATAAGAAGAGAAACTGTTGCTACAGATGTCTGACAGGCTCTTGGGTAGATGTGATAAACAGTGGATAAATACACCCGGGAGTGCCTTCACTTTAAAGGAATGGGGGAGAGAAAAAGGTACTCTTACCCGAAGTAGTGGCTTGTAATTTAGTAATTAATATTCATATATAAGCGCAGGAGGTGGTCGGCTAGCGTATGCTCCGGTTGAAGTCTTTGTAGACGAAACGCGTAGGGTTAATACGCTGGCCCAAGCCACCTCACACTGCGCTTTTTTTATTTTTTCACTTGAGCTGTTTTTATCCAATATTTATTTGTTTGGATATTTTTATTTAAATAAATTCCATCATTTGGATTTACGCTATGTGGAGGGTTTTTCTCTTTTTTTTTTATGCCTTGAACATAACACTATCATCTGGAGGGGCTGTATTTTGGAGAGCAGTGCTCACAACCTCCCACTGTTCGGAGCCTTATCCATTTCCACAATCGCTGACATTTTGGATTTTTCACCGGCAGAGGAGGGAATCGAATGGTTCGCCCTTGGAGTTTGACTTTACGTCTCCGGTTCCATGCCTGACAGATCCACCACTGTATGGTGAGTTGGGTCCACTACTTCTGGTAAGAGTGCCTTTTTCTCTCCCCCATTCCTGGAAGGTGAAGGCACTCCCGGGTGTATTTATCCACTGTTCATCACATCTACCCAAGAGACTGTCAGACATCTGTAGCAACAGCTTCTCTTCTTATACAATCATACGTCACTGTTTACCTCTGATGTCTTAACCTCATGGACTATCACGTTATCAATTTTTTATCCCAATTGCAATTGTTTTTACTAGATATCTATGGTCCCACATGGGTTTGTTTTATTGAACATCTATATATGATAGTGTGTTTTCATTAATCAGTCACTAATAGCATAATATTCATGCTATCACATTTATGTTTTGATTTCTGACTTATGATCACACGAGTTTATCCTATTGAGTATTTGTATATGATACTGTGGTTCTAACATATAGAGGTTGGAATGAGTAGCTCAGTCTCCGTGTTTGCTTATGGAACAAAGCTAAGCAGGGCAGGGCTAAGCAGGGCAATAACTTCACAGCAGGATATATCAACTTACAAGAAGATGCAGTTAAAATATAGGGTTGGGCAGCTATATGGCAAATGAGGTTCAATGTAGGAAAATATAAAGTAATGCACTTGGGAGCTTGAATTATGCATGCAAGTTACATGCTAGGGCAGGCGGGAGGGCAATCGAAGATGGGAAAGGATCTAGGGGTCCCAGTAGATCCATAGCATGCAATGCCAAGCTGCAGCCAGAAAGGCCAGCATGCATAATGCATGCTAATCATTAAAGTGGCTGTAAACTCTCAAAAAAAAAATAACCTGCAAGACAAAGGCATAATGAGCTAGTATGCATCGCATACTACTAGCTCATTATGAAATACTTAGCTTAGATTAAAGCTGTTCCAGCGGTCCCCCCACACCGATGTGACCGATGACAAGTCTCCCTGAGTTATTTCCGGGTTCGTGAGCTCCGGAGCCGCGATGACGTCACTCCCACTCATGCACGCGGGAGCCGCCGGTCACGGCACAGCTACTATAGAAATGGCACAGGCGTGCTGTTTCTTCAGTGCGATGACATTGACACATGCGGATACAGTGAATATCTCCTAAACAGTGCAGGTTTAGGAGATATTCACGGTACCTACAGGTAACCCTTATTTTTATAGGCTTAAAGTGGTAGTACAGGGTTTACAACCACTTTAACCACTTCAATACCGGGCACTTAACCCCCTTCCTGCCCAAGCCAATTTTCAGCTTTCGCTGTTTAAAAAACAATTGCGCGATCATACAACACTGTACCCAAACAGAATTTTTATCCTTTTGTTCCCACAAATAGAGTTTTCTTTAGGTGGTATTTGATCACCTCTGCGTTTTTAATTTTTTGCTAAACAAATAAAGACCTAAAATTCTGGAGAAAAAAAAAGTTTTTCTTTTGTTTCTGTTATAAAATTTAGTAAGTAAGTAAGTTTTCTCCTTCACCGATGGGCACTGATAAGGCGGCACTGACGGGCACCGATGAGGTGGCACCGATATGCAGCACTGATGGGCATTGATAGGCGGCACTTGTGGGCACTGATGGGCATTGAAAGGCTGCACTGATGGGTACCTATGGGTGGCACTGATATGCGGCACTGATAGATGGCATTGATAGGCATTACTGATGGCACTGGCAGGCATTGGGGATGGGCACTGATTGGTAGCTGCCTGGGCACTGATTGGCAGCTGCCTGGGCACTGATTGGCAGCTGCCTGGGCACTGATTGGCATTTCCCTGATGGTCTAGGGTGGCATACCTGGTTGTCCATTGTGGTGCCAATCCCCGGTGGTCCTGGCGGCATCCTGGTGGTCCTGGGTGGGCATCCGGGGGGGGGGGGGGCTGCGCTGATAAACAATCACCATAGACCCCCCTGTCAGGAGAGCAGCCGATTGGCTCTCCTCTACTCGCTGTCAGACGCGAGTGAGGAAAAGCTGATCAGCGGCTCTTCCTGTTTACATTGTGATCAACCGTGATTGGTTTACCGAGATCGGTGTAGCGGTGTGTCTGACACACCGCACCACCAATCGCCGCGATGCGTGCCCGAGAGCCGTTGTTCTGGGTGGATGTCATATGATGGCCTCCCAGAAGGAGAGCCGCGCCTCCCAGCCGTCGTTAGATGGCAGGCTGGAAGTGGTTAAAGGGGTTGTAAACCCTTGTTTATAAAAATAACATGCCTATGCTTGCCTAATCTGTGCAATAGTTTTGCTCAGAGCAGCCCTGATCCTCTTCTGGGGTGCCCCGCTGATGCTTCAGGCCTCTCCTCTTCATCAGATGCCCCCACGGAAAGCTGCTTTCCCTGGGGACACCAGCGCGGGATCAATGCTAAGTCCTGCTGCTGCGTCCATTGACACAAGCGGGACTCAGCCTGGCTCCCGTGTCACTGGATTTGATTGACTGCAGCAGGGGCTAATGGCTCCTGCTATCAATCTAGCCAATGAGGAGAGAGACAGCAGCTTGAGCCGCTGTGCTTGTGCACATCGCTTATTCAGATCAGGCTCAGGTAAGAAAAAGGGGGGTCTGGGGGGGGAGCTGCAGCACAGGTGGTTTTTCACCTTCATGCATAAATGCATCCATTTTTCAAAACTGGTTTGCCCGCATCTTGAGTGTGCCATCCATTTCTGGTCACCAGTCCTCAGGAAGGATGTGCTGGAACGGGAGATAGTCCAGTGAAGGGCAACAAAGCCAATAAGGGGGCTGTGGGGACCTCAGTTATGAAGGACCTCAGTTATGGGGGCTGTGGGACCTCGGTTATGGGGGCTGGAGGACCTCCGTTATGGGGGCTGGAGGACCTCCGTTATGGGGGCTGGAGGACCTCCGTTATGGGGGCTGGAGGACCTCCGTTATGGGGGCTGGAGGACCTCCGTTATGGGGGCTGGAGGACCTCCGTTATGGGGGCTGGAGGACCTCCGTTATGGGGGCTGTAGGACCTTAGTTATGGGGGCTGTGGGACGTCAGTTATGAGGGCTGTGGGACCTCAGTTTAGGGGTAATGGAGGACCTCAGTTATGTGGACTGGAGGACCTCCGTTATGGGGGCTGGAGGACCTCCGTTATGGGGGCTGGAGGACCTCCGTTATGGGGGCTGGAGGACCTCCGTTATGGGGGCTGGAGGACCTCCGTTATGGGGGCTGGAGGACCTCCGTTATGGGGGCTGTGGGACCTCCGTTATGGGGGCTGGAGGACCTCCGTTATGGGGGCTGTGGGACGTCAGTTATGAGGGCTGTGGGACGTCAGTTATGGGGGATGGAGGACCTCAGTTATGGGGGATGGAGGACCTCAGTTATGGGGGATGGAGGACCTCAGTTATGGGGGATGGAGGACCTCAGTTATGGGGGATGGAGGACCTCAGTTATGGGGGATGGAGGACCTCAGTTATGGGGGATGGAGGACCTCAGTTATGGGGGATGGAGGACCTCAGTTATGGGGGATGGAGGACCTCAGTTATGGGGGATGGAGGACCTCAGTTATGGGGGATGGAGGACCTCAGTTATGGGGGATGGAGGACCTCAGTTATAGGGGATGACTACAAACCTTAAACTACTACTCTCTGGAGAAGAGATACTTTTTATCACAATTTACAAATCCTTAAATGGTGAATCTAGCATAGGGAGAATCTATTTAATCTTGGGCCCCTAAAGAAGACACAGCCACACAATGAAGTTGGATGAGTAGTGGGTCAGTCTTAACCACTCTCCGACAGCCTCACAGGGGAGTACGGCGACAGAATGGCTCTCCTGTGCCGGGTCACGTACCTAGTAATGGGGGGTAGGGTAGCGTCACCGCCGTGCTGTGATTAGACACAGCACATGCCGATCAGGGGATGCTGGCCAAGAGATGTCTGTCGACATCCCGCTAATCAGCAGGGAGGAACACCGAACAGAGCTCTGCTTATGTAAACAATGTAGAGCTCTGTTCTATCAGCAGGGTTGTGCTGGATTTTGTTTCCCATTGCATGGAATAAAATCCAGAACATACCTTTAGTAAAAGCACCACATAGTAACCACAAAAACACTGGTTAGGCACACATTTAACCCTTTGATCGCCCTAGATATTTAACCTCCCTTCCCAGCCAGTGTCATCGGTACAGTGACAGTGCATATTCTTAGCACTGATCACTGTATTAGTGTCTCCTGGTTCCCACAAAGTGTCAGATTGTCTGCCGCAATATCGCAGTCCCATTATAAGTCGCTGATAGCCGCCATTACTAGTAAAAAATAAATAAAAATTCCACTATACATCCCATAGTTTGTAGACAGCCTAACCTTTGTGTGAACCAATCAATATACGCTTATTGAGATTTTTTTTTTTTTACCAAAAATATGTAGCAGAATTATATTGGCCTAAATTTTTAAAGAAATTCATTTTTTTTTTTTTTTTTTTTTTTACTGTTTATTTTTATTTTTTATTGGATATGTTTTATAGCTGAAAGTAAATAACATATTTTTGTTTATAGCGCAAAAAATAAAAACCGCAGAGGTGATTAAATACCACCAAAAGAAAGCTCTATTTGTGAGGGAAAAAAGGACATCAATTTTATTCATGTACAGCTTTGTCAGTTAAAATAATGCAGTGCCAAAAAGCAAAAAAAAGCCTGATCATAGATGTGTTTCTTAACCACTTCAGCTCGGGAAGGTTTTACCCCCTTCCTGACCAGAGCAATTTTTTGCGATCATGCGACGCTGTACCCAAATCCCAAATAAAATTGTCAAATTTTTCCCCCACAAATAGAGCTTTCTTTTGATGGTATTTGATCACCTCTCCGGTATTATTATTACCTATACAGTGCCTTGCAAAAGTATTCGGCCCCCTTGAACTTTTCAACATTTTGCCACATTTCAGGCTTCAAACATAAAGATATAAAATTTTAATTTTTTTGTGAAGAATCACCAACAAGTGGGACACAATTGTGAAGTGGAACGAAATCTATTGGATATTTTAAACTTTTTTAGCAATTAAAAAACTGAAAAGTGGTGCGTGCAAAATTATTCGGCCCCTTTACTTTCAGTGCAGAAAACTCACTCCAGAAGTTCAGCGAGGATCTCTGAATGATCCAATGTTGTCCTAAATGACTGATGGTGATAAATAGAATCCACCTGTGTGTAATCAAGTCTTTGTATAAATGCACCTGCTCTGTGATAGTCTCAGGGTTCTGTTGAAAGCGCAGAGAGCATCATGAAGACCAAGGAACACACCAGGCAGGTCCGTAATACTGTTGTGGAGAAGTTTAAAGCCGGATTTGGATACAAAAAGATTTCCCAAGCTTTAAACATCCCAAGGAGCACTGTGCAAGCGATCATTTTGAAATGGAAGGAGTATCAGACCACTGCAAATCTACCAAGACCTGGCTGTCCCTCTAAACTTTCAGCTCAGACAAGGAGAAGACTGATCAGAGATGCAGCCAAGAGGCCCATGATCACTCTGGATGAACTGCAGAGAACAACAGCTGAGGTGGGAGAGTCTGTCCATAGGACAACAATCAGTCGTACACTGCACAAATCTGGCCTTTATGGAAGAGTGGCAAGAAGAAAGCCATTTCTCAAAGATATCCATAAAAAGTCTCGTCTAAAGTTTGCCACAAGCCACCTGGGAGACACACCAAACATGTGGAAGAAGGTGCTCTGGTCCGATGAAACCAAAATCGAACTTTTTGGCCACAATGCAAAACGATATGTTTGGCGTAAAAGCAACACAGCTCATCACACTCAACACACCATCCCCACTGTGAAACATGGTGGTGGCAGCATCATGGTTTGGGCCTGCTTTTCTTCAGCAGGGACAGGGAAGATGGTTAAAATTGAGGGGAAGATGGATGCAGCCAAATACAGGACCATTCTGGATGAAAACCTGTTGGAGTCTGCAAAAGACCTGAAACTGGGACGGAGATTTATCTTCCAACAAGACAATGATCCCAAACATACAGCAAAATCTACAAAGGAATGGTTCACAAATAAACGTATCCAGGTGTTAGAATGGCCAAGTCAAAGTCCAGACCTGAATCCAATCGAGAATCTGTGGAAAGAGCTGAAAACTGCTGTTCACAAACGCTCTCCATCCAACCTCACTGAGCTCGAGCTGTTTTGCAAGGAAGAATGGGCAAGAATTTCAGTCTCTCGATGTGCAAAACTGATAGAGACATACCCCAAGCGACTTGCAGCTGTAATCGCAGCAAAAGGTGGCTCTACAAAGTATTAACGCAAGGGGGCCGAATAATTTTGCACGCCCCACTTTTCATTTTTTTATTAGTTAAAAAAGTTTCAACAATCCAATAGATTTCGTTCCACTTCACAATTGTGTCCCACTTGTTGGTGATTCTTCAGAAAAAATAAAAATTTTATATCTTTATGTTTGAAGCCTGAAATGTGGCAAAAGGTTGAAAAGTTCAAGGGGGCCGAATACTTTCGCAAGGCACTGTAAACGCTTTTGTTTACATAGGCAGACCGCCGTTCTGCCTTTCCTCCATCGCAGCCGCCGGCTCCGCTGTTTGGTTCCCGCTGTGTCCAGTCACATGGGGAACGGCGCTCCGTTGGCGCGTGCGCGCCCCAGATCTTGTGCACAAAATCACATACAAGTAAGTGATTTTGCGCAGCCGGGCCGCCCTGCCACAGTATATAAATGGTGGGCAGTCCGGAAGAGGTTAATGAACACAATATACAGGGTTATGGAAAGCAGTCGTCACAGGCACCCCAGGTTGAACTGGATGGACCAGTGTCTTTATTCACCCTCACCAACTATGTGAATTGCAAATTGCGAAGCAGTTTGGTGGGTTTGGTCAGCTGCTGGGCACTTGTGTTTCTTGAGACTCCAGCAATATGTCCACCCATAATTGAGTTTTGGGGTTTCCAAATTGTCAGATTGTATTCTCCATAATCTAAAATTAAATCAAGTCCAAGAACATGGGGACTCTTTTTAAGAGTCTCATTAAGTGTGCAGATCTGGGATTCACAAGCAGGCATCAGCGGATTACGTGGGGTACACTCAGTACTTCAGTGCTTTGACCTTTTTTCGGTGCAGTGTGTAAATAAATGTAATTTAGCACAATGTCCTATGTTGGGGGAACGTTAGTAAACATTGCTCTCCTCGGAGAACCAGCCACATGCTATTGTGATTTGAGTCTGCGATCACTGTGTCAGCTATGACCGTGATTTCACGCAGGCTTTGACATGAAAGTGATTTGATAGTTACAATTAGTGTTTAAAAAAAAAAGAGACAAATAGAAGAAAATGTTAAGCAGCCTATAATAAAAGAAACCGTGGAAAATTGTGTGTGTGTGTGTAAAAAAAAAAAAAAAAAAAAAAAAATATATATATATATATATATATATATATATATATATATATATATATATATATATATATATATATATATATATATATATATATATATATATATATATACACACATATCCCAATGTATGTGTGTATAATATACATACACACAGTAGCTCACAAAAGTGAGTACACCCCTCACATTTTTGTAAATATTTTCTTCTATCTTTTCATGTGACAACACTGAAGAAATGACACTTTGCTACAATGTAAAGTAGTGAGTGTACAGCTTGTATAACAGTGTAAATTTGATGTCCCCTCAAAATAACTCAACACACAGCCATTAATGTCTAAACCGCTGGCAACAAAAGTGAGTACACACCTAAGTGAAAATGTCCAAATTGAGCCTAATTAGCCATTTTACCTCCCGGAAGTCATGTGACTCGTTAGTGTTACAAGGTCTCAGGCATGAATGGGGAGCAGGTGTGTTTAATTTGGTGTTATCGCTCTCACTCTATCATACTGGTCACTGGAAGTTCAACATGGCACCTCATGGCAAAGAACTCTCTGAGGATCTTAAAAAAAAATTGTTGCTCTACATAAAGATGGCCTAGGCTATAAGAAGATTGCCAAGACCCTGAAACTGAGCTGCAGCACGGTGGCCAAGACCATACAGCGGTTTAACAGGACAAGTTCTGCTCAGAACAGGCCACGCCATGGTCGACCAAAGAAGTTGAGGTCACGTGCTCAGCATGGGAAATAGACTTATGAGTGCTGCCAGCATTGCTGCAGAGGTTGAAGGGGTGGGGGGGGGGGGGGGGGTCAGCCTGTCAGTGCTCAGACCATACGCCGCACACTGCATCAAATAAGTCTGCATGACTGTCGTCCCAGAAGGAAGCCTCTTCTAAAGATGATGCACAAGAAAGCCTGCAAACAGTTTGCTGAAGACAAGCAGACTAAGGACATGGATTACTGGAACCATGTCCTGTGGTTTGATGAGACCAAGATAAACTTATTTGGTTCAGATGGTGTCAAGTGTGTGTGGTGGCAACCAGGTGAGGAGTACAAAGACAAGTGTGTCTTGTCTACAGTCAAGCATGGTGGTGGGAGTGTCATGGTCTGGGGCTGCATGAGTGCTGCCGGCACTGGGGAGCTACAGATCATTGAGGGAACCATGAATGCCAACATGTACTGTGACATACTGAAGCAGAGCATGATCCCCTCCCTTCAGAGACTGGGCCGCAGGGCAGTATTCCAACATGATAACGACCCCAAACACACCTCCAAAAGACAACCACTGCCTTGCTAAAGAAGCTGAGGCTAAAGGTGATGGACTGACCAAGCATGTCTCCAGACCTAAACCCTATTGAGCATCTGTGGGGCATCCTTAAATGGAAGGTGGAGGAGCGCAAGGTCTCTAACATCCACCAGCTCTGTGATGTCATCATGGAGGAGGGGAAGAGGACTCCGGTGGCAACCTGTGAAGCTCTGGTGAACTCCATGCCTAAGAGGTTTAAGACAGTGCTGGAAAATGGTGGTCACACAAAATGTTGACACTTTGGGCCCAATTTGGACATTTTCACTTAGGGGTGTACTCACTTTTGTTGCCAGCGGTTTAGACGTTAATGGCTGTGTGTTGAGTTATTTTGAGGGGACAGACAGTGTTGTCATATGAAAAGATAGAATAAAATGTGACGGGTGTACTCACTTTTGTGAGATACTGTGTGTGTGTGTGTGTGTATATATATATATATATATATATATATATATATATATATATATATGACTATATATATATATATATGACTTTTGCCTAAAATAAGGCTTACCTATAGTTGTGCAAATATTTCCTAAATGTGCGCAGGAGATATTTACATTACATGCAGCCAGTGAAATCAGACGCATGCGCTCCAAAGGAACGGCCATCCATGCCGTTTCTTCAGATCCCTGTGTCTAGAAAGGCGGCTCCCGCATGCATGCCTGAGAGTGATGTCACAACTATGGCCAGTCACAGAGCCAGTGTTCGCGAACCCGGAAGCAAGATGGGTAAAGATGGGCGCCCCTGCAGCTATGACGTTGTTGTGCTGGATTGTTTCACATATTGTGCTTGTATGCGATGCATACTAGCACATTGACTTTACCTTGCAGGGGGGAAAAAAAAATTGTCCAGCAGTATACAACTGCTTTAATGATCTCTTGTTGAAGTGGTTCTAATTTTTTTTTTTTTTTTTTAAATAATAATCCTATCATACCTGCTCTGTGCAGTGGTTTTGCACAGAGCAGCCCCGATCTTCCTCTTCTCAGGTCCCCCACCTCTGGCCCCTCCCTCTTACCAAGTGTCCCCAGAGCAAGCTGTTTGGGGGCACTCATGCTCACTCCAGTACCGCCTCTTTGTGTCTATAGGGGGACACAGAGCATGGATCAGTCCCACCCCCCCAATCCCACCGCAGAGGGAGCCAATGAGTAGGCAGAGACCCGGGAGAGCCGCTGCTCTTGTGCACTTCGCTGGCTCCGGGTAAGTATTGGGGTGGAGCTGCACACTGAAGTTTTTTTTTTTTTTTTTACCTTCATGAATGTAAAATACCTTCACCCTTTACAACCCAACTCCAGACAAAGCTTTTTGGATAGATTTGGGAAATGTGAATGGTTCTGTTCATTTGCTGCCTGTGTCCCCATCAGACAGACTACAATTAGACTGATGTCTATGACGACAGGAAAAGGAATAAGGGGAGTGGTTGTCCAGGGCAGGAGGGGAGGCAAAGTTGGTAATAACTCGAGGTTCTGACTTTTCCCCTTTTTACTGTTTTGTTGCAGTCTGTGTGGAGGTATTTCTTGTTACATCTTGTCCAAAAAAGGAAATGGAGAAGAAATCTCTTTTGAGGTGACACAGTCTCTGACCATCTCCTGTAGTATGGCCGCAGTCTCTGACCGTCTCCTGTAGTATGGCCGCAGTCTCTGACCGTCTCCTGTAGTATGGCCGCAGTCTCTGACCGTCTCCTGTAGTATGGCCGCAGTATCTGACAGTCTCCTGTACTATGCCTGCAGTCTGACCGTCTCCTGTAGAATGTCTGCAGTCTCTGACCATCTTCCGGTAGCTAGGCCGCACAGGCTCTGACCGTCTCCATTAGCATGGCCGCAGTCTCTGACCGTCTTCGGTAGCATGGCCGCAGTCTCTGACCGTCTTCGGTAGCATGGCCGCAGTCTCTGACCGTCTTCGGTAGCATGGCCGCAGTCTCTGACCGTCTTCGGTAGCATGGCCGCAGTCTCTGACCGTCTTCGGTAGCATGGCCGCAGTCTCTGACCGTCTTCGGTAGCATGGCCGCAGTCTCTGACCGTCTTCGGTAGCATGGCCGCAGTCTCTGACCGTCTCCGGTAGCATGGCCGCAGTCTCTGACCGTCTCCGGTAGCATGGCCGCAGTCTCTGACCGTCTCCGGTAGCATGGCCGCAGTCTCTGACCGTCTCCGGTAGCATGGCCGCAGTCTCTGACCGTCTCCGGTAGCATGGCCGCAGTCTCTGACCGTTTTCTATACCATTACATTCATTGAATATTTTATGGGGCCCTCTGGGGATTTCTGGGGACACATTTGAAGCTCTTCTTTATCTAGTAAATAGACTACCACCATTCCACGCATTCAAGCTACTTTGACATTTCATTTGCCTCCTGTGCCCCATGGGGCTGTGGCAGGAATTCTTCTTCCTCTCGCTCAAGTGAATGAGGCTGCCCTGCAAGTGCCCCACAACCACGTGCACAGTAGGTGGTGAGGAGATGCACCTCCTTACCGCATGTCCAATGCTCTCTAAAGAGGGATTTGTACTCAGAGACCAAAGCAAATGTAAACAAGCCCTTTTAAAAAGAAAAAAAATTGGGTATGCGAGGATACGTGTGAACGGCGCTGTGATCAGCCTCGCTTTACAGACTTACTGAAACATTCATTAAACCTTCTAATGAAACAAAAACACATCAGCTACCCCTATTATCTTTTCTTCAGGGCATTTATGTGAGAATGGCCCGGATGACGTAATTGGTGCGTTTCATCACACGGTGGTTTATGAATCGCTAGGCGCAGCTGCCCCCCTTAAGCTATAATGAAGCTCAGACTGTAACTGCTCGCGCGGATCTATAGACTAGAGGATGATGGATCAGTGTGGAATCTGCCCGGTGACAGACGCTCACATTTATGTGGAATTATCACCAAAGGGCAGGGTGAGAAGTTACCGGATAATGTGTCTCCGCTCAGGAGGCGGCTTCATGCTCTGTGATGGAGAGTAATAATGTGATTGCATTGCGCTCTCACTGCCGGATCGTTTTCATAAGCGTTCGAGTTCATGTACTAGCACATCGTCATTGTGTCTGACGTCTCTCATGGACAGGTATATAGTGTGCGTGGAAGCCGACACCCGTTAACGGTTTGTAGCGCCAAAGACGTTGCATTGGTTTGCCAGTCAGGCAATCACTGTGATTGGCTGTCGGTGATCATGTGATCAGGGAGCCTGCTCCACTGGCTCTTGATCGTAAATGGTGACCGCTCCCAGCACAAGCAAGGGACACTAGCTATACACTATTACCAAAAGTATTGGGACACCTGCCTTTACACACAGATAAACTTTAATGGCGTCTCAGTCCATAGGGTTCAATATTGAGTTGGCCCACCCATTGACACCCCAAACTCTCTCATTCATGTCTTTATGGACCTTGCTTTGTACACTGGTGTGCAGTCATGTTGGAACAGGAAGGGGCCCATCCCCAAACCGTTTCCAGAATGTTAGGATCATGAGGTTGATCAAAATGTCTTGGTATGCTGACGACTTAAGACTTCCCTTTACTGGAACTAAGGGGCCAAGCCCAACCCCTGAAAAACAACCCCCACACCATAATCCCCCCTCCACCAAATGATTTGGACCAGTGCACAAAGCAAGGTCCATAAGGACATGGATGAGCGAGTTTGGGGTGGAGGAACTTGACTGACCTGCACAGAGTCCTGACCTCAACCCGATAGAACACCTTTGGGATGAATTAGAAAGGAGACTGCGGGCCACGCCTTCTCATCCAACATCAGTGCCTGGCCTCACAAATGTTCTTCTGGAAGAATGGTCAAACATTCCTTAGACACACTCCTAACAGCCTTCCCAGAAGAGTTGAAGCTGTTATAGCTGCAAAGGGTGGGCCAACTCAAAATTGAACCCTACGGACTAAGACTGGGATGCCATTAAAGTTCATGTGTAAAGGCAGGTGTCACAATACTTTTGGTAATATAGTGTATATGTGTCAGCTCGGTGTTATAACCACACTGCTGTGCTGCCTCATATACAGTCAGGTCCATAAATATTGGGACATTGACACATATCTAATCCTTTTTGGCTCTGTACAGCACCACAATGGATTTGAAATTAAACGAACAAGATGTGCTTTAACTGCAGACTTTCAGCTTTAATTTGAGGGTATTTACATTCAAATCAGGTGAACGGTGTAGGAATTACAACAGTTTGTATATGTGCCTCCCACTTTTTTAGGGACCAAAAGTATTGGGACAGATTAACAATCATCCATCAAACTTTCACTTTTTAATACTTGGTTGTAAATCCTTTGCAGTCAATTACAGCCTGAAGTCTGGAACACATAGACATCACCAGACACTGGGTTTCATCCCTGGTGATGCTCTGCCAGGCCTCTACTGCAACTGTCTTCAGTTCCTGCTTGTTCTTCAGGCATTTTCCCTTCAGTTTTGTCTTCAGCAAGTGAAATGCATGCTCAATCGGATTCAGGTCAGGTGATTGACTTGGCCATTGCATAACATTCCACTTCTTTCCCTTAAAAAACTCTTTGGTTGCTTTCGCAGTATGCTTCGGGTCATTGTCCATCTGCACTGTGAAGCGCCATCCAATGAGTTCTGAAACATTTTGCTGAATATGAGCAGATAATATTACCCAAAACACTTCAGAATTCATCCTGCTGCTTTTGTCGGCAGTCACATCATCAATACAAGAGAACCAGTTCCATTGGCAGCCATACATGCCCACGCCATGACACTACCACCACCATGCTTCACTGATGAGGTGGTATGCTTTGGATCATGAGCAGTTCCTTTCCTTCTCCATACTCTTCTCTTCCCATCACTCTGGTACAAGTTGATCTTGGTCTCATCTGTCCATAGGATGTTGTTCCAGAACTGTGAAGGCTTTTTTAGATGTTGTTTGGCAAATTCTAATCTGGCCTTCCTGTTTTTGAGGCTCACCAATGGTTTACATCTTGTGGTGAACCCTCTGTATTCACTCAGGTGAAGTCTTCTCTTGATTGTTGACTTTGACACACATGTACCTACCTCCTGGGGAGTGTTCTTGATCTGGCCAACTGTTGTGAAGGGTGTTTTCTTCACCAGGGACAGAATTCTTCGGTCATCCACCACAGTTGTTTTCCATGGTCTTCCGGATCTTTTAGTGTTACTGAGCTCACCGGTGTGTTCTTTCTTTTTAAGGATGTTCCAAACAGTTGATTTGGCCACACCTGATGTTTTTGCTATCTCTCTGATGGGTTTGTTTTGTTTTTCAGCCTAATGATGGCTTGCTTCACTGATAGTGACAGCTCTTTGGATCTCATATTGAGAGTTGACAGCAACAGATTCCAAATGCAAATAGCACACTTGAAGTTAACTCTGGACCTTTTATCTGCTCCTTGTAAATGGGATAATGAGGGAATAACACACACCTGGCCATGGAACAGCTGAGCAACCAATTGTCCCATTACTTTTGGTCCCTTAAAAAGTGGGAGGTACATATACAAACTGTTGTAATTCCTACACCGTTCACCTGATTTGGATGTAAATACCTTCAAATTAAAGCGGAAATTCTGCAGTTAAAGCACGTCTTGTTTGTTTCATTTCAAATCCATTGTGGTGGTGTATAGAGCCAAAAAGATTAGAATTGTGTTTATGTCCTGACTGTATGCCTGCGATCAATCGATGTTGAAAAACAATGCCCCGCCCACTCACTACCTTTGCTTCTCCGTCCCTCTGTTAAGAGCCAGTGAGTCCAAACCCAGTGTAAGGATTATATTGGAGCTTACATAGGGTTAAAGACCAGCGCTGGGTCAAGTTAAAATAGTTATCCTGCAATACACACTTTCAATCTGGAACTGTCCCTTGTAGTACTTCATTTTTTCCATGTGATATTTTCTTTTTTTTTTTTTTTTTTTAGAGCTGAACTCCAAAAATTCAGCCACTTTGTAAAAAGTGAAGGCACTCTATGATTTAGATTATTTATATCTGACATGTTCATTAGTGTGCTGAGAATTACACTCAAGGCAGTGTGAGAAAGGAGAGAGGCACACAGAGCAGTTATGCCCACCACCCCCTCCTCTCTGCTTGCCCATTCAGAGAAGCCTTTGTATTTTGTGAATGTGTTCATATAATACAATGGCTTCTGTGAATGGACAGGAGGAAGAAGAAGAGGAGGGGGGGAGGGGCGGGCATAGCAGCTGCACCAGCTCTCCTGTTCAAGATGCAGAGCTCAGAAGGATGAGTGTCACTCTCTGAGAACTACAGTGATGGCTATCTTCAAGGAGTACTATAAAGCTGTCAGATATAAATAATGGAGATGAGCCCAGGAAGTGTCATGCACCTCGCTGTACTTAAATTGAAATAGTGTGCCTTCAATTTTTATACAGGAGCTGAATTCCTGGAATTCAGCTTTAAAGTGGAGTGATGCCCAGTGGAAGACTAAGGACATAATTTGAATACCTGGGGTCAGTGGGTTTGCGAGCTGACATGGTGTCACATGATGCTTTTCATTCAGCGTATTGATGCAGAGAGTGGCACAGAAGTCCTCACAAATGCTCCACTTTCTGCATCAGAGGACCACCCACTGCCAGGAAAAGACTAAAGGGGACCCTCCACACAGCATGTGAGCAGATCACTTAGTTTGCTCCTTCATAATGGAAAAGGGCTCTGATAGAGTAGCGGGGAGCACAGTGTAAGTATCGGGCAAGAGGGGTGTTCTTTCAAGAGAACCTGTCACTTTTCTGAGAATAGACAGTGGTAGAGTTTCTTTAACCACTTGCCAACAGCGCTGTAGCCGAATAACGGCTATATCGTGGTCGTCCAGTTCTGGGAGGGCATCTATTGACGTCCTCCCAGAACTGTGCCCCCACAGGGGCGTGCATCCGGCAGACACAGCTGATCACAAATTAGGGTAAAGTGCCAATCAGAGCTGCCCTTTACCTCGTGATCAGCTGTGTCCAATCAAGTAAACACACTTGCCGGTTATCACCATTCCTTTCCTCACGTTTTCACAGCGTGAGGAGAGCTGAAAACTGGCAAGGGGATATCTACATTTATCATCAGTGCGGCCTCATCAGTGCCCACCAGTGCTGCCTCATCAGTGCCCACCAGTGCTGCCTCATCAGTGCCCACCAGTGCTGCCTAATCAGTGCCCACCAGTGCGGCCTCATCAGTGCCCACCAGTGCGGCCTCATCAGTGCCCACCAGTGCGGCCTCATCAGTGCCCTCCAGTGCGGCCTCATCAGTGCCCTCCAGTGCGGCCTCATCAGTGCCCTCCAGTGCGGCCTCATCAGTGCCCTCCAGTGCGGCCTCATCAGTGCCCTCCAGTGCGGCCTCATCAGTGCCCACCAGTGCGGCCTCATCAGTGCCCACCAGTGCGGCCTCATCAGTGCCCACCAGTGCGGCCTCATCAGTGCGGCCTCATCAGTGCCCACCAGTGCGGCCTCATCAGTGCCCACCAGTGCGGCCTCATCAGTGCCCACCAGTGCGGCCTCATCAGTGCCCACCAGTGCGGCCTCATCAGTGCCCACCAGTGCGGCCTCATCAGTGCCCACCAGTGCGGCCTCATCAGTGCCCACCAGTGCGGCCTCATCAGTGCCCACCAGTGCGGCCTCATCAGTGCCGCCTCGGTGCCCACCAGTGCCGCCTCATCACCGCACATCAGTGAAGGAGAAAAACGATGTGTTTGCAAAATTATTATAACAAACTAAGAAAAACGTTTTCAAAATTGTAGGTCTTTAATTTTGTTTAGCAAAAAATAAAAAACCCAGTGGTGATTAAATACCAATAAAAGGAAGCTCTATTTGTATAAGCAAAAATGATATAAATGTCATACAGGTACAGTGTTTCATGACCGCATAATAGTCATTTAAAGCGGAGTTCCACCCAGGGGGGCCCATGAAAAAAAAAAAAATTAAAAGTCAGCAGCTACAAATACTGCAGCTACTGACTTTTAATTGGACACTTACCTGTCCAGCGATGCAGGGGATCGAAGCCCCGCTCGTCTCCCCCTCCGTTCAGCGGCGCCGGCATTGCAACTGTGGGCGCCGGGCTGTGGCTTCACGCCGCGCGCCGTGATTGGCCGCTCAGTCACCTGGGACCTGTAATGGGTCCCAGATGATTGACAGGAGGGAGGGAGCAGAGCGGAGCCCTTCCTGTGCCGAGGGGGAAGTGATGTCACCAGCCCAGGCACTGGAAGGGGCAGACTACGAGGGACCCTCTAGCAACAGGCATTTAGAGGCAAGTTAAAAAAAAAAAAAATATCCAAATGTTTTTTTGTTTTTTAGGATTTTTCATGTATTTTTGTTTTTCTGGGTGGAACCCCACTTTAAAGTGAGACAGCGCTGAAAGCTGAAATTTGGCCTGGGCAGGAAGGGGGTGAAAGTGCCCGGTAGGCAAGTGGTTAAAGCCCGAATCCAGCGAAAATGTTTGTGTAGAAGGTTTAGAACCGGTGTGAGCTTCTCCCTGACATCCATCACCAGGACAGGAAGATTAGCGATTTCCCTGTAATAAAAAAAAAAACATGAAATAATCCTGAAGTAGGTTTCAAACCTTCCAAAATCTACTATTTATAAACTTTATTTCTGCCATGGATTTAACGGTTTGCTTGAAGTTCCAGTCTGAAGTATAACTAACTACACATTGACTATAAATTATGCATCTCTACTTATCTCTGCAACCTTTGATAAATGCCAGTGTGATGGGATACCTTTACTAAAGGTCAGTGATATTTCAAGTAATGTGCACTGAAGTCTCCCAGAGCGGTTTGTATTCTGCTCCACCGTGAACCAGCTGCTCCCACCCCCCCCACTAGAGGGCACTGTTAGGAGACCTGCTCCCACTCCCAGGGGCAGCATTCTTCCCAGCAAACACAGAACCCGCGGGCCGTAGTCAGTGCTGCTGTATCTTTTGAACTTCTCTTGGTAGGATTTGAAATCTGTGTGTATTTTAGCGGCACGTGTTGGCATAACCATGGCAACAAAAGGGTAAAAGCTACTGGTAGGCAGCTGCCAATAAGTTTTAGCTAGATAACATTCCAATGTGCACCCCTTTGTGTTAGTGATTATCTTCAGGGCAAGACCCTGATCATCTTACCACCCACCCAAATGCCCACTGAGTCCCCCTACCAGCCCCTGTGGTGTTCTCATCGAAAAGAGTTGTGGCCAATTCAGATTAGAGGATGCCACAGGTCTTTTCTGACTAGCAATGGTGGCGATGGGCACCTTTTTATTGTACCTGCTCTTCAGCTGAGATTTTTAGTAGCAGACAGATATTCGTAAAGATGGATCTCATTCAGAAAAAAATTATATATATATAGATCTATATATATATCTATATCTATATATATATATAGATATAGATATAGATATAGATATAGATATAGATATATATATATATATATATATATATATATATATATATATATATATATATATATATATATATATATATATATATAGATGTATATATATATATATATATATATAGATATATATATATATATATATATATATAGATATATATATATATATATACAGGGGGTCCCCTACTTACAAACATCCGACTTACAAACGACTCCTACTTACAAACGGAAGGAGACAACAGGAAGTGAGAGGAAATCTACCCCTAGGAAGGGAAATTCACTCCTGTAAGAGTTAATATGGGAAAAAGGTGTCTCCACTGATGCTTTATCACCAATCCTTATTTCCCTAATAACCCCAAATTTTCAAAATCCAATTATCATTGGGACAGAAAGTGAGGTGAAATCTTCTGAACAGGGGCACAGACAGCAAAACAAATGTTACAGGGGTGATAACCCTTCCCTAGGCTATCTAAAAAACGTAAAAATAGATTTTTTGGCTGGAGCGACACTTAAAAAATGTACCTGTTCCGACTTACAAACAGATTCAACTTAAGAACAAACCTAAAGTCCCTAACTTGTTTGTAACCCGGGGACCCCCTGTATATAGATATATATATCTATATAGATATATATATCTATATATCTATATAGATATATATAGATATATAGATATATATATATATAGATACAGTGCCTTGCAAAAGTATTCACCCCCCTTGTCATTTTTCGTGTTTTTTGTTGCCTCACAACCTGGAATTAACATGTATTGTTTGAGGATTTGCATCATTTAATTTACAGAACATGCCCACAACTTTTAAGATTTTTTTTTATTGTGAAGCAAACAAATAGGACAAAATAACAGAAAAAGTCAATGTGCAGAACTATTCACCCCCCTAAAGTCAATACTTTGTAGAGCCACCTTTTGCGACTATCACAGCTCCAAGTCGCTTTGGATAAGTCTCTATGAGCTTGCCACATCTTACCACTGGGATTTTTGCCCATTCCTCCTTGCAAAACTGCTCCAGCTCCTTCAAGTTGGATGGTTTAAGTCTGACCACTGATTTTTTATTGGATTGAGATCTGGGCTTTGACTTGCCATTCCAACACATTTACATGTTTCCCCTTTAACCACTCAAGTGTTGCTTTAGCAGTGTGTTTGGGGTCATTGTCCTGCTGGAAGGTGAACCTCCGTCCTAGCCTCCAATCACACACAGAGTGGTACAGGTTTTGCTCAAGAATATTACTGTATTTAGCACCATCCATCTTCCCCTCAACTCTGACCAGTTTCCCAGTCCTGACTGCTGAAAAACATCCCCACAGCATGATGCTGCCACCACCATGTTTCACAGTGGGGATGGTGTCCTTTGGGTGATGTGTTGGGATTGCGCCAGACATAGCATTTTCTTTGATGGCCAAAAAGTTCAATTTTATTCTCATCAGACCAGAGCACCTTCCTCCATACATTTTGGGAGTCTCCCACATGCCTTTTTGCAAACTCAAAGCATGCCATTTTGTTTTTTGCTGAAAGTAATGTCTTTCTTCTGGCCACTCTGCCATAAAGCCCAACTCAATGGAGCGTACGGCTTATTGTCGTCCTATGTACAGATACTCCAGTCTCTGCTGTGGAACTCTGCAGCTCCTCCAGGGTTACCTTAGGTCTCTGTGCTGCCTCTCTGATTAATGCCCTCCTTGCCCGGTCCGTGAGTTTTGGTGTGCGGCTGTCTCTTGGCAGGTTTCCTGTTGTGCCATGTTCTTTCCATTTGGTTATGATAGATTTGATGGTGCTCCTAGGGATCATCAAAGATTTGGATTTTTTTTTTATAACCTAACCCTGACTTGTGCATCTCAACAACATTTTCCCTTACTTGTTTGGAGAGTTCCTTGGTCTTCATGGCAGTGTTTGGTTAGTGGTGCCTCTTGCTTAGGTGTTGCAGCCTCTGGGGCCTTTCAAAAAGGTGTGTATATGTAATGACAGATCATGTGACACTTAGATTGCACACAGGTGGACATCATTTCACTAATTATGTGACTTCTGAAGGTAATTGGTTGCACCAGAGCTTTTTATGGGCTTCATAACAAAGGGGGGTGAATACATACGCACATGCCAATTCTAATTTTTTTTTTATTTCTGAAAAATAGTTTTATATATATATTTTTCTAATTTTACTTCACAAACTTAGACTTTTGAGGCTGCATGAGTGCTGCCGTCACTGGGGAGCTACAGTTCATTGAGGGAACCATGAATGCCAACATGTACTGTGACATACTGAAGCAGAGCATCATCCCCTACTTTTGGAGTCTGGGCCGCAGGGCAATATTCCAACATGATTACGACCCCAAACACACCTCCAAGACGACCACTGCCTTGCTAAAGAAGCTGAGGGTAAAGGTGATGGACTGGCCAAGCATATCTCCAGACCTAAACCCTATTGAGCATCTGTGGGACATCCTCAAATGGAAGGTGGAGGAGCGCAAGGTCTCTAACATCCACCAGCTCTGTGATGTCGTCATGGAGGAGTAGAAGAGGACTCCAGTGGCAACCTGTGAAGCTCTGGTGACCTCCATGCCCAAGAGGGTTAAGGCAGTGCTGGAAAATAATGGTGGCCACACAAAATTTTGACACTTTGGGCCCAATTTGGACATTTTCACTTAGGGGTGTACTCACTTTTGTTGCCAGCGTTTTAGACATTAATGGCTGTGTGTTGAGTTATTTTGAGGGGACAGCAAATTTACACTGTTATACAAGCTGTACACTCACCACTTTACATTGTAGCAAAATGTCATTTCTTCAGTGTTATCACATGAAAAGATCTAATAAAATATCTACATAAATGTAAGAGGTGTACTCACTTTTGTGAGATACTGTATACCGTATATTAATTTATTTTTTTCAAACCTCCTGGTAAGCCTTAGTTTTTATAGTTGCATTAAAGCCCAACCAAACTTTTTTGTAGCTTAAATTTAGTGAATACACTCTCTCAAAGTGCATCAAAACAAAAGGATCCCTTACAGATTTTCTTTGGAAAGCAGCTACAGCCTGAGTAGAGAATCCTGTCCCCTGCCAGCATGCTGTGTAGAAGGGCCCTTGCTCTCTGTGCGAAATATATATATATATATATATTTCTACTGGGCTTTAACTCTTCCTATTGTGTTTTTGTTTTCTAGAACTCCTTTGGCCATACAGACTAGAGAGGCTGCTGTTACAACCACACCTTCTCTAGGCGCTGTCCCGAAATGCAACGGTTCTTTGTGCAGGTGAGTGAAATGAGAAGCTGACGTTTTTTTGTTATGTTTATTTTTTATTTTATTTATGGATTTTTATATGTTGATGTGTTGTCTTATTCTGTACTTTAAAATAAATCTTCAGTGGTCAGAAAAGGCATCTATGACCAGCATGGGGAACCCCTGTGTCCCTCAATTTACCGCAAGTGACAGTAGAGCACTGGTATGAACATCCAGACTCTGGTTTTTGACCAAAGTTTGAGAGGCCACACAGTTGTTATGGGCCAGATGGTATTTATACAATGAGCCTTTCAAGGCTTCTAAACTGCTGAAAAGAAGTGACTTACAATAAAAACTCACTGTGAAAACTTACCTTTCCCACTCCACCAGATTGACGCTCCATTGGATAGAAATCCTCCCCTGTGGTCTGCAGGGAAACTTTCACTTTGGGGAGTGATTTCCAGGTCACCCAAAGCTCCCATAGGCTCCTCTCGCTGACCTCCATGTCCTTACAGGGTGCAGCAGTGACATGGGGGGCAGCAGAAGGAACCAGAGGGGACTGCAGGGGACCTTAGGAGGCCAACATTCCTGAAGGTTTAAAGGATAAGTTCACCTTTGGAAACATGTTACCTGTTCCACCCGCTTTTAGGGCGGAAGATGTAACATGTTACCAATGCAGCAGCCGCTACCCGATTACGCCCCCCCCTTGTGAAAGCAGTACGGGAGAAGTTCCAGCTTTCAGTTTTTTAAATCAACAGCTCTCTATGTGAATGCACTACAAGCCTAGAGATGCACGATTTAATCAAGACGCTATTCGTCCTCCCTTGCAGTAGGGCTGCACCCACACTTCAAGGGTTAACTGCTCATTGCTGTCTAGGGCAGTGGTCTCAACTGCGACCTGTGGGACGTATGCGGCCCATTTCTTATATTTATCTGGCCCTTGGGGTACTATTCCTCCCACTGACACCAATGAGGCACCAGTCTTTCCGCTGACACCAACAGTTGAGGACGATTCCCACTGATGCCAACAATGGGGGCCCAAATCCTCCCTCTGGTACCAACAATGGGGGTGGGGCATTCCTCCTGCTGACGCCGTCGATGGGGGGGGGGGGGGGGGTCATTCCTCTGCTATGACGCCGTCGATGGGGTAATTCCTCCCGCTCTGGCACAGTCGATGGGGGGGTCATTCCTCTTGCTGACGCCGTCGATGGGGGGTTATCCGTCTTGCTGATGCTGTAGATGGGGGGGGCATTCCTCTTGCTGACGCTGTCGATTGGGGGGGGGGGGGTCATTCCTCTTGCTGACGCTGTCGATGGGGGGGTCATTCCTCTTGCTGACGCCGTCAGTGGGGGGCATTCCTCTTGCTGAGGCAGACGATGGGTGTGGGGGGGTGACCATTCCTCCCGCTGACGATGGGGGCATTCCTCCCGCTGACGAAGGGGGGGATCCTATTTCTCCCGCTGGTGCCATTGATGGGGGTGCATTCTTCTTTCTGACGATGGGGGGGGGGGGGGATCCTATTCCTCCCACTGTCACTGGCTTTGGGAGGGGCCCAATTCTTCTCACTGACCACATGTGCAATGTCTTTGCTTACTCCCATTAATGATGTGCCATTTTCTTTGGGCTCCTGAATCTGTCTTGATTATGTCGGATGAGCTTAGACCGCTGAGCCATAGGGAGGAAAAGGCTGCATTGGCCGATCTCGCAGTGCATAGCAGTCTGCTGTAAAGTAAAACTGCCGTACCTGGTCCCCCTAGACATAAATGAGCCGTTAACCCTTTTTGTTTTCCCATAATTCAGCTTTCATCACAGCCTTCACTGGAAAACCTGAACTCCCTTTATTTGAGGGGTGTCCACCTCTTTTTGTCCATACTGTGTATCAGTCCTGCCTAACATCGGCACAGAGATCCATACAGCCTCTTTAGGCTTCAGAATAAGATTGTTAAATGGTGGGTTGCCCTCCAATGGGAGATGGGACTTGGTTACAGGTCAGGGCAGAAGACGAGGCTCATGTGGACAGCCTGGGTTTAGGGGGTAGAAGATTCTCCAAGTACTTTGAAAATATTTTATATCCTAAAAATAATTTCCAGACCCCTCTTTAGGAGCCGCTGTTCCATCTTTATTGTTCATCTTCTCCTAATACACATGTCAGGTTCACTTTAAGGACATGTTATTGTCTATGCTCTGCCGGTCCCTGTCTCAGGCTCCTGATACATTCAAGGGCCCTTACTGCAGAATGAAAATCAGAATTACATCTGCTTGTCCCGACTCTTTCAAGCCACTATTAAAAATTACCATTTCGGTGCTGTTGGTGAGCGTTGAATCGAGTCTCCCGGGGCCTTCTAAAATAAGCTTCTCCTCCCCAGCTGGAATAGCAGAACATTCTCGGCGGGACGGAGGCAGCTGCTGCTGGAGAGTCATGACATGGCAGCAGTCAAGCAGAAACGCACTAGCTGCCTGTGAATTAGCTGCAGATAATTCCACATTTCACATGCTGTCAGGTTAGGGCCGAGTGTTTACCGTACACTCCTATTATCCAGCAAAAAGCTGTATGGAGCTTCATGCTGCCAGCTCCCCGCTGTAACCCTTTACTGGCTCCGCAGTGCCGCTTCCTGATGTTCTGATTTTTGTCCTTGTTCACGCTGATAACCTCATTATGTATTTACTATGTGTTTAGTGAGGTTCCTGACCCCAGGTCAGAGCCTGTGTCATAGACTGCACCTGTAGTCAGGAAATGCATGCTGCTAGGAAGAGTAGGAAGGAAAATACTGTCTTTAGTCATAAAGTTTTAAAGTGAACATGCCATGGCTATGGACATTCAAGTATTTACTCAGCATTAAAACAAACCCCCAGTGACTGCCGTATCGGCATCCACTGTGAAGTAATTCATCCTCAAAATTCACAGCAGAAACGGTAAAGTCAACAATGAGCAGCTCAGCTCCTACTGTGCATGTGTTCAATTTAGAAGGCTGAACTATGCCATAGTAGTAACGCCTTTCACTTCTGGGGAAGGGAGCTGAGCTGCTGTGAGGGGGTGTAGGAGGAACTGAACTGCTGAGTAGCTGATGGGCGTGGGAGTAGGGGGAGCTGCTGGGGGGAAGGAGATGGGGGGAAGGGCGGGTTAGGGGAATCTGAGTCACTTCTGGAAGAGGGAGCTTAGCTGCTGAGTCACTGCTGGTGATGATGGCTGAACTGCTGAGTAGATGCCAGGATTGGGAGTAGGGGGAGCAGAACTACCGGGAGGAAGGGGGGTGTTAGGGGAATATAAGCTTCTGTGTCACTGCTGGAAGGGAGAGCTGAGCTGCTGAGGGGAGGGGGGGGGGTTGGAGCACATGCTCAACTACTGAGCAACTGCTGGGATTGGGAGGAAAGGGGGGGGGGTGTTAGGGGAATGAGTTGCTGCGTCACTGCTGGAAGGGAGAGCTGAGCTGCCGAGTCGCTGGGGGTGTGCTTAACTACTCAGTAACTGGTGGGAGTAGGGGTGAGCTTAACTACTGAGGTTAGGGTTTGGGGAATCTTAGCTACTGAGTCATTGCTGTGAAGGGGAACTGTGCTGCTGAGTCACTGCTCGGGGAAAAGAGGGAAGGACTGAACTGCTGAGTAGCTGCCAGGAGTGAGAGTAGGGGAAGGAAGATTAGGGGAATCTGAGCTGCTGAGTCACTGCTGGAAGAGGTAGCTGAGCTGCTGAGACACTACTAGAGGGGAGGGAGACTGAACTGCTGAGTAACTGGTGGGAGTAGAGGGAGCTTAACTTCAGATTGATGGGTTAAGGGGATCTAAACTGCTGAGTCACTGCTGGGAGGGGGAACTAAGCTGCGGAGTCACTGCTTGGGGGGGAGGGGGGGGAATTAGGGGGAACTGAAAAGAGAAGTTGCTGAAAAGGCAGGGAAGAAGGGGGAGCGGTGTTGCTGGAAAGGTGGGCCCGAGGAGTGGTGTCGCTGGGAAGGTGGGGCAGAGAGAGCGTTGTTGCTGAGAAGGTGGGGCAGAGGGAGCGGTGTTGCTGGGAAGGTGGGGCAGAGGCAGCTGTGTTGCTGGGAAGGTGGGGCAGAGGCAGCTGTGTTGCTGGGAAGGTGGGACCAAGGGAGCGCAGTTGCTGGGAAGGTGGGGCAGAGGGAGCGCAGTTGCTGGGAAGGTGGGGCAGAGGGAGCAGAGTTGCTGGGAAGGTGGGGCAGAGGGAGCGGAGTTGCTGGGAAGGTGGGGCAGAGGGAGCTGAGTTGCTGGGGAGGTGGGGCAGAGGGAGCGGAGTTGCTGGGGAGGTGGGGCAGAGGGAGCGGAGTTGCTGGGAAGGTGGGGCAGAGGGAGGGGAGTTGCTGGGAAGGTGGGGCAGAGGGAGGGGAGTTGCTGGGAAGGTGGGGCAGAGGGAGGGGAGTTGCTGGGAAGGTGGGGCAGAGGGAGGGGAGTTGCTGGGAAGGTGGGGCAGAGGGAGGGGAGTTGCTGGGAAGGTGGGGCAGAGGGAGGGGAGTTGCTGGGAAGGTGGGGCAGAGGGAGGGGAGTTGCTGAGAAGGTGGGGCAGAGGGAGGGAAGTTGCTGGGAAGGTGGAGCAGGTGGGGCAGAGGGGGCAGAGTTGCTGGGAAGGTGGGGCAGAGGGAGGGAAGTTGCTGGGAAGGTGGGGCAGAGGGAGGGAAGTTGCTGGGAAGGTGGAGCAGAGGGAGCCGAGTTGCTGGGAAGGTGGGGCAGAGGGGGCAGAGTTGCTGGGAAGGTGGGGCAGAGGGAGGAAAGTTGCTGGGAAGGTGGAGCAGAGGGAGCCGAGTTGCTGGGAAGGTGGGGCAGAGTTGCTGGGAAGGTGGGGCAGAGGGAGGGAAGTTGCTGGGAAGGTGGAGCAGAGGGAGCCGAGTTGCTGGGAAGGTGGGGCAGAGGGAGCCGAGTTGCTGGGAAGGTGGGGCAGAGGGAGCGGTGTTGCGGGGAAGGTGGGGCAGAGGGAGCGGAGTTGCTGGGAAGGTGGGGCAGAGGGAGCTGAGTTGCTGGGAAGGTGGGGCAGAGGTGGCCGAGTTGCTGGGAAGGTGGGGCAGAGGGGGCGGAGTTGAGGAGGCACCGTTGGTAAAGCTGCGCTGGCTCAGAGAAGAACTTTGTGCTGATCATAGAAGTGTTGTAGATTCAATTTAAAACTTGACTACAGTTCTAACCTTTCCCCCTTTTTTTTAAAATAAAAACAATTACTGTTGTGTCTCCACTGGGGATATTTCTCCTCTCTCTCTCGGTTGCCACCAGAACAGAAAATTGCCTAAATCCTTCTCGTTGGCTTTACAGACGGCAGTAAAGTAAACCTAAAGGATTGGTCTGACATTGCTCCACTCTATGCAAACAAAGAAAAAATTCTCGTTCTAATTTAAATATATATGAAACAATATGTTCGTCTTTCCTCTGTAAATATCATTAATTTTAAAATGTAAATGAAAATGCCTATTTCGGTTGGATTTAACATTTCCGGTGCTAAAATCAGCCACAGTTAGCGTGGGAGAGGAGCACAGATGAAGATTAGATGACCATTATATCTGCAGAAATTACCAGGAAATCTTTGCCATTATTCAAAACAAACATTAGCCGGGGGCAGGTGATTAGAGAATACATCCAGCTCTCTGCTATATGAAGCCTGTGATCGAGGAAACAGAACAAACCGTGCAATCAGTGGCCTTATGGCTGTCTGTAAACGACAGGTTTCCATCATCGATAAAGGAATTCTGTAATTACCGGAGCTGCCATTGGTGACTTGTTTTTAAAGGTTGATGGCTTCAGGGCTCTCATACTTGTCCTGACGTTACTACATAGGGGGTCTGTTCATTAACCACTTGCCCTCCCGAAGATTTACCCCCCCCTCATGCAACGTTGTACTCAAACTATTTTTTTCCCCCCACAAATAGAGCTTTCTTTTGGTGGTATTTGATCACCCTTGGCTTTTTTGTGCTATAAACATAAAGACTGAACATTTTGAAAAAAATATATTTTTTACTTTCTGCTATAAAAGCAATAAAAAAATGTAAAAAGTCAAATGCCTTAGAAAAACTAGGCCAATATGTGTTCTGATACAGATTTTTGGTAAAAAAAAAATGCTAATAAGAGTATATTGATTGGTTTACGCGAACGTTATAGCGTCTACAAACTATGCAATATATACTGGAATTTTTTTTTTCCCAATATAACGTTTATTCAACTCCAAACAGGGGCGAGGACCCCTAAGTACAATCATTAGTGAAAATACAGACTTGATTACAGTGAATTTTGCAAAGGTTAGATATACATAGGGCAGTTAACATTACATGTGTAGGCTTGAGCTGTAGAGCTGTAGAGCATATGTACATCTCTGATTAAGTACACATCTGTTAAGAACAATGTTTGTTTCAAGTAACACAATATCAGGGCGTTCCTCGCCTGCTTTTTCAACTTTTCATAAGGATGAGAAGACAAAAATTCAAGGGGGTAATAGTAAGAAAAAGAGGGGAGAGGTGAGGGATGAAAGGGGGAGAAGGAGGGGGCAAAAAAGGGGGGAAAAAAAGGGGGGGAGGGGGGAAGACATGGCGGTAGCTGAGTTACTGAGTTATGGGGGTACGGCCCTGCAAGATTCAGAAAAGTGGACAAAAATTCAAGGGGGTAATAGTAAGAAAAACCGGGGAGAGGTGAGGGATGAAAGGGGGAGAAGGAGGGGGCAAAAAGGGGGGGGGAAAGGGGGGGAAGACATGGCGGTAGCTGAGTTAGTGAGTTATGGGGGTACGGCCCTGCAAGATGCAGAAAAGTGGATTAAAATCCTAGTAAGTGCTGTCCTTCATCAGGGTAAATGAAGATGTTCCAAATATCCCAGGTCTGCTTGTGAGCCTCTTGTTTATGTTGTGCAGTAAAAATCAGATCTTCCATTTTCTTAATTTCCTCCACTCTACGTAGCCACAATGCTATAGCTGGGGGGAGGCTTTGTTTCCAAAGGAGGGGAATGCACCCCTTTGCTGCATTTAGTAAATGACGTACAAGTGATTTCCTGTATGTCTTGATGGGGATCGTGGAAAGGTGTAGGAGAAAGAATGCGGCATCGTCAGGGATGGTATAGTCTGTAAACTTTTGGGTGATGCGCCTGACCTCCTCCCAAAAGTTCCTCAACTGAGAACATGACCAAAAAATATGAATCGGGGTTCCCACGTCCTCTGAACAGCGCCAGCACCGTCCAGAGGTGGATGGGAAGCATTTCTGTAATCTGAAGGGAGTCAGGTACCAGCGTGTGAGTAATTTGAAATTAGTTTCTTGCATTCTAGTGCAGAGAGAGGACTTGAGGGAGAGGGTAATGATACGTTGTCTTTGTGTTGTCGATAAGGTGCGATGCAAGTCCCTCTCCCAACTGGTCAAACAGGGTAGCTGTGGTGGTTCATTTGGCGAGATTAACATAGAGTATGTTTGGGATAAGATATGTGCTAACGGGCCTTCACCTGAACAAAGGTCCTCGAATGACGTTTGTTCCCGTGCAAAGTCCTGTGGCCCGGAAAGGGAGTGCAGGTAGTGGTGTAATTGTACCGCTTTCCAGAAAGGGAGATGGTAGGCCCCTGCTGGGTTGGACAGATCTGAAATGGATGGCCATTTTCCTTCAGAGATAAATTTAGATGTGTGGTCACTACCTGAGTCCCTAAGGGTGGAGTATTCCGCCCAATGTAAGCCCGGGTCGAAGTTTGGATTGCCCAGTATAGGGAACAGCGGCGACTTTTTCGACGTGAGCAAAGAGTGAAAGGCAATTTGGTGGCTATGTCTGAAGGTAGTACCTATTAATGGGTAAGACTTCAGTCTATGGGGAAGGTCACCATAGCACCACAACGCACCCTTTAAGGGTATGTAAGTTTGGGATTGTTCAATTTGTACCCACAGTTTGGATGTTTTATTTCTCCTCCAGTCCAGTATGCGTCCTAAATGTGAGGCTAGGTAGTATAGTCGTACGTCAGGTAGTGCTAATCCTCCATAATGTTTGGGGAGTATCATCTGCGATCTGCGTAGAAAGGGTTTTTTGTGTGCCCATACAAATCTGATGAAGAGTGAGTGTACTTGTTGAAAAAAAGAAGGTGGAATGTGAATAGGTAGGGCTTGAATGAGATAGATGAATTTCGGGAGTATGCTCATTTTAAGGAGGTTACATCTCCCGAACCAGGAGTGGTAACCTGAGTGCCACTTCTCTAATAGGGCGCGGGTCTTTGTCAATAGGGGGTGGGAGAATTAAGGTCAAATGTTCGTGTTATGTCAGAGGGGATCCTAGTACCCAGATATTTTAGGGCAATATCAGTCCACTTGAAACAGAAATTGGATTTCAGTTGAAGTAAGGTATGTGGGGGAACTGCAATACCCATTGCCTCAGGCTTAGAAAAGTTTATCTTTAGGTGTGAGATGGCTCCATAGACATTGAATTCTCGCATGAGGTTCGGGAGAGAGATTCTGGGATTCGTTAGGGAGAATAGCAAATCGTCAGCATACGCTGATGTTTTGCAGTGAGAGCTACCTATCTGGAGACCTGTGATATCCGGATTCAATCTGATAGTGCAAAGAAAGGGCTCGAGGGAGAGGGCGAAAAGAAGGGGGGATAAAGGACACCCTTGTCGTGTTCCATTTGTTATGGGGAAGGGGCTTGACAGTCCTCCATTAACTTTCACTTGAGCTGAAGGATTTGAGTAAATGTTACTTATCCATCGCAGCATCTTGTCTCCTAGGCCAATATGATGGAGCACTGAGAGCAAGTAGCTCCAGTTCACCCTGTCAAAAGCCTTTACGGCGTCTGTACTCACTAATACACAGGGGATTTTATCGGCATTCGCTACTTGGAGGAGGTTAAAGACCTTGATGGTATTGTCCCTCGCTTCTCTAGTGGGAATGAACCCAACCTGGTCAAGGTGTATAACGGATTGAAGGTGTTGCGCTAACCTGGTCGCTATTATTTTCGAGAATAATTTAAGATCCACATTTAAAAGGGAGATGGGTCTATAGCTCCCGCACAAACCTGGGTCTTTCCCCTTTTTGTGAATCAAAGAGATATGGGCTTTAAGGGTTTCTCCGGGAAAATTGGAGTCGGCACCTAGAGCGTTGAAAAATGCTACCAAACGTGGGCCTAAAATTGGGGAAAAGGTCTTATAATATTGAGCGGTGTAGCCGTCTGGGCCTGGGGCTTTTCCTATTTTCATGGAGTTAACCGCTATTTGCAATTCTTCTAAAGTTATCGGTTCATCTAACAATGTCTGGGATTCCGCTGGAAGTGAAGGAAGTTGGGAGTCTGAAATATATTTATACTGGAATTTTTAGTTATTTTTTATCTATTTATTTTGTCTTGACACTTTGTGGGAACTATTGACACTAATTGACACAGAGCTCTTTCCTGTTTTTGCCCATTCTTCTTTGCAAAATATCTCAAGCTCTGTCAGATTGGATGGAGAGCGTTTGTAAACAGCAAAAAGTCTTACCACAGATTCTCAATTGGATTTAGGTCTGGACTTTGACTGGGCCATTCTAACACATGAATATGCTTTGATCTAAATCATTCCATTGTAGCTCTGGCTGTATATTTAGGGTAAATGTCCTGCTGGAAGGTGAACCTCCACCCCAGTCTCAAGTCTTTTGCAGACTTTAACAGGTTTTCTTGTAGTGAAGTAATTGCCACGCGAATAGCGATTAGTAAATTTTAGTGGGTACCTTCATCCTTCAATCATTTTAAAAGAGAGGGGAATGGGAGGGGAGGGTAAAAGAATTCAAAAGGACTACTCCAATCAAGTCCCACCTCACCACCCAAAGCTATTTGGACTATTCCGGTACCTCATACAAGTATACAATTATAGGTAAAAATCAAATTTATTCAAGAAACATCAATTTAAAACATCTATATAGACACAATATAGATATCACAAATAACTGTTATACTACAGAATTTACAATAAAATTTAAAAGTGCCCACAAAGGTAGTTGAAGGCTTTTGTTTAGAATACTTGAGAACGTGACCTCAACAGTTTCGCGGATTGACCGCTTCTTCAGGAGGCGTCCAAGTAAGTTCTCTAAGGGTCAAATAACTACAGTTACATATACAGTGAATAATAGCACATACATTAACAATAACATAACATTGGAGTGGTAATAAGTTACAAATAAACATATAAACTCACCAACCACTGCCCTGTTCGGGCTTAGACGGCACTGTGAGACACCCAATATTGGGCGCTCCCCCAGGGGCGGGCAAGGGGGGTTATTTACGGCAGAAAACACTGATGTATAAAAGGAATGAAGAGCATATCAGATAATAGAAATAAAGATCAATTTTCGGTAAGTGATGGTGTCAGTGGTTGGTGAGTTTATATGTTTATCTGTAACCTATTACCACTCCAATGTTATGTTATTGTTAACCACTTGCCGACCGCCTAACGCAGCCCCCCCCCCCCCCCCGGTGCCAGCGGCGGTCGGCATTTGACTGGGAGCGTCGGGAGGCGAGGGGGAGACCATCCGATCGTGGCCCCCCCCCTCGCGATCGCTCCCAGCCAATGGAAATCCTCCTCTGCCTGTGTGTAGTTTCACACAGGCAGAGGATGTGATGTCATCTCTCCTCGGTCTGGCAGAGGAGAGAAGACAAGTAAGTGCACACAACACAAACACACACAGTAGAACATGCCAGGCATACTTTACACCCCTGATCGCCCCCCGATCCCCCCCCCCCTGTCACAAACTGACACCAGCAGTATTTTTTATTTTTTTTTCTGATTACTGCATGGTGTCAGTTTGTGACAGTTACATTCTTAGGGCAGTGAGTATTACCCGCCTTTAGGTCTAGGGTACCCCCCTAACCCCCCCTAATAAAGTTTTAACCCCTTGATCACCCCCTGTCACCAGTGTCACTAAGCGATCATTTTTCTGATCGCTGTATTAGTGTCGCTGGTGACGCTAGTTAGGGACGTAAATATTTAGGTTCGCCGTCAGCGTTTTATAGCGACAGGGACCCCCATATACTATCTAATAAATGTTTTAACCCCTTGCTTGCCCCCTAGTTAACCCTTTCACCACTGATCACCGTATAACCGTTACGGGTGACGCTGGTTAGTTCGTTTATTTTTTATAGTGTCAGGGCACCCGCCGTTTATTACCGAATAAAGGTTTAGCCCCCTGATCGCCCGGCGGTGATATGCGTCGCCCCAGGCAGCGTCAGATTAGCGCCAGTACCGCTAACACCCACGCACGCAGCATACGCCTCCCTTAGTGGTATAGTATCTGAACGGATCAATATCTGATCCGATCAGATCTATACTAGTGTCCCCAGCAGTTTAGGGTTCCCAAAAACGCAGTGTTAGCGGGATCAGCCCAGATACCCGCTAGCACCTGCGTTTTGCCCCTCCGCCCAGCCCACCCAAGTGCAGTATCGATCGATCACTGTCACTTACAAAACACTAAACGCATAACTGCAGCGTTCGCAGAGTTAGGCCTGATCCCTGCGATCGCTAACAGTTTTTTTGGCAGCGTTTTGGTGAACTGGCAAGCACCAGCCCCAGGCAGCGTCAGGTTAGCGCCAGTACCGCTAACACCCACGCACGCAGCATACACCTCCCTTAGTGGTATAGTATCTGATCGGATCAATATCTGATCTGATCAGATCTATACTAGCGTCCCCAGCAGTTTAGGGTTCCCACAAACGCAGTGTTAGCGGGATCAGCCCAGATACCTGCTAGCACCTGCGTTTTGCCCCTCCGCCCGGCCCAGCCCAGCCCACCCAAGTGCACTATCGATCGATCACTGACACTTACAAAACACTAAACGCATAACTGCAGCGTTCGCAGAGTCAGGCCTGATCCCTGCGATCGCTAACAGTTTTTTTTGTAGCATTTTGGTGAACTGGCAGGCACCAGCGGCCTAGTACACCCCGGTCGTAGTCAAACCAGCACTGCAGTAACACTTGGTGACGTGGCGAGTCCCATAAGTGCAGTTCAAGCTGGTGAGGTGGCAAGCACAAGTAGTGTCCCGCTGCCACCAAAAAGACAAACACAGGCCCGTCGTGCCCATAGTGCCCTTCCTGCTGCATTCGCCAATCCTAATTGGGAACCCACCGCTTCTGCAGCACCCGTACTTCCCCCATTCACATCCCCAACCAAATGCAGTCGGCTGCATGAGAGGCATTTTCTTTATGTCCTCCCGAGTACCCCTACCCAACGAACCCCCCAAAAAAGATGTTGTGTCTGCAGCAAGCGCGGATATAGGCGTGACACCCGCTATTATTGTCCCTCCTGTCCTGACAATCCTGGTCTTTGCATTGGTGAATGTTTTGAACGCTACCATGCACTAGTTGAGTATTAGCGTAGGGTACAGCATTCCACAGACTAGGCACACTTTCACAGGGTCTCCCAAGATGCCATCGCATTTTGAGAGACCCGAACCTGGAACCGGTTACAGTTATAAAAGTTAGTTACAAAAAAAAGTGTAAAAAAAAAAAAAAAAAAAACACATACAAAAATATAAAATAAAAAAAAAAATAGTTGGCGTTTTATTGTTCTCTCTCTCTCTATTGTTCTGCTCTTTTTTACTGTATTCTATTCTGCAATGTTTTATTGTTATTATGTTTTATCATGTTTGCTTTTCAGGTATGCAATTTTTTATACCTTACCGTTTACTGTGCTTTATTGTTAACCATTTTTTTGTCTTCAGGTACGCCATTCACAACTTTGAGTGGTTATACCAGAATGATGCCTGCAGGTTTAGGTATCATCTTGGTATCATTCTTTTCAGCCAGCGGTCGGCTTTCATGTAAAAGCAATCCTAGCGGCTAATTAGCCTCTAGACTGCTTTTAGAAGCAGTGGGAGGAGAATGCCCCCCCCCCCCCCCACCGTCTTCCGTGTTTTTCTCTGGCTCTCCTGTCTCAACAGGGAACCTGAAAATGCAGCCGGTGATTCAGCCAGCTGACCATAGAGCTGATCAGAGACCAGAGTGGCTCCAAACATCTCTATGGCCTAAGAAACCGGAAGCTACGAGCATTTTATGACTTAGATTTCGCCGGATGTAAACAGCGCCATTGGGAAATTGGGAAAGCATTTTATCACACCGATCTTGGTGTGGTCAGATGCTTTGAGGGCAGAGGAGAAATCTAGGGTCTAATAGACCCCAATTTTTGCAAAAAAGAGTACCTGTCACTACCTATTGCTATGATAGGGGATATTTACATTCCCTGAGATAACAATAAAAATGATTTAAAAAAAAATATGAAAGGAACAGTTTAAAAATAAGATAAAAAAATAATAATAATAAAGAAAAAAAAAAAAAAGCACCCCTGTCCCCCCTGCTCTCGCGCTAAGGCGAACGCAAGCGTCGGTCTGGCGTCAAATGTAAACAACAATTGCACCATGCATGTGAGGTATCACCGCGAACGTCAGATTGAGGGCAGTAATTTTAGCAGTAGACCTCCTCTGTAAATCTAAAGTGGTAACCTGTAAAGGCTTTTAAAGGCTTTTAAAAATGTATTTAGTTTGTCGCCACTGCACGTTTGTGCGCAATTTTAAAGCATGTCATGTTTGGTATCCATGTACTCGGCCTAAGATCATCTTTTTTATTTCATCAAACATTTGGGCAATATAGTGTGTTTTAGTGCATTAAAATGTAAAAAAGTGTGTTTTTTCCCCAAAAAATGCGTTTGAAAAATCGCTGCGCAAATACTGTGTGAAAAAAAAAAAATGAAACACCCACCATTTTAATCTGTAGGGCATTTGCTTTAAAAAAAAATATAATGTTTGGGAGTTCAAAGTAATTTTCTTGCAAAAAAAAATTATTTTTTTATGTAAACAATAAGTGTCAGAAAGGGCTTTGTCTTCAAGTGGTTAGAAGAGTGGGTGATGTGTGACATAAGCTTCTAGATGTTGTGCATAAAATGCCAGGACAGTTCAAAACCCCCCCAAATGACCCCATTTTGGAAAGTAGACACCCCAAGCTATTTGCTGAGAGTCATGTTGAGTCCATGGAATATTTTATATTGTGACACAAGTTGCGGGAAAGAGACAATTTTTTATTTTTTTTATTTTTTTTTGCGCAAAGTTGTCACTAAATGATATATTGCTCAAACATGCCATGGGAATATGTGAAATTACACCCCAAAATACATTCTGTTGCTTCTCCTGAGTACGGGGATACCACATGTGTGAGACTTTTTGGGAGCCTAGCCGCGCACGGGACCCCGAAAACCAAGCACCGCCTTCAGGCTTTCTAAGGCCGTAAATTTTTGATTTCACTCTTCACTGCCTATCACAGTTTCGGAGGCCATGGAATGCCCAGGTGGCAAAAAAACCCCCCAAATGATCCCATTTTGGAAAGTAGACACCCCAAGCTATTTGATGAGAGGTATAGTGAGTATTTTGCAGACCTCACTTTTTGTCACAAAGTTTTGAAAATTGAAAAAAGAAGAAAAAAATTTTTTTTTCTCGTCTTTCTTTATTTTCAAAAACAAATGAGAGCTGCAAAATACTCACCATGCCTCTCAGCAAATAGCTTGGGGTGTCTACTTTCCAAAATGGGGTCATTTGGGGGGGTTTTGTGCCACCTGGGCATTCCATGGCCTCCGAAACTGTGATAGGCAGTGAGGAGTAAAATCAAAAATGTACGCCCTTAGAAATCCTGAAGGCAGTGATTGGTTTTCGGGGTCCCGTACGCGGCTAGGCTCCCAAAAAGTCCCACACATGTGGTATCCCCATACTCAGGAGAAGCAGCTAAATGTATTTTGGGGTGCAATTCCACATAAGCCCATGGCCTGTGTGAGCAATATATCATTTAGTGACAACTTTGTGCAAAAAAAAAAAATTGTCACTTTCCTGCAACTTGTGTCAAAATATAAAACATTCCATGGACTCAACATGCCTCAAAGCAAATAGCTTGGGGTGTCTACTTTCCAAAATGGGGTCATTTGGGGGGGTTTTATGCCATCTGGGCATTTTATGGCCTTCAAAACTGTGATAGGTAGTGAGGAGTAAAATCAAAAATGTACGCCCTTAGAAATCCTGAAGGCAGTGATTGGTTTTCGGGGCCCCGTACCCGGCTAGGCTCCAAAAAAGTCCCACACATGTGGTATCCCCATACTCAGGAGAAGCAGCTAAATGTATTTTGGGGTGCAATTCCACATATGCCCATGGCCTGTGTGAGCAATATATCATTTAGTGACAACTTTTTGTAATTTTTTTTTTTTTTGTCATTATTCAATCACTTGGGACAAAAAAAATGAATATTCAATGGGCTCAACATGCCTCTCAGCAAATTCCTTGGGGTGTCTACTTTCCAAAATGGGGTCATTTGGGGGGGTTTTGTACTGCCCTGCCATTTTAGCACCTCAAGAAACGACATAGGCAGTCATAAATTAAAGGCTGTGTAAATTCCAGAAAATGTACCCTAGTTTGTAGGCGCTATAACTTTTGCGCAAACCAATAAATATACACTTATTGACATTTTTTTTACCAAAGACATGTGGCCGAATACATTTTGGCCTAAATGTATAACTAAAATTGAGTTTATTGGATTTTTTTTAGAACAAAAAGTAGAAAATATCATTTTTTTTCAAAATTTTCGGTCTTTTTCCGTGTATAGCGCAAAAAATAAAAACGGCAGAGGTGATCAAATACCATCAAAAGAAAGCTCTATTTGTGGGAAGAAAAGGACGCAAATTTCGTTTGGGTACAGCATTGCATGACCGCGCAATTAGCAGTTAAAGCGACGCAGTGCCGAATTGTAAAAAGTGCTCTGGTCAGGAAGGGGGTAAAACCTTCCGGGGCTGAAGTGGTTAATGTATGTGGTATTATTCACTGTATATGTAACTGTAGTTATTTGACCCTTAGAGTACTTGGACGCCTCCTGAAGAAGCGGTCAATCCGCAAAACTGTTGAGGTCACGTTCTCAAGTACTCTAAACAACAGCCTTCAACTACCTTTGTGGGCACTTTTTAAATGTTATTGTAAATTCTGTAGTATAACAGTTATTTGTGATATCTATATTGTGTCTATATAGGTTTTCTTCTAAGATTGCCCTGTATTTGGCTTCATCCATCTTTCCATCAACTCTGACCAGCTTCCCTGTCCCTGCCGAAGAAAAGCATCCCCACAACATGATTCTACCACCACCATGTTTCACGGTGGGGATGGTGTGTTCAGGGTGATGTGCAGTGTTAGTTTTCCGCCACACAAAGCGGTTTTCTTTTAGGCCAAGCATTTCTTGGTTTGGTCTCATCTGACCAGAGCACCTCCACCACACATAGCGTTTTGCTTTTAGGCCAAAAAGTTCAAATTTGGTCTCATCTGACCAGAGCACCTTCTTCCACATGTTTGCTGTGTCCTCCACATGGCTTCTCGCAAACTGCAAACAGGACTTTTTATGGCTTTCTTTCAACAATGGTTTTCTTCTGGCCACTCTTACATAAAGCCCAGATTTGTGGAGAACACGACTAATAGTTGTCCTGTGGACAGATTCTCTCACCTGAGCTGTGGATCTCTGCAGCTCCTCCAGAGTTACCATGGACCTCTTGGCTGCTTCTCTGATGAATGCTCCCCTTGCCTGGCCTGTCAGTTTAGGTGGACGGCCATATCTTGGTAGGTTTGCAGTTGTCATACTCTTTCCATTTTCGGATGATGGATTGAACAATGCTCCGAGGGGATGTTCAAAGCTTGGGATATTTTTTTATAACCTAACCCTGCTTTAAACTTCTCCACAACTGACCTGTCTGGTGTGTTTCTTGGCCTTCATGATGCTGTTTGTTCACTAAGGTTCTCTAACAAACCTCTGAGGGTTTCACAGAACAGCTGTATTTTTACTGAGATTAAATTACACACAGGTGGACTATACTAATTAGGTGACTTCCGAAAGCAATTAGTTCCACTAGATTTTAGTTAGGGTTATCGGAGTAAAGGGGGCTGTAGTTAACCCCTTCTCTGCCAGTGTCATTTATACAGTGATCAGTGCATTTTTTTAAAAAAAATTTTTAGCACTGATCACTGTATTGGTGTCACTGGTCCCCAAATAGTGTCACTTTGGGTCAGATTTGTCCGCTGCAATGTTGCTGTCCCACTAAAAAACACAGATCACCACCATTACTAGTAAAGATAAAAAAATAAAATTAATGAAAGTCCATAAAGCTATCCCCTATTTTGTAGACGCTATAACTTTGACCCAAACCAATCTATATACGCTTATTGCCATTTATTTATTTTTTTCACCAAAGATATGTAGAAGAATACATATTGGCCTAAACTGAGGAAGAAATTTTGTGTATATATATATATAAAATATAATAGTGTGTGTGTGTGTGTGTGTGTATGTATGTGTGTATATATATATATATATATTATAATATAATTTTTTTTTTCTTTTCTAACCTGAAAGGTAATGTCCATTGCATTATATCAAATACAGTGTGCAGTCATGCCATAGACATACGTGCCAAAAGTAGGTGAGACTATTCTTACATCGGTTCTCACACCATCCGAAGAGCAGATTTTGGATCCTAAAGCCAAGATCACATTTGCTTTTCTGTAGCAGCCAAAGGATCCCTAAACACTGCGAATAAATGTTGTTTTTTACTATGATGGTGGTGATGATGATGATGTTCCTGCTGGTTTGGGTTAGCATTTTTGTAAGGACAGGTTCACTTGTTTTCTTGTGTAACTGCAACATCTACTTCCACTAATGGACTCCCTGGAATAGCTGCAGCTTAAGTGCTGTGAAGAGCGAGCTTTGCGCTGAGCTTTGTTCCCATCTCTAACCCGGTCTATTCTGAGCAGACTTGGGAATCCAGGCAGGTGTAGAGATGCAAACTATCCCCTGTGATGTATTGCTGTCACACATCAAGCTGGAAGACTTGTATAAAGGGAAGACATTACAGCCATGCGATGTAATAAGGGAGAGCCAGCAGGGTGCTCAATTGTACAGGGGGAGGTGGGGGGGGGGGGGGGGGGGAGTACTGTATAAATAGCAGACATTAAGGACGGAAATGTCATTCAATAAATCACAGACTTAAAAAGCTATTCGCACTTCCAGGGAGTTTTAATGTGGCTGAAACCAGAAGTGCAGAAGAGCTCCTTTTAACTGTTCAGAGCCGGGTTTATGGTTCATGCTCCTGTTTTCTGAATATTAACCACCTCTGATAACTCATAATTAAAATTCTGTGTTGTAGGAGACAAGAAAACCTAAAACATAAAGTCCATAATGCAGAGAAGACCTCAATAAAGCCAACTTTGTGTCAGAAACCATGAAATCAGGCCGAGACAGAAGTACGGTTAAATCACACTTGTTTAATAATAAAAGTAAAAAGAACAAACATAGTTCAATCATAGCCAAAGTTCAGTAACCGGAACGGATAGTCAGCCAAGCCAGAAGTCAGGGATCAATGTAGTGGAACAGCAAGCAGGATCTGGAGCCAGAAGGGATGTCAGCAAAGCAAGTCTTGAACAGGATCGCAGGAGATAGTTTCTGTGATGTTGACCAAGGCGAAGGCAGAGCTCCTCTGGACTGGACGGCCTAAGTAGGCAGGGCTGATGAACAGGATATCATCAACAGCTAAGTAAATGTGGAGAGAGATGGGAGCTGGCAATTAGCAGACATTGGGAATTCAGAATGGTAGGTTTATCAGAGGCCTTGTGTCAAGTATGAATGAGTCCTTTCCACCCCCACAGCTTACGTAAACAAAGAGGCGGGCTGTGGAAAGGAATACCCCAGCCCATAGCTCGTTGGAAAACAAAAAATATTTTCTCGCTCAGATGTGGTGGTGGACATAAATGGTATTGGAATGAACACGAATGGTCCTCCAAATGGCTTGAGTTTTCGTAGTTTGCCAGGTGCTCCCGAAAGCCTTGCAGCCGTTTTTCAGACTGGGCAATACAGAGCACTAAACACAAGGCAAGGAGGGCTCACCAGCCTATTGCATTACCAATTTAATTAAAATAAAGTAGTAACAGTTATACTCGCAAATGCCAATAAGCGTTAGGCCCATATGTAGCACCCTGTAGTTTAGGCAGGGAGCTCCTCACAAATTTACTTGCCAGGAGTAGTTATCTTGGTCAATTGTTAGAGATCTATTGATTTCTTCCTAAGTTTGGCCTTGTTGCACTTTTCTCTTCTACCACTGGGTGACTGGGTACTTGGTGGTACTAGATATGAAAAGGGCAGCTCAAGGTCAGGTTATGGGTATATGGGGCATCTCAGCCTATAGGCAGGGGTTTTCTTCAGTCTCTTGGCCTGCTGAGAGCACCTATATATTTGGGTGGAGTCAGGTGATCTATGTTCTGTGCCACCTGGACGGCTGTCTGGGTTGACGTGTGTCTTGTTGCCCTGGGCTGCTAGGCTGGAGTTTGGGCCTATCCCAGGGGGCATCTGGCTGCTAGGCTGTGTGAAGTGACGGTTCTGCTGGCCGGAGAACCTGTCAGTGGTCAGAGGTAGAGGGGAAGCTGTTGTCACTAAGGGACCAACCACCTTATTACCAGGGCCCACAGTGAGTAATTGAAGAAAGTACCGAAGCAGTATTGTCACCGAACGGGCATGGTGGAGAATCGGGAAACTTCAGACGGTGATCAAGCCAGGGACCCAACCAGCGGCGGTGGCGCTTGCAGAGCAGCCTTGTGTGTCAAGCCAGGGACCGAGCAGGCCAGCAGGGGTAAAGCTTGAGAAGTATCTTGAGTGCCAAGCTAGGGACCCAGCAGAAAGGCGGGGGTGACGCTTGTGGAAGATGTCACCATGAAGATTGGAGGAGCTCAAGGGATTCAGTGGCAGTGAATCAGACAGTCTAGTGAGAGACTGGGAGCTCAGTGGGCTGAAGATCTACAAGGAGGTTGTAGTGAAGCTGAAAGAACTGTTACGCTTTGTGTTATGAACTGTTAAGCACTGTTGCCATAGGGGACAGCATTCCTGCACGTGCAGATGTGGCGCCTTGCTGGGGCCCTTTCCCTGCACGGCTGTCCTCCCTTTTGAAGTCTCAAAGTCTGCTAATTGAACTTGCAACTACTCAAGGATGCCCTGGCCCTAACCCTCTTTCCCCCATAAAAGTTTGTAAGAGAAATAAACATCACTTTTGTATTCAAGACGTGTCTGGCGCCCAATAACTTTTACCCTGCGCCCACTATGCCTCACAACCCATGACATACAGAAGGATGTCTGCTATTTCTGGCCCTGGAGGTTCTCATTAGACTGAAGGAGGCCGGAGACCTTGCAACACATAAAATTTAACCAAAGGAAACTTCAATCTTATCCTCACCCAATGGCCCTGGATAGACACAGATTACACCTATTGATGTTTGACTCGTATTGATAGGAAACCCATTTCCTCAGAACTCTGAGGATGACCGTTTATCCTCGAAACACGTCAGCATATGCTACACATTCATTGTGTAACATCTCTGCCTACATATGTTCATTGTGTGTCATCACTGCCTAAGGCTAAAATTTGAGTTACCTTTGGTTTTATGTTAATAATTTAACACACAAGGAATTGTTTCAAGTACGTTTTCAGCCTAAAGAGCTTGGTTCTACCCACTTTAAGTGGTTGTAAGCCCTTCCATATTCCCAGTGAAGTGAATGGCCTCAGATGATACATAGAGATAAAACAAATCCTCCTACACAAGTTTTACCAGTTTATCTACAGTCTTCTCTACATCTGTTCAATGTTTAGAATTTGTAAAGCCTCTTTGAGCTGTCAGAAGAAAGGGTGTGGAAAGCTGAAAATACACAATGTGCGGATAGCTCTGAAAGCTAATTGGAGGGAAGGAACACCACTCCATTGAGTCATTTCCATCCAAAGATGTGAAAGAGAATAACCTAGCCCATAGAATCATTTCTCGCTCATATGTGGTGGTGGACATAAATAGTACTGGAATGAATATGAATGGTCCTCCAAATGGCTTGAGTTTTCATAGTTTGCCAGGTGCTCCCAAGGCCTTGCAGCCATCTTCAGGCTGCGGAATCCTGAACACTAAACAGCACAAGACAAGAAGGGTGCACCAGCCTAGTGCATTACCAATGGCACCTTTTTATTAAAATAAAGTAGTAGTTATACTCACAAATGCCAATGAACATTAGAGCCATAACAACACCAAAGGGAACTTCAATCTTATTCTCAACCAGTGGCCCTGGATAGGCACAGATGACACCTATTGAAGTTTAACTGATGCATTTTGACGGTAAACCCATTTTCCTCAGAGCTCTGAAGACGAGGGTTTATCCTCGAAATACGTCAGCATGAGCTACACATTCATCGGGTGTCTTCTGTGTCTATCCAAGGCCACTGCCTGAGGCTAAAATCTGACTTTCCTTAGGTTTCATGGTATGGGTCTAACACCCATTGGTATTGAGTATAACGGTTACTACTTTTATTTGAATAAATGGTGGCACTGGTAATGCATTAGTCTGGTGCGCCCTTCTTGCCTTTTGTTAAATGGCTCATTGGAGTTCATAGTTTGGCTAGGGATGAGTTCGGAGGTTTTCCAAGCTCCTCTCTAGTGACAAGGTGAGAGGCCTCGGCAGAGGCTGACATTGGGAACATAGTGGAGAACTGAACAGGTACCAGGCTATTTTACAAGGTGGAGCCTGTTTTCAGCATAGGGAAATGTGAGTAAAAATAGAGGTATCTGACACTCCCAGAAGTGTCAAATTTACACCTTTTTTTCTGGTTTCTCTGCAATACAGAGCAGAAGGAGAGGTGAAATAGTAAGCACTTAATTTGCCGGGCAACTTAAATGTTTTTTTATTTTAGTGACCAGATTTGCTTTTCCTTGGTTTACACCTGTGCGTATTTAGTGCATTATGTGTTTTGCAGAAATGTGCTGCAGTTCATTCAACATGGTTTCCTATGCATCTAGTTCACATCTGTGCGTTTTGGGCAGAGATGTTTTTTGGAAAAGGTCAGGGACTTTTTTGCATGTCAGACTTCAAGCGTTTAAGCTTTTTTTTTATTTTTATTTTTTTATGTTTGCTGATAAGAAAATATGACAGTTCTGTTCATGGAGTGCGACTTTGAAGTAAAATTACACTCTGGCACTCAAGTCATCTGCAGATATCGCCCAAATTTTCCTCTCCGCTCCTCCCAGGACCTCCTGCTCTCTAGCTCCCTTGTTACCTCCTCTCATGCTCTCCTTCAGGACTTCTCCAGAGCCTCTCCCATCCTCCGGAACTCCCTGCCCCGGTATATCCAATCAGGCCCTAACCTGTCCACTTTTAGGAGATCCCTGAAAACTCACTTATTCATGGAAGCCTATCCCACACCCACCTAACAACTGTCTCCGAGCCACCCCCATCAAATCATTCCCCGCATCTATTACCTTTTCTACCACCACCCCCTCCCTTTAGAATGTAAGCTCTACGAGTGAGGCCTTCCTGTCCCTTCGTATTGAACTGTACTGTAATTGTGCTGTCCCCCCCTCTACATTGTAAAGTGCTGCATAAACTGTTGGTGCTATGTAAGTCGTGTATAATAATAATAATATTAGCAAAAAAATAAAGTGTCAAATGCAAAACGCACCCCAATATGTGCTGGGAAAACACTTTCAACCACAACCTGCATAGATTTGAACCTAGTCTTAAAGTAAGTTCATCAGATCGGATCCATCATCGGATCTGATGAAAGAATGCACGAGGGTTCCCTTCAGTGAAAACAATTTGTAAATCCAGAGGATAGAAGTGAAAATCTGGACTTTTCCAATAGAAGTCAAAGTTAGCTTGCACCCTTTCTTCCTCCTGATCCTGAGTCTCCAGATTGGTCCTTTAGGAACTCCTTCAGACCTGTGCATTGCGTGATGTATTAATGTGTTGTAAAACTCATGTTTCTCGCAATGCAAAATCTGCGGTATAGTGTGTGGCATCGCCATTCGTTTCGCATGGCACCCCATGTACAACTACAGTAATGGACAATGCACCTGCATTGCTGCATTGTGGTGCATGAAGTAAAAAAAGTTGTAAGTCCCGGTCATTCGAGACATCTGAAAAGCTTGGAACTGGAAGACGATGGGAGCGATGGGCAGGTAGCCCAGAAGTGACAACACGGAAGCAAGGCACTTTGCTGGGTAATTGTGCCATAGTGCGCAAAACTGCTTTGCATATTTGACATCATGGCAGGAGCTTCCGGGGTGGCTGAAATCATCTAGTTCTGCTTTATGGTTTATTGGCAGCCAATTCAAAATTAAGGGGGTGCCCTGACTCATTTGGGTACAGTGTAGTATGACCGTGCAATTTCAAAGAGTGACAGCGCTAAAATCTGAAAATTGGTCTGGGCAGGAGAGGGGTTTAGGTGCCCAGTAAGCAAGTGGTTAATGTGATGGGTAGCCTTACTGGAAAGACTTGGTAAGTGCAATGGGGAGGAGTGAAAGGACTTCTAGGACGGTGACGATTTCCTTTTAACTTCAGCTGCCTATGTCCAAATACACTGCTTGTTTTGACATGGAGAAATGCACCCTGATGACCACAGACTCTGTAGCGGTTATTCTGAAGTTTTAAAAAGTCTCCCTCCGATTTGATCGCACTTCTCTGCGAATTAGATGTAAACGTCTTTTCAAGCGCAACATAATTCTGGCAACATTTGCCCGCCGCTTCATCTTGTAGGACATTAAAGTAAACTGCACGACAAAAGAGACGGGCGCATGACAGATTTCAGGTAATTCAGCTAAATTCAGCACTGAAGGATGGATTGTGCTGTCATCAATGTACACACGTCTACTCAGGCTTGGCTTTTCTCTTAGTCCCATTTGTTATTGTGATATATTCTGCAAGAGGCCTCGTAAAACATGTCAGCCGGGTAAAAATGGTTTGACGCACAGCCGTGTCAGCCTGCCGCTGTCCAGTGCCGCTGCTGCGTGCAGATTTTTGTTCAGGAGTCTCGGAATTATCCTTTCAGTCTCCGGGTTAAAGGGAACCTGAGATGGTAGAGACATCCGGGAGATGACCATACAACACACCTGACATGATATTATTGACCAGATATGAGATAGCGTTGTGATACTCGTAGTGTGTATAAATATACATAAATATCTATTATATAGAGAGATAGATCTATATAGAGATGGATAGATCTATCTCTCTCTCTCTCTCTCTCTCATTCTATATATATATATATATATATATATATATATATATATATATATATATATATATATATATATATATATATAATCTATCTCTATATATATCTATATCTATATATATATAGATATATATATAGATATATATCTATATATAGATATATATCTATATATAGATATATATATCTATCGCTATATATATATCTCTATATCTCTCTCTATATATATATATATATATATATATATATATATATATATATATATATATATATAATATAGAGAGAGAGAGAGATATGTTCCCACAAAGTTGGGAGGATGAAATTGTTCAAAATTTCTTGGTATGCTGACACCTTAAGAGTTCCCTTCACTGGAACTAAGGGGCCGATCCCAACTCCTAAAAAACAACCCCACACCATAATCTCCCCCTCCACCAAATGATTTGGACCAGTGCACAAAGCAAGGTCCATAAAGACATTGATGAGAGAGTTTGGGGTGGAGGAGCTTGACTGGCCTGACCTCAACCTGATAGAACGCCTTTGGGATGATTTAGAGTGGAGTCTGCGAGCCAGGCCTTCTCATCCACATCTACTGCAAAGTTTGACAGGTGGTACCACTCGCCAAACTCGCCCATTGAGTTTAATAGGGCTACACTGCACACATGTGCAATGCACTGGATTGTGGCACAGCGGAACTAAACCCATCAATTTACTGTTTAAAAAAAAAAAAGTTAAGTTCCCGACATGCTGGAAATGCTAACTGTCACAGTTGCTTGTGTTCTCAAACAAATTGTCAAACCAGCAAATGACTGGTGTCCTAACTGATTACATGTGCAGCACTATGGCAGTTGCAGGTCAAACAGAGACTAAGATGGGAGCCTCCTTGGCTGAAAAGGATAAAAGGGTTTAGTTCTGCTTTAAGTCAAGCGGTGAGGAGTACATTCGGTACATAACTGCACGTTTTTCTTTCTAGACTTCCTTGAAAGTGTCAAGGTCTACCTTTTATGAAGAATTTATAGGCACCTTTTGGTTCATCCCATGCATTTTAAAAATGATTTCCCTCCTCCCCATCTTTTAATTCAGCCTATTTAATTGTATTCAACCTTTTTACATGGAGTTGCCACAACTTGGGCAAGGTTAAGAACCATCTTTATGGAGGCACTACCTGCTCTCTTTGCTGAGGGGGTTGGTACCTAGGTGGACTTACAGGGAGATGGGCTACAAGGTGGTGGGCTTCACCATTGTGGTGATGTGACCAAAGGTCCACTGCGCAATTAAGATGGAGTTTACAGAATTTTCAGCCTCTGAAGACATCTCAGTTAGCACCCATTTCTGTCCCTGCTTGGTGAATAATAAAATGTACATGTGGGCACTCGCAGCGCCAAGTGGGGCCTGGTCAACTTGTATATAGGAGCTGGTGGAGCAGAAGATCCCAGTTCTCCAGTACATTGCTTTATGATGATGTATTTTTTTTAATGTTAAATATAAATTAAAGCTCATTCCATCATATTGGAAGATAACCACCACTCCTCCCTTGTCACAATGGGTTTGGACCATGAACGATACCATGAGAATGGAGGAGATGCTGGCCCTAGATAACGACGCATATGAAAAGTACAGGATGCTGTGGTCTTCTCCACCTCAGACACCCTCATGAACATACTATCGAACCCACCAAGAATCTCCTAACGAGAACCTTACCCCCGAGGCTCACTGGCCCATGAAGCCATTGACACGCCACCCTCTACTCTAAACAGTTACTTCCCCTAGAAAACGTCTCCTCAGCAGCTCCTTCGCTCTCCCTTAACCTCCCCCCTTATCCCTCTCTTTCTACTTCTCCCTCTCCCTAGCTTATTCCCGGTCTCTCCCCGACCCATCCCTTCCCTCCCCCCCTTTTCCTCTTCTTCCCCTCTCTCTCTCCTTTCTCCAAACTGGGTTTTTCTCTTTTACGCTCTACAATCTACATGTATTAACCTATACCATGAACGTCAAGGCTTACTAGCCAAAACCACCTCTTGTGCCAAAGAACGGTCCTTCATTCTAGCTTAACACTTCTAGAGCAGTGTTTCTCAACTCCAGTCCTCAAGGCGCCACCAACAGGTCATGTTTTCAGGATTTTCCTCAGATGAAACGGCTGTGGTAATTACTAAGGCAGTGAAACTGATCAAATCACCTGTGTAAAATTATGGAGAGCCTGAAAACATGACCTGTTGGGGTGCCTTGAGGACTGGAGTTGAGAAACGCTGTTCTAGAGAATGGGAGTCAAGCTGTGGGCGATAGCCATTGGGCTGACTCCCATCACATGTTTGTTTGTGACTGTCCATGGATTGTGAAACTTTGTTGTTCACTGTGTTTTCTATGAAAATGTTAATATATTTTCAACATTAAATATACATTAAAAGTGACCAGCGTGATATGAATCAAATCAATGTGGTGTTCCCTGGAGCTGCCATATTCACACATACAACCTTTTGCTTCCTGGTTTTGCCTTGCCGCGATCCTCTTATGTTCTTATGTCAACTGCAAGTATACCCTACAGGGCCTATCTGATTGAAAACCATCAATTCTGTTTAGTCTTCAATGATATGTAACTCCGAGGTTGCTTAGGCTTTAGGTCATATGAGGGAGCTCGGTAGCAGCAGTGTATTTATTTTTCATTAAAATAATGTGAATTGATAATGTTGAGATGCCATATAGATTCAGGGGAAGTGAGAAATTTTATTAGCAACAACAGCCTATTGAGAGGATTCATCCAGATAGGATCATTATTAGTGATTTCTTCTAGAGTTTGCTCAAGCGTGTTCACAAATATGGGGCCATATATTACCTTATCCAGGCTCTCACTCTAAGACAGGCATGTTCAAAGTATGGCTTGCGGGCCAATCGCGGCCCGCGTTCTGGTTTTTCGAACGGCCCCGCCTTGTAATTTGGACATGTATATCTTTTGTGGCCCCCCAACGAATCCCAGAGCGCCGGGGGGCCACAAAAGATATACATGCTGGCTGCTTTGGAGGGGACAGGGAGGAGGCGGGACGAGTGCCGTACATACAGTAGAGTTTCCTGTTTACATGGCTGCCTCTGTAATAGAAAGTCCTGTCTCCTGCGCTGCCATTGGACAACTGTTCTGTCCATCATAGGAGGCGGGACTTTGTATTAAAGAGGCCGCTGAGAAAAAGCAATTCTGCTGTATGTAATCTGTTGGCGCTTGTCCCGCCCCCTCCCTGTCCCATCCGAGGTTGCAGATGGGCACCAATCAGGCTGCATTCATGGCAATGGGGGTGCTGCATTCCTGGCAATGGTAAGGCTGCATTCATGGCAACAGCGGGGCTGCATTCTGGGTTTGCATTCATGGCAACGGTGGGTCTGCATTGGTGGTGAAGGTGGGTCTGCATTGGTGGTGAAGGTGGGTCTGCATTGGTGGTGAAGGTGGGTCTGCATTGGTGGCGGCGGTGGGGCTGCATTGGTGGCGGCGGTGGGGCTGCATTGGTGGCGGCGGTGGGGCTGCATTGGTGGCGGCGGTGGGTCTGCATTGGTGGCGGCGGTGGGTCTGCATTGGTGGCGGCGGTGGGTCTGCATTGGTGGCGGCGGTGGGTCTGCATTGGTGGCGGCGGTGGGTCTGCATTGGTGGCGGCGGTGGGTCTGCATTGGTGGCGGCGGTGGGGCTGCATTGGTGGCGGCGGTGGGGCTGCATTGGTGGCGGCGGTGGGGCTGCATTGGTGGCGGCGGTGGGTCTGCATTGGTGGCGGCGGTGGGTCTGCATTGGTGGCGGCGGTGGGTCTGCATTGGTGGCGGCGGTGGGTCTGCATTGGTGGCGGCGGTGGGTCTGCATTGGTGGCGGCGGTGGGTCTGCATTGGTGGCGGCGGTGGGTCTGCATTGGTGGCGGCGGTGGGTCTGCATTGGTGGCGGCGGTGGGTCTGCATTGGTGGCGGCGGTGGGGCTGCATTGGTGGCGGCGGTGGGTCTGCATTGGTGGCGGCGGTGGGTCTGCATTGGTGGCGGCGGTGGGGCTGCATTGGTGGCGGCGGTGGGTCTGCATTGGTGGCGGCGGTGGGTCTGCATTGGTGGCGGCGGTGGGTCTGCATTGGTGGCGGCGGTGGGTCTGCATTGGTGGCGGCGGTGGGTCTGCATTGGTGGCAATGGTGGGCATTGGTGGCAACGGTGGGGCTGCATTCATGGGCACTGACCTTTATTTTGCTTCACAATTCTTGTCCCGCCCCCTCCCTGTCCCATCCGAGGTTGCAGATGGGCACCAATCAGGCTGCATTCATGGCAATGGGGGTGCTGCATTCCTGGCAATGGTAAGGCTGCATTCATGGCAACAGCGGGGCTGCATTCTGGGTTTGCATTCATGGCAACGGTGGGTCTGCATTGGTGGTGAAGGTGGGTCTGCATTGGTGGTGAAGGTGGGTCTGCATTGGTGGCGGCGGTGGGGCTGCATTGGTGGCGGCGGTGGGGCTGCATTGGTGGCGGCGGTGGGGCTGCATTGGTGGCGGCGGTGGGTCTGCATTGGTGGCGGCGGTGGGTCTGCATTGGTGGCGGCGGTGGGTCTGCATTGGTGGCAATGGTGGGCATTGGTGGCAACGGTGGGGCTGCATTCATGGGCACTGACCTTTATTTTGCTTCACAATTCTTTATTTAAATTTTTTTTTTTTTTCCTGAAACTTCCCTCTTAAAGTGAAGGTGCGTGTTATACGCTGATAAATACGGTATAGCCAAATAACACGCCCAAGCTCATCTCTTCACCACTCACAGCCACAAAGGCAAGAGAATTCTTGTTGGGCAGTATATTAGTGCTCGGACAAACATACTTAGACTGAATTTCAATGATTCAAAGAATGTCAGGCAAAATGGTCGGCCCTCACGCACGTTCACTTCATCAAGTCTGGCCCTCTTTCAAAAAAAAGTTTGGAGACCCCTGCAGTAGACAAATCTGATATTGTCAGACTATGGGCACGATGCAAGAGATAGTCAGAGACTGCGGACATATATACACACACTGGCCACTTTATTAGGTTCACCTGTAAAATTGCTTGTTAACACAAATTGCTAATCAGCCAATCACATGGCAGCAAATCAATGCATTTAGGCATCTAGACGTGGTGAAGACAACTTTCTGAAGTTCCAACCAAACATCAGAATGGGGAAGTAAGGGAATTTAAGTAACTGCTGATCGACTGGGATTTTCACACACAACCATCTCTCGGGTTTACAGAGAATGGTCCAAAAAAGAGAAGATATCCAGTAAGTGGCAGTTGTGTGGACCGAAAATGCCTTTTTGAGGTCAGAGGAGAATGGGCAGACTGCTTTGAGATGATAGAAAGGCAACAGTAACTCAAATAACCACTCTTTACAGCCAAGGTATGCAGAATACCATCTCTGAATGCACAACACGTCGAACCTTGAAGGAGATGGGCTACAGCAGCAGAAGACCACACCGGGGGGCCACTCCTGTCAGCTAAGAACAGGAAACTGAGGCTACAATTCGCACAGGCTCACCAAAATTGGACAATAGAAGATTGGAAAAACGTTGCCTGGTCTGAGTCTCGATTTCAGCTGCGAAATTCAAATGGTAATTTGACATAAACAACATGAAAGTATGGATCCATCCTGTCTTGTATCAATGGTCCAGGCTGGTGGTGGTGTAATGGTGTGGGGGGATATTTTCTTGCCACACTTTGGGCCCCTTAGTACCAATTGAGCATCGTTTAAACACCACGGTCTACCGGAGTTTTGTTGCTGACCATGTCCATCCCTTTATGACTACAGTGTCCCCATCTTCTGATGGCTCCTTCCAGCAGGATAATGCACCATGTCACAAAGCTCCAATCATCTCACCACTGGACAATGAGGTCCCTGTACTCCAATGTCCTCCACACTCACCAAATCTCATCCAATAGAGAGCCTTTAAGATGTGGTGGAAAGGAAGATTAGCATCATGGATGTGCAGCCGACAAATCTGCAGCAACTGTGTCATGCTATCAAGTCAATATGGACCAAAATCTCTAAGGAATGTTTCCAACACCTTGTTGAATCTGTGCCATGAAGAACGAAGGCAGTTCTGAAGGAAAAGGGGGTCCAACCCGATACTAGCAAGGTGTACCTAATAAAGTGGCTGGTGTATATGTATGTGTGTATATAGTGTTATATATAGATGGTAAGGCTGAATAAAGATAGCAGTCCATCCGGTGATCCAAGGGATGGTCAGAGACTGCGGAGATAGGGATATACATATATATCTATATCCATTTATCCGTGCCTTGAAAAAGTTTTCCTAACCCTTGAAATTCTCCACATCTTGTCATGTTACAACCAAAAACATTAATGTATTTTATGTGATAGACCAACACTGGCACATAATTGTGAAATGGAAGGAAAATGATAAATGGTTTTCCAAATTGTTTACAAATAAATATCTGAGAAGTGTGGCGTGTATTTGTATACAGACCCCTTTTACTCTGATACCCCTAACTAAAATCTAGTGGGGCCAATTGCCTTCAGAAGTCACCTAATTAGTAAAAAGAGTCCATCTGTGTGTAATTTAATCTCAGTATAAATACAGCTGTTCTGTGAAGCCCTCGGAGGTTTGTCAGAGAATCTTAGTGAACAAACAGCATCATGAAGGCCAAGGAACACACCAGACTAAGTTGTAGAGAAGTTTAAAGCAGGGCTAGGTTATAAAAAAAAAATACCCCAAGCTTTGAACATCTCACAGAGCACTGTTCAATCCATCAGCTGAAAATGAAGAGTATGGCACAACTGAAAACCTACCAAGACATGGCCGTCCACCTAAACTGGCAGGCCGGGCAAGGAGAACATTCATCAGAGAAGAGCCAAGAGGCCCATGGTAACTCTGGAGGAGCTGCAGAGATCCACAGCTCAGGTGGGAGAATCTGTCCACAGGACAACGATTAGTCCTGCACTCCACAAATCTGACCTTTATGGAAGAGTGGCAAGAAGAAAGTCATTGTTGACAGCCAAAAAAGTCTTGTTTGCAGTTTGCAAGAAGCCATGTGGGGGACACAGCAAACATGTGGAAGAAGGTGCTCTGGTCAGATTTGACCAAAATTGAACTTAAAAGCAAAACGCTATGTGTGATGGAAAACATCACATCACCCTGAACACACCAATCATCCCCACCATGAAACATAGTAGTGGCAGCATCATGTTGTGGGGATGCTTTTCTTCAGAAGGGACAGGGAAGCTGATCTGATCATAGTTGATGGGAAGATGGATGGAGCCAAATACAGGGCAATCTTATGCCGCGTACACACTGTCAGACTTTTCGACCGGACTTGCCTGACGGACGCCGACGGACCAAATCCGGCGACCAATCCGATCGTGTGTGGGCTTCAGCGGACTTTTCCAGTCGCAAATCTGACGGACTTTAGATTTGGAACGTGCTTCAAATCTTTACATCGTAACTCCGCCGGACCCAGAAATCCGCTCGTCTGTATGCTAGTCCGACCGACAAAAACCAACGCTAGAGCGGCTATTGGCTACTGGCTATCAACGTCCTTATTTTAGTCCGGTGTATGTCGTCACGTACGAATCCGTCGGACTTTGGTGTGATCGTGTGTAGTCCAGTCATTAGAAAGTCCGTTGAAAGTCCGCCAAAAGTCCGTCGAAAGTCTGTCGGACAGGCTGTCGCACTTTTGTAGCTGAAAAGTCCGACCGTGTGTACGCGGCATTAGAAGAAAACCTGTTATGTCGCGTACACACGAGCGGACTTTTCGACCGGACTGGCCCGATGGATCAAGTCCGGCGGACAATTCGACCGTGTGTGGGCTTCATCGGACCTGCAGTGGACTTTTTCGGTTGAAAATCTGACGGACTTTAGATTTGGAACATGTTTCAAATCTTTACGTCGGAACTCCGCCGGACCCAGTTCCTATCGAAAAGTCAGCTCGTCTGTATGCTAGTCCGATGGACAAAAACCGACGCTAGGGCGGCTATTGCCTACTGGCTATCAACTTCCTTATTTTAGTCCGGTCGTATGTCATCACGTACGAATCCGACGGACTTTGGTGTGATTGTGTGTAGGCAAGTCCGTTCATTCGGAAAGTCCGGCGGATAGTCCGTCGGACCAGTCTGGTCGAAAAGCCCGCTTGTGTGTACGCGGCATTAGAGTCTGCAAAAGACCTGAGACTGGGGGGAGGTTCACCTTCCAGCAGGACAACGACCCTAAACATACAGCCAGAGCTACAATGGAATGGTTTAGATCAAAGCATATTCATGTGTTAGAATGGCCCAGTCAAAGTCCAGACCTAAATCCAATTGAGAATCTTTGTCAAGACTTAAAAATTGCTGTTCACAGACGCTCTCCATCCAGTCTGACAGAGCTTGAGATATTTTACAAAGAAGAATGGGCAAAAATGTCCCTCTCTAGATGTGCAAAGCTGGTAGAGACATCCCCAAAAAAAGACTTGCATCTGTAATTGCAGTGAAAGGTGGTTCTACAAAGTATTGACTCCGGGGGGCGCCATACAAATGCCCCCCCCCCCCCACACTTTTCACATATTTCTAAAATGTGAAAACCATTTATCATTTTCCTTCCACTTCACAATTATATGCCAATACATTTATTTTTTGTGGTTGTAACATGACAAAATGTGGAAAATTTTTCAAGGGGTATGAATACTTTTTTCAAGGCACACTATGTGTGTGTGTGTATGTATGTATATGTATGTGTATATATATATATATATATATATATATATATATATATATATATATATATATATATATATATATATATATATATATATATATAGGACACCAGTCTATCCAGTTCTCTAAGAGATGGATTACTATTGTAACAGGGCAGTAGGGAAACAAAGATTAGTGTCTGCAGGGGCTCAGAGGGCCACACAACAAGTGATAAAGAGCCACAGTTTGGGCACTAGGGGCCCCCGAGGTTGACCAAACACAGCTGCAAATTGCCCCTTCTGTGACCAAAAGATCTCTTTCAAGCCCAAAACTGCACCCTACCCCCACCCAAACCCAAAATTTAATAAATTCAATTCTTACCTATTTTCTGGCTTATTCCATGCAGTCACGTGATGTTCATGTTGGTTTAGTTATAGGGAATCATGCACAGCTGAGCCTGTCAATTACTTTGTGTGCTGGAGGTGGCTGGGACCATCCCCTGGGATTCTGTGGCATTTAGATAACCTGTCAGAAGTGACTAATACAGAGAGGAGAGACGGAAATCACACCAAGTGCTTTGGAATGAGGCTAGTACACACTATAGAAGTTCATTTTCGCCTTGAGATTTACAGCCACTTTAAGGCCTACCTTCCCCACGCAGTACTTCAATCAGAAAAGGGCTGGCGACTCAGATGATCTTGAATGAAAGTCCTTTATTGAGTTACATGGGTACAGGCTACCCTGACGCGTTTCGGCTAAGAAGCCTTCATCAAAGCAAAGCAAACCTTCCCCGCGCAGCATTTTGCTGCTTTGTTGTTCAGTGGCCGCTCTTTGCCATCATTGGCCACGGATGCCGCACTTTTGCCCCAACCATTCTGCAAGCCCTTATAACAAAAAAAATATGATTTATCACATCCAAGTTTGAAGCCAGCAAGTTGTTAGTGATCATTAGTAGTAAAAACCCTAGTCTGCCAGTATGTGGCACAGACCATTTTATCCAGTTTGCATGCGGTAAGAGAATTTTGCAGTAAGATAAGACAACCAATATGGTGAGGTGGGCTCAGAGGAGCTTAAAAATCCTCCCTTAGCTCTGAGACGAATAAATGCATTTTATAATTTACTAGAAGTTGTCATCTAACGTTTTTTTTTTTTTTTTCGTTGGGATCGGTTTGAGTCCCTGGATGACCTGTCAGCCACCTGGACCTGGCATCTTCAGAGATTTAGGCAAGCCACAAATTTCCTGAACCTGTTGTAGGTCCCCCGTCACCCGCTTGTACCCAGCGTAGCATCACTTTCTGATGAGCAATCGCAGCTCTTCTAGCTCCAAGTTTTTATTTCAGGCAACTTTCATTTTCAAGTGGATTTAACTGTCTCTGAATGGACGTTTTGCCTTTATTGTCTGCGGGAAGTGCCTGCTCCTTCATAAAGAAGCGCTTTTAATGCAGTTGCACCGTGCCCCAGCCTAAAGATTTGTAAATAAGACCCCATTAGAAGCCCCGTGACTGCGCCTACCATTGCTCCCAGCGGCCTTTTGTAATGTCCATTAACGCCTTTCCCGAACGGCAGCTCTCATTTTCCAGGACCATTTAGCCAAAGCGCGCGATTATTTAGAAAGTTAATTCATGCATGCGAAAATGTAGCTTAAGTAATGCGAGGGGTGGAAGGTAAAGCTCAGAGGAGACCGCAGTCCTTTCTGTTGTTTAATGATCAGCCATAATTAACTTGCAAATTTGAAATAATTAGAACAAATTAAAGGTATTTAACTTCCCATCCCTGAAGAAAAATTCAAATTGCACCAAACTCTGCTCTAAATTATTCACAACGTGGAGGTGTTTGCAGCGGTGCTGTGTGTGTTTTTTATGGCTGTTTTGAATAATAGGAGCAATCTGTGTGCTGCTTTTTTTTTTTTTTTCTCTTTACCTTTTCAGCAGCGTGTCTGCTCTGTTTAGATAGATTAATTCTGTGTGTAGGGATGTGCAGCCCTATGAAGAACAGGGGTAATTCCAAAAAAAATAAGTTAAAGAATAGGTTCACCTTTTGTAAAAAAAATAAAAATAACATCTTTTTTGCAGGTAAAAGCTATGCATTTATTTTTTTATTTTTTATACTAGGAGCCTGCACATCATTGCACCCGCAATCAGCAAGCAGATCACTGGTGCACTACTGGGCTCCTTGCAGACTGATCACGGGTGCACTGCTGGGCTCCTTGCAGACTGATCACGGGTGCACTGCTGAGCTTCTTGCAGACTGATGACTGGTGCACTGCTGGGCTCCTTGCAGACTGATCACGGGTACACTGCTGGGCTTTTTGCAGACTGATGACTGGTGCACTGCTGGGCTTCTTGCAGACTGATCACTGGTGCACTGCTGGGCTCCTTGCAGACTGATCATGGGTGCACTGCTGGGCTCCTTGCAGACTGATCACGGGTGCACTGCTGGGCTCCTTGCAGACTGATCACGGATGCACTGCTGGGCTTTTTGCAGACTGATCACGGGTGCACTGCTGGGCTTTTTGCAGACTGATCACGGGTGCACTGCTGGGCTTTTTGCAGACTGATCACTGGTGCACTGCTGGGCTCCTTGCAGACTGATGACTGGTGCACTGCTGGGCTCCTTGCAGACTGATCACGGGTGCACTGCTGGGCTTTTTGCAGACTGATCACGGGTGCACTGCTGGGCTTTTTGCAGACTGATCACGGATGCACTGCTGGGCTTTTTGCAGAGGGATCACGGGTGCACTGCTGTGCTTTTTGCAGACTGATCACGGGTGCACTGCTGGGCTTTTTGCAGACTGATCACGGGTGCACTGCTGGGCTTTTTGCAGACTGATCACTGGTGCACTGCTGGGCTCCTTGCAGACTGATGACTGGTGCACTGCTGGGCTCCTTGCAGACTGATGACTGGTGCACTGCTGGGCTTTTTGCAGACTGATCTTGGGTGCACTGCTGGGCTTTTTGCAGACTGATCACTGGTGCACTGCTGGGCTCCTTGCAGACTGATGACTGGTGCACTGCTGGGCTCCTTGCAGACTGATGACTGGTGCACTGCTGGGCTCCTTGCAGACTGATGACTGGTGCACTGCTGGGCTTTTTGCAGACTGATCTTGGGTGCACTGCTGGGCTTTTTGCAGACTGATCACGGGTGCACTGCTGGGCTTTTTGCTGACTGATCACGGGTGCACTGCTGGGCTCTTTGCAGACTGATCACGGGTGCACTTCTGGGCTCCTTGCAGACTGATTACGGGTGCACTTCTGGGCTCCTTGCAGACTGATCATGGGTGCACTGCTGGGCTTTTTGCAGACTGATCACGGGTGCACTGCTGGGCTTTTTGCAGACTGATCACGGGTGCACTGCTGGGCTTTTTGCAGACTGATCACGGGTGCACTGCTGGGCTCCTTGCAGACTGATCTTGGGTGCACTGCTGGGCTTTTTGCAGACTGATCACGGGTGCACTGCTGGGCTCTTTGCAGACTGATCACGGGTGCACTGCTGGGCTTTTTGCAGACTGATCACGGGTGCACTGCTGGGCTCCTTGCAGACTGATCTTGGGTGCACTGCTGGGCTTTTTGCAGACTGATCACGGGTGCACTGCTGGGCTCTTTGCAGACTGATCACGGGTGCACTGCTGGGCTCCTTGCTCCTTACTATTGGGGGGTGATGAGAGCTGTGATGTATTCATGTCCTTACAGGAAGTCCTTTGTAGGATCTATTTTCATTGTTTGCCAGGAGCTGTGTGAGTATTGGGCCCCTTTCAAACCATCCGATCTGGTCTGCCGGTCAGATTTTCAGACAGACCCGATCGGACCACCCATTGTCCTCTATGGGGCGGTGGACACATGTCCGCTGGCGCACGCCAGGCATCCGTTCCAACAAAATCTGCTGAAAACAGACGTATGGCGATACGTTTGTCATCCGTCCAGCGGATCGGAATGGATGGAAACGGTCATGCAGTCCATTTTTCCATACAACCACCCCATAGAGGAGAGCGGGCTGTGTCCATGTCCGCTCTGCATAGCGGAGTGGACACGAACCTGCCATCATCCGCCTTCTCAGCGGGGATCAGCAGAGAGATTTCTCCGCTGAGCAGGCGGATTCCGCTTGGACGGATCCTGTTTTACTGGCAACTTGTTTTATTAAACGCTCCAGTCTTTCAAATGAGAAGGGAGAACACTTGGTGGGATTGGAAGGGACCACCTTGTTCTGTGTAGTTATGTGGAAATTGAAAACCTGGGACCTCTAAGACATGCAGCTGGCAGAGATGAAGCTAGGAGATATAGAATCCCAGGTCCTGACCAGGGCTAGAAATCACAGGGTCCCAAACAGCCTACTCGACAGGGCCCCCTTCCCCTCCGAAAATATCAAATTATATTTTCACTATAGCTATGCAGCTATGCTTTGCAACCATGGCAGAAATTATACCTCCATCGAACACATCCATTAAAGGGTTCGTTAACCCACTAGGTTAAAATGACATAATCCTCTCTATGTATTAATGTAATGTGCCCTGTGTCTATGCCTTATAAAAATAATGCTGCAAAATACCTGTTTCAGAGCTCTGATTGGCAGTCGTGATCCGCCGGCTCTCTCCTCTCTTGGCCTGACAGCTGCAGTGGGCGGGGCCATGGATCCCCTGCTGACATCAGCCAGGAGGAGAGAGGCGGCCCCACCCACTGCGGCTGTCATGTGAGAGAGAAAACGGATCACGTGACTGCCGATCAGCGCTCTGAAACGGGTATATTGCAGCATTATTTTTATAAGGCATAGACACAGGGCACATTACATTAATACATAGAGAGGATTATGTCATTTTAACCATAATTTGAGCAGCAGGAGTGAAGGGGAGGTGGGGAGCAGGGCGGCATGGACACAGAGCTGGCAGGGAGGGGAGGGGGGAGAGAGCACAGAGGAGACAGAGCAGGGCTGCGGATGACGGAGGCACGTAAACTGACCACGGTGACAGGGCTCAGCAGCCATGATGCACCGTGGTCAGTTTACAGGGGGGAGGGTATAGCCAGGCAGAATCAGCCAGGTATTTCAGGTGATAGAGGGGTCCATATTACCCAGCACAAGCACTGTGCTGTATAACATGCTTTAAGGCAGGGATATGCAATTAGCTGACCTCCAGCTGTTGCAAAACTACATGTCCCATCATGCCTCTGGCTGTCGTGTTTGTGGCTGTCAGGGTCTTGCTATGCCTCATGGGTCTTGTATTTCTGCAACAGCTGGAGGTCTGCTAATTGCATATCCCTGCTTTAAGGGAACAGGATTTTTTTTTTTTTTTGGGGGGGGGGGGGTTTAAAAAACACTTTAAGGTAAAGAACTCTGCTCTGCAAGCACCCGACAAACACATACAAAGCACGGCGCTCTAGTGCAGGGTGGTGAGGAGGCATAGATTTGAGGGTTGCTGGCCAAAGGTCTGCTGACCATCTATATTGTTGTGCATTATATCCATTAATAAAGTTTTTGTATTTTCACTACAGCGCAGCTGGTTCTTTGATACCTAGTTTTTGAGTGGTCTCCTGACCCTTACATAGTTACATAGTAGGTGAGGTTGAAAAAAGACACAAGTCCATCAAGTCCAACCATTGTATGTGATTATATGTCAGTATTACATCGTATAACCCTGTATGTTGTGGTCGTTCAGGTGCTTATCTAATAGTTTTTGAAGCTATCGATTCTCCCCGCTAAACCACCGCCTGTGGAAGGGAATTCCACATCCTGGCTGCTCTTACAGTAAAGAACCCTCTGCGCAGTTTAAGGTTGTCTTAATAAACTCACTTCCACCTTGGTTTGCTTTTACCAGGACTATGATTTCCCCCTCTTCTGTCCTCCCATCGGGGCTTTCAGGGAAGCTCCATTCACCCTGATATGTTGCCCGGAGCTGGGCTGCACCCAAAAAAAATAAATTAAAAAAAACTGTTTAGCTGCAATATATTAATTTTTTTTCTTTTGGGCTTTGATACGTTTTTTTTTTTTTTAGGTCCCTTCTATTTTTTGCATTGTACTAATTCTGTCTGGTTTCTTACAGCCCTGTGATGCCATTGTCCATAGGACTCCCCACTCCTCCATCCAGTAAGAACAGGAAGAACGTGCGCAGCCCCAACCGAACAAACTCAGGAAGGAAAACACCGGCACTCAATGGCAACAAGTCACTGGTCCCGCCAGAGGTTATTGTTTGTAAAGGTGAGAGAGAATTTGCTTCATGGACACAATATCCATCTGCTCTTCCTTGTGTGTTCAGCATTCAGAATCCTAAATATCTGTTCAAATGCTGTTTTTAAAGCATAAGGCCTCATGTACACGGCTGCTGGTAAACGGACATTCAGAGGCAGTTGGATGCTTTATTCAGCTGCCCCTAAACTCTCCTCTGTTATCTTATGTGTACAAGTACACAGGCTCGTTTAATGCCGTTTTTAGGCAGTTGAGTTTAGAGGCCTTTTTTGGAAAGCAAAAAAATGCGTTAAGACGCTAAGTTTAGAGGTATTTCAAGTGCTAAACGCGGTAACTCATGTTTAGCCGCGTTTCGTTTATAGGCGTTTTTCATTTTTGGCTATTTTGAAAAAAAAAATATTTTTTTTTTTTTTTTTTTTTTGCAAACGCGGCTAAATGCGGCATGTAAACGCGGCAAAACGGACGTTTTAAACATGGGTTACTATCTGTCAAGTTAAATCATTCTGGAGAGGTTTGTAAAAACGTCCCGTGCACATTAAGCCTAAAAGTATAAATAAAGGCAAGACCTTTTTTTTATACTTTCAGATTTGGACAGAGTGGAGGAACACTTGTTACGATGTTATTGCTGCCTGTGCACCCATTAGGTAGATTCACCCTCTGTATTTGTCCTGTTTATCACACTGGAGCTATATTTAGCGGAGCTTTACCATCGTTTTTGCAGAGATTTTCAGCCGCTATCGGGGTGCTTTTAACCCCCGCTGGTGCCCGAAAAAGGGTTAAATCAACCTGCAAAGAGCTGCTGCAGCGGCGCTTTGCTGGCTGTTCGGTGGCCCTACCCATTAATTTCAATGGGCAGGGGCAGTTTAGGAGGGGTGTATACACCGCTCCTTCACTGCTCCAAAGATGCTGCTGGCAGGAGTTTTTTTAACGTTCTGCCAGCGCATCGCCTGTGTGTGGAAGTGTTCAGGCTTTCACACTGAGACTGCAGGGTAGCCATTTTTCAGGCGCTTTACAGGGGGTATTTTTAGCCCAAAAGCGCCTGTGAAACCCCTCAGTGTGAAAGGGGTCTTAAAGAAAATCCCATATATTGGGTTGTCTCCTGAAAAATAGTAGAGGGGAAATTTTGCAATGGGGACACTAGTTCTGGTGACATGGGGGACCCCAAGGGATTCCCTTAATTTGCAGGGATTTCCTCTCACTTCCTGTTTTGGCTATGGGACAGGAAATGAAAGTAAATCTCTCTTAGGGCCCTTTCAGACGTGCGGATCCGTATCCAGCCATCCGCTTGCTCAGCAGGGATCGATACGTTGATCCCCGCTGAGCCGGCGGATGACAAGTCCGTCTATGCACACTCTGCAGGGACGGACCTGTCAGATCTCCGCTCTCCTCTATGGGGGGGGGGGGTCAGATAATTACGGACCGCCTGTCCGTTGTTCATCTGGTCCTATCCGCCAGATGGATGGAAAATAGGACATCCATCCGTCTGGATTTTGCGAGGTGGATGTCAGCGGACATGGTCACCGCTGACATCCGTCGCTCCATAGAGGTGTATGGAGCGACCGTTCAGATCCACTGAAAAAACTGACAGGCGGATCTGAACGGTCCGCACGTGTGATAGGGCCCTTTTAGGGACACAGATGGCAAAAAAAAAAACTTGAAAGGGGTATACCCCTCCCTTACTCTATCTTAAATGAAAAAGAAAGTTTTGCCTATAGTTATTTTACTTTGATAGCTGTAGCTGTTCAACATCTAAAATTTTGCTTACAATTACCCTTTTTATTGTACTATACTGTATATTCTGTAACACATTTGTTAATGCCTTATACATGTTTCAGTATATGGTCACGTGGGCAGCCATATTTGTGTGATATTTGTGCATTCCATCTAATAGGCACTGCAGAGAGTGGCTCTAATGTGCCTATTTGGACAATACTGACATTACGATATTTGTTATCTTGGTACAAGGTACTGGTCAGATCTGCCAGTTGATGTTTCCAGGCTTAAAGCGGAACGCTCTGCTTGTTTTCACCCTCCACTGCCACATTTGTCCGTTTTTGAGGGGGGTAATTTTTTTTTTAACAGGTACCCGCTCCCACTTCAAGCTCAGATCGTTGCAGCAAACTGAGCTGAAAGTTCGCTCCTCCTTCACCCCCCCCCCCCCCCCCCTATAGCCTGCAGTCTTCTGGGACACATCGCAGGTCCTAGAAGACTGCGGGACCATTCACAAGATGCAGTGTGACTCGTGCATGCGCAGTAGGGAACCAGCTGTGAAGCTGCAAGGCTTTTTGTTTCCCTCAACCTGCACCTGAAGTCGATTGAAGAATTTGCTCGGGTGAGGACATCGCTGGATCCAGGAACAGGTAAGTGTCCTTATACTTAACGTCAGCAGCTACAGTATATGTAGCTGCTCACTTTTATTTTTTTTATTTTTTTGGGGGGGGGGGGAGCTCGGAGCTCCTAATTAAGAACATCTGAACTGTGGAAGTGGTGTCTTTAATAAAGGCAAAGGACTAGTCACCAGTAGGGATGATTGTGGGTTTGGCTCATGTCATCGACCTAATAAGGCCATGTGGTCATACACAGTCAATGTCATCTCAAGCATCCCTGGCCCTTTGTGTACATGCAGCTGTGGGGCAGGGAGTGTGTTGGCCACAAGTGTTTTGGTCCAGCACTGACCCCTTCCTTCCAGGTTCAGCCCGAATCCCTGGTCACCAGTATAGCCTGCAGTCTGCCTGAACTTGTTCTGTACGGTCTCTGTATGGAGGCAGGGCTTTGTTTCCTCATGTCAGAGCTGCCCTTCTGATGACTAGAGAAATAGTTTGGATGAAGCAGGAGAGGTTCAGAAAGCACAAGTCCACTAAATGAATGAAGCAAAACCAGGGAGGTCCTTGCACTGTGGGTGCTCAGGTACTGCGTCCTCTCCGGCAAGGAGAACAGTGAGTGACTTCAGCAAATCTCACTCCATTCGTTGTCTCCCCACCCAATCTCCCCTCCCCCAACAGGTCCGTGCTTACATCCCCTAATGCCTGGCCAATAAAAAAATAGTGCCAGGCTGCTTGCGCAATACCCTTTTAAATGAATTTCTCTGATCTGTATCCGACATTTGCGAATGCAGCCAAAAACTGCACAGACACCAGAATTTACATGATTGGAGATCTGAAGTTTTATCAATTACGAATCATGTAAAAAGCAAATTTATGTTCACTTTGAATACCCAATCATGTGCAGATGAAATACATAAACAGGAATTTGCTTTGCACATGACTGGATCAGTGAAGTGAAGCGATTAATTATCTAGTACAGTGGTCTCCAAACTGCGGTCCGGGGGCCAGATGTGGCCCTTTGCTTACCTTTATCTGGCCCTTGGGATACTATTCCTCCCACAGATACAAGGCAAAATTCCTTCTACACCAACAATGGGACATGGTTCCTTTCACTGACACCAATGATGGGGCACAAGTCCTCCCCCTGACACCAATGATGGGGCACAAGTCCTCCCCCTGACACCAACGATGGGGCACAAGTCCTCCCCCTGACACCAACAATGGGGCATGTGACGGGAGTCACTGTTGGGCGCAGGGTGACCAAGAAAAGAATGAACCCTGAGAATATGATTGGATTACTTAAAATGTGACAGTAATATTTATCCACAATATCACCCAGGATATATGTAAAGACCATGCTTGGTTTATTTGATTCTGAACTCAACATGTTAGTTCAGAGAGCTGATCACATTGGCCTCTAGAACTGGGTAGGAGTCGGACAGTCTACTCCTACTATAGTTTGTTGCCTACTAGGCTGAGGAGGGGGGAGATCACTGTTTGTATTTTTAATTGTAATTAGCTCCTGCTATTGTGGGAAGGTGTCCTGTGTGTATACTAATGTGTGAAGCTCAGTGACTACAAGTCTGTCCTAAAAGTCATGTCTCTGAGTCACCTAGTCTGGGTAAATGATTTAGTAAACTAGCTCATGTTAATTAGGTTTCTGGTTACAGTTGTATTGTTAGAGTAATATGAGCAGGAGTTAGGAACCTCCTCTAACTGTATATAAAGACTTGTAATTTTGGTTCTAATAAAGAGTCTGATTCCTGTTTGACCCTCCATACAGAGTCTCGTCTCGTACTTGGGGGGGGAGGGGGGGGGAATGGAATGTCCTAAATAGCTTTAACCCCTTTCATACTGTGTTACAGGGCACAAGTCCTCCCACTGACACCAGCGGTGGGGCACAAGTCCTCCCACTGACACCAGCGGTGGGGCACAAGTCCTCCCACTGACACCAGCGGTGGGGCACAAGTCCTCCCACTGACACCAGCGGTGGGGCACAAGTCCTCCCACTGACACCAGCGGTGGGGCACAAGTCCTCCCACTGACACCAGCGGTGGGGCACAAGTCCTCCCACTGACACCAGCGGTGGGGCACAAGTCCTCCCACTGACACCAGCGGTGGGGCACAAGTCCTCCCACTGACACCAGCGGTGGGGCACAAGTCCTCCCACTGACACCGAAGGTGGGGCACAAGTCCTCCCACTGACACCGAAGGTGGGGCACAAGTCCTCCCACTGACACCGAAGGTGGGGCACAAGTCCTCCCACTGACACCGAAGGTGGGGCACAAGTCCTCCCACTGACACCGAAGGTGGGGCACAAGTCCTCCCACTGACACCGAAGGTGGGGCACAAGTCCTCCCACTGACACCGAAGGTGGGGCACAAGTCCTCCCACTGACACCGAAGGTGGGGCACAAGTCCTCCCACTGACACCGAAGGTGGGGCACAAGTCCTCCCACTGACACCGAAGGTGGGGCACAAGTCCTCCCACTGACACCGAAGGTGGGGCACAAGTCCTCCCACTGACACCGAAGGTGGGGCACAAGTCCTCCCACTGACACCGAAGGTGGGGCACAAGTCCTCCCACTGACACCGAAGGTGGGGCACAAGTCCTCCCACTGACACCGAAGGTGGGGCACAAGTCCTCCCACTGACACCGAAGGTGGGGCACAAGTCCTCCCACTGACACCGAAGGTGGGGCACAAGTCCTCCCACTGACACCGAAGGTGGGGCACAAGTCCTCCCACTGACACCGAAGGTGGGGCACAAGTCCTCCCACTGACACCGAAGGTGGGGCACAAGTCCTCCCACTGACACCGAAGGTGGGGCACAAGTCCTCCCACTGACACCGAAGGTGGGGCACAAGTCCTCCCACTGACACCGAAGGTGGGGCACAAGTCCTCCCACTGACACCGAAGGTGGGGCACAAGTCCTCCCACTGACACCGAAGGTGGGGCACAAGTCCTCCCACTGACACCGAAGGTGGGGCACAAGTCCTCCCACTGACACCGAAGGTGGGGCACAAGTCCTCCCACTGACACCGAAGGTGGGGCACAAGTCCTCCCACTGACACCGAAGGTGGGGCACAAGTCCTCCCACTGACACCGAAGGTGGGGCACAAGTCCTCCCACTGACACCGAAGGTGGGGCACAAGTCCTCCCACTGACACCGAAGGTGGGGCACAAGTCCTCCCACTGACACCGAAGGTGGGGCACAAGTCCTCCCACTGACACCGAAGGTGGGGCACAAGTCCTCCCACTGACACCGAAGGTGGGGCACAAGTCCTCCCACTGACACCAACGATGGGGCATTCTTTACCATCATTGACACCAAGGGATTTTCTACTGCCACTGGCCACAGCCCGGCCCCCTCAAGAACTGAAGGACCGTAAACTGGCCCTATGTTCAAAAAGTTTGGAGACCCCTTCTCTAGTATATTGGTCTCATTCTAGGATATAATCCTCTTGGTTGATACCTGAACAAAGATGGCCGAGTCCATCTGTAGAGAAAAAGCAGATCAGGTAATTGTCGGGGGAAATACTGTGATCTCTGTGAGATGTAATAAATACCCGGATGTGCTAAATTGATACATTATTTAGCAAGCATGCACATGGGAATAAACATAAGGAGATAGATCTACTTTAAACAAAAACTTCACTTTTTTCTTTTAATTAAAAAGAAAAAACAAAGTCAGCAGCTATAAATACTGAAGTAGCTGATTTTTAAAGTATGGTACTTGCAGAGACACGTACACAGAGCTCTCCGAGATGACAGCTTTGCCCCGCACTGGCTGATTCCGACCAGACACAGCCGCTATAGAGGGCAGAGCTACGCCAGCGCAGCATATCCTAATGCCGGGTGGAGCGGATCATCCGGCTAGATCAGTTGCTGCTGCCGAATCGGGCTCAGCCGGTGCAAGCCAAGATGGCAACCACTTATACAGCTGAGACACATGGAAACGCTGCCAGCTCCGCAGAGGGAGACTGGGCGACCTGCAGCAGTCGCAAGGGTCACATATATGAGTAACCCCAGCTATTGCAGAGACTCCCCCCGCTTCCACTTAATTCCTGATAGATCGCACCATGGAGGAGCTACTAGTCTCAGAGGGTTCCCCCCACCCCTAGGCTAGAACCCACCTGATCTGGCTGCAGGCCTATCCACTCCAGATGCATTGGACACTTCACACGCTCTTCACCAAAATATGGTAATGCCATACTGCAGGCCTATCCACTCCAGATGGATTGGACTCTCACACGGTCTTTTTTTTGTAGCCGGTGCTGCTTGCCACTGCGCTTCTCCGGAACCACCATTTTGCATATGGGAGCCAATTGGCTTCCTGAGGAAGTAAGCTGCCTTCCCATTGCACATGTGCGAGATTGCGTGGTGCTTCTGGAACTGGTCCTGCAGCCTACTGGGATGTGTGGTGTGTCCCAGGAGGCTGCAGGTTGGGGGGCATGGGCAGGGGTAATGCCTAAGTACACGTCAGTCTCACCTTGGCGAGAATTAAAGATGTGGGAGCCGGTATCTGTCAAAAAAGGTACCTGCTCCCCATAAAAAAAAATGTAAAAAAGTCGAGCTAAGTTCTTAACGGGGTTGGGGAGTTGAATGAGCGCCACTTTCAAGTGAAGGTCCGCTTTAACCACTTCAGAATTTACCCCCTTCCTGACCAGAGCACTTTTTGCGAATCGGCACTGCGTCGCTTTAACTGACAATTGCGCGGACGTTGCACTCAAACAAGACGTCCTTTTTTTTTCCCCACAAATAGAGCTTTCTTTTGGTGGTATTTGATCGCCTCTGCGGTTTTTATTTTTTGCGCTATAAACAAAAAAAGAGGAACAATTTAAAAAAATAAAAACAATATTTTGTACTTTTTGCTGTAATAAATATCCCCATTTTTTTTTTTTTTTAAAAAAGCAAATTTTTTCTCAGTTTAGGGCAATACGTATTCTTCTACATACTTTTGGTAAAAAAAATCACAATAAGCGTATATTGATTGGTTTGTGCAAAAGTTATAGCATCTACAAAATAGGGGATAGATTTATAGTATTTTTTTTCTATTTACTTTTTTTACTAGTATTGGCGGCGATCTGCGATTTTTATCATGACTGCGACATTATGGCGGACACATCGGACAATTTTATAAAATAGGGGTGGGACTTTAAATGAGGCTTGGGGTATTGCCTCCATCCCGGGTTCAGAGAGACAAAAAAGGGGGGGGAAAGTGGGACTTTAAATGAGACAGTTGACAGATTGGGGTTAAGAGTAAATTACAATTTATTACATGTGATTATGCTGATATATACCTTCAACATGTGAAAGATTGCCGGTGCATATGCACCAGGCGTAGCTTGTATATATGCACATGCACAAAGAACAAGCAGCGTTACATTCCAGTAATAGATAGCTAACACGTAGTCATATAGAGATTGTACATATAAAAAAATCACAGACCATGATGATGTAGAAAATAAATAGTAAATAGATACACAAGTATTTCATAAAAGTAGAATCCTAAAAAGCGCACAGGGGTTGCATCCATTGTGCCCGACGCGTTTCTGTGAAATACACTTCTTCAGGGGCGGATGCTCTAGGGTTTCTGAAATAACAAGGTAAGTAGCATCAGAAAGTGGGCTGCTTAATGACCAGAGGGGGCAACAAGTCAGTTTCTAGAGATTTACATACGTGGCCAAGCTGTGGTGAAGTGCGGGTATCGGGCCAGCGAACATTGCCCCTTTCCGGAGCTGAGGCGACAGAGACACCACCACACGACAGACGCACACAGGTATCTTCCACTTGGTGCATATTGTTTCCGCAATATGGTGACCATGAGCTTCAAATGGTAAGGAATATCTGAAATGGATAGATAAGTCCACTAAGATATACCAGAGATGTGGGAACTCAAAGAGGGGGAGGTATTGGGAGAGTAGGCAACTTTAGAAAGAATGGTCAAAAATGTAATACCTTGGATTGCTGGAAACAAAAATTGCCCAAACGGAATTTGTCCAAAAGAATATGAAGATAAGATAATAAGAAGATGCAACCCCTGTGCGCTTTTTAGGATTCTACTTTTATGAAATACTTGTGTATCTATTTACTATTTATTTTCTACATCATCATGGTCTGTGATTTTTTTATATGTACAATCTCTATATGACTACGTGTTAGCTATCTATTACTGGAATGTAACGCTGCTTGTTCTTTGTGCATGTGCATATATACAAGCTACGCCTGGTGCATATGCACCGGCAATCTTTCACATGTTGAAGGTATATATCAGCATAATCACATGTAATAAATTGTAATTTACTCTTAACCCCAATCTGTCAACTGTCTCATTTAAAGTCCCACTTTCCCCCCCCTTTTTTGCCCATCGGACAATTTTGACACATTTTTGGGACCATTGGCAATAATACAGCAATCAGTGCTATAAAAATGCATTGATTACTGTAAAAATATCACTGGCAGTGAAGGGGTTAACACTAGGGGCGATCAAGGGGTTAACTGTGTTCCCTGGGAGGTGATTCTAACTGTGGGGGGAGGGGACTGACTACAGGAAGTGACGGATTGTGGTTCCTAGCTAATAGGAACACACGATCTGTCACTCCTGTCATAACAAAACACGGATTTGTGTGTTTACACACACACACTTCCGTGTTCTGTCCCTCGTGCTCGCGATCGCTCGGCACCCCCGCTGTGCAGCGGGCGTGTGCGGGCGCCTGCTATCCCGATCCCGCGAGCCGACGTATAGCTACGACGGTTCGCGGGATCGTGCTGACCTGCCGCAGTATAATGATGGCGGCTGGTCGGCAAGCGGTTAATATATATGTGTAAAAATATTCGCTAACAAAGCAAACAAAAAAAAAAGTTTTAATTGTTTATCGTTTACAAAATAGACGTGAAGAGAAAAAAAGCAGGAAAATAATAATTAAATGGAGGAGAATAGGGAGTTAATTTAGGCTGATTAGAGTAAATTAAGGGTTATTAAGGGGTTAAACAGAGGAACATTTGTACATCCCTTTGATCTGCAGCAGTGTTCATTTCTTCGACTAAAGCATTTTAGTCGACTAAATGAATATTATTTTAGTCGACTAAAATACGACTAAAATGCCATTTTAGTCAAGACTAAGACTAAAACTAAATTGAAATTTGACTTCAAAATTCAAAAAAAAATTCACACCAAACCCCCCCCCCCCCAAAAAAAAAAAAAAAAATTCACACCAAACCCCCCCCCCCCCCAAAAAAAAAAAAATTTCACACCAAACCCCCAAAAAAAGTCACACCAAACCAAACACCCCAAAAAAAAAAATTCAAATGAAAATGTGATGTTTGGAAATCATAGCTACAATTTTTCACCCCCCCACCCCCCAAAGTTGGAAACAGAACTTCTGTCCTTGGCATTGTCCCAGTTGTCATTACTTTCCGAGCCCACCTCACCTTTCCTACCCTTCCTTTCTTTTTTTTGCTTCTATTTCTCTTGTTACCAAATTACACACTAAATGAAAAAAAAAAAAAGTCTGAAATTGCAAAGATTTCATCTGAAAGAGAAAAAAAATATCCAGTATTGCCCTCCAAGGTTGTCCTTACATTAAAAGACTTTATTTTTTATTTTTTCAAATAGTCCAAATAGTGTCGACGGTGTTGAACCCAAACGGCGAGCAAGGTTAATCCCTTTCAGCGAGCGGCAACAAAAGCGCGCAGCCGGCAGACAGCTCGCGTCCAGCGAAAATCAATTTCTAATTTGAAGGCGAATCACTTTTGACTAAGAGGGGTTTGGGCCCTATTACCCCCCCCGGTATGGGCTGCTGAAGTGCGAGTGTATTGTGCCGCCCTCTCTATATTCTCTGTCATTCTCTGCCACTTCAGACCTTGGATTAGCAGCGCCAATCAATGGAGGCACTTTCTTCAAGAAGACTTTTATGAGCTGTGCTTGTTCTAGTGTTTACCTGCACAGAATTGTCAATATTTTCCCTCTAATTTAAAGTGCCCAGGGGTGCTTCTTATTATCAATACTTAGGGGCATAACGCTGAAAATCCCATCACTCTCTCTTTTAAAGCAGTGTTCTGCTATGTGGAGCTTAGAGTATCCAAACCTAAAAACCAACACGTGTAATCTATTCGTTTACTAGTCCTTCGAGGAGGTGCTGGCTGCATTTGTGTTTGTTTTTCAGGCTTTGGTTTCATTATTTTCTTCTGGTGGTCCTGTAAATAACAAATGTCCTATCCCTGAGTGGCTGTGCCAACACCAGGCTGGTCTTTAACCAATTCTGCCCGGGAAGATTTGGCTGCTCAATGACCGGGCCTTTTTTTGCGATTCCGCACTGCGTCGTTTTAGCTGACAATTGCGCGGTCGTGCGACGTCGCACCCAAACAAAATTGACGTCCTTTTTTTCCCACAAATAGAGCTTTCTTTTGGTGGTAGTTGATCACCTCTGTGTTTTTTTAATTTTTGCGCTATAAAAAATAAGTGACAATTTCGAAAAAAAACACAATATTTTGTACTTTTTGCTATAATAAATATCCCCCTTTTTTTTTTTCTTTTTTTTTTAACCACAAGAGATCCGCGCTATAGCCGAATGTCGGGTACAGCGCGGACCTGCTTTGCCGGGACGACGTCTATTGACGTCATCCCGTGCACGAGCGGCCTGCACGCCCCCTGCAGGGCGCAGGCGGCGAGCTCTGTGATCAGCGAGTCTGAGACTCGCCTGATCACAGATCGGAGTAAGGGGTCGATCGCGACCCCTTACCACATGATCAGCTGTCAGACAATGACAGCTGATCATGTGACATCAACAGAGCCGGTAATCGGCTATTTTTTCTCCTCGTGCTGACAGCGTGAGGAGGAAAAAAAGACGATCACCGGCGGCCGTGTGAGGGACATCAGTCCCGATCATGGCGAGCGCCACCAGATCCTCAGTGCCCACCTATGCCCTCTGCCAGTGCCACCTAGCAATAGGCAGCAGTGCCGCCTACCAGTGCCCACCAGCGCCACCCATCAGTGCCCACGGTGTCACCTATCAGTGCCACCAATCGGTGCTGCACATCAGTGTCACCTACCAGTGCCACCTATCAGTGGTACCTATCGGAGCCCATCAGTGCCACCCATCCGTGCCAACCCTCAGGGCCCATCAGTGCCGCCTTATCTGTACCCATCAGTGCCGCCTTAAATGTGCCTATCTGTGCCCATCAGTGCAGCCTATCAGTGCCACCTCATCAGCACATATCAATGAAGGAGAAAAATTACCTGTTCGCAAAATTTTATAACAAACTATGAAACACGATTTTGTTTTTCAAAATTTTCCATCTTTTTTTGTTTAGCAAAAAATAAAAATCCCAGCTGTGATTAAATACCACCAAAAGAAAGCTTTGTTTGTGGGAAAAAAATAATAAAAATGTCATTTGAGTACAGTGTTGTATGACCGCGCAATTGTCATTCAAAGTGCGGCAGCGCTGAAAGCTAAAAATTGGTCTGGGCAGGAAGGGGGGTTTAGGTGCCCAGTAAGCAAGTGGTTAAACAGCAATTTTTTTCTTAGTTTAGGCCGATATGTATTCTTCATATTTTTGGTAAAAAAAAAAATTCGCAATAAGCGTATATTGATTGGTTTGCCACGAGTTATAGTGTCTACAAAATAGGGAATAGATTTATAGCATTTTTATTATTATTTTTTTTTTTTTTTTTTTATTGTAATGGTGGCGATCTGCGATTTTTATCGGGACTGCGACATTATGGTGGAACACTTTTGACACATTTTTGGGTCCATTGGCATTTATACAGCGATCAGAGCTATAAAAATGCACCGATTACTGTAAAAATTTCACTGGCAGCGAAGGGGGTAACACTAGGGGGCGATCAAGGGGTTAAGTGTGTTACCTGTGTGTGTTTCTAACTGTAGGGGGAGGGGACTGACCTAGAGGAAATGACAGATCATTCATGATTCCTAGCTAATAGGAACTCACGATCTCTCTCCTCACAGAACAGGGATTTGTGTGTTTACACACACACACGTCGGTGTCCTGCCGCGAACACCTGCTCTCCCGATCCCGCGAGCCGACGTATAGCTACGACGGTTCGCGGGATGGTGCCGATCTGCAGCAGTGTAATGGCGGCGGCTGTGCGGCAAGCGGTTAGACATAGTAAAGAGAATGCAGCGCTGTGCAATAATAGCCTTAATAATAAAAAAAAAAAGTGCTATTACAATAACATCAATACTAAAAAAGAGAAATGAATATAAAATATGGTGCTACGAAAATTAGTAAATCAAGCAAGTTCACAATGAAAAAAAAATCCATCCTTGCAATACCATCAATACTATTGAAAATCACCGTGAACTTGTTTGATTAACTCATTTTCGTAGCACCATATTTTGCCTGGGGGGGGGGGGGGAGATTAGTGGGTAAAAGCAGAAAGATGACTTCAAGAGGAACTGAAGGTTGCTCACATAATTTGTAATAAAAACATTTTCTCATAGCGTCTTCCAGGACAACCCATGAGACCTAGGGCTCTCCTGGAAGACTCTCAGAAAAGGAGTTACTCTTAAGTCTAACTCAGCTTTTTGCCATTCTGAAGCTTCCCTCCAACCACTTTGCATAATATTTTATATATACTGTGGTTCTGTACTTGCCAAATAGGCTGCAGAAATCCTCCCTCCGCCAAGTGTGGCTGCATCCATTTTAACTGTGGGCAGCTGAAGCTGCTGCCTGTTCACTTCCTGGATTTAGACAGACACACAGAGGCACACCTCCAGCTCTGCAGCCCTGCAGCTCATTGGCCCTCTTATGACTCATCCTCCCTCCCTTCCTGGCAAACACTCACGAGAGAGAGAGAGAGCGCTGTGCATGATGTCATAATCCTAGGCTAATGACCAGACAAGAAAACAGGATGTGGGCTGTATAAGGGCTTTACTTGCAGAAAAAAAATGCTTTACTATCCAAAGTTAAAACAACTACAAGGGCAGAAGATTTAATAGATGGAAAGTTGAAAAAATTACTGAAAGTCCACTTTAATAAAGTTAACTCTCGCCCAAAGCTATCACCTTTCATGAATAGTTGACTCCATTAAGTTTCTCGTGTTCATTTTTGAATCTACCTATATGAGACAACTGACCCTCTTTCTATTTTATGCCTTGATGCTTTGTTCTCCTTTTCTTTTACATTTGGATTTGGCAATAACCAAACAAAGAAATATAAGTTTAATAAACAGAAGGTAAAAAAAAAAAGGAAAAAAAAAAGAAATAACATTCTTTGTGCCTTCTGTTCAATTCACAGAAAGTGAGGACATTTCTGGCAGCATCAGGTGCTGGAAAAACAAAAAAAAATCAACAATGACTGCATGTTGTCATTTCTATTTGGCTGATTGTGATCGAAAGTGGAAAATGTATTTGATTTTTTTTTTTTTAATGTATGCTGCCGCTGTACCAAAAGTGACGCATCTCATCTAAGTGTTTAGCTCTACATTGGGCACCCCCTCCCACCCTTGAGGCTGCATTCACACCTGAGCGTTTCAAAGTCGCGTGTTTTTTGCCGCAATTTTGTACAGATCACCATTGTAAAAAGACAAAAAAATGCCCGTAATCGGCCGCAAAGAAGCTCATGTTCTTTTTTGAGCTTAAGGCGTTTTTCAGGCGTTTCGCGTGATAAAACGCTCAGAGGTGAACAGGTGCCATTGAAATGAATGGGATTTGTTTGTTATTATTATTATACAGGATTTATATAGCGCCAACAGTTTACGCAGCGCTTTACAATATATTTGTTGGGCGTTTTTTTGGGTGTTTTATGAGCGTTTTATCAGCTGAAAATGCTCAGGTGTGAATGCAGCCTGAATCACCAACACACACACATATACACACGCGTGTGTGTGTGTGTATATATACACTACCGTTCAAAAGTTTAGGGTCACATTGAAATGTCCTTATTTTTGAAGGAAAAGCACTGTACTTTTAAATGAAGCTAACTTTAAACTAGTCCTAACTTTAAACAAATATACTCTATACATTGCTAATGTGGTAAATGACTATTCTAACTGCAAATGTCTAGTTTTTGGTGCAATATCTACATAGGTGTATAGAGGCCCATTTCCAGCAACTATCACTCCAGTGTTCTAATGGTACAATGTGTTTGCTCATTGGCTCAGAAGGCTAATTGATGATTAGCAAACCCTTGTGCAATCATGTTCACACATCTAAAAACAGTCTAGCTCCTTCCAGAAGCTACAAAACTGACCTTCCTGTGAGCAGATTGAGTTTCTGGAGCATCACATTTGTGGGGTCAATTAAACGCTCAAAATGGCCAGAAAAAGAGAACTTTCATCTGAAACTCGACAGTCTATTCTTGTTCTTAGAAATGAAGGCTATTCCATGCGAGAAATTGCAAAGAAATTGAAGATTTCCTACAACGGTGTGTACTACTCCCTTCAGAGGACAGCACAAACAGGCTCTAACCAGAGTAGAAAAAGAAGTGGGAGGCCGCGTTGCACAACTAAGCAAGAAGATAAGCACATTAGAGTCTCTAGTTTGAGAAACAGACGCCTCACAGGTCCCCAACTGGCATCTTCATTAAATAGTACCCGCAAAACACCAGTGTCAACATCTACAGTGAAGAGGCGGCTGCGGGATTTTGGGCTTCAGGGCAGAGTGGCAAAGAAAAAGCCATATCTGAGACTGGCCAATAAAAGAAAAAGATTAAGATGGGCAAAAGAACACAGACATTGGACAGAGGAAGACTGGAAAAAAGTGTTGTGGACGGATGAATCCAAGTTTGAGGTGTTTGGATCACAAAGAAGAACGTTTGTGAGACGCAGAACAAATGAAAAGATGCTGGAAGAATGCCTGACGCCATCTGTTAAGCATGGTGGAGGTAATGTGATGGTCTGGGGTTGCTTTGGTGCTGGTAAGGTGGGAGCTTTGTACAGGGTAAAAGGGATTCTGAATAAGGAAGGCTATAGCTCCATTTTGCAACGCCATGCCATACCCAGTGGACAGCGCTTGATTGGAGCCAATTTCATCCTACAACAGGACAATGACCCTAAACACACCTCCAAATTGTGCAAGAACTATTTACAGCAGAAGCAGGCAGCTGATATTCTATCGGTAATGGAGTGGCCAGCACAGTCACCAGATCTGAACCCCATTGAGCTGTTGTGGGAGCAGCTTGACCGTATGGTACGCCAGAAGTGCCCATCCAACCAATCCAACTTGTGGGAGCTGCTTCTAGAAGCGTGGGGTGCAATTTCTCCAGCTCACCTCAATAAATTAACAGCTAGAATGCCAAAGGTGTGCAATGCTGTAATTGCTGCAAAAGGAGGATTCTTTGATGAAAGCAAAGTTTGATGTAAAAACAATGTTATTTCAAATACAAATCATTATTTCTAACCTTGTCAATGTCTTGACTCTATTTTCTATTCATTTCACAACGTATGGTGGTGAATAAGTGTGACTTTTCATGGAAAACACAAAATTGTTTGGGTGACCCCAAACTTTTGAACGGTAGTGTATATATGTGTGTATTTATATGTGTATATATATATATGTATGTATGTATATATATGTATGTATGTGTATATATATATATGTATGTATGTGTATATATATATATGTATGTATGTGTATATATATATATATATATATATATATATATATATATATATATATATATACGTTTGTGGATGGACATTTTATGGTTACACAACCTATCACATTGCTATAATCTTTTTATATGGACTATAAACTAAAGGACTTATGAATAAATGGTTGTGGAACGAATCATCTAAGTTTCCATTATTTCTTATGGGGAAATTTGCTTTGATATACAAGTGATTTGGATTACAAGCATGTTTACAGAACTAATTATGCTCGCAATCCAAGGTTTTATTGTACATACCTTTTTTTTTTTTTTTAAGACCTGTCCTCAATCCAGTCATGTGATGTCCCCTAATCCTCTTCCTGGTGGGTAGACCTCTGTATTATTCAGAGGATGTTGCCACTTCAAGCAGAACTCCTCTCAAAAACTGAAGTCCTGTTTACTTACTCCCTCCCCCCAAATTGTAACCGAGTTGAGTTGTAGATTTTTTCAGGTTCTGTTCTTGAGGGTACCCACTCCCATTTCCATTCTTGTATAGTCGAGAATGATGCCTCATCCAAATTCCAAGATGGCAGTGCTGGGGATCCAACAGTATTAAGTAAGAAGAATTAGCTGCTGGAAGACTGCGTTGGACTGCGTGGGCAGGTAAGTATCTGTTTTTTTAAAAGTCGCCAGCTACAGTATGTGTAGCTGCTTTTACATTTTAAAATATCTTTTAAAGTTTCTCTTTTAAGGTTTAGGGCACTCTTCTCTACATCCTGTGAGCCCAGGGCAGCTTGATCATTCATTGTTAGATGGTGGGTCTATGATGCCCTAGGGCAGTGATGGTGAACCTTGGCACCCCAGATGTTTTGGAACCATATTTCCTGTGATGCTCCACTACACTGCAGAGTGTATGGGCATCATGGGAAATGTAGTTCCAAAACATCTGGGGTGCCAAGGTTCGCCATCACTGCCCTAGGACTACAACAAAATGGCGCCATCCGCACACTGCCTGACCAGGTAGTGAGCTCCTGTAAGTAATCAAATGGCTTCAGCTTTGTCTCCTACCCACAGGAGAAACTCCTCCTAAAATGTTTTGCCCAGTGGAGGCAAATGTAGCTGAAATAGCTTGAGTTAAAAGGCGGCATAAGCCAATAAAGATCAAGTGCCCAGAAGGATCCAAAAAAATAAAATTGATATGGCTCAAATGGCCCGATCTGTTATCCCAGCCAACTGGCCACAATATTAGCAAGTGCTGGTCAAGTTGAATACTGGCTCGTCGACTTACAAATTACACATACAGATAATAAAAAAGATAAGATTATACAATTTTCATACATGGCCGTCACTTAGAGTAGTAAACTTAGACTCCTATCTCGATTGCATTATACACCAGTATAATGACATGCAATGTCTGACTCGAACCTCGCCCCTGTGTTGGAGGGAATGCTGAGAGCGAGCTACACATGGGCATATATCTACCACAACTTTGCTCCATTCCGGATCCACAGTTGTGGGCCAGGTTTGGCATCACGACACTGGACCACATCATGCCCCAGGGTACCCTACTGAAGTTTGCGGATCTGAAGGTTAAATATAATTTACCAACCTGGATGGCATTCAGATACCTACAGCTCAAACATGCCACTAGAGCCCAATTCCCCCGGCCGATCACACTCATAGCTGATTCTATAGAGGAACTATTGGCTCCCGGGGATCTAACCAAGCCTCTTTCTACTCTGTATAGTGCGTTATTGGGCAATGAGTCCCCGAAAATAGAATGTTTGTGGGAAACATGGCACAGTGGCATACCCTCACTAGATAGGGAGGGATGGGAGGACTGCCTGGAGTATGGCCCCAAATTAGTTATCTCCTCTAGAGATAAGCTAATACAGGTAAAATTTTTCATAGGGTAAATTATACGCCCCAAAGACTTCACAGGATGTACCCAGACAAAGACCCCGAGTGTCCCAGATGTAAAGCACATATAGGAACCTTCTTCCACATGTTCTGGGACTGTCCTGTCATTTCCACTTACTGGACGAAGGTCTTTAGGGAAGTTAACTCCAGACTGCAACTGGCACTCCCAATGTCACCTGAGTTGGCACTGCTGGGAGTTCACGATGACAAGCAAAGACCACACCACTTAAAACTACTAATTGCATACCTATTCTTTTATGCCAAAAAAGAAATCCTCCTCAAATGGATCCTACCAGACCCCCCCCCCCCCCTCCATCTCCTCCTGGAAGGCACTGGTCAAAGCTGCACTGCCCATGTATAGAATTACATATTTGAACAGAGGCTGTAAGTGGAAATATGAAAAATTCTGGGCCCCATGGACCTCTGACTAACGTACTGGTGAGGATCTCATATCCTAAGATAGATAACAGTAAAAGGTATACTACTAGACACCTACGCGGAATGTATTAGCCTAATCCACATGCTACCTGTATGCAAACTTTTGCTGCATGTTGTACTTGTTCACTGTATTGTCTGGACTTGTATGTACACAAATGTATTCCATGTGATGATATGTACTGTACCTATGGATATGCTTTTGTATTCAACCTATATGACAACAATAAAACACCTTTGTTTGTAAAAAAAAAAAAAAAAAAACACATGGGTATATATGGTGGTTTTGCCCTAAGATCTGCCCATTTTGGGAAGAATCGGCGAAGGTGATCTCTCTGATACTGGCCTGAGTAAATAAACCTGAGCCATTACCCTTTTTACTTCATTGTACGAATGAAACAGCAGTACAAGGTGTCCATGACCCCATACTATTTAAAGTGGTTGTAAACCCTAGCAAAAAAAAAACTGCAAGACAAAGGCATAATGAGCTAGTATGCTTAGCATACTAGCTCATTATGTATTACGTGCCTTAGATCAAAGTCCCCCGCAGTGGTCCTCGTTCACCGCTCCAGCTGGCGACATCACTTCCGGAGTTACTTCCGGGTATCGTGGGCTCCAGCGCTGTGATTGGCTGGAGCCGCGATGACGTCACTCCCGCACATGCGAGCCACCGGTAACGGCACAGTCTAACTGAAGAAACAGCACGTACGTGCCATTACTTCAGTGCGCATGTTCCGATGACGTCAGTAAATACAGGGGATATCTCCTAAACCGTTCAGGGTTAGGAGATATCTGGGGTAGCTATAGGTAAGCCTTTATTATAGGCTTACCTGTAGCAAAAAGTGTGTTGCAAAGGGTTTACAACCACTTTAAATGCTTGTAAATCTTTGATTCCACTATAATGGGGGAAAATCTTTACCACCTACTATTTCACAGTGGCTACGAAGGGTTGATGAGCTCCGCCTAATGGAAGAAATAACCTGTAGAAATAAAGGGCTGACCAGAAAATATCTTAAGATATGGGCAAAATGGTTTGAATTTTAGAAAACAAAGTTATATTATGAAATAATTTCAGACTCTGACAGTAAGTCAGAATACGATTTATTAATTAACAATGGTTAATATTATTGTTTTTGTACCCTCCCGACAGTTTTATATCTATATTTGTCGTAGGATCTCCCTTAACCTCCCTCTTTCTTTTTTCTCTTTCCTTGTGTTTTTTTTATTTTTTTAAAGTATTTTTACCTTTTGTTTCGCTATGTTTTCTGTTTGTGTTGCTCCCGCCCTCCTCCTCCCTCTACTTTGCTATCGGAGGGGAGAGGACGGGTACTAATGAGATAAATTGCATTGTATATGTTATAAGATAATGTTTGGAAATTTCTGAAAATGCTGAAAAAAAATTTAAAAAATACTCGCTCGTCAGACCTATCAAGAACGACAACATCTGCGCACTGCCTCGGCATGTAGTGAGCTCCTTTTAGTAATAAATGGCTTCAGCTTGGTCTCCTACCCATGGGAGAGCCCCTCTAATAAGTTTCGTCCAGTTAGGGCTTAATCATAGAGGCAAATGTAGCTGAAGTAGATCCTTGACTAGACTCGCATGAAATGTCCAAGATCTTTTAACCTGGAAAGGAGCAATGGCAGGACTAGAGTTCAGGTATAACAGATTGGGGTTTTTTCTCCCTTCGCCTTTCAGGACAGCACCTTGGAGAGAGCGTAGCTCCACCTCTTAGACAGGAAACACTGCGTGACAACGCCCCTTTAAAAAGCAGCTGCTTCCACCATGCCGTCAGTTTTAGTGTTTCCTCCGCCATGGTGGAAGCACTGCTTGGGGAACCAGAGGGGCTGCGCTCTCTCCAAGGAGAGGGTTTTGGCAGGACCTCCACGTTTGGATACTCAGACCAACCCAGCTCCTTCCCTTACGTGAGGAGGGTGCTCCGGTGTCCCTTCCTTCTCCGGCTCACAGGAGTAATGGTCTGCCGGAAGTTTTCCACCCGGGGTGTTCGGGGGGCCGCGGTTGTGCTCAGTAAGAGCGTCCATGCCAGGCCTCTGCATGGCGGCGCCGAATCCCGGACAGCAGGTGATGTCAGTTCCGGTGGGCGGATACTTCCGGCGGGGCGTAGCAGCGATTGGTTCCTGCTGCTGGAACGCAGGAGGAAGGGGCGGGTCCTCTGGCCGGGACTTCCTTTTGTTTGGCACATGGAGCCTAGTACACAGTGCAGCAGCTGCGGATTGCACTATGGATACAGCGGAATCGTCAGCAGCAATGGCGGATGCAGGCGCCCAGGTTCCCGGCCAGGCCCAGGTAGGAGAGGTGCGGTGGCACCTCTTTCCTTTTATATCACTGGGTGTTTTATCTTTGATATGATTATTCAAAACCTGCTGCTGTCTGCTATGGGGTAACAGTTTCCATTAGCAGTTCAGCAAAGGAGTGAGACTCTGGGCACTTAGGGTGTTGGCTGGAGGTGCTACTTTTCTCTGAAGCCTTAGTTCTAAAGGACCTGGGGTTTTTTCTTGTTTCTCTGTTTCAGAAAGCTACTGCCAAATCAGAGAGAACAGGGAGAAAGTGCCCCTCATGCAAAAATCCTTTAAGGGACTCTTGGCCCAAACCACTGTGCAAATCCTGCATTGTGGATTTAGTAAAAGAAGAATCCTCACAAGAGTGCAAAGAACTCTTATCTTCTGTGAGGAAGGAGTTAGCAGAGGCCCTAGGGACAGTGCGTTCCCTTGTAAAGCACGGCCAGAGTTCCAGCCAAGAGCAGAGTTCTCACTCCAGTTTCCCTCAGTCCACTTCCAGACAGGTGGAAAGTGAGTCGGAGGAGGAAAGGGAAAGCATTCCACCCTCAACCATTGATTCTGAGGAGGAGGAGGTGGAAGAAGAGTCAAGATCATCTAGATATAAGCTGTCACTTGAGGAGGTGGATGAATTACTCAAGGCAATTTATACTACCCTGGAGATCCAGGAAGAAAAGGCTCAGCTGTCTGTGCATGATAAGATGTACCTGGGGCTGGAGGAAATTAAACACAGGGTGTTCCCTGTGCATAAAGTGTTAACAGACACTATTAAAAAGGAATGGAAGAACCCAGAGAGAGGACAGTTTTTTTCTAAAACCCTCAAAAGGAGGTTTCCTTTTGAGGAGAATGAGGAACTATTGTGGAATAAAAAACCAAAAATAGACGCTGCCTTTTCTCAAGTATCTAGGAAGACTGATTTAGCTTTTGAGGACATGGGTATTCTCAAAGATGCTATGGATAAGAGGGCAGATGGGCTACTGAAGAAAGCCTGGGACTCATCTCTAGCTAATCTTAAGCCAGCAATGGCGGCTACGGTTGTGGCTAGGAATCTGGAGTGCTGGTTAGAGCAACTTAAAAATCATGTTGTGGCAGGTACCTCCAGAAAAGACTTATTGGAGTCCTTCCCTACCCTGCTTAAGGCAGTAAAATATATGGCAGATGCCTCTGCAGAATCTATCAGGATGTCAGCCAGGTCCTCTGCGCTTGTTAACTCAGCAAGAAGAGCACTCTGGCTAAAGACCTGGTCAGGGGATTCAGCTTCTAAAGTAAAACTGTGCGGAATTCCCTTTTCAGGAGACCTGATGTTTGGGCCAGAACTAGAGACTGTCCTTGACAGGACAGCAGACAAAAAGAAAGCTTTCCCACAGAAGAAGAAAACGGTACAGCAGAGGAAAAATTTTCGTCCTTTTCGACAAACCGATAAGGAAAAGGACCACACACAGAAGAGACCCTGGTCTTCTCAGAGAGGAAGAGGTAGAGGTGGGGTACTCTTTAGAACCCCAGAACAAACCCCTAAAAAACAATGACCATCTAGTAGGGGGGAGACTACAGGACTTCTTACCAATCTGGGAAAAAACAACAAAGAGTCCTTTTGTTCTGGGGTTAGTCAAAAAGGGTTATCAATTGGAATTCTCACAAAGCCCCCCAAGTCGGTTTTACATCACAAACCTGCCAAAGGATCGGGAAAAGGCTCTGGCCATGAAGTCTCTGTTACAGGAACTGATGCAACAGAAGGTCATTTCCCAGGTTCCGAAAGATCAAGAGGGGAAGGGGTTTTACTCCCACATTTTTATGGTCAAAAAACAATCCAACGCAGAGATCTCTGTAAGACAAGCCATGTCTGCTCTGGGTCTGTTGACAGCAGCAATTCCTTCGGTACAGTGGGCCAGGTTGCATTCCCGTCCTCTGCAATCGGATATCCTGATGAATTGGTCATACCAGGAACCTCTGGAGAAGAAATTCAACTTGGGGGCAAGAGCAAAAAGGTCTCTCTGGTGGTGGAGGAACCTAGGAAACGTTTCAAAAGGGCTTCCTTGGGTCTTTCCGGTAACCAGAAGGCTGACTACAGATGCCAGCGCCTGGGGATGGGGAGCTCACCTGGAAGAAAAAACGGTTCAGGGAGTTTGGACCAAACCAGAAGCAAGAAGATCTTCAAATTGGAGAGAGTTAAAGGCTGTTCACTTAAGCCTCCTCTCCCTCCAGGAATTTCTAGTGAATCAACATGTCCAAATATTGTCAGACAATATGACGACAGTATTATATTTAACAAAGCAAGGGGGCACAAAAAGCAAAACCCTAATGGGTCTAGCGCATCAGATCCTAAGATGGGCAGAGAACAATGTGGCCTCTCTATCAGCAGTCCATCTAAAGGGGACGGAAAACACCTTAGCAGATCTCCTCAGCAGGAAAGAAATAAGGGAAGCAGAGTGGTCTCTCAATCAGGAATTATTCGAAAAGATTTCCAAGAGTTGGGGTCATCCCCAAGTGGACCTCTTTGCAAAAGAGGAAAATGCAAAAATACCAGTCTTCTTCTCTCTTCAGAGACAGGATCAAGCTCTCGGAGTAGATGCGTTAGCTCACAAATGGGACTTCCATCTGTCCTACGCTTTTCCCCCGTTCCAACTGATACCAAAGGTGTTAGCCAAATTCAGATTGGAGTCCACGGAGCTAATATTAATAGCTCCTTATTGGCCAAAAAGACCCTGGTTTTCAACCTTGATGAACCTCTCAGTGAAACCTGCTTGGAGATTACCAATCAGGGCAGACCTGTTGAGTCAGGGCCGAATTCTCCATCCAGATCCAGCTTACCTCAAACTAACAGCTTGGTTTCTGAAGAACAAATCTTAAGACGGAAGGGTTTATCAGAAAGGCTTATTTCTACCCTTCTTGCAAGTAGAAAAAAAGTGACGAGAGACATTTACTTTAAAGTCTGGAAGATCTATAATTCTTGGTGTTCCAGTAAAAACTTTGATTTTCGTACCACATTTTCAGTTTTGGAATTTCTTCAAGAGGGATTGGAGAAGGGGTTAGCAGCAAGTACGCTCAAGACGCAGGTAGCTGCTTTATCAGTTTTTTTGGAAAGAACCCTGTCAGGGGAACCTTTAATAATCAGATTTTTTAGGGCAATGGCAAAAGTAAAGCCTAGACCTGTTGTTAGTTTTCCCAAATGGGATTTATCTTTAGTTCTTCAGGGCCTAACTAGGGCACCGTTTGAACCCATAGAAGAAGCATCATTACGTTTCTTGACGTTAAAGACTATTTTATTGGTAGCAGTAACTTCCGCACGTAGAATTAGTGAGTTACAAGCCCTTTCAATTAAAGAGCCCTTCATGAGATGTCTACAGGATAGGGTAGTCTTAAGGACGGATCCAGCATTTCTACCAAAGGTGGCTTCAGTTTTTCATCGTACACAGGAAATCATTCTCCCTACTTTTTGTCCTTTACCTTCGGGAGCAGGAGAAGAAGCTTTCCATACCCTTGATGTCAGGAGGTGCCTGCTTAAATATCTGGAAAGAACAAAGGAAATCAGAAAGTCATCCTCACTCTTTGTTTTAATGGAAGGTACTCACAAAGGAGGTAAAGCTTCCAAAAGCACCCTTGGAAGATGGTTAAAGCAGGCCATCAAAGAGGCATACATATCTTTGGGTCTGGAACCTCCGGAAGGGGTATTACCTCATTCTACTCGAGCAGTGGCGGCATCATGGGCAGAAAGGGCTGGGGCATCTCCTGAGCAAATCTGCAAGGCTGCCACATGGTCCAGTTTTTCGACCTTCATAAGGCACTACCGCTTGGATCTACTATCAGCCTCGGACCAATCATTTGGTAGGAAGGTTTTGCAGGCAGTAGTCCCACCCTGAAGTAAGTTTCTCAGGTTATCCTCTCCAAGGTGCTGTCCTGAAAGGCGAAGGGAGAAAACCTTAGTTAGACTTACCGGTGACGGTATTTCTACGAGCCTTTCAGGACAGCAGCCTACTTCCCTCCCTTGGTTATCATATGTAAAGTATAATTATAGGACCTGGTAATTGTCTGATTATATTTTCCAGCATGTCGGAGGATTTCTCGGTAACAACTGACGGCATGGTGGAAGCAGCTGCTTTTTAAAGGGGCGTTGTCACGCAGTGTTTCCTGTCTAAGAGGTGGAGCTACGCTCTCTCCAAGGTGCTGTCCTGAAAGGCTCGTAGAAATACCGTCACCGGTAAGTCTAACTAAGGTTTTTTTTTTGTTTTTTTTGTTTTTTTTCCTTTGGAGTGGGGCATACAAAACAATGCTAACAAATGGCCGCTTTCTTAAAAACAAAACTAGTCATACCCCCTTTTTTTATGTAGCAGCTCAGAAGTGAGATTGCATTTCAGATAGAAAAAGAGAAGTGAGTGTATGGGTTATCCAGTAGGGATCGACCGATTTTTGGTAATGCCAATTATTGAAGGCCGAAATCAGCATTTTCTGAAAAATCGGTATCGGTCGGAAACTAGACCGATTTTCATGATATTGCTTCAAGGCTGCAGACATCACCCCAGTACCGTTCTTTAGAGCAGACGGTCGGCTTTATTGTACAAACAGCAAGAGGGGACATCCCGCCGCTCGCCCGATCTCTCCTGTCCCACCGGGAGGCCCAAGCAACCAGCCGGCACATCCGCCGGCTGCCCGAAGACCTGAACAAAGCCGATGCTTTTTACGGGTCTTGGATCTAGTAACCCGGACGAGATGTCGGCACATCACTTCCCGGATTACTGGCATCTTAAAGGCGCCAGTTTTAAAAAAAATAGTAAGTATTCAAAAACGCAGATCTTGACGTTTTGAATACTTTGAAGTGCAGAGGAGGGGTTTGGGGTCTTATAGACTACCGATCCCTCCATAAAGAGTACCTGTCACTGCCGAATACTGTCACAAAGGATGTTTACATTCCTTGTGACAGCAATAACAGTGATTAAAAAAAAAGTGTAAAAATTATTTTTTTTTAAATGTATAGAATATCAGCAGATAATATCGGCTATCGGCCTGAAAGGTTGCCAAATTATCGGTACCAAAAAAACGATATCAGTCGATCCCAATTATCCAGCCATTGTGTGTTTTGAACTATATGCGATAGTAACTACATATTTTTACTAGGATGAATACACCGCTTGTTGGGGATATAAACATTTGTGCTGTGTGTTGTAGTTGGTAATTTTCCTGATCTGTTTAATTACAGGGTCACAGAGGGATGCTACTACTCCTCCCAGTGTTCCCAGTCGGAGGACGGAGATGAATGATGTCCAAACGTCACCAGAACACAAAGACGTCTTCCGGTAGGAGAGCATGCCGAATGGTTTTTACTCTGCTGTCATGTGAAACGCTGCAAAAAACATGAGGGTTTACAACCCCTTTAAATAAAAAAACTGGATGTCATTATTTATCTATTAAAAACATTCCATGTATTTATAAATGCAAGTTGGGTAAATACCTAAAATTGCCTCCAGATTACCACCTATGGGTTGTTGGGGGAAGGGGGGGGGGGGGGGGCGCCTCATGCACATTGAACCCTTTTGGCGATTTCTCCTAGACACCTTTCCTCCTGGCAGCAGCGTTTTGGCAGGAAAAACGATTGGCGCATGTAACCTGTTTAAATGCATCAAGCGCTTCATTCATTTCATTGGCCAGAATAATAACTTGTTCCAGGCATTGAAATTATTTAACACCCAAGCGCTAAACCTGCCTAGCGTTAATGTGCATTGACACTCATTAATTTTTTTTTTTATTCCAGAATGCCTCTACTCCTAGATGTGCTGGCTAGTGTTTTTTTTTTTTTCCTGCCTCTAAATGCCCCTGCCTCTAAACTCCTGTAAATGCCCATGTATGCATGGACACACAGGCTAACATGCAAGGGCATTTAGAGGCAGAAAAAAAACACCAGACACCCCCTAAGAGTAGTGTTAAAAATGTCCAGTGTGGATGAGTTAACCTCATCGGGGTTCCGCTGCTGCTTCTCTGTCCAGTGGGAAGGTTGGGGAGTGTGTTCTTCACCAACTGTGTTGCAAAAATGAAGCTTGAGGTCTTTTGTTGATTACAGGAGGGGGACGATCAGGATTTCCAAAGAATGTGTGAAATTGTATACATAAGATGCTTTAAATTGGAAGTATAGGCAAAAATATAAGGCTACAGTCACATGGGCCGAAACAACAAATCAACAACTAATCGATTATGAAAATAGTTAATAGTCAACTATCAGGGCTTGACAAATTTGCTTGGAATCTAGGAGCCAGCTAAAAAAGTTAGGAGCCAGGTTTTTTTTTTTTTTTTTAAACGACCGACAGCTTTATTTTCAATATAAAAATTAACCAATCTTAAATTTACACAGAGACGACTAGAACGAATGTGACTGCTTTTATTTCCTGCCATGCGGGGACACAAGACCACCATATTCCCACTAAGGATCCAATCAGGTCCGCCTGAAAAACTGACAGGCGAACCTGATCAGACAGCCCGTGTGAAAGGGGCCAAGCAGGGAGATGACAAATAATAAATTCATTTTAATTAACCACTTCCTTCCCGCAGGACGACTATATACGTCCTGTCTTTGAAGAGAAATACCGTTGTTATGGTAGCAGTTAGCTACCATAACCCCGTATCTTCTTCAAGAGCCGGCGGTTCTCTTTCAGATAAAAGTGGTCTCTGCAGCAGATTCGCAGCGAGATCACTTTTATAGGCGGCAGGAGAGGGCCCCCCCTACCGCCGCGCTCCGGTGCCCTTCACCGCTTACCGTGGCCGTCGGTAACGGCGGAGGCGATCCGGATCTGTCCCTGGCCTGACATGGAGACCAGTGAGAGGAAGATGGGCCCCCCGCCCTTCTCCAAGTCATTGCAGGGCGGAAGCGACGTCAAATCGTCACTTCCACCCATAGCTCTTAAAGGGACATTTTATTTTTATTTTTTTCAAATGACAATTTTTTTTTTATTTTTTTTAATGCATTTTAGTGTAAATATGAGATCTGAGGTCTTTTTGACCCCCAGATCTCACATTTAAGAGGTCCTGTCATGCTTTTTTTTTTCTATTACAAGGGATTTTTACATTCCTTGTAATAGGAATAAAAGTGACTTTTTTTTTTTTTAAAAGAACAGTGAAAAAATAAAAGTTAAAATAAATAAGAAAAATTGTTTTTTTAAATGTGCCCCATCCCTTGTAATAGAAATAAAAGTGACATTTTACAGTGTAAAAGTAAAATATATAAAGAAAAAAATTATTTTTTTTTAAACGCGCCCCGACCCGCCGAGCTCGTTTGCAGAAGCGAACGCATATGTGAGTAGCGCCCACATATGAAAGCGGTGGTCAAACCACACGTGAGGTATCGCCACGATCGTTAAAGCGAGAGCAATAATTCTAGTGCTAGACCTCCTCTGTAACTTAAAACATGCAACCTGTAGAATTTTTTAAACGTCGCCTATGGAGATTTTAAAGGGTAAAAGTTTGTCGCCATTCCACGAGCGGACGAAATTTTGAAGCGCGACATGTTGGGAATCAATTTACTCGGCGTAACATTATCTTTCACAATATAAAAAAAATTGGGCTAACTTTACTGTTTTCCTATTTTTTAATGAAAAAAATAGTATTTTTTCCCAAAAAAGTGCGCTTGTAAGTCCGCTGCGCAAATACGGTGTGACAGAAAGTATAGCAATGACCGCCATTTTATTCTCTAGGGTGTTAGAATAAAAAATATATATAATGTTTGGGGGTTCTAAGTAAAGGGAAGGAGATGAGCGGGCAGTGAAAACAGGTAGGGAAAGCTCCATTAGCATTGATGGATGTCTTGTCATACCAACGGCCACCACCAGAGGGCGCCTGATTGCAGAAGGAACCATAGGACTGCAGTAGGCCGCAAAGCCGCGGCCTCAATTACCGGCGCGGCCCATCGCGATCGCGCCGGGAGGGGGGGTGTCGAACGGACACAGGATACCCCAGCTGTGCCGTCCCAGGCGCCAGGTCGCTAATTCTAGTCGCAAATGCGACCTGGCGCCTGGGGTTTGTCGAACCCTGGTCAACTATTTTCATAATCCATTAATCGGTCAGCCAATTAGTTGGCCTGCGACTTTCTGCCTGAAAACGCTACGCTCAGGTGTGAATGTGTGTGGAGCAAAGCCTCATGGGACATGTAGTCCTAGAGCAGGAAGTGAGTGGTTCTTAAGGCAGAACTTCTTTTTTTTTTTTTTTTTACCTTGCTACAGGGGTGCTCTATATTATACCGTACACTGTATGAAAATGTCTTTGACCAACAATGTTTGTATTCTGCTATTTAGTTTTCACCCACAGTAATGGGAAAATTCAAACATTGATCTGACTCCACTAACGATTAGAAAATCGAACAAACGTTCTTAAAATTATTTTTTTTTTAAGAAAGACATTGTTTTTGTATGGCTGGCATAGGTGACAGCAAGCGCAGGCAGCTTATATCACCTGCCTATGACAAGGGAGTCTGTCATACATAATATATTACAGTTCTGTCTGAAAAACAGACTTTTTAATTTTTTTTTTTTTCCTTAAATAAAAAATGTGATCTCTGAGTCTGATGATATTTACCAGATTCAACCTCTAATAGTATATACAGTATATCTCCTCTAATAGTATATACAGTATATCTCCTCTAATAGTATATACAGTATATCTCCTCTAATAGTATATACAGTATATCTCCTCTAATAGTATATACAGTATATCTCCTCTAATAGTATATACAGTATATCTCCTCTAATAGTATATACAGTATATCTCTCTAATAGTATATACAGTATATCTCTTCTAATAGTATATACAGTGTATCTCCTCTAATGGTATATACAGTATATATCTCTCCTCAAATGGTATATACTATATATCTCTCCTCTAATGGTATATACAGTATATCTCCTCTAATGGTATATACAGTATATCTCATCTAATAGTATATACAGTATATCTCTTCTAATAGTATACACAGTATATCTCCTCTAATAGTATATACAGTATATCTCTTCTAATAGTATATACAGTATATCTCTCTTCTAATAGTATATACAGTATATCTCTCTTCTAATATATACAGTATATCTCTTCTAATAGTATATACAGTATATCTCTCTTCTAATAGTATATACAGTATATCTCTCCTCTAATAGTATATACAGTATATCTCTCCTCTAATAGTATATACAGTATATCTCTTCTGTCTGTTATTCTCAGAGTGGATTAGAGATTTTGCTCCCTAACCATATAGTTATAGTTATTTATATTTACCACTGCATAGAGATATTTATGAATAAATTGCCTTTTTTTTTTAACTTTACATATTAACTAAATTATACACCGCACTTTTTTGTAAGGTTATTATCCTATTAATCAAAACAATAATCGGCCAACTAATCAGTTATGAAAATAATCATTGGTTGCAACCCTAATAAACGCATAAAGGCCTGTGCGTTCATCATTTATTTTTTTCCCCTTTGTTTAAACTTTACGCGTATACATTCCTTTTTTACACATAGGCGCGTAAAATGCATGTTCTTAGATGCAGATTTTTTCATTCTGTTGCGGATCTGAATGCAGTGCATGTTTACTCACCTGTGTGGCTGGCTTGGCTCCATTGAAAATGCAGCTGTGCTTGTAATTAAAAAAACACTTGTGTATAGGTAAAGCTTTTCACCATGGCTTGTACAGACATTACAATGCAAAGCCTGTTAATAATTATACAACGGAGGTAAGTAAAAGCTATTGATGGCTACTGAAGTTTTATTTAACCACTTCAACCCCGGAAGGTTTTACCCACTAACTGACCAGGCCATTTTTTTGCGATACGGCACTGCATCACTTTAACTGACAATTGCGCGGTCATGCGACGTTGTACCCAAAAAAATTTGATGTCTCCCCCCCCCAATAGAGCTTTCTTTTGGTGGTATTTGATCACCTCTGCAGTTTATATTTTTTGCGCTATAAACAAAAAAAGAGCGCCAATTTTGAAATAAAGCAATATTTTTTACTTTTTTGCTATAATTTGCACCAGAAAATATATTAACCACTTCAGCCCCGGACCATTTGGCTGGCCAATGACCAGAGCATTTTTTGCGATTCGGCACTGCGTCGCTTTAACTGACAATTGCGCGGTCGTATGACGGGGCTCCCAAACAAAATTGACGTCCTTTTTTTTCCCCACAAATAGAGATTTCTTTTGGTGGTATTTGATCACCTCTGCAGTTTTATCTTTTGCACTATAAACAAAAAGAGAGCGACAATTTAGAAGAAAAAAAAGCAATATTTTTTTACTTTTTGCTATAATAAATATCCCCAAAATATAATAAATATTTTTATAATATAATATATTTTAAAAATAATTTTTTTCCCCAGTTTAGGCCGATACGTATTCTTCTACATATTTTTGGTAAAAAAAAATAGCATTAAGCGTTTATTGATTGGTTTGTGCAAAGGTTATAGCATCTACAAAATAGGGGATAGTTTTATGGCATTTTTTTTAATAATTTTTTTTTTTACTAGTAATGGCGCTGATCAGCGATTTTTATTGTGACTGCGACTTTATGGCGGACAGATCGGACACTTTTGGCGCCATTTTGGGACCATTCACATTTATACAGCGATCAGTGCGATTAAAAATGCATTGATTACTGTGTAAATTTGACTGGCAGTGAAGGGGTTAACCACTAGGTGGCGCTGTGTAGGGGTTAAGTGTGTCCTAAGGAGTGATTTTAACTGTGGGGGGATGGGCTATGTGTGACAAAACACTGATCACCGCTCCCGATGACAGGGAGCGGTGATCAGTGTCACTAGGCAGAACGGGAAATGCTTGTTTACATCAGCATCTCCCCGTTCTTCCTCACCGTGAGACGATCGCGGGTATCCCCACAGACATCGAGTCCGCGGGGCCCGCGATCACACTCATGGAGCTCCTGGCGGGCGCAAGCCGCCTCATAAAGGGCAACGTACAGGTACGTTATTCTGCCTCTACGTGCCCTTCTTCCGAAGTATATTTGCGTGAGGCATTCAGGAAGCGGTTAAAAAAAAACACATTTCTTCCTCAGTTTAGGCCGATATGTATTCTTCTACATATTTTTGGCAATAAATGCAATAAGTGTATATTGTTTGGTTTGCGCAAAAGTTTATAGCGCCTACAAAATAGGGGATAGATTTAGGGCAGTTTCACTATTAATTTCTTTTTTACTAGTAATGGTGGCGATCTGCGATTTTTATCGGGGCTGCGACATTGCGGCTGACAGATCGGACACTTCTGACGCTATTTTGGGACCATTGACATTTATACAGCGATCAGTGGTAAAAATAGCCACTGATTACTGTATAAATGTCACTGGCAGGGAAGGGGTTAACACTAGGGGGCGATCAAGGGGTTCAATGTGTTACCTAGGGAGTGTTTCTAACTGGGGTGGGGAAAATGGGACAGACTGGGGGAGGAGACCGATCGTTGTTCCTAAGCAGTAGGAACAACAGATTAGTCTTCTCACCCCTAACAGAACGGAGATCTGTCTGTTTACGTTGACAGATCTCCCTTCTGTCCTTCTCAGGAGCGATCGCGCATTGGCTCCTACGTCATGCGGTGGGTGGTCGCTCACCCCCTATACTCCTTAAAGCACCCGCCGTACAGCTATGGCGATTGGCGCAAGAGTGCCAGGGCAGTCGGGAAGTGGTTAACCCTAGTTAGGTCAAAGACCAGCCCTCGTACCGGGGAAGGGTGAGCAGCGGGAATGTGCGTTTCTCGGGGCGTCGCATGTTATGAGCAGGGGGGGAAGCCCTCGGTCTCTTTAATGAGGCATCCAGGCTCAAAAAGACCATACATGTCTCCCCTGTGCTCCACTGAATGTAATGCAATGCACATCACACTGCATTATGTTCTTTCCCGGGTTTGATGGCCGGGGAAACTGTCAACGGGGACTCGGAAGTGATGTTGCACGTCCCTTTCCGGGTCAACAACTACAAGGGGAGGAGAGCGGACACACATTCCCTCTACCCGGCGGCACCCACTATACCGGTCCCAGGCCCACACATGGGCAAGCGGAGCCTGGGATACATAGCGGTGGCGACACGTTGGGAGCATTCGGGTGTCCGGGCGAGATTTCTTGTCACCATGGCGACATGGCGCCTGTCACACATCCCTTCCAGGTAAACTACTACAAGGGGAGGAGAGTGGACACACGTCCCCTCTACCCGGCGGCACCCATTATACAGGTCCCAGGCCCACAGATGGGCAAGCGGAGCCTGGGATACATAGCGGTGGGGACACGGGAGCATTCGGCAACAGCCCAGGCATCAGGGCGAGACTTCTTGTCACCATGGCACCCGGTGCCTGTCACACACCCCTTTCCGGGTCAACAACTACAAGGGGAGGAGAGTGAACACACGTCCCCTCTACCTGGTGGCACCCACTATACCGGTCCCAAGCCCACAGATGGGCAAGTGGAGCCCAGGATACATGGCGGTGGGAACACGTTGGGAGCATTCAGGCGGCAGCCCAGGCATCAGGGCGAGACTTCTTGTCACCATGGTACCCAGCGCATGTCACACACCCATTTCCGGGTCAACAACTACAAGGGGAGGAGAGTGGACACACATCCCCTCTACCTGGCAGCACCCACTATACCGGTCCCAAGCCCACAGATGGGCAAGTGGAGCCCAGTATACATGGTGGTGGGGACACGTTGGGAGCATTCGGGCGGTGCTTAAGCATCAGGGCGAGACTTCTTGTTGCCATGGCGACCTGGAGTTTGTCGAGCCCTGGCTTTGATGACTTAATAAGAGATGAGAGAAGGAAGAAAGAACAGTGAGGGAAAAGGATAGAAGTATAGCAAAATGAAAAAGGGGGCGGGGAGGTAAGGGGTGGGTCAGAGTAGGACCAGGGAGGACCCTGCATTTTGGGACCAACCCCTAGATGGCAGCTAGATGCCTGTTAAATTGACCAAAATGGGTCATAATTGGAGATACAGGGCTTCCAGATGTTCCTAAATTTCTTGATTTTTGTCCCGCTTGACCGCTGCCAATTTTTCATTAATCAAGTGCCACGTCATCTTAGTTTTGATCTGTGTTATCGCCAGGACCTCTATTTCACTGCTTCGGTACAAAAATAAATGCTGGGGTTTTTGTGACGTAATGCTTATGACTACATCCACACCATCAGAAATGTTTTGCAAATTTCCTATTGAATCGTCCCAACTGTGTCTTTGTCAAAGCAACAAATAGGTGCTTGCACCAGATCTTTTCAGGTATTGTGGTAAAACGGTCATCTTATTGTCTTCAAGAGATGTTTGGGAATATTTTTTTTTTTTTTAAATCACTCGGTGGCTTCATTAAACCAGGATTAAACCAGCAGGCTGCAGGCCTCTAAAGGATGCTGGGTCAGGATTTGTAAGCAGCAATGTAATCCATAACATATCATGGTGAATAGGGTGTTTGGTAGCGTGCCTCCATCAATATGCAGTGCACTCCTTTCAGCAGCATCCTCGCTCTCGCTTTTCTCTCGACCATGAACCATAGGGCAGAAGAGGGGTCTGTGCCTATAAATCTATTTGTTTATTGCCTGGCACTGGAAATCCTCTGTAATTGAAACTTACCTGGAATTGAGACGTTCTCTCCGCGTATGGAACGAGCCTTCTTTTGAATATAAATTGAAAATCAAGCCTTGGTAATTGACGGGAACAGTTACCTGCCTCCCATAATCCCGCCTGATTGGGATTGGCGTCTCAGGCCGTCTCAGGCATTTGATATAAATTTAAATGCATTACTTTTGAAATGGAGCTTAATTATATTCAGGAATATTATTTCTCGCTGGTGGCAGCTTTCTCATGCCTATTTTCATCAATATTTCATCCCCGGATGGGATAAGAGACAAATTCCCTGAAATAGAGGGTGAATAAACCACTTTGGAGGTGGGAGAGCCTCTAAATGCTTCGGAGAAGAGGCAGCCGCAATTATCCTGGGCTGTTTGCGAGGCTTATTTCTAAAAGAGAGCTCATATCTAGCTTAGGTTGATGCTTATTATATTGGCGTAAAAGGGTATTAATGTACCTAGATGTCTGTACAATGACTTCCTCTTCTAGGTTAACCCCTGAATGTATGCACACACAACTACTAAAATTTTATATGAAAGGCAATTTTTCATTACTTTTATTGGAATAATTCCTGGTGATCCTGCCATGAAGGTCCTGGGGTAGGCACTTTGTGTTATTGGTGACAATGCGCTCTGTCACACACATCTTCTGGTTGATCAAATTTCATGGGCCCTTCCTCTTCTCCAGTGGTGGACCAGTGGTGAAGTTGCAACCATTCTGGCCATTGTCCTTGGCTAAGTTGATGGCCATTCAGATTCTAGCCATTGTTCTTGTCCAAGTTGATGGCCATTCAGATTCTGGCCATTGTCCATGGCCAAGTTGATGGCCATTCAGTGCAGTAATACTCTGGGCCCAGGTTGCGCAAAGTATTTCTCTCAGTGGGCAGGTCCATGACAGCCTGGACTAGTAGGAAGTGGGTTGAATGATAGCTAGCCAGCGTCATCTAGTAGTGGAGAGCAAGTACTGCTAGGGATAGCTCTGTAGGTTACACACACACACACACACACACACACACACACACACACACACACACACACACACACACACACCACACACACACCACACACACACCACACACACACACCACACACACACACACACACGTCTTCTGGTTGATCAAATTTCATGGGCCCTTCCTCTTCTCCAGTGGTGGACCAGCGGTGAAGTTATGACTATTCTGGCCATTGTCCTTGGCCAAGTTGATGGCCATTCAGTGCAGTAGTACTCTGGGCCCAGGTTGCGCAAAGTCTTTCTCCCAGTGGGTGGGTCCATGACAACCTGGACTAGTAGGAAGTTGGTTGAATGATATAGCTAGCCAGCTTCATCTAGTAGTGGAGAGCAAGTACTGCAAGGGACAGCTCTGTAGGTTACTATTATAGCAAAGGATTTCTTTTAAAGATATTTATTTACACTTTTACCGAGAGTTCTCCTTTCAAAAAAAGTATATGTAATTTATTACAGAAGGTCTTATTTTTACAAACCGTGGGGACAGATTTAAAAATTTGAACAAAGCACATTCTTATAGAGTGCGTACTTGCCTCAATTGTCTGCTACCTGCACAAGTCGCTTCTGACAGGTTATGCCAACACCACAAGATGGTGCTGCTGCCCCGCCCGCTCACAGCAGGTAATTGAGAGCCTCATATGTGCATGTTTCCCTATGAGACTGTGTAGAGGGGGTGTGTCTATTCTCTGCACTTAGGTTTCATATTACACTCAGCTCCCCGTGCTGTGCGACACATCAGATGCAAAAAAGAGGTCCACTGGCTCCCCCCACCTATGACTGTCCAGCCCACGGACAATCAAATCAACCTGTCTAACAGTTTGCGTTAAAAATGGGTTTAATCTGCACACATTTGCAAATACATGCATAAGATACGGGCCACGTCAAGGCACCCTGGTATCTGCAGTTTGTATGACTGACTCCACGGTGAAAGCACATGCATTCTGATGAGTAGGTGGAGGGTAGATGGATTAAATGGAGCCCACCCCTTCTTAAAGGTACAGGTGCAAACTGAGCACCCAGCTAATCGCGCAATGGCTGCATAGGTCAGTGCATTGCCTGACCAATAAAACCTTGTTGCAAAAAAGGGGTCCACTACACCCACCTACGATTGCCCATTACAGTAAGCAGCATTGGAGGGCAAATCAGACTTGTGTGACATCAGATCCCCACCACCTTGCCTTGCTAAAGAATACCGTGTAAAATTTGTGCTTTAGGAGGCTGTGGAGAAGAGAATGCTGCAGATAACCATGTACAACTAATGTAGAAAAATGTGTTTCATCTCTGTGTATCAGCCAAGGCCAGTCGCTTCACTGGGTATATGTAAGGGTTTACAACCACTTTAGTTTGTTTTAACCTCCATTTATTACTATATATCAATTTAAGACTACCCTGTCTGCAAGGTGACAATGTTGCATGGCGTTGTCACCTTTATTACAGCAAGTGAAAAAATTACAGATCTGCTACCGGCAGGTAACAAACTGATGTTGGGGGGGGGTTGGAAAAACAAAAATTGCTATGTTATGCTCTTGACAGACTGCATCATTTGTCATCTTTCATTTTGCATATATGGAGGGAGGAAAATAGGACTTTTAAGGTGCCAATTAATTAGAAAAATAGTACCAACTAAATTATCTAAGAAAATTTTTTTATTTTAGCAAAAATAAAAAATTATTAAAGCACAGCAATTGGCAAGTACAGATCAACAATATTTTATGGATACAGATGTAATTCCCAACATGTTTCACCCATATATCGGGCTTCTTCAGGGGATGCTGTCCAGCTAGAGGTACAGGCCTTCTATTGAAAAAACATATACATATAATAGTTACATCAACCGTTAATTCCTAAACATAATATCGCATACATAATACTTTCATTTCAATTAACACAACAACCTCAATCTATACATGTGCATTTCATTGTGCATAGTTGACTATAGCTACGCCATAACAAATTTTTCACCTGTAATTTCTCACTATAGTTTTTTCTTTTACCCTTTATTTCACTGTAACACCCAATTTTCCTACAGCCTATACATCTGGAGCTGCTATAGGATGCACAGTATGTAGAATGGGACAAGACAAGGAATTTATCACCTCCTCCTAAAATGTGCTAATACATAATAAGGCCTGTTGTTGTCTTTCCTGTCTTTCCTGTCCTCCACATATGCAGTATATTGGGTTCTCCAAAATATGTCAAATGCAAACTTCAGAATGGCAAGAATACACAAAGGGTGAATTTCTCAGAAGTCACTAACTTTTTTCTCTTCGAGGTGCGTGGGGAGGGTGGTGAGACACTGACATTTCCAGCTGCGGCGCGGTGACGGGGGGAATGTCAGATCCAACTTGCTTTCCTTATTTTATTATCTTCAGCGCGAAAAGAGCAAGTGGTCAGAAACGGGCAGCGCGGCTTCCGAACACAGGTGATAAAAGCCTCCATCGCCAAATTAATCTCCCACTTAGCGGCGGAGCAGGTCGTTAATTGTTCTCTCTGCTTGCTGTTGATATAATGTGGAAATTTTCATTCCCCATTCAAGACGTGGGGAAGGTTGTAGCCCGAAAATGTTAAGATTTGCATTTTTATTTGTTGATTTATTTAAAGGACAGCCTCTCCCGGCAATCCATCACCACGGTGACACCCCGAATATGAATAATGTATTGTGGACTTGGCGGTTACAATGTGTAATAAGCGCCGGGGACAGAAGCAGAATCTTAAGCACCCTGCAAATGTAATATTTATCGACTCATAAACTTTATTGCTTTCGAGGTTCAATAATACTGACCACAGAACATTAATATCACTTATCCCGGTTTTATTTAGGGCACTTCGGCAAAATAACCAGTCTGTTTAATGCTTACTGAAAAATAATTTAAATTTACAGTGTTCGAGGAGCGGGATGGAAGGCGCTTAATTGTCGAGAGCGTGTGTACGCCGCTTCCTCGAATCCGGTCACCTTACGGTTTTTCTAACATTTCTTAATTAAACCCTGAATAGATTTTAATGTACTGTGTGTTAACGGTGTGTTTTGGCCTCTCTGTGCACAGTTTGAATCCAAATAAAGCTTTGTGGCAACTGTTGCATCTTAATGAAGATAAAAATATGGCCTACATAAACATATTGATGTATCTTCATTGTAACACGTTAAATAGGGAACCAAGTATTTTTAAGTTACCGTATATACTCGAGTATAAGTCGTTCCGAGTATAAGTCGAGGCCCTAATTTACCACAAAAAAATGGGAAAAACTTATTGACCCGAGTATAAGACGAGGGTGAGAAATGCACAGCTACTGTAAGTGGAAAAGGGGGTCAACAATGCCCATTTGCAGCATCACTGTTCCCATTTGCATGCCTCACTGTGCCCATTTGCAGCCATAGGTCCCCCGAACTTCAAACTCGGTAGTTAAGGGTTCCTAGATGCCCCCTAGCTGCAGCCAAAATTTGGGGTCTCTGAACCCAAAGGGTCCCAAAATGACATTGCTGCAGATGGACACAGTTGACCGAATTTGGGGCCCTGTATCTTGGGGCCACTTAGTGCTAAGAACCCCAAATTTGGTGTGCAAACCCAGTGGAACTAGCACCATAATATTTCCTGGGGTTACTAGCACCAAGTGGCCCTGAGATACAGGGCCCCAAAAATCAGTTCAGAAAATGTCAAGCACTTTTCTGCAGCAGAAAATGACATTTTCCGAACCGGTTTTGGGGCCCCGTATCTCAGGGCCACTTGGTGCTAGGAACTCCAGCTTTGGATATGTTGTAGTGCTAGTTCCACTGGGTGTGCATACCAAATTTGGGGTTCCTAGCACCAAGTGGCCCTGAGATACGGGGCCCCAAATTCGGTTCGGAAAATGAATTTTTTTGCTTCGGAAAATGAATTTTTTTGCTGCAGAAAAGTGCTTGACTCGAGTATAAGTCGAAGGGGGGCACTTTCAGCACAAAAAAAGTGCTGAAAAATTCGACTTATACTCGAGTATATACGGTATATATTTTTCCTGGTTTACGTTGAACGTGTTATGGGTATTTTATTTAGAGGCCAGCCCAAGGCAACTAATAAAATCTGTTAGTTACTAAAATTTAGCAGAAAAGGGCAGGAAGTATCTGTCCAAAGGCAAAAAGCATGGTCAAAACCAACAAAGGAGACACAGTAGTAAAACTAATGCTTGAAAATGAAAGAATTGAGCACATCACTAACTTTTTTGACACCTTGGACTTATGCATTCATGAAAACCTAAAGAACAATGTTGACGTCGGAGCTGGAATCACCAAGGGGAGAGTTTCTGAAGAAACAGAGCACAGTCTCCCTTCTAAACAATAACAAAAGTTTGCTACAAATTCAAGTCTGGTCCATTCTCGGTTATGGAATAGAAGCGTTTCCCTCAAAATGACTCCCATAAAGAAGATCACAAATTTTGACTATGGTGCTACAAGAGAATCTTGAAAATCTGCTGGATGGACATGGTCACGAATGAAGAGATGTTGCTGCAAAAAGTGAATGAAGCTAAACCATGTCTTCTGTTGGAATAAATATTGAAAAGAGTGCTATCTTTTTTTCTTTTTTTTCATATCACAAGAAACTTGGTTGGAGAGCTATGCAAGATTGTGGAGGAGAAAAGCAAGGTAAAGAAAGGGAGAAGAGGAACATGGTGGATGCATGACAGGAAAATGACAGGCAGTTGTGACGTAAAGAAGATCATATACCTGCCAAAAGATGAGGCCAATTGCTCTTGAAGTGATTTGACCTACATACACTCAAGGCAAAGAGCATGGTCATAACCAACGAAGGGGGCACAGTTGTAAAACTAATACTTGAAAAGGAAAGAATAGAGCACATCACCAACTTCTCTAACACCTTGAAATTATGGATTCATGAAAACACGATGTTAACGTTAAAGATGGAAGCACCAAGGCCAGACTTTATGAAGAAACAAATCTTCCATCTAAACCCCCGAAAATATTTGCTACAAACTCGTCTGGTCCATTCTCGGTGCTGGCACAAAGTTTTCCTCAAAATGTCTCCCATAAAAAAGATCATAAATTTTAACTATGGTGCTAAAAGAGAATCTTGAAAATCTGCTGGACGGACATGGTCCCGAATAAAGGGATGTGCTGTAAAGAGTCAATGAAGAAAGACACACATCTTCTCTGGTAGAAGAAAAATTGGAGTAAGTGCCATTTTTTTTTTTTCCATTTCACAAGAAACTTGTTTGGAGAGGAGCTATGCAAGATTGTGGAAGAGAAATGCAAGGTAAATAAATGGAGAAGAGGAACATGGATGCATGACGTCCATAAAATGGCAGACAGTTATGACATAAAGCAGATCCTATACCTGCCAAAAGACTAGGCCAAATAGAAAACAATGGTGCAAGCAAAGATCCAAGTTTTGAAGTTCAGCAAAAACCGCAAGCAGTCATGGTAGTGGTAATGGCGTAACTACTTAGGTCAACTCACTTCACTCTTGAAAGAGGACCTGTACTGTTGAAATTTTGGCCAAAAAAGGCAAACTAAGGATAAATGGCTAGTCACCTATGAAATTTTCAGCTCTCCTGCTAAAAATCAATTGGTGGTCAATGGGAAGAATGCTCCCGTTACAGTGGTGGTTAGTTGGAAGAATGCCGCTACAAACCACTAAAAGGATCATTAATGTCATGGCACTGGACCTAGACCTATGCAGGCCCCATCAACTGGGGAGGTCATACATCCATAGTTCAAGGCATCCCGAGCAACCTCTGAAGGAGCCCTGGTTGAGAATGGCTGCAATAACCAATGGAACGTTTCAGGAGACAAACAATATAAAATATTTATAACATTTTACAGTCGCAACAAGACCACCTTTAGAATGCTGAATAGATAATTGACTGATGTCTGATTCTGAACTGTTGATAGCGCTGGTCTCTTATGCTCCAGAGCTATCACTCTATAAAATGTGTATCTTCATTCTTATTCTCTTTAAAGCCCAATAAACAGAGATAGGCAGGTATGTGACCAGATAGCACGTTAGTATGTTACTGGCCGATAAGTGAGATTGACAGCTGACACCAGCAGATGGAGAGAGATTCCGCCAGCTTAGCTAACAGCGAAAGGGAACTTTCCTTCCATCATTCCATAAAAAAAAAAAAAAAGGATTTAAAGCCGGATCTGGTTGAAAGTGATACACTATACTAGAGCCTTTCAAAGGTGGGATTCAATATTCTAGATGGTGTGATAAAGAGAGAAAAGGAATAAAAGCATATTACTAAGACCTGAATAAAAGGCAGAACCCCCCCCCCCCCCCCCCCAAAGGATAGTTTTGCTAACATTTAAAGGTAGAGAATATCTAAAAGTTATAGGACACTCCCCCCCCCCCCCGGAGAAAACGGCCTACTAGACCATGGCAGGATCACCGGAGAGATGTATAGATTTTTTTTTATTTTTTTATGCGTTTTTTAAGCTAAACCCCAGATACAAATAAATGCAGCTCTGTATATCATTAAAACATTCCTAAAGTAAACCCTTCTGCATACCCAGTGAAGTGACTGGCCTCAGGTGGTGCACAGAGATGAAACAAATCCTCCTAAATAAGTTGTACCTGTTTATCTGCAGTTTTCTCTTTGCTACATCCTCCTAAAGCACACATTTTGTACTGCATCTCTGAGCCAGAAGGCAGATGACGGGGATCTGATGCCGGGAACTGAGTGTATTTTTGAGACCTGAGTGTAGGGAAAGGACACACGCCCCTCTACACAGCCTCTTAGGGAAACCTGCACAGCTAAAACAGTCCATCACCATGTGCTGGAGGGGTGGCAGGGCCCTCCCTGGCGATTCTGTGGTGTCGGCATAACCTGTCAGAAGTGACTCGTGCAGATGGCGGAGGGAAGAGAGAGCAGACAGAAATCGCAATAGGTGCTTTGCATTGAGGCAAGTACACACTATAGTGGGGTATACTTTGCACGGACATTGCACCCTCTGTGCCTCTGACAGACCATGCTTACTGCCAGATTTTCCACACATGCAAAGATGTGCCACAGGGCTTCTGGACCTGGCAGAGACCTGCAGCCTATCGTGTGCGAAGGTGCCGCTGTTATGGAGGTCCCAGATCTTAGGTTGTCTGCACATGCATGGGAAAACTCTGCTCATGCGCAGATGTGACACAGAACTCTGCTAGGTCCTGAAGGCAGGGCAGAGAACCCTTTGACACATCCTCCCAAGAAGGCAGCACTGGGGGGCAAATATAGAGAGCTGAGTGTAATATGAGACCTGAGTGGAAGGAATGGGCACCCCCCCTTTTCTACACAGCCTCATAGGGAAACCTGCACAGCTGAAAGTCAATCGCCTTCTGTGTGCTGGAGGGGTTGCAGGGCCCTCCCTTGGGATTCTGTGGTGTCGGCATAATCATGCAGATAGCAGAGTTACGTGAGAGCAGACAGCTCTCTCAATTGAGGCAATTACACACTATAGTGTGTAATGCTTGGTTCATTGCACGCCCAGTGCCTCTGACAGCACATGCTCACATGCAAAGATGTGTTACAGGGCTTTGGGACCTGGCAGAGACCTGCGGCCTATCATGTGCAAAGACTATGCCTTTATGGAGGTCCCAGATCTCAGGCTGTCTGCACATGTGTGGGAAAACTCCACGCATGCGCAGATGTGACACAGGACTCTTCTAGGTCCCAAAGGCTGGTCAGGACCCTTTGACATATCCTCCCAAGTCGGCAGTGCTGAGGGGGAGGGGGGGGGCGGCAAGTCCCATTATTGCAGGCACCACAAGTTCCTCTTTAAGCAGCAAGTTAAGTTGCGGTGCGATCAGAGAACATCCTGGTAGGAGAATGCAGAGTGACAGTGAAATGAGCTCATCAGTCTGCTGTCTGTTCTTTCATTGTCCAATCACAGGGCGGGACTCGGAAGGGTACCTGTAAATGTTACTAAGCTGTAGCAGAGAAAAATCGGGTGTCCTTCCCTGGCAGACAGAGCCGTGTATATCACAGAATTGATTGGACAGATAGAGAAATCCTTTGGAAGGTAAAATGTTTCCCTTATAGCAATTCATTTGTGTATTTGGCTACTTGCCTGCAGCTCAACCTGAATGAAAGCTGCATATTTAGAAAGATTTAAAATCAGCTTATGGACATGAAAGTGAAAATGTTAGTGTGGAAGGAGACGAGACCCACCTAATAATAACACAATGCAAAGGGGCACCACATCCTTATTTTACTAAATATAGAATGCTAAATACCTTTTCTCATCAGCAGTATACTGCAGTCTTATGACCTCTATCTGTGTCCGGGAGAGCACTGGTTAAAGCTTGTAGGAGGAGTTTTCATTCTCCTCTGACTGTCCTATGAGGCTGCATGACCCCTGACTTTATCTGGAGCGTGCTGATTGGCCCTGTAACGATCACATGCCCCCCCACAAAAAAAAAACCTCTAGCAATACACACTAAACTGAGCATGTGAAGAGTGCCTCCAAGGCTCTGTTCTATCAGCAGATGGAATGGGGACAGAAAAGGAAGGGGAGGATTAGAGAAGACCGGATCAAACAGCCTTTTTACACAATGCAGAGGATTAACCCCTTAGGTGCCACAGTGAGCATAACAAACATGCTTTACTGCATATACAGACTGATTTTACTGTTGGGGGTTTAGAAACACTTTAACCTGTTGACGACCAGCCGCTGTCATTATATGGCGGCAGGTTGGCTCCCCTGCGGAAATCCTCGTAGCTGTACGGCGGGCGCCAGAAGGAGCATAGGGGGTGCGGCCGCCGCGTGACTTAGGAGCTGATGCACGTGCCCGGCAGCTGCGGTTGCTCTTGAGCAGTGGTTCTCAACTCCTGTCCTCAGGACCCACTAACAGGCCAGGTTTGCAAGATAACTGAAATACATCACAGGTGATATCATTTGCTGCTCAGTGATTGCAGTATTCTAGTCTGCATCTCCCCAAGGTAATACTTAAAATCTGGCCTGTTGGTGGGTCCCGAGGACTGGAGTTGAGAACCACTGCTCTTGAGAGAGACAGAACGGAGGTCTGTCAATGTAAACAGACAGATCTCCATTCTGTCAGGGGAAAGGAGAAAGATCTGCTGTTCATACTGATTATGAACAGCGATCGGTCTCCTCCCCCAGTCAGTCCCATCCCCCACACAGCTTAGAGCACACACTGAAGGAACACCTTTATCCCCTTGATTGCCCCCTAAAAAAAAATACAGGGGGTCCCCGGGTTACAAACAAGTTAGGGACTGTAGGTTTGTTCTTAAGTTGAATCTGTTTGTAAGTCGGAACAGGTACATTTTTTAAGTGTAGCTCCAGCCAAAAAAAATATTTTTAAGCTTTTTGGATAGCATAGGGAAGGGTTGTCACCCCTGTAACATTTGTTTTGCTGTCTGTGCCCCTGTTCAGAAGATTTCACCTCACTTTCTGTCCCAATGACAATTGGATTTTGAAAATTTTGGGTTGTTGTGGAAACAAGCCTTGGTGATAAAGCATCAGTGGAGGTACCTTTTCCCCATAATAGCTCTTACAGGAGTGAATTTCCCTTCCTAGGGGTAGATTTCCTCTCACTTCCTGTTGTCTCCCTCCGTTTGTAAGTAGGAGTCGTTTGTAAGTCGGATGTTTGTAACTAGGGGACCCCCTGTATATATAAAAATGCCATAAATCTATCCCCTGTTTTGTAGACGCTATAACTTTTGCGCAAACCAATCAATATACACTTAATGCAATTTTTTTTTTTTTTTTTTTAACCAAAAATATGTCGAAGGATACATATTGGCCTAAACTGATAAAGAAATTTGTTTTATTTTTTGGGGGATATTATAGCAGAAAGTAAAAAATAGTGTTTTTTTTTTTGTTTTGTTTTGTTTCAAAATTGTCGCTCTTTTTTTGTTTATAGCGCAAAAAATAAAAACTGCAGAGGTGATCAAATACCACCAAAGGAAAGCTCTATTTGTGGGAAAAAAAGGACATAAATTTTGTTTGGGTACAGCTTCGCACAACCGTGCAATTGTCAGTTAAAATAACGCAGTGCCGCATCGCAAGGGGGAAAATCCTTCCAGGACTGAAGTGGTTAAGTTCCCCTTTTTGTCAACAGTCAGCTTTTGGCTCCCCTGTAGCATTATCTGTTGTGAGAAAACATGGAGGCGACTATTGCTGACCTCTACATGTGTCTATTTTATTTGCTTGGCTGTAATAGTGTCCTTCCATCAATACTTTCAATCACTAGCCTGGGGGGAAAAAAAAAAAAATCATGCAGGTAAGGGCTTCTAACATTTCTCCTTCTCTGCAGTCGTGTTCCAGGTCAGTAATTCACCATATTGAAGCTAGTAATTTGAGATGATAGCCAGGCAATTAGCATTTTTAGGAGGTGGTCAGCTATTGCAGCTGCAGTTGGACTTTTATATCTGTTAAATACATTTAAGGTGCCTCAAACCAAATGGAGGGTCATTTACGAAGACTGGAGCAGCCAGAATCTGGTAATGCTTGGCCACCAATCATTTTCTACTTTTTATTTACAAAGCTTAACTGAGCATGCTGAGGTTAGAAGCTGATTGGTAACTACAGGGGTCTCCAAACTATGGCCCTCCAGTTGTTCAGTAACTACAATTCCCATCATGTCTAGTCATGTCTGTGAATGTCAGAGTTCTACAATGACTGATGGGACGTGTAGTTCCGCAACAGCTGGAGGGCCGTAGTTTGGAGATCTCTGGGTTACTATGCATAGCTGCTGTGGGGTTGTCCAACCACCTCAAAGGTGTTCAAAGTCTTAGGGGCCCATTCACAAGGGTGGCAGGCAGTTTAGCCGCCGTTTTACTGCCCACCTACACAAAGCAATGCAGCCATTTGGGGCTGTACCCATGACACAGCAAAATTTTAAAACGGCATGCTACATTCAGCTGGCATTACCATTAGTGAACACAAGCCAGTCTTGTGAATAGGGTGCACTGCAAACGACCTGAAATCCCGTGGGAGGCATGTGGTTTGGGCACTGTTCTGCATTTTGAGGGTTAACAGGTGATGAGATGGTGCGCCTGTCAATCACTCTCTGAAAAGCCAGTTCCCTGCTAGATTGCTGTAGAGAAAGGACCCTTGCTCTTTGTGGAAGCAGTGGTCTCTCTATAGAGGTACAACATGCCTCTTGCTGAACCACACCTATAGATTTGTAATCGGGTGAAGGACGATCAAGTGTTTTGTCTTGCACTGCCGTTTCCCAGAGGGCTTCTCACACTCTGTGTAATCCTCAGGCAATGACTTGACTTGGAGACTTCCTGCTGAATAGAGCTGATTGCAGAGTTGTAGGTCTATCTTAGAAGGGTGGCGTGTTGGACCTGTGCTGGGAGACCACTGCTTTCACAGAAAGCAAAGGCCCTTAAAAGAGAAGTATGGGGTTTTAAAAGAACAAACCTACATACTCACCTAGATGGACACGGCATCGATACCCTCACTGTCTCTAAGTTCGAGAACCGAGCAATCAAAGACCACAGATCACTTGGTTCTCGGTCTGCAGAGAGCGGGGTATGGTCAGTCATCGGCTCTCTGCTCTGCCCTTCCAGCGCTCACTGGAGGGGGCGGGAGAGGCTGGCTCGGACTCTCAGTGGTTCTCTGAGAGGCTGGCCCAGCTGCCTGTCCAGGCATATGCGTGGATCCCACCGTTAAAGTTGGGATCCCACCAGAGTCTGAACCGGCTCTGTGACGTCCGCTAACAGCGGACTTTAGCCCGCTGTCGGCTGTATATGGGTCACAGGAGTGTTGACCACTGATGGATGACCTCATATGGAGATTGCTTTGGTATTTTGATGCGTATAAACCTTGGATTTGAGGTGAGCGGCCATTGCACATGGTGGCAGATTTGTGCCCTTTTGGGATTCAGCACATATTTATGATCGCTGACACTGGAATCTGTCAATCACTCACCACTTATCTTGGAAGAAGTACTGCACTTTATTGCCATTTGAATTTTAAATATATTTTTTGCACCACCGTTTACTTTGGAAGAAGGACTGCACTTCATTGTTTGATTTTTAAAATTTGTGCACTGGACTTTTAATTTGATTCATTTTTCATTCAATATTGTACATTTTCTCACTTTGTTTCTTTTTTTTTTTTATATGTTTCTTGAGTTTTTACACTTATATTGGTGTACTTTGTATGCGGGTTTTGCTGATCTTTCTGAAAAGGCTCATTTCCTGGTTGTACCTGGCCAACTAAAGCACTTTGAGGCACCCAGGACTGGTATGCAGTTCAGAAATTTCATCTGCTACATGTCTGTTCCCTGTTAGTTCACTTGGAAAGTATTTAAACCTTTTGGATCAGCCGTGGCAGCCAGGCAACTAGTATTTTCAGAAACAGCACAGCAGCAACCACCTCTGTAATTTTTTCCCTGCATGGGTAAAACCGTATAGAGGCTCACCTTAGATGATGTCCGTTGTCTATTGGCAGCTTCCAGTTTGGTCTCTGGGTTTTTTCCAGCTTGCAGAACACTGGCTGGATATAGATTTACTTTGTACACAGGATAAAACCTCACACTTATTACAGCAGTGATGCCGGAGTGAGCTGTTGCCGGTGAATAATTCATCGTGTTGGGTAGTGGCAGGCATGAAATAATGTGGATTTGTGGCCATGCCTGTCCGTACTTCTCAAATTCATGCGCTGCCGGACAGAAGATCAGCCGACTATCTTCATCTCAACCATTCAAGCCAGCTGTGATGAAAATTTAGCTACACAATGGGGTTGTTTTACTAAAGAAAAATAGACTGAGCACTGTGCAAGGGCATTTGCTCCAGAGCTTAGTAAATGAAGGGAAGCTCTGCTGACTTCCATCATCCAATACTCTGCAAAAAATGTTTGTTTTTTTTCCTTGCATGTGATTGAATATTCTTTGCAAAGTGAAGCTTTTCCTCATTTACGAAGCTCTGGAGCAAATGCCCTTGCAGAATGCGACTGTCCAGGTTATTGACCTTTAGTAAATCAACCCCAATATGTCCTGGCAAAGGTCAGTAGTAGTATGTATGTATGTACAGTGCCTTGCAAAAGTATTCACCCCCTTGGCATTTTTTGTGTTTTGTTGCCTCACAACCTGGAATTAACATGGATCGTTTGAGGATTTGCATCATTTAATTTACGGAACATGCCCACAACTTTGAAGATTTTTTTTTTTTTTTTTTTTTTACTATTTATTGTGAAGCAAACAACAAATAGGACAAAATAACAGAAAAAATGTGCAGAACTATTCACCCCCCTAAAATCAATACTTTGTAGAGCCACATTTTGTGGTGATCACAGCTCCAAGTCGCTTTGGATAAGTCTCTATGAGCTTGCCACATCTTACTACTGGGATTTTTGTCCATTCCTTCTTGCAAAATGACTCCAGCTCCTTCAAGTTGGATGGTTTGCGCTTGTGAACAGCAATCTTCAAGTCTGACCACAGATTTTCTATTGGATTGAGGTCCGGGCTTTGACTAGGCCATTCTAACACATTTACATGTTTCCCCTTTAACCACTCAAGTGTTGCTTTAGCAGTGTGTTTGGGGTCATTGTCCTGCTGGAAGGTGAACCTCCTTCCTAGCCTCAAATCACACACAGAGTGGTACAGGTTTTGCTCAAGAATATTCCTGTATTTAGCACCATCCATCTTCCCCTCAACTCTGACCAGTTTCCCAGTCCCGACTGCTGAAAAACATCCCCACAGCATGATGCTGTCACCACCATGTTTCACGGTGGGGATGGTGTCCTTTGGGTGATGTGATGTGTTGGGATTGCGCCAGACATAGCGTTTTCTTTGGTGGCCAAAAAGTTCAATTTTAGTCTCATCAGACCAGAGCACCTTCCTCCATACATTTTGGGAGTCTCCCACATGCCTTTTCGCAAACTCAAAACGTGCCATTTTGTTTCTTGCTGAAAGTTATGGCTTTCTTCTGGCCACTCTGCCATAAAGTCCTATTCTATGGAGCGTACGGCTTATTGTCGTCCTATGTACAGATACTCCAGTCTCTGCTGTGGAACTCTGCAGCTCCTCCAGGGTTACCTTAGGTCTCTGTGCTGCCTCTCTGATTAATGCCCTCCTTGCCCGGTCCGTGAGTTTTGGTGTGCGGCCGTCTCTTGGCAGGTTTGCTGTTGTGCCATGTTCTTTCCATTTGGTTATGATAGATTTGATGGTGCTTCTAGGGATCATCAAAGATTTGGATATTTTTTTATAACCTAACCCTGACTTGTGCATCTCAACAACATTGTCCCTTACTTGTTTGGAGAGTTCCTTGGTCTTCATGGCAGTGTTTGGTTAGTGGTGCCTCTTGCTTAGGTGTTGCAGCCTCTGGGGCCTTTCAAAAAGGTGTGTATATGTAATGACGGATCATGTGACACTTAGATTGCACACAGGTGGACATCATTTCACTAATTATGTGACCTCTGAAGGTAATCGGTTGCACCAGAGCTTTTTATGGGCTTCATAACAAAGGGGGTGAATACATACGCATATGCCGATTATCATTTTTTATTTCTGAAAAATAGTTTTTATGTATATATTTTTCTAATTTTACTTCAACAACTTAGACTATTGTGTTCTGATCCATCACAAAGAATTCAGATTCAAAAAAAACATTGAACTAAAGGCTGTAATGTAACAAAATAGGTAAAAAGCCAAGGGGGGTTAATACTTTTGCAAGGCACTGTATGTATGTATTTTTTTTACAAATGTACACATACATACATTTTTGTAACCACTCAAATACATGTTGGGTGGTATAGCAAAGTGGACCTTTTAATAATGTTGCACTGGTGGTGCAGATGTGCCGCACGACTTTAGGACCCAGCCAAGACCTGCGGCACATCTGCGTATACAGTAAGGGAGTTCCCCCACGAGTGCACAAAGACACTTAAGGTATGGAAGTCCCAGATCTCGGGTTGTCTGCGCAGATGTGCCCCAAGTCTCTGCCAGTTCTCAAAGGCTGGGTAGAGAGCCCTTTGCCAAATCTACACAAGCCCCAGTATTTCAAAGAGGGTGGGACAGTGCCAGCATATTAAGGGCACTGAAGTTCCTCTTTAAGGCCTCATTCATACATGCGCAGAGACCCGTCCTCTGTGTTGAGCTGTAGTCTGCTACGTCTGCATCCACCTCGGAGCTGCACACATGAAGCCCATGAAAGTGGATGCAGACATGGACACGGCCGCATGTCAAAATTGTCACGTAGTCTGTCATTGATATTTACAGCTGAGGGCTCTTAGGAGGGGTACTGTAAGGTTTTCAGATAGCTATGTACAACACACTGCCAGTTCTTCCCACCACCAGCCATGATCTGCCTACATTGCGTAGAGAAACCCATTTGTAAATTTCATTAGCATGTCACATGGGTTGGACTTGATGGACTTGTGTCTTTTTTCAACCTCGCCTACTATGTAACTATGTCAATTAGGGGGTGCCAGGGAATGCAAACTATCAGCGGAAGGGACCAAAGAAGGCAAACTATCAGCAGAAGGGACCCGGGAAGGCAAACTATCAGCAGAAGGGACCAGGAAAGGAAAACTGTCAGCAGAAGGGACCCGGGAAGGCAAACTGTCAGCAGGAGGGACCCGGGAAGGGAAGGAAAACTATCAGCGGAAGGGACCAAAGAAGGAAAACTATCAGCAGAAGGGACCCGGGAAGGCAAACTATCAGCAGAAGGGACCAGGAAAGGAAAACTGTAAGCAGAAGGGACCCGGGAAGGCAAACTATCAGCAGAAGGGACCAGGAAAGGAAAACTATCAGCAGAAGGGACCAGGAAAGGAAAACTGTAAGCAGAAGGGACCCGGGAAGGCAAACTATCAGCAGAAGGGACCAGGAAAGGAAAACTGTCAGCAGAAGGGACCAGTGAAGGCAAACTGTCAGCAGGAGGGACCCGGGAAGGGAAGGAAAACTATCCGCGGAAGGGACCAAAGAAGGCAACCTATCAGCAGAAGGGACCCGGGAAGGCAAACTATTAGCAGAAAGATAAGTTCACATTTCAAGAAAAAATTATAAATGCACATATTTTTACAGGAAAAAAAACTGTGTACTTTAATATTTTTCTTGCAGGCGCCTGGAAAGCATTGCCCACATGATCAGTGGATCGGGGTGGAATGTCAAGCTTCTGTAGACAATCCCTGCAGCTTTCAACCCGTATTTCTGATACAGGCTGACTGTTAACAAGCTGCAGGGCTTGTGAATGAACTACAAGAGCACTCCTCAGCACCCTCGCACTCCATTCAGAAATACAAGCCACGGTGGCTGATGTTAGTTGTAGTCTATTTTATTCGCAGGAAATTGTGAATGAATGACACCTCCTTGTGGGCGGAGTCTGGCACTGCCACGCTGGTTTTGAATTGTGGCAGCAGGTGCAGGGAGAAAATCCCTCGCCCACTGTCACAGGGAGGAGGGGTCGGGGGGGGGGGGGGGGGGGAGACTGCAGGAGCTGTAACATGTTCCATGTTCTACCCTAAATACAGATGGAACATGTAATATGTTTCAAAAGGTGATCTTATACTTTAAGCTTCAGCTTTAAAATAAAAGGAAAAAAAAAACAGAAACCATTCACTTTCTAAAAATGAAAACTGATCACACTTTTTTGTTTTCTCTTTTTTTTTTTTTTTTTTAAATTTCTGAGCCACATCAAGCCACTCTTCTTTCAGCCATAAGAGTATGTTGGTTACACTCATGTGTTTGATAAACAAGCTGCATTGAGTGATTGTTTTATTAGCGTTCTAGTACGCTCATGTCGGCAGCAAAAGCAGAACGCGGCTGACTGATAGGAATCGCATTGTATTCCGGAGTGAATGTAGCACCATTATGAATGGCGGACGAAGCCGACTTTCATGTATAATTGGGAGCACTCAATGTGAAAACATTCGTACGGGTCTTACACGTGTAAGTGCCTTTACTTTCATGCAACATCTGTGTACGCTACAAAGCCGAGTGCATCCAATTCATTGTCGTGCTGCAGCTTTAATCTTTATCTGGCGCTCACATTCCCCTGCTGTAGTCTTGGCGGTTCTTTGTTCACCCTGTTTGAAGATAGTTTTACAGCCTTTTGTGTAATTTACGATTCAAGTCACAATTAGTAAGAGGAGGTAGCTAGGCAGAGCAAAGAGCTTTAAATTAGCTAGTTATAGCATAGATCATAATCGCTCCAGTGAAATCATTAACTCTTGTCTGCCTTCTCCGGTGCTCCGTTGTCATATTTATGTTGCTCAACAATTATGATCCAGCAACAAAAAGTCTGCGTTCTTAAGGTGGGCCTGGGCTCAAAAAAGTGAGGATCTGCCATCTTGTAGGAAACGCCAAGAAAACAATCGTTGGCCTTGAATTCCTCCTCAGAATTAGCAGCACTCTTCCTGCTCTGCAGCCTTATAGCGTAGCTGTGTATCTGCAGTGTGAGATCATCTAAAGCTGGGTACACGTGGCTGGGTCAGTAGGGACCGGATGAATTTTGATGTGTGTGTAGCCTTCTGACTTGAGTTTAGGAGCTTTTGGCGTTTTTTTTTTCTAAACTCAACTCCATAAAAGCCTATGTTGTCAATGTACGGTTAGGGAAGGTTCAACCTCTGTCTCCTGAACGTGTAAGAATCGCTTTCCGGATAGGAAAGTTTTGACCTTCAGTCACCAAATTGTAGTAAAATCGCGGCACCGTTTTGTGTTTTTTTGTTTTTGTTTTTTCCCCGCGACTGGCGGGCATTATAGGCCATTATATGAAGCCAGAGGCTGATCATTAGATCAGCTTCTGTCGAATGGTCCTGCTGGAAAAGCATGTTCGATCGCGGTTGCAGCCAATTGGCCGAGAGCCCCCACTGTCAGAATACAATAGCACAGCTAGGGGATTCCTACATCCGCCCCGCTTGTGTGGATGCCTGCTAGTTGAAAGAAAGTGAAAATTGTGTGCCCAACTTAATGCACTACTGTGCTGCTCACTCTTCTTGCTGAAGAGGAAGCTGTACCTCTTGATCTGCGTTGCAAGTTTCTCCCTGCTTTTGCTTTATGCATTCTTTGGATCTGTGCTTCCTCCACCTCTGCTGCGGCTTCTTGGTCATCACACCAGCATTTATCAGGGGTCAGCTGTGACATAACGGTGCAAAGCCCTGTCTCTACCAAGATGGCTGCCTCCACATACAGATGCAGTGCAGAACAAGGCATAATAAGTCAGTGATTGGGAAAGATACTAGTGAGCAGCCCTTTGCCCAACTTTTTAGTCATCTTTCACGGTAGAGGTAATTTTTTAAAAAGTACGGGCAAAGCTTTTTTGGCCATACTTCTCTTGCAGATCACTTACCCGGAATCAGTTGACAGCAGGCTAATGTCAGCTGACGTAGCAGAGCCGCTCGAGGCTGTGGAAGGATCCTGACAATAATATTAGGATCCCCCAGGTGCCTGATCAGCTGCTAGCTCATCGTGTCGCTTAGAGCCTGGGCCGGTTGCTCCCACACCCTTCTCTGCCCAGCGTTCCAATGAGTTCTGGAGGGGCAGCAACCGACAGTCACCACTGTTGCTCTGAGCGGACCGAGAATTGAGCGATCATTGGTCATGTGCTTCCTACGGGGCATCTGTTATCGGCTGTCCCTCCTCTACACTGAAGCCGGCACTGGCAACCAGTCATGTTGTCGGACCAGTGCAGCTTCAGAATAGGTAAACCTTGGCGTTCCGAATGGAAGGTCTCCTCTCCCTCTACCTCCCCACAGTCTTCTGGGACACGTCACAGGTCTCAGAAGACTGTGGGACCATTCACAAAGTGCAGCGCAGCTCGCACAGACACAGAGGGAAGCCGGCTGCCCACAGTTATGATGCCGGTGTCAGGAACCTGAAGACTAGTGAGGATGCCGCTTGGAACCCTGGACAGGTTTTTCTTTTTTTTTTTCCAGAGTGAACCTCCTCTATAACCCTTTGCTAATTTAACACTGTACACTTACCTTTATCAGCACCTACAGTGCCCTGCCTCAAATCCTCCCAGTACTATATTTTGATGCTAATACCAAAGAATTCACTGCTATAATGTACCATTCTGCCCTTTAACTCCCCTCCCCATTCCTGTGTGTTGAAGCAGTTGTTGTTTTATGGCCCGCCTTTGCTAGAGTTTCTTAGCAAGTACATACATACATACATACATACATACCCTGTTTCCCCGAAAATAAGACCTAGCGTGATTGACGGTGATGGCTGCAATATAAGCCCTACCCCCCAAATAGGCCCTAGCTAAAGTCCTTTTAGGTCTTATTTTCAGGGTAGGGCTTATTTTTAGGGAAACAGGGTAGGGCTTATTTGGGGGGTAGGGCTTATATTGCAGCCATCACCGACAATCACGCTAGGTCTTATTTTCGGGGAAACAGGGTACATATATATATATATATATATATATATATATATATATATATATATATATATATTTCTTTAGACTTTTTTTTGGACAGATAGAGATGCACCAGTACAAAAAGTAGGGCAATCCAGATGTTACAGCATGATAGATGTGGTGGTGAGAACCATCTGTACAAAGATAAGTATCCATTTCGGTGAACACACAAATACCCAAAATAGGTGTTTTACACCCCATCTGAATATTTCCAATATAAACACTCCTCTGCTGCACAAACCACTGCATACTGCCTGGAACACATAAAGACAGACCATTGAACCATTTGCATCTAGATTTATCCTCTTTGCTCTTCAATGACGTGGTAACATTTTCCATAGAATGAATTTCGGCTATTTTGGCAAACCGCAGTGAAAGTGTAGGCGGGGATTCCTGCTTCCAAAAATGCTGGTATGCAAGCCCAGGCGGTATTATCTTTACAAGTTTTAAAATATCAACGTTAAAAGTTCAGATGTTGAAGCACAATGTAATTGAGAAATGTCTTCTCTAGATGCAAGCCGTGGAAAAGGGTAAACGTTTGAGGTGCTGAAAATCCTATGTGGGAAGAAAATTTAAGAAAAAGACTTTCTTAAATGGCAAAGTCTGTGTATTAAATACACTATTTGTGCTGTATATCTGTGGACATCTGACCATTACTCCTATATGAGCTTGTTGAATATCCCATTCCCAATTCAGTTGGCCTAGTTTGTGACAATAACAGCCCCCAATCTTTTGTTTTCACAAGATTTTGGAATGTTTCTGGGAATGTATGCCCATTTGTGAGGTCAGGTACTGATGTTGGATGAGAAGAACTGGATCACAGTGTATTCAGATTCATCGTAAAGACGTTCAGTAGGGTTGAGGTCAGGGCTCTGTGCAGGATGCTCAAGTTCCTCCACACCAAACTCCTCAAACCATATCGTTATAGAGCTGATTTGGTGCACAGGGACACAGTTATGTTGGAACAGAAAAGGCCTTCCCCAAAAGGCCAGGTACTGATGATCGATGAGAACACCTGGCTCACAACTGGTGTTCCAATTCATCCCAAAGGTGTTCAGTAGGGTTGAGGTCAGGGCACTCAAATTCCTCCACATCAAGCTCCTCAAACCATGGCTTTATGAAGCTGGATTTGTAGACAGAGGCACAGTCATACTGGAGCAAAAAAGGCCTTCCCCAAACTGTGACCACAAGGTTGGAAGAGCACAGTCATTTACAATGTCTTTGTATGCTGTAGTATTTGACAGTACCCCTCACTGGAATACCAGAACCCAATCATTTGGAGGGATGTAATTCTACTTTGTGCCATATAGTGTAGATTTTTAAAGTATATTTTGAAGGAATAATAAAGTGGTGAGATTTTTCTTCTCTGACTTATATTAACACCTTGCATTCATGAGAACAAAATGAAGCTTCTCAAACTGGCCAAAACAGAGATAAATGATAGGTCCTCTTGAACGTCGTTGCATTGTGTGTGAAATGAGATTATGGGAGTGAAGACTGCTCGGCATGCATCCCTTGGGGTGGGGGTGGGGGGAGTTAAAGTAAGCGACTGGAGTGTTCCTAAGTCTTCCTGACTACATCTGATCCCCCGCAGGTCCCAGAAAGACATACTGATGTACAGCATTGTTCCGGTGCTCCTCTGTTGTCTCATATCGTGATTCATTACACTCTGGTGGTATGGCAGCATGCTGTGTCTCTGCTACCGGCTTTGTAGGAGCAGTCTGTGTGATCGCATTCAGCATTAGACACTGCAGTATGCTTGGTTAATATATGGCTTCACTTTTATCACCTGTTTTTCTCTGGAGCTCTTTCTAAACCATCATCTACTGTCTTTTCTCAGCTGTGCTAAGCCTCTTTCCCTTTGCACACCCTGTCCATTTTTACCTGATCAAAACAGACCACAAAGTGACTATACCCATGAACGGCAAAGTAACAGGAATAATAAACCTCCCTCCCCAGCAGCATATATACACCCCTTCACTCTTCCACACTGCTGTTCAGCCAGTGCAACTGAAGATAAATTCCCAGCACTTCTGGATATAGGGAAGCATGTGACTCTTCCAACAGCACTGGTGCTTGGAGCTTGGCCCAGTGTTGTCACACGGTGCAGGGAATGTGTTCACAGTCCTGTGTAAGCTCTGATAAGTAGTATGAAGATTACAGCTGGCTTTCTTTCCTCATTTCAGACTGCTAAATTGAGCTGAGGGGAGCAAAGTATAAGGGTGTATATTCTGCAGGGGACGGGGTTGCTGAAAATCTTACTTTAAAGTGACCCAGAATGAGCAAAGGTATCTAAAGCATGATGTTATAGTAGCTACTAGAGTCAGATTGAGACCCCTCAAAGCGCTTGCCTTGGACCTTCAGTGATCTTCTGGAGCACCCTGGGAGCCCTGAATCTTGTGGAGCTTTAGTAGGTATTTTTGATACTTTCAAGTAAAGTTCCAAGCTGGCTTGCCCTCTTCTGCTTCCTAAACCAATCTTATTGGCTCAACACTGTAATGGACTGCACCATTGATCAGTAGAAAGGGAGCAGGAAAGCAAATTAGAGCTCACAGGTTTAAGAGCTCCAAGGGGTGCTACTGAGGATCATTAAAGCACCTATAGTTGGCTGAATTTTACTTTAGGAGGCATTTTACCAGTTATATAGTGACAGGTTTGCTTTAGAGTAGACCAGTCATAAAGCTTCAAACCGATGAACCGATAAAAAAAAGAATGCAAACCCAGTGATGTAAATGCCAAACGATTAGTAGATTGAGCTTTCCTTTTGAAGCGTATCTAAACGCAAAAACAAAAATGTAATCTTTTGCTGCTACCTGTCCTTGTAGGGGTGGCCGGCTGTCCTTTTTTCTTCCTCTTTCCTCTTCCTTTCTCCTCCTCCTTCCTATTCTGTTCTCCTCCCCCTCCTCCTCCATTTATCTTCCTCCTTTCTTATTTTCCTTCCTTTTTCTTCTTTCTTCCCTCCCTCTCGTCCTTCCATCCCTCCCATCTTTCTTTCTTCCTCTTCCTTCCTCCCCTCCCTTTCGTCTTTCCTTTCCTTCCTCCCTTTCGTCTTCCTTCCCTCCCTCCCTTTCGTCTTTCCTTCCCTCCCTCCCTTTCGTCTTTCCTTCCCTCCCTCCCTTTCGTCTTTCCTTCCCTCCCTCCCTTTCGTCTTTCCTTCCCCCTTCTCCTTTCCTCTCCCTCCCTTTCGTCTTTCCTTCCCTCCCTCCCTTTCGTCTTTCCTTCCCTCCCTCCCTTTCCTTCCCTTCCCTCCCTCCCTCTAGTCTTTCCTTCCCTCCCTCACTCTCGTCTTTCCTTCCCTCCCTCACTCTCGTCTTTCCTTCCCTCCCTCACTCTCGTCTTTCCTTCCCTCCCTCCCTCTCGTCTTTTCCCTCCCACCCTCCCTCTCTTCTTTTCCCTCCCTCTCTTCTTTTCCCTCCCTCCCTCCCTTCTCCCCCCCCCCCCCTTCTTTTCCCTCCCTCCCTCCCTGCCTTCTTTTCCCTCCCTCCCTCCCTTTCTTCTTTTCCCTCCCTCCCTCCCTGCCTTCTTTTCCCTCCCTCCCTCCCTTTCTTCTTTTCCCTGCCTCCCTCCCTGCCTTCTTTTCCCTCCCTCCCTCCCTGCCTTCTTTTCCCTCCCTGCCTTCTTTTCCCTCCCTGCCTCCCTCCCTCCCTGCCTTCTTTTCCCTCCCTCCCTCCCTGCCTTCTTTTCCCTCCCTCCCTGCCTTCTTTTCCCTCCCTCCCTCCCTGCCTTCTTTTCCCTCCCTACCTCCCTGCCTTCTTTTCCCTCCCTCCCTGCCTTCTTTTCCCTCCCTCCCTGCCTTCTTTTCCCTCCCTCCCTCCCTGCCTTCTTTTCCCTCCCTCCCTCCCTGCCTTCTTTTTCCCTCCCTCCCTCCCTGCCTTCTTTTCCCTCCCTCCCTCCCTGCCTTCTTTTCCCTCCCTGCCTTCTTTTCCCTCCCTGCCTTCTTTTCCCTCCCTGCCTTCTTTTCCCTCCCTGCCTTCTTTTCCCTCCCTGCCTTCTTTTCCTCCCCTGCCTTCTTTTCCCTCCTTCCCTCCCTGCCTTCTTTTCCCTCCCTGCCTTCTTTTCCCTCCCTGCCTTCTTTTCCCTCCCTGCCTTCTTTTCCCTCCCTCCCTCCCTGCCTTCTTTTCCCTCCCTGCCTTCTTTTCCCTCCCTGCCTTCTTTTCCCTCCCTGCCTTCTTTTCCCTCCCTCCCTCCCTGCCTTCTTTTCCCTCCCTCCCTCCCTGCCTTCTTTTCCCTCCCTCCCTCCCTGCCTTCTTTTCCCTCCCTCCCTCCCTGCCTTCTTTTCCCTCCCTGCCTTCTTTTCCCTCCCTGCCTTCTTTTCCCTCCCTGCCTTCTTTTCCCTCCCCTGCCTTTTTTTCCCTCCCTCCCTTTCTTCTTTTCCCTCCCTTTCCCTCCCTTTCTTCTTTTCCCTCCCTCCCTTTCTTTCTTCTTTTTTGCCTTTTACAAATAATGCACTTCCCATCCCTGGGTGGCTATGCTCACTTCTCCACTGTATCTTTGGGAGCAACCATTGTCAGCTAGGCTGGGCTTTAAACATGTCTGCTTTGCTCATCTCTATTAGAGTGAGGGATGATGGGATATATAGCTTACAGGAAAAAAGATAACCTTGTTTGTGCTTCCAGTTAATCTCTCGGGACGTGATGAGGGCACTGTCTGGCAAGATCAATAGATATTTTCTGTAATTGCTGAAAGAGTTCCTATCCTGAAAAAAAATAATACAAATGCATCCACCACATCTATGGACTGGTATGCTGCATCAAATAACTTTTTTGTTTTTGGGTTTTTATTTATGCTTTTACAAGTGACATTTTCGGGACAGGTCAGAAATGGCGGCGGTATAATAGGGGAGATATTTTCCAAAACACAGCAGACTTCTGTCAAATCTCATGGGAGAAGGTTTCCAGCTGCTACTCTTAAGCTTACTTTAGTGTAAATTGGCAGATAACAGAATTACATAAATGTCAAATACCCGTGTGGACATTTGGGAACACTACTAGCTTTGTATATGGTAACTCTTTATGCTTCAAGATGAGTGACCCTTTAAATAACCCAATAGTAATCTCCGTATTGTCTTTCTGTGCACATACACCGGTGTCAGCGGAGGAGCGAAACGTGAAATGCCTTTGCCTTGCTGCGATCTGAATGGACCATCTGACCCATGTCACGGGCAACCGGGCTCACAGCCGACAATAAATTGCCACCAGCGATGTGCGGTCTAACCCTTGACACGCCGACTTCTCTGTACCTGCCAGACAGTCAGCATTGTTTACCCAGAGTCCTCTAGCTACCTCTAATTGGCTGCTCCGTCATAAAATGCAGCCACCTGTCATATTGCTTAACCTGCATGCGAGGGGAGACAGCTGTGCGCTTTGTTGAAATGCCAAAGAGCAGAGAGCTCCACATTAGGAAGGACACATTATCAGCCATTTAAAAAAAAGAAAGGAATGATTCCCTGGACAGGCGAGCAGGCAGCCAGTTCTCCGTCATTTTGTGCCGAGAGCACCGGGGGCTCTTCAAATTAAGCAGGATGGGTGAACTTCTCCGGGGTTGTTTATGTCGTCTTATTAGCACAAAGCTGACAGTACAGCAAGCGCTGTTACCATAAGTCTTGGAATTACTGAAAGCTATCCAGGCTTCTCTTACGACAGGGCTGTGTTTACTAACTACCGTTCAGTATAAAGTGTGCACTCTTGTTCCTCTAAACACGAGATACTCCCCTTGGGACTCATTTATGAAGCTGTCTTAAAGTATATCCTAACCAGCAGCGACCCGTCCATAAAGGAGCCTGAGGCTTCAATTGGCTACAAAAAAGGTGGGCTCGGGGCACAGAGCACTGCGCCCTGAGCCCACCCAGTTGTGTGACAATAGCGAATTAATATACGCTATTGTCTTCCTGAATCTCCTCCCGGCCAACCAGGAAGTGGGTCCTGAGACCCAGTTGACCAAGAGGAGAAGTGATCGTATTGGCTGCCCACGAGGAGGAGATGCAGGGGAAGCCACGCAGGAGGAGACGCAAGGTGAAGCCTCCAAGAAGGAAGTGCTGCCCGTGACCTAGATGGGGTAAGTGCAGGGCTGGTGGGCTGACGATCGAGGGGGGGGGGGTCGATCGACCGACAGTGGGGTGTCAGCTAGTTTGTTTGCCGCCCCCTCCCCCCTAAAAATGGAATACCAGCCGCCACTGATCCTAACCCAGGGGTAGCAGCCTCGCCACTTCAGTTGATGTGGAGCTACAAGACCGACGAGGCATTGCAAGACTGACTGCTACAGGAATGACTGGCGGAGACATCATGGGAATTCGTAGTTTCGCCACTGCTGGAGTGCCTAGGATGTCTACCTATGTGCTAGCCTAAGAACAAAACTTAACAGAACTCCAGCCAAAAATAAGCATACAATAAAAATTAAAGAGCCAGGTCTTGCTGCAGTGTTCAACTTCAATCTAGAGATTTCCCCCACAGTACTTTTGTCTGCTGCATGGTGTCCTCGTATGGTCAACATCATTCTACACATTTCCTCTGAGCCTAGGTTGTCCTGAACCCACTCCCAGCCTGTGACTGGACAGTGAAAGGAGAAGCAGCAAAGTGATGAGCTCATCTGTCACTCTGCTTTCACCCCTATCAGCATGCTTCTTTTTTGTGTGAACTGACTGGCTCCTTATACTGATTCTTTCTCTCACGCTCCAGCCCTGCTGTAGAGGGATTGCAAGTGACTGATACCAGGTCTAATTCAGGTGCTAACACTGCTTGTATTTAGAAATACATTTGATATATTATTGATTACAGAACTGCACTCGTTTGTGTCTTTCGTATATGTCCTAGAGCTGGGTTTTAATATATTGCAGTTTACCAGTCCTTGGATGTGGTGGTTGCATTAGGTATACCCTTTTTTTTTTTTTTTCCTGGAAATCAGTGACACTTCCTGTCCTAAAGTGACAACAAACACACTCTTTGAATCATTGTGGTCGGGAGGCGCATTCATAGTCTCAGGCTTCCTGTGATCTCATTTGTGTACAGAGACAGGGGGCTGGAGATCGTACACTTTGCCCCCTCCTAGACATGCCCATAAGACTCCCCTAGTCATTATTCATTGGTTGTTGTATGGTCACATCCTGTGTTGTCACATCCTGTTTGTGGCTTCCTGTTTGTGTGTGAATAAAAAGCTGAGAGCCTCTGCCCTGCGAGGCAGTTGGAGGAACGATGGAGCTGAGATGGTGATTATTGCTGTTTACTGGGGAAAAGGGGAGACATGGGTTATTTAAAGGTGCATTATACCATTATGCTGAAAGAGCACTTAGGCACTTAAGTATAGAGGCATATCCACGACACCCTCCTCTTCCTTCCTTCCTTCCTTCCTTCCTTCCTTCCTTCCTTCCTTCCTTCCTTCCTTCCTCCTTCCCTCCCTTCCCTCCCTTCCTTCCCTTCCCTCCCTTCCTTCCCTTCCCTCCCTTCCTTCCCTTCCCTCCCTTCCTTCCCTTCCCTTCCCTCCCTCCCTCCCTCCCTCCCTCACTGGTATTTGTAGTTTTCAGGAACAAAGATAACATTGTGCTCCCAGTTCATCTCACAGCCAGTGACTGGACAATGAAAGGAGAAGCAGCCTATCTGTCGCTCTGCTCTTTCCTCCTATCGGCATTTTCCTTTTTAACACGTGAGCACTGCATCACAATTAGCTTTGTGCTGTTTCTGCCTCCTCAGTCTTAGCTCTGTTGTACAGGGATACCATTTCAAATTCACCCCTACGATCTCCAGGAGATAGATGCACTATATTGTCCAAAGTATTGGGATGCCTGCCTTTATACGCACATGAACTTTAATGGCATCCCAGTCTAGTCCACCCCGAAGTCGCTCATCCATGCCTTTATGAACCTTGCTTTGTGCACTGGTGCACAGTCATGTTGGAACAGGCTGGGGCCATCCCCAAACTGTTCCCACAAAATGTCTTGGTATGCTGATGCCTTTAAGAGTTCCCTTCACTGGAACTAAGGAGCCAAGCCCAACCCCTGAAAAACAACCCCACACAATAATCCCCCCTCCACCAAATGATTTGGACCAGTTCACAAAGCAAAGTCCATAAAGACATGGATGAGTGAGTTTGAGGTGGAGGAACTTGACTGGCCTGCACAAAGTTCTGACCTCAACTCGATAGAATACCTTTAGGATGAATTAGAGCGGAGACTGCGAGCCAGGCCTTCTGGTCCAACATCAGTGCTTGACTTTACAAATGCTCATCCGGAAGAATGGTCAAACATTCCCATAGACATACTCCTAAACCTTGTGGACAGCCTTCCCAGAAGAGTTGAAGCTGTTATAGCTGCAAAGGGTGGGCCAACTCAATATTGAACCCTACGGACTAAGACTGGGATGCCGTTACAGTTCATGTGCGTGTGAAGGCAGGCGTTCCAATACTTTTGGCAATATAGTGTATATATTTATGGTACTATTACTGTTTGTTAGCCAAACCAAAACGGTTTCCTCAATAGTTGTCTTTAGTGTTCAGTCCAGTCATAATGGAGATTTCAGTTGAAATGAATGTAGAGAAGTTGAATCACCCACCATGCCAGTAGTACAACCTACTTCTGTGTTGGTATTACTGTATGGATAATGCAGTGTGGAAACAATTGAGGATCATGCAGCGAGGGAATGAGACTCTTTGGAGGGGAGTTGGGGGAAACTGGTCAGTCACCTGGGAAGTTTTGCTACTGTGGGTGTAAAAACCAGTGGCTAACTCACCACTCACCAGTATAAGTTTTGCAGTTGGACTGGCCCTTTAGCGGCGGCTGCGGTAGTGCTATAGCTGTACTATGAAAGGCCTGAAATTTGTTTACCTGACTTGTAGAATTGTGGGAAATAAAAACGTTTATTCTACAAGCAAACACTCGTTATTGCAAAAAGTAATGTCTCCGTCTTGCCAGTTCCAATTCCCTGAACCAATCTGCCAGTTGAGTACCGTCCCCCGCTCTGCGTCTTTTTTGCCGAGGCGCCTTTCATCACGCAACGCACAATCATGCCACGGTTGTCCCGTCGCTCTGGGTAAACCGATGGCGCCTCATTGGATCATCATGCTTCATCCCACCCAACAAGAGAGCCTTGTGCTTCTGCCTCGTCCACCTCGAACAGATTGCCGAGCTCCAAAGTGAATAATACTCCTGATGTTCTCCCGCTGCCCTTTTTATCTTTCTAAAATGATTGTATTGATTTGTTGGGTGCAATGCACGCACTCGAGCACCTGTTCCTATCTATCAGTGCTGCGCCAAGTACCGCTCTTTCTCCTTCGTTAAATAACCCCCTCACTTGTTCTGCACATTATTGGCCCCCAACTCATAAATTCTACCTTATTGCCGCTGTCTTTTTTTTTTTTTTCTTCTTCTTCTGGAGAGATTCTCAGTCTAACCATTGCCTGTGCAGAAAGGGAATAACAATGTAGCTCTGAAACCTCCACCAAAAATATTCCTGTTTACCGCCTTATTACAAATATGCTGTTTTTGCATCAGGATTTGATTAGCCTTGTTTTTTTTCTAAAACAAGAGCAGCATTTATTGCAAGGATTTTTAAGAACCTTTAAGAATCCTGCCAACTTCTTTAGAGGTAGTACAGATTCTGTTTTTTTTTTTTTTTTTTTTTGCAGACTTGGATGTTATTAGTCCAGAGCTTGGCAATTAGTGTTGCAAACCAATTTTTTTGCTACCTAAAGACTTCTGCCTAGCACTTGTTAGAGGAGAGACCTCTGTACTGAGACTACAAGGAGTGTTGTTAGTCCAATCCACCACTAGCCACCTCTGTAACAGGAATTGACCCAAGAACTGCTGCCTTAAACAGGTGCATCCAAAAAGACAATGTCGCTGACCGTGTTTAGGACAGCTGTTCTCAACCTGTTTAACATGGATGTTCCCTTGATAAAAGTTCCTGGTTTAACAGAACCCCAGGTGATAATTACGATATCTACAGTTCACTGTACATTACTGTGTTGGTCTGTGTGAAGAATGTTCCTTACATTGGTGATCAGTGGGAAGAATGTTCCTTACATTGGTGATCAGTGGGAAGAATGTTCCTTACATTGGTGATCAGTGAGAAGAATGTTCCTTACATTGGTGATCAGTGGGAAGAATGTTCCTTACATTGGTGATCAGTGAGAAGAATGTTCCTTACATTGGTGATCAGTGGGAAGGATGTTCCTTACATTGGTGATCAGTGAGAAGAATGCTCCTTACATTGGTGATCAGTGGGAAGGATGTTCCTTACATTGGTGATCAGTGAGAAGAATGTTCCTTACATTGGTGATCAGTGAGAAGAATGTTCCTTACATTGGTGATCGGTGGGAAGAATGTTTCTTACAATGGTGGCCAGTGTGAAGAATGTTCCTTATATTGGTGATCAGTGGGAAGAATGTTCCTTACATTGGTGATCAGTCAGAAGAATGTTCCTTACATTGGTTATCAGTGGGAAGAAAGTTCCTTACATTGATGATCAGTGAGAAGAATGTTCCTTGCATTGGTGATCAGTGGGAAGAATGTTTCTTACAATGGTGGCAAGTGGGAAGAATGTTCCTTATATTGGTGGCCAGTGAGGAAGTATCCCCCCCTTACCGATTAGCTTAAAAGATCAGTGGGAGCTTATTAGAAAGGCAGAAACTGTTCCTTGCTCAAGGAACCCCTAGCAATCTCTGGAGCAACCCTAAAGTTCCACAGAACCCTAGTTAGTTAGGGCTGGCCTAGGTAAAGGGACCTTCTGGCTCATTGATGCCTCGCCATAGATACCTACTTCACCCCTTCCTTCCACAGCTGTCAGAAAAGTACTTGGGGTTGGCTGGTGTCGGGACCTAGAAGTGGCAGTGGCGTCTCTCCCTTGGGCCTAGAGATTGACCGCTAGACCTGAACAGTGTCAAATGGGAGGAGGACCCATGCTCCTCTCTATACCCAGAAGAACCAGGTATTTTTCATCAGCTTAGGAACAGTGGAGAATCATTGGAGAGTAGAGCATTAGTTGTTTGGGTTGGAGGGTCTTTTCAAAGACACAATGGGTAAATTAAAATTGAAATAGTCTCTGTAAGAAAAATAATTGAACAAAACAGCCCTATGTAATCTCCGAATGGGCCTGGTGAGAGCTTACACATGAAAGGTCCTCCCTCCAACTCTTACACCCAGCGCTGTGTTGCAGAAGCAGAATAGAGCCCCATGTGGCTCCATACCTGGAAGGACTGGCTATTGCAGTCATATTAACTAAACCAGTTTGCATCTAATGTTTCACTTTTTTAGGCTATTGAAATCCGGTTGCTGCGTGTCTCTAGGTTTATATTCTCATTAAGGCTTAGGTCAGGAAGAGGAGGGAGGTGGCGGTGGGTATTTCCATACGGGGAATTCAAACCCCTATTAAAGGATCTAAAATGCAGGTCAGAAGAATGTCAACTTCTGTAAAAGGCATCATTCAGTGGATTTTGAATAATCGCTGAGGCCTGTCAGTCTGATGTCAAATTAATATCTGCAGTATTGACCCTTAGACACCTGTTTTGACTTGTTGTCTACTCTCTCTTCCAGGTACGAGACTTCTCTCATCGACATGTTAGATGCCATCAGCCCCATCTCTTCCCAGAGGAAGCAAAGACACTACACAGACCTGTATGACCTCAGTATTCTCAGCCCACCAACCCGTGGGTATTCCAAGCCCACCCGCCAGCCTGTACAGCCAGCGAGGCGTGAACCACCTACCATCGATACAGAGGAGAGGCGCATGTTGGAGGAAATTTTCTTTATCTGCTGACAGTTTGCCGTAACATAGCCTTCCAAAAGACTGTCCTAAGACTGTCCTAACTGTGAGCCTTGCTGTGACCACAACTAAACAATAAACATTCCTGAAGTGCACCTGTCCTCTGAACACTCTGATCTCGCAGCCATATGTAGCCTTAACTAACAATCAGCCAAAAGAGTTCATTAGAACCCGGAGCCTTGCATAATAGTGATGGGACCAGTTCCTGTCAGGTGATGGGATGTCTTCTGTTTAAACACTCGTTTGTTGGGTTTTGTTATTGCATGGGTGACAGGTATACTTTTCAAATTGCACCTGAAATTTAGAAGCAGACATGAGCAGACCTAAAATTTTCCGCTGATTTTTTTTTTTTTCTTCATAATTATGCAGAGCTTTTTTTCCTTTTATTTTTATTATTTTTAACCTTTTGCTGCCAGTTCCTTTTCCCTTCTCTTTCACACACACATTGAAATCCCCACATTATTTTAAACCCCCAAAACATTACATATTTCCAGACAGCACAGGGCCTATAGACGAAAACTAATGGTAGTTGCATTTTTTTTTGCTGCGCAGTGTTAGCAAACTGTTTATCAAATCTATACTTTCAGTAAAAAAAAAAGAATCATAATCAAAAACTACTAATTATTAAGATCAAAATGAATTAAAATAGATCAAAATTTATTCCAACAAATTCTTCAGATTTTTTATTTTTATTTTTTATACATTTTTGTTGGCATACATTTTTCTTTATGTATTTATTTATAGAAGACAGCAACGAGAGGACATACCACTGTGACAAAACAAGATCACTAGACCTTGTAACATCAATACAAAAAATCAGATACACGCATTGTTAAAATATCGTACAGAGAGAGACGCCAACACAGGCAGACTGAAAAACTGTATGGAATAAATATTGATTTAACAATTTTGATATTGTTTGGTTTATGCACAGTAATTAGGTATTTTTTACTTTTTTGGATCTAAGTGGAAGGAAATGCTTGCTTTCAATTAACTCCATTAAATCAGTTTCACCATAGTAGTACATTGAAAGAAGTAAAAGATGTTTCTATAGAACAGGGTTTCTCCTTGAGCAATGAGCAATTTCTGCTTCTCAGATAGGTTCCCACTCACACCATTGATCTTTTTAGCTATCTTTAAGGGGGGAATTCTTCCCAATAACCACAAGTGTGAGGAGCATTCTTCCCACTGACCATCACACTAATGTATCATGAGTTGTAGGTATAGTAATTTTTAGGAGGATCTCCCTGAGACTGACCAGTTATTTCAAGGGTTCCTCTGTGTTGAAAAGGTTAACGGCTGCTATAGAGCAGTGGTCTACAAATTTAGTGGGCCGGATTTGGCCCTTTGCTTGCCTTTATGCGACCCTTGGGACACTTCCTCCCGCTGATATGAGGCACTATTCCTTTCACTGACTCCGATGAGGCGCCCTTCCTTTCATGGACACCAATGGAGAGGCAGTATTCCTCCCACTGACACCAACAATGGAGCATTATTGCTTCCACTGACACCAACAGAGACAGTATTCCTCCCACTGACACCAACAATGCAGCATTATTCCTTCCACTGACACCAACAGAGACAGTATTCCTCCCACTGACACCAGCATTGGAGCATTATTCCTTCCACTGACACCAACAGACAGTATTCCTCCCACTGACACCAACATTGGAGCATTATTCCTTCCACTGACACCAACAGAGACAGTATTCCTCCCACTGACACCAACAATGCAGCATTATTCCTTCCACTGACACCAACAGAGACAGTATTCCTCCCACTGACACCAGCATTGGAGCATTATTCCTTCCACTGACACCAACAGACAGTATTCCTCCCACTGACACCAACATTGGAGCATTATTCCTTCCACTGACACCAACAGAGACAGTATTACTCCCACTGACACCAACAATGGAGCATTATTCCTTCCACTGACACCAAGGATGAGGCACTATTCCGTCCACTGACACCAACAGTGGAACACTTACTCCCACTGACACCAGTGATGAGGCACTATTCCTTCCACTGACACCAGCAATGGGGTACCTTCCACTGATGCCAACGATGGGGCAGTTTTCCTCCCACCAAGATAAACAATTGGGCACTGAATACAACAATGGGATACTATTATTCTACGGATACCAACTATGGGGCCATTATTCAACCTCCTAATAACTATAGACTGTATGTCAATTTTTTTCCTCCCCCTGACGCTGTGGCTTTTTCTTCTCCCACTGGTGACAGTCCGCCCCCCCCCCCCCTAAAGTCTGAAGGACAGCAAACTGGCCCTTTGTTTAGAAAAGTTTGGAGACCCCTGCTATGGAGGAATTGGAGGCACTCTTGCAGCTCTTCTTTCCTGCAAGCCAAAGCTTAGGCTAAGAGGACAGGAGAAGCTGAAGCACAGGTCTGTTGGAACATACGCAATCACAGATGACGCTGGACTGGATGGGACGGGGGTGGAGGGCAGTGGAGTGGGGCGGAGCTAGGTAGGACTGAGGTGGAACTGGGAGGGGCTGTGATGCTTACACCGACAACAGTTCCATAAGGTGCCTGTGAGCAGCCATACTGTTGTCCGTAAAGCTTAGGAGGATTGCTGATTGTATAGATTAGAGCAGCCTTTCGCAACCTTTTCAACACAGGGGAACCCTTGAAATAACTTTCAAGTCTCAGGGAACCCCTGCTAATAATGACTATATCTACAACTCATGATACATTAGTGTGATGGTCATTGGGAAGAATGCTCCTTACATTTGTGGTCATTGGGAAGAATTACCCCCTTACAGATAGCTAAAAAGATCAATGGTGTCAGTGGAAACTTATCTGGGAGGCAGAAACTGCTCATTGCTCAAGGAACCCCTGGCAACCTCTGGAGGAACCCTACATGGAACCCCGGTTGAGAAACCCTGGATTAGAGTGTTGTTTCTAATCAATCAGCAATGGTAATAATGCATGACCTAAAAGTTTTAGGATTTACACATACTAACCAAGGGAAGATTTTAATTTTTAACTGGAATTCCACTTTAATAACGAGATTTGGAATATTCTAAAGGAGTCGGTTAATCCCACTGGGTAACCATATACCTAAACGAACACTTTTTTTCCTGTGTATATCAGTGTTTTACCAGCTCTAGCCCCCCACATATTTATGCTTTTAAAAATACATTTTAGTGCACACAAACATAATCCCCAATATATTTTTTGGAGGGTAAAATATAATGCACAAGGTTATCAAAAAAAAAAAAGTAGATACCAAGGTCCCCTGACTGCAGGAGGGGGCGGCGACTAGACCAGCCACCCTGCACAAGGAGAGAGAGCAGCAGTGAGCGGTCTTTATTACAGGAAGTCTCACACGGGATCACCGCACAGATCTGGAAGAAATACACAAAGCACACCAAGATTCAAGTTTTCAGCTTTCACACTTCAAATACACTACATTTTACACACCTAATATAAGTGTTTTTTCTTCCCCGCCCCCCTCCTCTGCTATAGAATGTCTGCTACTAAATGACAGGTGCACTTTAAAGTCAGCTTAACGGTTGTATTTTTTTCTCCCTGGGTGGCTGCTGTGCGCCCCTCCTAAGTGTTTTTAATATCTTTGCAGTGGTGGGGCGTCATTGATGGGTTTGCTGTATGAAGCATAAGCAGCTCTGCGTAACCCCGACTGAGCGTCTCTTCCTGGTGCCTTAGTGCCCCGAATATTGTCTAATCGCAGCGTGACAACATTGAGTATTATTTTGTAAGATTTATTTTAATAATTTATTTGAACCATTTTGTAAAGTGTAATTAAAAAAAAACAAAAAACAAAACACCAGGCATAGATTTGCAACTTTTTGATTCGACAGGTTAAAGGAGAACTCCAGGCAAATTAAAAAAAATATTCAATCCAGTTATATATTCATTTGCAAGTCATTAAATTTAAAATTTTAACTATTTGTACAATGTGTTCTGAATTTGTATTCTAACAATTTCCTGCTCACTCAAAACTAGGTTGAGAGTAGGAGGGCCAGCACTGAAATCCAATCCCTGTGAGCTGTAGCAATTGACTTTCCTAAAGTGGCTGTACCCCCAACTTACATATACCCAGTAAAGTGACTGGCCTCAGGTGATGCACAGAGATAAAACAAATCCTCCTACATACGTTGTACCTGTTTAACTGCAGCACTCTCTTCTCTACGTCCGTCCAAAGTCCAGAATTTACACTGCATTTCTGAGCTTGTGAAAAACTGCAAACTGCACGGCTGAGTAATCTGAGATCTGAGTGCTGTCAATCGCCCTCTCTGTGCTGGATAGACTTTCAGAAGTGGCTCATGCAGATAGCAGAGGGATGATAGAACAGACAGCAGTTACACTTGGTGCTTTGAATTGAGGCAGGTACACACAATGGCGGGATAGTCTTTGTTCATTTTTCATTTCAGAGGTTTACAACCACTTTAAACTCTACTCAAAATGCAAGCAGAGCTCCGTACACTGCCTCCTGCTGGAGATGCTCTCATACCCCTGCAGATTTCATACACGTGTTCCCTGAGATCTCAATATACTGGTCCAGGATAGTTCAATATGTAACGGATCTTACAACTGTTGAGGTTTCTAAAGAGGAGGGGATATGTCTATTAGCCTCTAGCTAATCACATCTGTTATGCCAGAAAGGCAATTGTCCTTAGATGAAAGGATCAGGCCTCTTCCACCCTGGTCGGATGAAAAACGCTGGTGTACTCTGCACTACCCATTTATAAAGCTGCTTATAGCAGTAGGATATGTCCTGCTAAATGTAATAGCTTGGTCTTTGTGGCTCAAGTCTGCGGACTCGACAGTGGTATTATAACTGCTCAAATATGGTTCCCTGTGTGGATCAGCCAGTTTTATCTGTAGCCTTGATGGGCTGATTCATGCTGCGTCAGTGGTGTCCAAACTGCGGCCCTTTAATCGCTTTTATCCGGCCCTTGGGGCATTATTTCCCCCATTGTTGCTGATTTCTGTCACTAACACCAGTGATGGGGCGCTATTCCTCCCATTGGCACCAATGATGGGACTGCTATCCCTCCCATTGACACCAATGATGGGGCGCTATTCCTCTCATTGACATCAATGATGGGGTGCAATTCCTTCCATTGGCACCAATGATGGGACTGCTATCCCCCCCATTGACACCAATGATAGAGCGCTTTTCCTCCCATTGACACCAATGATGGTGTGCTATTCCTCCCATTGACACCAATGATGGGGTGCTATTTCTCCCATTGACACCAATGATGAGGCAGTATTCTTCCTATTGACACCATAAAGCAGCAGAGAGGGCCTAAGAGGCACAACCTATCACCTATGTATGCAGCCATTTATAAAAAAAAAATACTAATCTAGGGCGATAAGAGACAGACAGCCACACCCGGGAAAGAGACTCCTGGCAGTCAGGGAGGCTTGAAACCCCTCCACGCCTTCAACCAAGCCCCCGACTCCGCTTGTCTCTCTCAAGCTCCCGAATCTTCCCCACCTCATGCAAAATGTCATACACCACCACCTCAACAGGAAGGATTTTATGCCGAATGCTGACACCGTGCGTTCCAGGTGAAATAACGGACTACTAGGCTAACTAGAAAAAGTGTATCCAAACAAAAAACACCACCAGTATTGAATGCTCCATACACCCACTCGGCATAACCCAGCCTGGAGAGGAAGGGAACACCGAGGGCCCGCCCCACCCTTTTGTACACCTCTATGTTAAAAGGGCAACGAAGCAGAAAATGGTCCATAGTCTCCTCCTCATCTGCACACTCTTCCCGAGGACAGCTATGATCCATCCCACTGCGGAATTTCGAATTGCCCCAAACACAGAGCCTCCCATGGAAGCACAACCAGGCCAGATCTCTAAATTTAGGGGGTACTCTGTCCAAATTAATAAGTCTTAACCCTGCCCTCAAAACTGGGCCTGGGCAATCCCTTAAGGCCAGGGGGTCATGAAAGACTTCGCTCAAGACTCGACTCATATAGGACTTTCCTTGGAACCAATCTTCAGCCGACAATCGCCACTGCCGCAGTAACTTCAGGCACGGAGCAACATAGGCTGGTAGCTGACCACGATGACCCCTGAGATTCTTTACTTGGCCATCTTCTTCCCAAAGTCATAGAAAAGGCCTAAACCAAGATCTAAATATGCCTACCCATCCAGGAGGTTCCACTGCAAGCATATTACCAATGTTAAACTTGAGAAATAGCAGTGAAAAGAACTGGGTTGACCATACCTAGGCCACCCTCCCTCCTGGATAGATAGGTGACATTCCTCTTGATGGGGTTCAGTCTGTTCCCCCACAGCATCTGGAAGAACACACTACTGACCCTAGCATAGAGAGACACTGGCAAGATGCAGACAAAGCTGACATACAAGAAGATCGGAATCGGGCAAGTCTTAATCAGATCAACCCTTTCCCTCATAGATAACTTCCATCGCTTCCAGCTGAACACCTTAGTATTGGCAATTTCCAGTCTGCCTTCCCAGTTTTTGAGGCCATAATCGCCAGGTCCAAATTTAATGCCTAGAATCTTAATTCTTTCCTGGGGTACTGGAAAGGTGTCCGGGAGATCAAACCCCTCACCTTCCTTTCCCATCCAGAAAACTTCACTCTTTTCCTGATTGATCTTGGAGCCTGATGCTTCAGAATACCGTGATTTTAGAGAGACCACCTCCTCTGCTTCATCCGTCCCAGTGACAATCACGGATACATTGTCCGCATAGGCAACAACCCTCAATGGCGGCTCACCCGGGAGCCCCACTGGCACCCCACACAACATGCTCTTTAGTCTCCTGATGAAGGGGTCGATTGCAAACACATTGAGCAGGGAACAACCCTGGCGCACCCCAGAGCCAACCTCAAAGGACTGCCCAACCCAACCATTAAGAGGAAAGCTTTCTGCCCTCTTATACAAGACTTAACCAATCGACAAAACCAGCCGGCAGAGCGTACTTACTAAGGAGCAACCACAGGTACTCATGGTTAACACGATCAAAAGCCTTTGCCTGATCCAATGTCAGCAAATACTTTCCCCAGCCTGCAGCCCTGCACCGCTCCAAAGCCTCTCGGACAGCTAAAACCTCTGTGAAGGTGCACCTACCCTGGAACAAACAGTGCTGATGGCAAAAAAGCAAAGACTCTGCTACTGACGATAGGCGCCAGAAAAATATCTTTGCCAGTATCTTTCTATCGACATTAAGAAGGCTGATGGGGCATCAATTCTCAATCATCGAAGGATCTTTACCTTTTAAAAGAAGAATCACAGCAGAGTGCCTCATTGAAGGGGAAAGCACCCCCTCAGCAAGGCAATTGTTAAAAACCTCTACCAAATGTGGGACCAGAATAGACTTAAAGAGTTAGTAAAACTCAGCTGTCAAGCCATCTGGTCCAGGTGACTTTTTGATGGCAAGCTGTTCAATTGCCCTCATCACCTCTTCAACTGTGATCTCCTCTGTCAAATTCATCAATGGAGCATCTCCACCATTTAGACCTGGAGTAGAGTCCAAAAAGCTTTCCATATTTTCACGGTCAAGCTTTTTCCTCCCAAGAAGGTCGGCATAAAAGGACCTTGCGACCTCCAGAATCCCTGACCTGGACTTTGTCAAGGAATCTGTACTGTCCTTAAGGCCAACGACCGTTTTAACAGCTACACCTTGTTTGCAGTTCTGGTAAGGGTCAGGCGAGTGTTACTTCCCATAGTCCCTCTCTAGAACCAAAGAGGCATGCCGGTCATATTGACACTTCCTGAGAAGGAGTTTCACTTCGGAGATTGCCCCAGGATCTCCTCCTCTCGAGACGAGAATATCCAGCTTCCTCCGTAAACATTGGTAGGTCATGTATTTAAATAAACTTTCTATTCACTAGGCCCCTGAAGAATCCAGCGATCCTCTTTTTGGTCAGCTTCCACCATTTAGCCTTGCTGCTACAAAAGTCCAATATGGTCACCTGAGCCTGAAAGAATTCCTCAAAGGATTGTCTAACATGTTCTTCCTTGAGTAGAGTCGAATTCAATCTCCAGAGGCCCTTGCCCCTCTGAGGGGCATCTGAAGCATTCAGGACCACAGATAGCATACAGTGATCAGAGAACTCTACTGCCTGCACCACTGGGGGCGAGAAAGCAGAGGTCTCCTTCAAAAAAGAAATCTATCCTACTCTACTACCTCGATGAAAGGTGAACCCGGTGTCATCCGGGAGGTGCTTAATGTGCACATCCACAAGACCAGCATCCCTAACCATACTATTTAAAAAAACGTTATCATATCCCAGCCTGTCCTTGAAGTACTTCCTGTCCTTGGGCCTAGTTACTGTATTAAAGTCACCTCCAAAGACCACTTGCCGGGATATAAAAAGAAATGGCTTGATCCTTGTAAAAAGGCATTTCCTGTCCCACTTTGTGTGCGGCCTATAAACATTAATTAGGCGCAGGTCCTGCCCTCCCACAAGGACGTCTAAGACCATACATCTCCCAATCTCCACCTCAATAACCCGTCGGACATTTACCATGCCAGTTTTAAACAACACCGCCGTAAGGCTTGGCCGCAAGAGACCAGTAAGATGGACCATACCTCCACTCTTTCTTGGCCATATGAATATCTGCCAAGGAGGTGAGCCTAGTCTCTTGCAAAAATACAATTTCAGTGTCTAATTGGCTGAACAAAAAGAAGGCCATAGAACGAGCTCTTACTGACTTAATGCTGGCGACATTTATTGTCACCGCTTTTAACGAAGGGGGAACTGTCATTTGGGTTATTGGGTGGATTGCTTCTTAGCTCCCCTCTGCTGCTCATCACCAGAAGACTCTCTTTCTTGAGGCCTCCTCAAACTCCATTTCAGAATCGGAACTTCGTTCCGAAGAAGCTCCAGATGAAGAAATATCCCACTTAGAGGACCTATGACGGTTGGAGACAGGCACTGGAGCCTGTTCCGTCCTCACCGCCTGCTTCTTCCGCCTCCCAACCTTCCTTCTCTCCTCCAGGTAGTGCAGGTCAGCTTCATAGATGCCCTCATCTCTTGTTTTTTTTTCTTTGAAGTCTCTACAGAAGACTCCTTTACAGAGGAAGAATCAACCTTTTTAGTACACGCTACCACTCCTGGGGGGGGGTGCTCCCTTTGAGTCAGACTTAAGGGTAGACTCCTGGGGGGTAACAGACTCGGGGGGCACAGACTTGGAAGGTTCTGACACAAGAGGAGAGGGTACAGTAGGCTGGGGGGACGCAGAGACCGATACAGAAGAAATACTTACAGACACAGGAGGGGTGGCCACAGGAACTGGAGCGGGATCCTGAGCAGGACCAGGGGAGTCGGTCACCTCAGGGGAGGATGGTACACCAGGGGCCTCACCCTCCATCCTGTCCAGCCTTGACAAGTCATCTATTACCTCCTTTTCCATATTGTGCCAGTCTTCAGGACATCTGCTGTAGGAGTGGCCAAGGCACAGGTTGCACCTGATCATCTCGGTGCAGTCCTTACCCATATGACCCTGACCCCGACACACTGAACATATCGAGGCTGAACAAGAGGAGCTCAAATGCCCCTTTTCTCCACAGCGGTGCTATTTCTCCCATTGAAACCAACGATGGGGCACTATTCTTCCCACTGATGCCACTCATGGAGCATTGTTTACTTCCACTGACAGCAGGACATTTTCTTCTCTCTTTGGCCACAGGGCGGCCCCCTAAAGTTTGAAGGGCAGTAAACTGACCCTTAGTATTAAGTTTGGAGTTCCCTGTCCTACATTATTGCCCCTTCTCATCTAGAAGCTGTAGTCTCAGCACAAAAGGTTTTATACAAATCTATCCCTCAATATCTGCAAGGAATATATACGTTTCCAAACCCATATATATTAAAAAATGTTTAAACGCTCCCCGTCCCGCCGAGCTCACTTGCAGGAGCCAAGACATATGTGAGTAGCCCCCGCATATGAAAATGGTGTTCAAACCACACATTTGAAGTATCGCCGTGATCGGTAGAGCGAGAGCAATAATTCTAGCCCTAGATCTCCTCTGTAAGTCTAAACATGCAACCTGTAGAATTTTTTAAATGTCGCCTATGGAGATTTTTAAGGGTAAAAGTTTGTCGCCATTCCACGAGCGGGCGCAATTTTGAAGCATGACATGTTGGGTATCAATTTACTCGGCGTAACATTATCTTTCACAATATAAAAAAAAATTGGGCTAACTTTACTGTCCTCTAAATACATGGAAAAATTCCCCACGGGGCATTTTAGCAGCAAGAATGGACAAGTATTTATGGTAAAAAATTAATTGTTTTATTATATGACAAGTATTCAATTATGCAGAAAGTCAAAATATGAGCTCTTGTCAATACACGTAAGGTGAGGTCACCAAAATTGATGGTATACATCAGCACAATGTGTTATCGGTTACATTACACCATGGGATGCATGAGAAAACCCCGATGTATTTCAACCCCTATATTCTTGGTCTTCATCAGGGGGCTTTTTGCATTCTACAAGATACATCAAAAAAAGTTTTTTCACCATTATATATTTAAACGTTTACAACATTGCTTTGCTCTAAATTCATGATATTATATTTACCCCTCAGTTGGTAGACCTCGTATAGCCAGAGACTTAAAAACCGTTGTAATCAAATGATCCAGGACCTCTGCATGCCTTCTCAATGTCCACCCAGGTGAACCCCCAATCCGCAGGGCTTGCAAGGAGTCACATGTTGTGAACCCAAAGGGGGAGGGGGAGTAAGGATAGGAACACCTGCAATTTATGATTTCAAAAATCAGAGCACAATAAGTAGATATCATTTTATATATATATATATATAAAGAAGTGCTAGTAATGAATCCTGGCTGTGAGTTCCACTAAATATAATGAGTCAACCTTATTATGATGATTCTCTATTGTAGTGTATTGCATATTTAATGAAATCCTTGTTATATGTTGTGTGCAGCTTCCCTGGCTCTCACATATGTGCTTTTCAATGCTATATCTTTTTTGGGTGGTTAAACACCCTTTCCCCTCCTCCAACACATGAGAGCTAAAATATGAGCGAAGGTGCTTTACAATTGTGTGTGTGAAAATCCTAGCTATATTTTCCTGTCGCTCAATATAATATATACTCTTCTGTATTCACAAATATGAGTAACTTCCAAGGTGAAGAATGAGAAAGCCGAATAAACAACACTGTTCCCCTTTTTGGCACTTACCCATGCGGGCATTGTGCCTATTGTCCCTTAATTAGAAAGGAAAAAACCTTTCTTCTTCCCAATGGCCAAACTTTTTATCCTAAGCATTTCACCAACTGCCAAACACGCGGTGTTGTCTATATGATAGCATGCAAATGCGGGGCCTTCTATATAGGCAAGACCAAGCAGAAATTTTGGTGTAGAACCTCGAACATGTCTACAGTATAGAAATTGGAAATAGGCATCTTCCCCCGGGCAGACATGTAGTCCTACAGCATAACTACAGAATGCTCAAAGTTTCCTTCACCGTTCTCGATCGGATTCATATCCTAGATTGAGGTGGTGATTGGAATAAAACATTACTCCAACACGAACAAAGATGGATATTTGGACTCCAGGCTACCATGTTTTCGGGCCTAAACGAGTCCATCTCCTATGTACCCTTTTCTAAAGGTTATGCATCAGGAAAAACTAGCTAGTCTTGATTGATGAGAATGGATGTGAATCCATAATAAATTTAATGACCCACCAGTGTCTAGCCCAGGAAAGTTGTCCCTGGACTGGACAAAAATATATATATATAAATACAATAATATATTTTTTCTGGACTTTTTTGCACCACTTTGGATATATGCCCTTTTTATATTACTTGTTAAAAATTAATAAACCAAATACTTCATATGAAGAACAAAAATGTATAAATTTAAGATTGTAATACCATGTAAAAGGTTTTATGCAATTGTTACATAATTTAATAAAAACCTTTTCTTTTGTTTTTCATTAGATCTTTTGACAGGCCATTTTGTCCTCCTCTTGGTATCACCACAAGAGTGGGCCCCTGCTCTTGCTTGGTTTCCCGACACGGTGGGGAGACGTGTATATCGCAATTCTCCCGCAGTTAAGCCTTTAGCCACTGGGGGAGCCCACACCATGCCGGTGTTCTGCCGAGAAAGTTCCCCTAGGCCAGTGGTTCTCAACCTCTCTAGTGCCGTGACCCCTTGATAAAATTTCACAAGTTGTGGGGACCCCCAACAGTAAAATTATTTTCGTAGCGTGGGTTGTCAGCAACGAAGGCAAGACAAGTAATTTGCACCCCTAACCCACGGACATTTAGTTCCCCCTGAGTCCCTTCCACTTGTACAGTATTAAAACCCCTTATGGTGCATTTTAGTATGTAACACTTTCTCTTTTGTTCTCCTTTCTTTCCCTTTTTATCTGTCTCTATCCTAAATTTCTTGTTTTTTTGTTTTTTTCCCCCCATCTGTCTTTCTTGTTCTTATTCTTTCTCTCCCTTTTTTCTTTGTTCCTCCCCCTCTTTTCCTCTCCCTTCCATGTATTTTTTTTTCCTTCTCTTACTCCTTGGTAGTGGGGGGGGGATGGGTTGAGTGGTAATGCTGGGGGGAGTTCTGACCAGCCAGCTTAGGTGCTCTTGATCGAGGTCATCTGCTGATCTGAGAACTGTAGTGGGGGCTTTTAATGCCAACAATAATCACAGGTAGTGTTACTCACTGTGTCTCCGGCTTCTCTGTGGCTTTGACTTAGTGGTGTCTCGTAGCTGTGACACCAATGCTGAAATCAAGAGATGGGGTCTCCTCCAGCCCCTCCCATTTAACATTCCTTACCAGTCAGCTGACCTCTAGTATTCTGCCCCCCAGCCATGCCGTGAACTGAATGGGTGGCTGCGAAGAGGCTGACTGGGCAGCTGCGGGCTCAAGGATCAGCCCTGCTGGGCAGCCACAAAAAGACTGGGAGAGCGGTGCAGACTTCAGGAACAGCCCAGGATTCGGTGACCCCTGGCAAATCATCATTCGACCCCCAGGTTGAGAACCACTGCCCTAGGCGGATAAGGTCCCCCCTGTACTGCGCAGGCGCAGCGCTTGCGCAGTACGAGCCGGCGGAAATAGTCGAAGCCGAATAGTTGTAAATCCGATGTACACGACGCCTTTTAGAGGGCCCCTCGCTCGCCACGCTTCACTCGCCACGCTTCGCTCGCCACGCTTCACTCGCCACGCTTCGGGCACAGCCTCGCTTCGCTTGGCACTTTTTTATTCTACCTCTAGGTCCACTTGGATGGTGGGGCTTGAACCTGGACTCAGGGCGCAGGCGCCGTGTACAGCTGACTGAAGGTTTTCAGCTTCGGCTCCTTAGTCGTTTGTACTGCTCAATCGCTGCGCAGTACAGGGGGGTCCTTATCCGCCGGGGGAACTTTCTCGGCAAGACACCAGCGGCTTCCCATAATTGCCTCAGACATGCTTGTGACGTCGCGTGCATGGGCGGCCCTCTTGCTGCACATGCACGAGATGCACTGACATCACGCAGCTTGCAACGACGGCGCATGCCGGGGCCCTCTGGCCTTCCGGAACGCCGAGGGGGTCACGCTGATGCTGCCATCAGGCGGCATGGACCAGCATGGAGGGGCCCGGAGGAGGAGGAGCCCACACCTGCTACCCTCCAATCAATACTGCTTGAAGGGTATTTAACAGTCACTTCCTCCTAGTGCAGTGGTTCTCAACTCCAGTCCTCGGGACCCACCAACAGGCCAGATTTTAAGTATTACCTTGGGGAGTTGCAGACTAGAATACTGCAATCACTGAGCAGCAAGTGATATCACCTGTGATGTATTTCAGCTATCTTGCAAACCTGGCCTGTTGGTGGGTCCTGAGGACTGGAGTTGAGAACCACTGTCCTAGTGGATCTCCTGGTGATCCCTGGAGGATTAACAGCGCTCACACCATAGGAGGAAGGCAGACTGGTAAGTGCTATCTCTAATGCACTGGCTGAATGAATATTACACCAATTATATTCTTACACCCCGCACTAATCTCTTCCATATAGATTGGCTGCTTAATATTTCATCTTGAACCCTGTATATGAGCGCCCGCACCTCTGACAGGTTTGGCTCTTTCTATTACACCCTTAAGATCAAGGTAATAATTACAATTATTCACACTTGCCCCATTCTGTTCACATATTGCAGCATTATCACACGCACACATTCCTCTCCCACACCATTCACATTAAGCCTCGTTTTTTTGTTAGTTCACACACATCACTCATTGCACCCATTCACTGTATTCCATTTACTTTTCAGCAACTCACCATTCAGCTATGCGCTTTATTCTTTCTCTCCTTTCACAACCCACATAGCATCTCACCAGCTTAAACACTTGTTTCTTGCATTTTATGATCGTAATTATGTTAACACGATACATTATTCCCCCTTAGGGGCCCTTTATTAATTATAAAGGGTAAACTTAAATAATTTTCTTTTCTTCCTTTTTTTAATAAAAACATATCACAAGCATTTCATTAAATATGCAATACACTACAATAGAGAATCATCTTAATAAGGTTGACTCATTATACTAGCACTTTATATACTATATACTGTGTATGTGTGTATATATATATATATATATATATATATATATATATATATATATATATATAATGATATCTACTTATTGTGCGCTGATTTTTTAAATCATAAATTGCAAGTGTTCCTATCCTTACCCCCCCCCCCTCCCCCTTTGGGTTCACAACACGTGACTCCTTGCAAGCCCTACGGATTGGGGGTTCACCTGGGTGGACATTGGGAAAGCATGCGGAGGTCCTGGATCATTTGATTACAACTGTTTTTAAGTCTCTGGCTATACGAGGTCTACCAACTGAGGGGTAAATATAATATCCTGAATTTAGAGCAATGTATGGTTCATATATGACAGTTGTCGTCAAACTGCGGCCCAGGGGTCGAATGCAGCCCTTTGCTTGCTTTTATCCGGCCCTTGGGATGCTATTTTATTCACTGACACCAATGAACGGCACATTTCCTCCCAAGGACACCAATGATGGGGCACATTTTCTACCAATGACATGAATGATGGGGCACAGTTCCTCCCAATGACACCAACAATGGGACCCAATGAAACCAATGACTGGGCACAATTTCAACCAATGACACCAATGATGGGGGATTGTATACTCCCACTGGCAATGGGAAATTTTGTACTCCCAATGGCCACAGTCCGGCCCTCCTAAAGTCTGAAGGACAGTAAACCGGCCCTTTTTTTAGAAAATTTGGAGACCCCTGATAAATTTTTCCATGTTTTTAGTCTTTTGGGGTGTGCAGCTTCTCTGACTCTCACATATGTGCTTTTCTATTCTATAACTTTACTGTTGTCTTATTTTTTAACTCAAAAAAGTGGATTTTTTCCAAAAAAAAGTGCGCTTGTAAGACCGCAAATATGGTGTGACAGAAAGTATTGCAACGACCATTTTATTCTCTAGGGTGTTCGAAAAAAAAAAATTTTTCGGGGTTCTAAGTAATTTTCTAGCAAAAAAAACCTGTTTTGAACTTGTAAACATCAAATCTCAGAAAGAGGCTCGGTCCTTAAGTCGTTAAAGTGAATCTCATGAGTAAAGTAGTGAGGCTGCTATCGCTGACCTCTCCTTTGGCAATATTCCTTCCCTTGCTATTACGTTGATGTTTAAGCTTCATTTCTTTAAATCTCTGGACAGGAACAAATATAGAGATTAGGAATGACAGTCACATTACAAAACCAAACCACAAACTAATATTGGACAGGTTGAAATTGTATATGCTGTATATGGATCCATGAGATGACTTCTCTGAAAAAACAGATGTATGATGCTCCCAATGAACCATAAGGGTTATATCCCCCTTAACCGTCCCAAGTCCAGGGGTAAGCAAAACAGTTGTGACCAGACATACCTTTTAAACTTGTTTGTACACCCATTTTTTATATATATATATATATATATATATATATATATATATATATATATTTTTTTTTTTTTTTTCAAGCACATACAGTGGATATAAAAAAGTCTACACACCCCTGTTAGAATGTCAGGTTTCTGTGATGTAAAAAAATGAGACAAAGATAAATCATTTCAGAACTTTTTCCACCTTTATTGTGACCTATAAACTATACAACTCAGTTGATCAACAAACTGAAATCTTTTAGGTGGAGGGAAGTAAAAATACTTTGTTGAAGCACCTTTTTATTTTATTACAGCACTTTTTGCTGTCTATCAGCATAGCACATCTTGACTTGGCAATATTTGCCCACTCTTCTTTGCAAAAACACTCCAAACCTGTCAGATTGCGAGTGCATCTCCTGTGCACAGCCCTCTTCAGATCACCCCACAGATTTTCAATCAGATTCGGGTCTGGGCTCTTTCTGGGCCATTCAAAATCTTTAATCTTCTTCTGGTGAAGCCATTCCTTTGTTGATTTGGATGTATGTTTTGGGTCGTTGTCATGCTGAAAGATTAAGCTTTTCTTCGTGTTCAGCTTTCGAGCAGAAACCTGAAGGTTTTGTGCCAATATTGACTGGTATTTGGAACTGTTCATAATTCCCTCTACCTTGATTAAGGCCCCTGTTCCAGATGAAGAAAAACAGCCCCAAAACATGATGCTGCCACCACCATGCTTCACGGTGGGTATGGTGTTCTTTTGGTGATCTGCAGTGTTGTTTTTGCACCAAACATATCTTTTGGAACTATGGCCAAAAAGTTCAACCTTGGTTTCATCAGACCATAACATTTTCCCACATGCTTCTGGGAGACTTCAGATGTGTTTTTGCAAAATTTAGCCGGGCTTGGATGTTTTTCTTCGTAAGAAAAGGCTTCCGTCTCGCCACTCTACCCCATAGCCCAGACATATGAAGAGTACGGGAGATTATTGTCACATGTACCACACAGCCAGTACTTGCCAGATATTCCTGCAGCTCCTTTAATGTTCCTGTAGGCCTCTTGGCAGCCTCCTTGACCAGTTTTCTTCTCCTCTTTTTATCAATTTTGGAGTGACATCAAGCTCTTGGTAATGTCACTGTTGTGCCATATTTTCTCTACTTGATGGTGACTGTCTTCACTGTGTTCCATGGTATATCTAATGCCTTGGAAATTCTTTCGTACCCTTCTTCTGACTGATACCTTTTAACAATGAGATCCCTCTGATGCTTTGGAAACTCTCTGTGGAACATAGCGGATGTGACTAAGAAAATGTCAGGAAAGACCCACTAGAACAGCTGAACTTTATTTGGTGTTAATCAGAGGCACTTTAAATGACAGCAGGTGTGTACTGACTCCTATTTAACATGAGTTTGAATGTGATTGTGTCATGTATCAGGTGTGAGCAGAACTGCATGGACACAACAGAAGAAACCAAACGTATATAAGTGAGAATATTGTGATTTATTAAGATAAGTGAAACATATAAACACAACCACCTCCAATATAAAACAGTGCACAACCAACCAAATCACAAACGGAGGCCCACAAATAATAATAATAATCACGACTGATATAAATATAATGAGGAATACCGGAATCATAAACGTAGCCAGACCAGGGTCATCCATGGGAGGTCAGCAGATGGGGACAGGGAACAAACAGGACAAGGAGAGGATGGATGGATAAGGCTGCAGGGCAAGGGTAAGGGTAACAGGAACACAGGAGGGACAGGTTCAGGTACAGAGACAGGATCAAGATCAGGTTCAGGTACAAAAGCTCTCAGGTTCAGGTCAGGGCGCAAGGAAGATACCAAGGCAACTATGTGTGTGTGGCCGGGTATTTATACACATCTCCTGCAATCAGGCTCAGGTGACGCCTGATCGCAGGAGATGATGTTGGCTCCACACTGCCAGGAACCACCTGCTGGTGGACGCCAGTACTGCGGCCCAGGGATCAAATAGTACCACCAGCAGGAGACAGCTCCCCTGACAGTTCCAGACTGCCAGGAGACACCCGCTGGTGGACATCAGTACTGCACGCCAAATGTCTGACAGTGCCACTAGCAGGTGGAACCATTCCTGACAGTTTGCTTCATTCTGAACATGGCTACATCCCCAGTTATAAGAGGGTGTGCACACTTATGCAACCACAATATTTTATTTTTTTATTTTTTGCTCCCCCCTAAAAGATTTCAGTTTTTTTTTTCAACTGAGTTGTACAGTTTATCGATCACAGAAAAAGTCCTGAAATTATTTATCTTTGTTTCATATTTTTACATCACAGAAACCTGACATTTTAACGGGGGTGTGTAGACTTTTTATATCCACTGTATGGGGTTTTCATTTATTAGTTTGGGTTTTAAAAATACCCTGAATACAAAATTTGTTAGAAATGGAGAAAGAAATTCAGAGCGAGTGCAGTTTCAATTCGCTGTGTAACGTATTTCTTCTAATAAACACTGCTCCAAATACAGAAAATTTTAATACATACAATAACACTATATAGTTAATAAACCAGTGGTTATATTTTATTTTTCTAGATATAAGGCATTTTTTAGTACAACAGCTATAAATCGCCGTCCAGCCTGGGATGGCATTAAAGAATAATAGGGTCTTCTTAAAGTAGTAAATAAAAATAGAACTCTCTTGAGTTAAAGGGGTTGTTAAGGCAGTGCTCACAACCCCTCTGCTAGGATAACCTGTAGTATATAGTGTGTGCCATTTTTTTTTTTTTCATTCATCTTCTAAATACCTTATTTCTTTTCGCCACTCAACAGTCACGTGACTGCCCGTCGCTCTCTTCCTCCAATGTATGTACTACGGAGGGACGTCCTTGCCTTTACATCAGAATCAATTCTTCTATGTACACTTGCACACAGTTTTTGAAGGAACTCAGCAGGTATGTTGGAGAACATCATGGAGAACTAACCACAGATCTTCTGATGATGTCAGTTGCCTCAAATCCTTCCGTCTCTTCGCCCTGGTTCACACTGTTTTGACATGCGATTTGACATATCAAATTGCATGTCAAATCGGCCCCAATTGCCGTCAATGGCACCGTCCTAATCGGTGCAACGCCGCACCGATTTCAAAAAGTAATTTCTGTACAACTTTTTGCTATTTTGGGCTGCGAGTTTACATTGGAAAACAGAGAAGAATCCCCGCGATATAAAAAAAAAAAAAAAAACCCCAAGGAAGCAGCAGTTCAACAGTGAAATATTCACAACCAATAGAGAAAACAAAGAAAAAACTGCGCTATACAGTGAAAAAAAATGCACAACAAATCAATATATGCAGCAAACATAAATATATGCAATAAATGTAAATTCCACATCTAATGGCATCAAATCATTAGTGTACAGATAGTAGTAGAGTCCATAGATAATGGAGAAATCAAGAGTCTGGTGAAGAGTTATGCCGCGTACACACGGTCGGACTTTTTGGCTACAAAAGTCTGACAGCCTGTCCGACAGACTTTCGACGGACTTGCGGCAGACTTTCTTACGAACGGACTTGCCTACATACGATCACACACAAGTCCGACGGATTCGTACGTGATGACGTACACCGGACTAAAATAAGGAAGTTGATAGCCAGTAGCCAATAGCTGCCCTAGCGTGGGTTTTTGCCCGTCGGACTAGCATACAGACGAGCGGATTTCTGGGTCTGGCGTAGTTACGACGTAAAGATTTGAAGCATGTTTCAAATCTAAAGTCTGTCAGATTTGCGGCTGGAAAAGTCTGCTGAAAGTCCGGGGAAGCCCACACACGATCGGATTGTCAGCCGGATTTTGTCCGTCGGCGTCCGTCGTACTTTTGTAGCCGAAAAGTCCGACCGTGTGTACGCGGCATTAGAAAATGTCCCCTGATAATTCTCCGTGAAGATCAGGTGAAGAAGTGAAAGCAAACACACCCTGCACAGAGATCCTCCACCTTTAAATGTATGTGCTTACCAGATGGAAAGCACAACAGGCATATCCCAGGATTAACATCCAGGTTCAGCAACTTGACAAAGAAACACTCCTCCGGATAACACAATGGATGGTGAGCATCTCAGTTTACATTGACATTCTGCACAGATGTTTCTGAAATCGCGGCCGAAATCGGGACTGACATGCGGGAGTGGAATCGTGAATTCGCACGGCTTCATTCCCGCAGCCACGATCCGGCACTTCCGCCGGCTAGAGTGAGACTTCCTTCCAGTCTCCTTACGTGTAAACACGGTAGCGACGTCACTTCCGCTTTACTCGGCTGCTTAATGGCGGCGATTTTTTAAAAATGACAGTATTCAGAATCGCTGTTTATGGCGATATGAATACTTTGAAGTGCAAAGGAGGGATTTGGGGTCTTTTAGATCCCCGATCCCTCCATAAAGAGTACCTGTCGCTGCCTATTACTGTCACAAGGGATGTTTACATTCCTTGTGACAGCAATAAAAGTGATCAATTTTTTTTTTTCCTAAAGAGACAATGTAAAAAAATAAATAAGAAAAAAAAAATATTTTTTTTAAAGCTCCCCCGTCCCCGCAAGCTCGCGCAGCACACACGTAATTCGCGCCCGCATATGTAAGCAATGTTCAAATCACACATGTGAGGTATCGTCAGAGCGAGAGCAATAATTCTAGCCCTAGACCTCCTCCGTAACTCTAACCTGGTAACCTTTAATTTTTTTTTAAAGCATTGCCTATGGAGATTTTAAGGTACCGTAGTTTGTCTCCATTCCACGAGTGCGCTCAATTTCAAAGCATGACATGTTAGGTATCTATTTACTCGGCGTAACATCATATTTCACATTATACAAAAAAATTGGCCTAACTTTACTGCTTAGTTTATTTTCATGAAAGTGTCTTTTTTCCCAAAAAATTGCGTTTGAAAGACCGCTAGGCAAATACAGTGTGACATAAAATATTGCAATGATCGCCATTTTATTCTCTAGATTCTCTGCTAATATATATATATATATATATAAAATGTTTGGGGTTCAAAGTAATTTTCTAGCAAAAAATACGGATTTTAACTTGTAAGCAACAAATGTCAGAAATAGGCTTAGGCCGTGTACACACGACCGGACTTTTCGACCAGACTGGTACGACGGAACGAATCCGTCGGACAATCCGACCATGTGTGAGCTTCAGCGGACCTGCAGCGGACTTTTTCGGTTGAAAATCAGATGGACTTTAGATTTGAAACATGTTTCAAATCTTTCCGACGGATTTAAGTCCGGTCGAAAAATCAGGTCGTCTGTATGCTAGTCCGACGGACGAAAACTGACGCTAGGGCAGCTATTGGCTACTGGCTATGAACTTCCTTATTTTAGTCCGGTCGTACGTCATCACGTACAAATCCGTCGGACTTTGGAGTGATCGTGTGTAGGCAAGTCCATTCGTTCTAAAGTCAGTCGAAAGTCCGTCAGAAAGACCATCGGACCTTCGATGCCGAAAAGTCCGCCCGTGTGTACACGGCATTAGGTATGAAAGTGTTAAATACAGTATCTCACAAAAGTGAGTACACCCCTCACATTTTTTGTTAATGTTTTATTCTATCTTTTCATGTGACAACACTGAAGAAATTACACTTTGCTACAATGTAAAGTAGTGAGAGTACAGCTTGTATAAGGCCCCTTTCACAAATGCGGACCGTTAAGGTCCACCTGTCAGTTTTTTAGGCGGACCTGAACGGAAGCTCCATGCAGCTGCTAAATTCAGACGGATGGAAACCCCATTTTCCATCCGTCTGGTGTATCGGATGAAAACGGACAGGCGGTTTGTTTTCATCCGATCCCCTATAGAGGAGAGTGGGGTTCAGACAGGTCCGTCCCTGCACAGTGAGCAGAGATGGACCTGTCACCCACCGGCTCAGCGGGGATCAACGGATCGATCCCTGCTGAGCAAGCAGAGTCCGTCAAAACGGACATGTATGTGTGAAAGGGACCTTACAGTGTAAATTTGCTGTCCCCTCAAAATAACTCAACACACAGCCATTAATGTCTAAACCGCTGGCAACAAAAGTGAGTACACCCCTAAGTGAAAATGTCCAAATTGGGCCCAATTAGCCATTTTTCGTCCCCAGTGTCATGTGACCCATTAGTGTTACAAGGTCTCAGGTGTAAATGGGGAGCAGGTGTGTTAAATTTGGTGTTATCGCTCTCACTCTCTCATACTGGTCACTGGAAGTTCAGCATGGCACCTCATGGCAAAGAATTCTCTGAGGATCTGAAAAAAAGAATTGTTGCTCTACATAAAGATGGCCTAGGCTATAAGAAGATTGCCAAGACCCTGAAACTGAGCTGCAGCACTGTGGCCAAGACCATACAGCATTTTAACAGGACAGGTTCTACTCAGAACAGGCCTCGGCGTGGTCGACCAAAGAAGTTGAGTGCACGCGCTCAGCGTCATATCCAGAGGTTGTCTTAGGAAAATAGACGTATGAGTGCTGCCAGCATTTCTGCAGAGGTTGAAGGGGTGGGGGGTCAGCCTGTCAGTGCTCAGACCATACGCCGCACACTGCATCAAATTGGTCTGCATGGCTCTCGTCCTAGAAGGAAGCCTCTTCTAAAGATGATGCACAAGAAAGCCCGCAAACAGTTTGCTGAAGACAAGCAGACTAAGGACATGGATTACTGGAACCATGTCCTGTGGTCTGATGAGACCAAGATAAACTGTTTTGGTTCAGATGGTGTCAAGCGTGTGTGGTGGCAACCAGGTGAGGAGTACAAAGACAAGTGTGTTTTGCCTACAGTCAAGCATGGTGGTGGGAGTGTCATGGTCTGGGGCTTCATGAGTGCTGCCAGCACTGGGGAGCTACAGTTCATTGAGGGGACCATGAATGCCAACATGTACTGTGACATACTGAAGCAGAGCATGATCCCCTCCCTTCGGAGACTGGGCCGCAGGGCAGTATTCCAACATGATAACAACCCCAAACACACCTCCAAGACGACCACTGCCTTGCTATAGAAGCTGAGGGTAAAGGTGATGGACTGGCCAATCATGGCTCCAGACCTAAACCCTATTGAGCATCTGTGGGGCATCCTCAAACGGAGGGTGGAGGAGTGCAAGGTCTCTAACATCCACCAGCTCCGTGATGTCATCATGGAGGAGTGGAAGAGGACTCCAGTGACAACCTGTGAAGCTCTGGTGAACTCCATGCCCAAGAGGGTTAAGGCAGTGCTGGAAAATAATGGTGGCCACACAAAATATTGACACTTTGGGCCCAATTTGGACATTTTCACTTAGGGGTGTACTCACTTTTGTTGCCAGCGGTTTAGACATTAATGGCTGTGTGTTGAGTTATTTTGAGTGGAAAAACAAATTTACACTGTTATACAAGCTGTACACTCACTACTTTACATTGTAACAAAGTGTCATTTCTACAGTATTGTCAATTGAAAAGATATAATAAAATTTTAACAAAAATGTGAGGGGTGTACTCACTTTTGTGAGATACTTTATATAATATTATAATCTACAGTTGTGCTTTACACAGCACAGATACACTAAGTTAAAATATTAAATGCGAATGGACGTATTTCCAAACAGGTTATCTTTTTTGTTTTTCTGGAAATGTATCTTATGAGATAGTGGAGGAGGAAGCAGTGCTGGATTAGTAATCTGTATATAAGGTGACGGCAGTGCTGGATCAGTAATCTGTAGATAGGGTAACAGTATGTGTCTTGTCAGATAGTGGTGGAGGAAGCCATGCTGGAACCGTAATCTGTATATAAGTTCAGGTGACGGTGTTGTCAGATAGTGGAGGAGGAAGCCATGCTGGAACCGTAATCTGTATATAAGGTCAGGTGACGGTGTTGTCAGATAGTGGAGGAGGAAGCCATGCTGGAACAGTAATCTGTATATAAGGTCAGGTGACGGTGTTGTCAGATAGTGGAGGAGGAAGCCACGCTGGAACCGTAATCTGTATATAAGGTCAGGTGACGGTGTTGTCAGATAGTGGAGGAGGAAGCCACGCTGGAACCGTAATCTGTATATAAGGTCAGGTGACGGTGTTGTCAGATAGTGGAGTAGGAAGCCATGCTGGAACAGTAATCTGTATATAAGGTCAGGTGACGGTGTTGTCAGATAGTGGAGGAGGAAGCCATGCTGGAACCGTAATCTGTATATAAGGTCAGGTGACGGTGTTGTCAGATAGTGGAGGAGGAAGCCATGCTGGAACAGTAATCTGTATATAAGGTCAGGTGACGGTGTTGTCAGATAGTGGAGGAGGAAGCCATGCTGGAACAGTAATCTGTATATAAGGTCAGGTGACGGTGTTGTCAGATAGTGGAGGAGGAAGCCATGCTGGAACCGTAATCTGTATATAAGGTCAGGTGACGGTGTTATCAGATAGTGGAGGAGGAAGCCATGCTGGAACTGTAATCTGTATATAAGGTCAGGTGATAGTGTTGTCAGATAGTGGAGGAGGAAGCCATGCTGGAACCGTAATCTGTATATAAGGTCAGGTGACAGTGTTGTCAGATAGTGGAGGAGGAAGCCATGCTGGAACAGTAATCTGTATATAAGGTCAGGTGACGGTGTTGTCAGATAGTGGAGGAGGAAGCCATGCTGGAACAGTAATCTGTATATAAGGTCAGGTGACGGTGTTGTCAGATAGTGGAGGAGGAAGCCATGCTGGAACAGTAATCTGTATATAAGGTCAGGTGACGGTGTTGTCAGATAGTGGAGGAGGAAGCCATGCTGGAACAGTAATCTGTATATAAGGTCAGGTGACGGTGTTGTCAGATAGTGGAGGAGGAAGCCATGCTGGAACAGTAATCTGTATATAAGGTCAGGTGACGGTGTTGTCAGATAGTGGAGGAGGAAGCCATGCTGGAACAGTGATCTGTATGTAAGGTGAAGGCAGCGCTGGATCAGTAAGCTGCATTTACAGTGGCAGTGTTGTGCTGTCATATAGTTGAGAAGGAAGCAGTGCTGGACTATAGAGCATATTTTATAATGGTTCATGTGCTTCTCTGCAGATGTGACATTTCTGGATGTTTGAAGGTTTCCAGGTTTGGAATAGTACAGTCCTGGGAGGGGAATTCTCTATTTGCTATGACTGTCTCATGCATAGCCAGCTCTTGGCACACCTCTTGCAGAACATAGCCTGAGAAGATGGATCTTGGATATCACCTGTTACTTTAGAGAACAACCCATTCAGAATATTGCCCCCGCTTCTGAAAGTGGGCAGGGAGATGGTATGCAAATGAGGGGATCTCCAACTTCATCTATTCAAAGCTCTTTCTTGGGAGCAAAGCCCCACCCCCTCCAATTAAGCCCTTCCTGTCCAATGCTAAGAAGGTGTGGCCAAAAGTCTAGAACTGCTAGAACCATGAGGTCAGCGTTTGATTTTTTTTTTTTTTTTTAGTGGTCGTCTTCCCAAAAATGTAAAAATAAAGGAACTATCCTCCATAGTGTTCTTTATTTTCATTACTTTTTTTTTTCTTTAGGAAATATTCGTTATTGTAAAGCAGTTCTATATCCGGCTAGCTGTCATTTCCATGATATTACTGTGCTGTTCTGTCTAATTACACGGGGGGCTGCGCTTCTCTCGGGCCGGCACTGTTCAGTCCGCAATAACGGGTTTAGGAAATCTATGCTTAGACTGTAATTAAATCCAAAATATGCACGGGGTCAGACGTGCCACACACAATTACAGTACTTCCACCAAAATTACTTTTTAAGAGAAATTGGCAGAGGGAATGTTTAAATATAAGCTAACGAGCCCAAGCCAGATTCATCTCCATTTTTGTAGCCGCAGCCTTTTTAAAAGGGAAATTCTTTTCTTTCCTGCATGATGTATATGTCAGAGCGAGCAGCTTGAAGCCTAATTGCAGCCAATTTAATTTTTCTACACAGAGTAGTAAAGGGAGAAAACCTCTGTCGGGTCTTATTGCTGCCTGCGTCCTCACTGGAGGATATTTCTCCCCACTTCCTGTCTCAGTAAGCATGACAGGAAGTGATGGGAAATGTAACTAGCATGCCGCCAGCAATAAAAGCTTTAGGAGTCTATTGGGGAAAGCACAAGACCAGGTGTGTAGAGTCTTCAAGAAATTTTCATTAAAAAGTTGTGGTATAAAGCCGACATACTTCAGGGACTCCTTTCTCGGGGCTGGAGAAGGCAGCATAAAGGAATTTAAAAAGTCGCTGCACATACACAAGTGTGCATAGTCTGGTCTTGCAGAAGGTGAGGATTGATTTTAAATTAAATACTGTATAAATAGTCACAACATTCATCAAAATTAGCAGGATTAGGTTTATACTACAGTTGGCAATAAGATAGTTAAAGTAGGGGTATTAGATAGATAATGTATTAGGGGTATTAGTTACATACAGTAGTTGGTAAGGTTGAAAAAAGACACAAGTCCAACCTGTGTGTGTGTTTTTATGTTATTATTACATTGTATATCCCTGTATGTTGTGGTCGTTTAGGTGCCCATCCAATCGGTTTTTGAAATGATTGGTTCTTCCCGCTGAAACCACCGCTTGTGAAAGGGAATTCCACATCCTTCCCCGTCTTACACTAAAGAACTCTCTACGCGGTTTAAGGTTAAACAACTCCTCTTCTAATTTTATTGAATGACCGCGTGTCTTAATAAATTCCCTTGCGCAGAAAAGTTTTCTCCCTATTGTAGGGTCACCAGTACGGTATTTGTACATTGAAATTATATCCCCTCTCAAGCATCTCTTCTCCAGAGAGAATAAGTTCAATACTTGCAGTCAGCTGAGATCCTCCAGACCCTTTATTGCCCTTCTCTGGACCCTCTCCAGTTCCAGCACATCCTTCCTGAGGACTGGTGCCCAGAACTGGACAGCATACTCCAGGTGTGGCTGGACCAGAGTCTTGTAGAGCGGGAGAATTATCGTTTTATCTCTGGAGTTGATGCCCTTTTTAATGCATGCCAATATTCCGTTTGCTTTGCTTGCAGCAGCTTGGCATTGCATGCCATTGCTGAGCCTATTATCTACTAGGACCCCCAGGTCCTTTTCCATCCTAGATTCCCCCAGACGTTCTCCCCCGGTGAGTGGATTGCATTCATATTTTTGGCACCCAAATATATTATTTTACATTTTTCTACATTAAACCTTATTATTGAAGTTATTGCCCTTCTTAGCTTAATATCGTCCGCAAATACTGAGATTGAGCTGTTTATCCCATCCTCCAGGTCTTTTATGAATAAATTAAACAGGATTGGTCCCAGGAGAGAACCCTGGGGGACCCCACATTCCACACCAGACCATTCAGAGTACTTCCCATTTATCACTACCCTCTGGACTCACCCCTGTAGCCAGTTTTCAATCCATGTACTCACCCTATGGACCATGCTGACAGACCTTAGTTTTTGTACAGTAAACGTTTATGGGGAACTGTATTAAATGCCTTTACAAAACCCAGATACACCACGTCTACAGGCCTTCCTTTATCTAGATGGCAGCTCACCTCTTCATAGAAGGTTAATAGATTGGTCGGGCAAGAACGATTTTTCATGAATCCATGCTGATTACTGCTAATAATACCGTTTGTATTACTAAAATCTTGTATATAATCCCTTAACATCCCCTCCAAGAGCTTGCAATCTATTGATGTTAGGCTAACTGGCCTGTAGTTCCCAGGGTTGTATCTTGGCTCTTTTTTTAAATATTGGTGCTACATTGGCTTTTCTCCAATCAGCTGGTACCATTTCCGTCAGTAAACTGTCCATATAAATTAGGAACAATGGTCTTGCTATCACCTGACTGAGTTCCTTAAGGACCCTTGGGTGCAAGCCTTCTGGTCCCGGTGACTTATTAATGTTAGGTTTTTCAAGTCTACTTTTAATGTTATCCTCTGTTAGCCATGAGGGTGCTTCCTGCGATGTGTTATGAAGATAAACTTTGCAGACTTGGTTTTGGAATCCCCCCCGTTGTAATCCCCCCCCCAACTTCCCTAAACTACAAACCTTGCTAGAAGATATAAATTGGGATAAAATCTTGGTTTTGGAATCCCGTCCCTTGTGAAGACTGAGGAGAAGAAGAAATTCAGAACCTTCGCCATCTCTCCATCTTTTGTAACCAGATTCCCTTCATCATCCTTTATGGGACCAATATGTTCTGACATCCCTTTCTTACTATTTATATACTTAACCAGGATGTTAAGTGTTATCATAATGGGAGATTTCAATTATCCAGACATAGACTGGGCGGAGGGAACCACGCATTCGTCTAAGGCTCGCCAGTTCCTAAATGTCTTGCAGGACAATTTCACGGGGCAGATGGTAGACGCACCAACTAGAAACAAGGCGTTACTAGATCTACTGATTACCAAAAATATAGACCTGATCACAGATGTGGAAATACGGGGGCAATTTAGGTAACAGCGATCACAGGTCAATTGGCTTCAGTATAAATCACAGAGGAAATAGGAATAGGAAACATAAGGGGAATATAAAGACACTGAATTTCAAAAGAGCCAACTTCCCTAAACTACAAACCTTGCTAGAAGATATAAATTGGGATAAAATCTTAGGAACAAAGAACACGGAGGAGAGATGGGTTTGCTTTAAGAGCATATTAAATACGGGCATTAGCCAGTGCATCCCATTGGGAAATAGATTTAAAAGAACGAACAAAAGTCCTGGATGGCTTAACTCCAATGTAAAAATGCATATAAAAGCAAAGGAGAAGGCCTTCAAAAAATACAAGGCTGAGGGATCATTATCAGCATTCAGACTTTACAAAGAATGCAACAAGATATGTAAGGGTGCAATTAGGGCAGCTAAGACACGAAAGACACATAGCGGAGGAAATTCTTTAAGTATATAAACAGTAAAAAAGGGAGGACACACCATATTGGCCCCATAAATAATGAGGAGGGACATCTGGTTACAAAGGATGGGGGTGGTATTGAATTTATTCTTCTTCACAGTCTTCACGAGGGAATCGGAGGCTTCAGTAACCAAAACTGCATTGTTTGTCCTCATGACACAACACAGGAAGCACCCTCATGGCTAACAGAGGACAGAATTAGAAATAGACTTGGGAAACTAAACATTAATAAATCACCGGGACCAGATGGCTTGCACCCGAGGGTACTTGGGGAACTTAGTCAAGTAATTGCCAGACCATTGTTCCTAATTTTTACTGACTGGAAAAGTACCAGCTGATTGGAGAAAAGCCAATGTAACACCAATATTTAGAAAGGACCAAAATACATCCCTGGGAATTACAGACCAGTTAGCCTAACATCAATAGTATACAAGCTCTTGGAGGGACTGATAAGTGACTATATATACGATTTTAGTAATGAAAACGGTATCCTTAGCAGTAATCAGCATGGATTCATGAAGAATTGTTCTTGCCAAACCAATCTATTAACCTTCTATTAGGAGGTGAGCTGCCATCTAGATAAAGGGAGGCCCGTAGATGTGGTGTATCTGGATTTTGCAAAAGTATTTGACACAGTTCCCCATAAACGTTTACTGTACAAAGTAAGGTCCGTTGGCATGGACCATAGGTTGAGTACATGGATTGAAAACTGGCTACAAGGGTGAGTTCAGAGGGTGGTGATAAATGGGGAAGAATAATAATAATTAAATAATGTTTAATTTGTTCATAAACGACCTGGAGGATGGGGTAAACAGTTCAATCTCTGTATTTGCAGACAACACTAAGCTAAGCAGGACAATAACTTCTCCGCAGGATGTGGAAACTGGAAACCTTGCAAGAAGATCTGAACAAATTAATGGGGTGGGCAACTACATGGCAAATGAAGTTTAATGTGGAAAAATGTAAAATAATGCATTTGGGTGGCAAAAATATGAATGCAATCTACTCACTAGGAGGTGAACCTCTGGGGGAATCTTGGATGGAAAAGGACCTGGGGGTCCTAGTAGATGATAGGCTCAGCAATGGCATGCAATGCCAAGCTGCTGCTAACAAAGCAAACAGAATATTGGCATACATTAAAAATGGGATTAACTCCAGGGATAAAGCGATAATTCTCCCACTCTACAAGACTTTGGTCCGGGCTCACCTGAAGTATACTGTCCAGTTCTGGGCACCAGTCCTCAGAAAGGATGTACTGGAAAAGGAGCGAGTACAAAGAAGGGCAGCAAAGTTAATAAAGGGTCTGGAGGATATTAGTTATGAAGAAAGGTTGTGAGCACTGAACTTATTCTCTGGAGAAGAGACGCTTGAGAGGGGATATGATTTCAATTTACAAATACCAAACTGGTGACCCCACAATAGGGATAAAACTTTTTTGCGGAAGGGAGTTTGATAAGACACGTGGCCACTCATTAAAATTAGAAGAAAAGACGTTTAACCTTAAACTGCGTGGAGGGTTCTTTACTGTAATGCCCCGTACACATGGTGAGTTTTTCCTATAGAAAATGTTCGATGGGAGCTTGTTGTCGGAAATTCCGACAGTGTGTAGGCTCAATCGGACATTTTCCTTTGGAATTTCCGTCACACAAAATTTGAGATCTGGATCTCAAATTTTCAGACAACAAAATCCGTTGTCGTAACTTCTGATCGTGTGTACACAATTCTGTCGCACAAAGTTCCACGCATGCTCAGAATTAAGCAGAAGAGCCGCACTGGCTATTGAACTTCTTTTTTGACGGCTCGTTTTACGTGTTGTATGTCACCGCGTTCTTGACGTTCGTAATTTCCGACAAGATTTGTGTGACCGTGTGTATGCAAGACAAGTTTGAGCCAACATCCATCGGAAAAAATCCATGGATTTTGTTGTCGGAATGTCCGATCATGTGTACGCGGCATAAGAGTGGCAAGGATGTAGAATTCCCTTCCACAGGCGGTGGTCTCAGCGGGGGGCATCGATAGTTTCAAAAAACTACTAGATAAGCACCTGAACGACCGCAACATACAGGGATATACAATGTAATACTGATACTGTCTTTTTTCAACCTCACCTACTATGTAACTATGTAACCCTTGTGTTTCCTATTTCTTTGATTTATGCTGAAATTAATTGGCCTGTGGTGGCTGTTTACTAAATGGCCCCGTATTTCCACATCCGCAATCAGGTCTGTATTGTTAGTAATCAGTAGGTCTAGTAAGGCATTTTTTCTTGTTGGTGCATTCACCATCTGACCCATGAAATTGTCCTGCAAGACATTTAAGAAATGGCGAGCCTTAGGCCGAATGCAAGGTTCCTTCACCAATATAATACTGTCCTCTGCCCCTTTCATATCCCTCCCCCACAGTACTGTCCTCTGTCCCTTCACATCCCCCCCACCACCCTCCCCCACAGTACTGTCCTCTGCCCCCTTCACATCCCTCCCCCACAGTACTGTCCTCTGCCCCCTTCAGTTCCCTCCTCTACAGTACTGTCCTATGCCCCATTCGCATCACTTCCCCACAGTACTGTCCTCTACCCCTTTACATCTCTTCCCCACAGTACTGTCCTCTGCCCCTTCACATCTCTTCCCCACAGTACTGTCCTCTGCCCCCTTCACATCCCTCCCCCACAGTACTGTTCTCCGCCCACAGGTAGAGACAGGTCTACTGGGCGGATTCAAAAGCTGCTATTGGACTGAAGAGTGGCCATGGATCTGCCAAATGTTATTAATCAAAAGTAAAGTGGACCTGTAGTGGTGGAGCACTATCAATTCAATTCAACTTGCCTAGCTATGTCTTTTGGGGTGTTCATCAAAAGATTGGTTAGCTGCCTTGAGCAAGAGAGCGTTGTTGCAGAGGGTTCAATTGGGCTTTAACTGCAACAGAGAAAGGTCAGGTTTTTTTTACCTGCCAGGCAGGGTTGTGTAGCAAAACTGTGAACTGTATGGACAGAAATACAGATTCCTTTGGTAAGTAATACAGCTCCCACATACTGTATGTATAGCCCATTGCACCCTTAAAAACCACCATCAATTCGCCCTCCCCATTGACTCCAGTTCTCGACAAAATGGTAAAATTTTACCCAAATCTCCCAATTTTTTTGCAGACATTATAGACTTTATATGAAAACTCTGATTTTTTGTTCACCTCTAGTCATACTCATTCTAAAAGCAGGGGGTTTATGTTGCATACCTTTTTTCCTATCCAAGTAGTGCTTGTGGGGTTCTTTAAAACATCAGAGATTATAGGCCACCAGCTAGAGCCAAGTCGATACATGGAATATCAGCGAGCAATTATCAACACAAAAGGTTTAAATTGCGTGACTCCATTATGGCGCCGGAACGGCAGGCCGAAGCATTACGGGGGCCCCGCAGAGAATCAGGCATGTCATTATTACACCTTTCCAAGGTAACGGCCACAGTCCCAGGAATGCAATCAACAGCTGTTCATTTCAACCTTTCCTTCCCTCTGTTGGCAGCTCTTTCATACAGCAGGAATTCAGGTGACACCGCTTGGTGCAGCGCTGCCTGAACGTCGATTTTTAACCCCATGTTCATTGCTGTGAAGTTCTCTATTGAATGATTGGATGTTCATATACATTTTCTTTATACGGTAATTTTGCAGTTACTTTAGGGCTTATTCACTGTGTTTGTCACAAGTATTTTTTGTGTGCAATTAATAGCAGGTCATGTCTTGCTTTTTATTTTTCAAAGCTCAATTCTGGGCTAAACTCTACATTTTCTCTTTCGATCATTGGAGTACACAACTCAGCTTTAGATAATCAACAATTGAGTATATTGCCACCTGCATAGAAGTTGGACACTAGGTGTACTAAAAGACAAAAGACAGTCCAGGGGCAGCCCCTGCTAGTGGCCAACAACCCCTCCACAGCTGTGGATACAGGATTCAAGTCCCTTAGGCCCTCTACCTCTGCTTGCCCTAGCAGTCCAAGTCTGCAAAGAAGCCCACCTACTCCTTCACATTAAGTGTTGCCCCCTGACAAGCCTAAGGTGGGGAGATGCATTCGTGTACTATCGACTATTGTATCCTCATTGTACAAAATGGAATTTCAGAAGCTCCCTCTGCAAAGATTTTTCACCTCCAACCTACGCCTGACTACGCATCTGACCATTGAGGGACTCCTTGCCCAGGGGACGGTACCTACCGCAGAAGGATTTCGGGGGTTTTAGTTAAACCTCTTTATGGTGTCCAAGAAGGGTGGAATTTGTTCAGTTCTGGATCTTAAATCATTGAACATTTATGTCAAAATCTGAAAGTTCAAGATGGAGTTGATTGGGTCAGTAGTGGCATCTCTTCATTAAGGGGGCTTTCTGGTATCCATAAACATCCATAAACATCAAGGATGCATGCCTTCATATATAACCAATTTCTAGAAGCATTTTGCGGTAGTGGTGAAACACTATCAATTCGCAACTTGCCTAGCTACGTCTCCTGAGGTGTTAGCTGTCTTGAGCTAGAGAGGGATACTGATCATGGGATACCTGGATGATGACCTTTCGTGGGTGGAGTCTGGCTCGGGAGTCCAATCTATCCATCACCATTTAGATTCTGCAGGAATTCGGGTGGATTTTGAACCTACAAAAATCCTCACAGTTTCCGTCCTCTGCCTGGAATACTTGGGGCTAATCTTGGGTACCAGCCAGGCCAAGGTGTTTCTCCCATCAGAAAAATGAAGGGAGCTGCAGGTTCAGGTACGCCTACTGCGTGCCTTCAAGTTATTGGTCATTTGCTGATGCATGCAGGTTTTGGGCCTCATGATATCTTTCAAGCCCATTCCTTATACGCAGAAGGGTCAAAGATATTGCAGCACAAGCTTCTGTTGCAGTGGAGCAGATCTCCTCTTTTTCTGTACAGAAATATTAAAGTAATTGCCAAAGCCTTCTTGGTTTGGTTGCTCCACTCTCCCCTGCTATCAGCCGGGAAGTCATTTCTACTCCTGAGCTGTAAAACTGTAAAGACGAGCACCAGCCTACACTGCTGTGGAGGAGTTCTGGGTCTCCAGTCCACTCAGGGGTCTTGGAGCCCAGAGGAGGCCTTGCTTTCCATCAATGTGCTGGAACTTCAAGTGATCAAGTGAATTCAACTTCTCTGCGCTGAAAGAGTCCAACATCCTAAACTGGGAAGAAAGTCATGTATCAGTTCTGTACATAGTATACATACCTCGGGTACAAAACCGACAGGTGAATTATATCTCTAATAACCACAGATCGCCACATAACCTCAAAATGGCCATGGTATAAGGTCATGGGCTTGGCTCCTCCCTCCTATACACGTTACGCCCTGTGATTGGGCCTTCTCAGTAGGCGGGAAGCCGACACACACACCAAGCCTATAAATAGCCTCTTCCCTTATCACCATGGGAACAACCACAATATTACAGCACCTGTAAGTGACCTTATTGGCTTAGTAATGGACTCTAAGGTAGGTCAAAATACCGGTCAATCTCCATTACTTTGTTTTTTTCTTTATGCATACTTTTTTCCAGGTGTCTTTAGCTCAGTCATGTGACATTACAGGTCCCTTGTGTTGCTTTAGCTCACAAACTACTAAAACAGTAGAGATCCACCTCCATGCTTCACAGTAGGGATGGTAGGCTTCCCTTTGTAGGACTTGTAGACTCCTATTCAAACAGCATTTTTGACTGACCATAAAGTTAGCACCCCCCCGCATCCCGGGTCAGTCGGTCAGTATGTCAGGGCCCCGTGCTTACCCCATCTCGCAGGCATCGCTCCAGGCGGCGTCGGCTTCTCTCTGGGCTGTTCTCAATGGCTGCTTCCTCGCTTTCCCTGTGTCTCCTCCCTCATCCTCCTGGCGGCCAATCCAATCGGATCTCCTTTCGGCCAATTGGGTGACGGGTCTCTCAACCTGCTTCCTGATTGGCCGGGAGGAGAATTAGTGTTACAATAGCGAATATTCATTCGCTATTGTCACACAACTGGCATAGGGGGGGTGGGGGGACGCCCGTGCACCCCTAATAGAGGGCCCACTACTGGTATGAGCACATCTGTATTGCAAATTCCCATTTAGCAGATATGGGGTGAGGAGGATGCAGCATTCAAGTACCTCTTTTCTCTGGAGGTTCCCGTCCTTACATCTCTTGTTATCCACCAAAGCCAATTAAGAGGTTTTAGTGTTAATCTCCCCCTCCCTAGCATTACAAAAGCCTTGTCGCCATAATCCTATTACCAGGAAACGTAGAAAAAGGCGTTTAGCACAGGTGTGCCTCTTGAAGGAGCGCAACAAAAGCTCGACTGATTATTTTCTCCCCTCTTGTTTTGTACATTTGACACTTACTACATTAGACACAGCGTTTTCCGGAGAAAATCAACAATTGATTGGAAACGCCACCTTCCAAAATCCATTCCAGCACTCTGCATCTGTTCATCTGGCGCTGCCAAGCGGCACTGCGTGCCAGCATATAAACACCTTTCTTTAAGTTTTCTTCTCTTTTGTTGCAATTAAGCTGTAATTATTTTTTTTTATGCATAAACTTATGAAATTGCCGACATTAACATCTCAATGGTGCTTTGTGCATCTCGAACTTTAATATGCTTCTGTCATTTAACCGGTTCCACGGCTGCACTGTGCTTTTTTTTTTTCCCCCTTTATGCGCACTGCGTACAATGCTCGTCTCTATTCATCATCCCTGACGGCCTGAAAAACAAATTGCAGGATTCAAAATTTCTAATTTATGTTCCTCAATTGAGTGCCGTCATTTCTGCAAATCTGTCCCACAGTGGGATCTGCGAGAAATTAAAACTTCTTCCTTGATGGCGGTGTTTACGCATCTAAGTTTTAACAGTTTTTGTTTAAAGTGACAAACGGTTGGCACTTCCATAAATTGTCATGCATAGCGCTGTTAGTATTGAAAGGAGCCTGTCAAGTGAGAAGCGCGCTGTTGTTTTTGAAGGTTCGAGCTGCTTTAGTACTTGGTGCATCAATGACTTGGAACAAGTATGTAACTAAAGAAGGATCAGGACATTAGTTTTACACTTGCTTGTTCTGGGTCATTTCGTCACCAATTCATGACGGAACGATGAGGATGAAAACTTGTCTCTTCCAAAACACACTGTATGGTTCAACTTTTCTGGACACGTGACCATCACGCCCATCAGCTTGCTGGGCATCCCATTTCAAAACCATGGGCAATGGTATGACATTTCCTTCACCCCTTGTGGCTATAACAGCCTCAACTCTTCTGGAAGGTATTCCAAAAGATTTTGGAGTTTGGAGAATGTTGTGCCCACTCAGCCAAAATAACATTTGTGAGGTCAGGTACTGATATTAGATGAGAAGACCCGTGTAGGCAGGTACATACTAATATGGGAGTATTGTTGTAGCTAGTTTGAGACTACCCAGGTGGGGAGAGGGTTAAGTGGGGATCTGCCAGTTTTCCCTACTCTTCACTTTTCCCTACGATAACACAGTGCAATATAAACATGAGTCCACCCTAAAACAAATTACATAAAAATGCTCCTAAAAATTGGAAAAAAAAAATTTTACTTACCAGAAATGGCTGTTGCTAGGCAGATCGTCCTAATCTGCCACTTCCTACTCTGCGGTGATCTTCATTCTTCTCCTCCTCGCGTTGTCTTCTGGGGAATTGGGCGCGCTGTGTTCTGGGAACTGTGTGTGTCCCAGAACACAGCCGGCCATTCACAAAGCGCCGTGCGACTCGCGCATGCGCAGTAGGAAACGGGCAGTGAAGCCGCAAGGCTCCACTGCCTGTTTCCCTTAGTTTGAATGGCGGCGCCGGGACCCGATCCGATGGACGGATCGGCCTCAGGCGGCCGACATCGCGGGCACCCTGGACAGGTAAGTGTGCTTATTAAAAGTCAGCATCTACAGTGTTTGTAGCTGCTGACTTTTAAAATGTTTTTTTTTTCAGCTGGACCTCCTCTTTAAGTAGTTATTGATTGCCCTCAGCTGAGAACAGGATAGCAGTGTAAGTACACCCTATAATATGTCTAAGCTATGCACATATAAATGAAAGTGGGCCCCATTCTCATCCGAGAATGCCACCCCTTCCACAGCTATCCTACAAAACTTTCTTAACATTTCCTATAGATAAACACATAATATGAAATGAAGGCTCACTAATGCTGGCACTACTCACACCTTCTAGTGGCCAATATGGACAGTCCATTATTCAACGTATACGGTAAGAACTTTTACCCCCTTTCTTACCACAGCCTATTCTTTCTGGCTAACTAACACCCCAGTGTCTTTGAATCCTCAGTCAATCAATATTTCCACTTGGGTGAAACACATTTCCCAGGAGTTTCCCTTCTTCTTAGGGATAACTCCAGGAAAAGGTGGCACAGCCGCGATTAGGCAACAAGCAGCCAGGCCATGGTGCAAGGGACCGCACTTCTGAACATAGGTCCCCTTTCAATGGCAGTCTCAGTCTGTTCACATGACAGCCGAGGACTGAGAAAAGAGCTGCTCATCAGTTGAAGAACCAACCTGCTGAACGTCACATCACAGGTCACTTTTTAGAGTGAGTCACTCTGGCAATTTCGCAGCACTAGCCAGCGCGACTCAAGTGGGCACTCCCTGTATCTGCCGGCAGCATTCAGTCCAGCACAGTCTCAGCAGTACAGCCAGCAGGAATGTTATCCACTAGCAACAACTTCTGTACAAAAGTGAAGTGGCTTTTTTTTTCTGTATAGCGTCTTAACTTCACAAAGCACACATTTGTAATCCAAAGGTATTGATAAACCACAACTCAGTATCATCTACCAGGAATATCTGCAATCTGGCAACTTCAAATCCTCTTCATTGGTTTTCACTGTGGTGATGTATTGTCGAATATCCTTCTTGTTAGGGTCTGCGGATGATCACACTGTCTAAGTTGATTTTACGGCCATAGCCCCAGGTGTGCAGCGCTGAAATGTACCTTTCGGCTAACTTGGGTGACAGTTTTGGAAAGTACACCCGCAAAGGGATCCAAAGGAATCTTCACACAGCTTCATCTACCCATTGTGTTTCCTTGTCTTGAATTTCTTCCTCTAGGTGAGCTAATACAAGTATCCATACAGGTATACATATGATACAGGTATCCATATTCTTCAGCCATTTTTTTGATAATTATGCGCTGCATCTTAGACAGCCTGGGCAGTGTTTTAGGGTCTCCATACCCGGGTAGCAGTGGCGTATCCAGGGTATGGCAGATATGGCAAGTGCCATGGGCGCCATATGAAGGGGGCGTTTGTGAGTGGCTGGGCAGCAAGGCACTTATGCATAGGTGTGCGCACTGGGTGTCATGGCTTTTTTTTTCTTGCGGAGCTGGCAAAAATTTATTCCAGCATCTCAATGGAAACTCAGACACTAGACAGGAGCAGCCGGGATCCTGCAGGGGGAGGAGAAGACGTGCGGACACAGAGGGCACCCCAGCCCTCCCTGGATGACTTTACCGAGGACTCAGATTATGCTGAGGAAGGGGCCACTGAAGAAGAGGGATTCTGGCAGTGAACTTGGTCCAGCCCTGCCCTCTCCCCCTTTAGAGCTTGACCGGCAACCTGTCAGATCACTCTGGACAGATTTGAGGGTTCAGTGAAGAATTATGGGACATCGGATCAGAGATGGAAGCTCCATGATTGGCCGATGAGCATGTTGTTTATGTACAGACGACCGACCAGTAACAGAACTTGCAAGAGACCAACCGCAAAGTCAGCCACAGTAAGAGAAACAACAACCTGAGGAACCGGAGGAGGGGGGGGGGGGGTGAGGATGGAATTCTGAGCATTCTTTGTGATTACTGTGTGTTGTGTGTGATATGAGGGCCGGTGCCAGAATATGACACAGTGCCCTGCACATGAGAGAGAATGGTGTGTTCACTTCACGTGTCCTTATGTTTCTCCGCCCCTCCTCTTGTTATCCCCCCTCCTGTCACACTGCCCAGGTACCCCCCCCCCGTCACACTGCCCAGGTACACCTCCGTCACACTGCCCAGGTACCCCCCCTCCTGTCACACTGCATAGGTATCCCCCTCCTATCAAAATTCTAGGTCTCCCTCTCCAATTACAATGCCAAGGTGCCATCTGTGTCATAGCGAAGGGTCACTCCAATTCCTGTGCCCCATCCTTGGTGTAAGCTGTATGTTCAACTCATACTGCACAGTCTCAAGTAACCAGCACAGTGAACCACTGCACACTGGGATAGAGATCACCTTGCTAATCCTTCTGGCACCCAAAGAGGAAAGAGCAAATGTTTTACACAGGACAGTGCACAGTGTACATATAGCAAGTCTGTTCTGTGTGGCTTTCAAAAAAGTGGACCTTCATATGCTGAGATGTACTGTAAAAAAAAAAATATATATATATATATATATATATATATATATATATATATATAATTAGCAGAAATGCAATATCTTTACAATTTTTGTGAGACAACTTTGTGATTAGTGATGTGCACCTGCTGTTTATTCATGGTCCAGCAAAAGGCATGACATTTTGTTTGAGCTGCCCTTCACCTTTGACATGCAGGAATATGTAGGGGCTCGTTCACATGTGCTTTTGAGGGGTGGTGAGGAGGCGTTGTATCACCTCCACACTGTGTGCTTTAACCCCTTGAACTTCACACTGCATGCAGTTTTGGAGAGCTTGCAGAGCACCACCATTCATTTGAATTTGTCACTGTCAGTGGGTACTACACCTGCTAAAAGCAACAGGGGGTGTAATTGCAGTTGTAATTTTTATGTAGTGCCAATCCATAATTTGTTAATTGAAAGATTAAAGAGCTTGACTTGTGGTTTTGTTAGCTGTTTTTTTTTGTTAAGGTTTTTAGAAAGATGGGTTTCAAATGTTTTGACAGGGGCACAGTTTCAGTGCTTGCCATAGGCGCCATTTTCACTAGATACGCCTCTGCCGGGTAGAACCCGTGTGTCTGCTGCACGCTGAACCGGGTATCCTGCTACAGCATCAGGTTTACAATCAGACTTAGTCACTGTTGGTTTGGTAGAGGTGACTTTAGGGACCCAACATTCCCAGCGATTCTCCTCAAAAGATTTAGTGACACACACAGTTGATGCAGTATTTGTAGACAGTTCAATCTTTACACTTGCACTAGGCCCCAGAGGAACCTCATCCTCTTCCAAATCGCACAACTGTTCCTCTTCACTCTCATTCCACTTTCCAGTCCAAGACAAAGTGTCCAAAAACAGTTCAGATAACCCCTCAGAGGGGATGTCTGAATTGGATATTGTGGAGCACTCTTTGGCCTGGAGAAAGTTGCATGTGGAGCTGGCTTTAATTGGCACAACCATATTGTCTCCCTTAATGGCCACAGGTAGCACCTCCCCCACTGGCACACCGCTTTCACCCTTTACAGGCTTACCTGACTCCGGCATCTTTTTCCCCAGTAGCTCCGACATAAAAGAGAACAGATAAGCCCGATGAGGGCAGTTTGGGGTAAGTAGTGAAGCATAGGGACACGGGGAGAAGCCCAGGCAGACCTGGCACACCCCCTGCACACGCCTTTTCATGCAGCCATCGCTGGAGTGCATACAGACAGGAAGAGGCTGCAAGAGATCAGCAGTGTTGAGATTCCACGACCCAAATCTCTATATATTATTATTATACAGGATTGATATAGCGCCAACAGCGCTTTATGAAATAAGGGGAGACCATACAATTACAATACAGTTTAATACAAAATGCTTAGGAAGGCCCTGCTCATGGAGCCTATAATCTAAAGGGAGGGGGAGGTGGTACAAAATGTAATGGCTGCAGGGGCTGATCTAATGGAGGTGGCTGAAGTACAGTTTTTAGGTGGAGGTGGGGTAGGCTTCCCTGAATAAATGAGTTTCCAAGGATCGCCTGAAGGCAGACAAGGTAGGAGCTAACCAGACATATTGGGGTAGGGAGTTCCAGAGGATGGGAGATGTTCTGGAGAAATCCTGGAGGCGAGCATGGGAGGAGGTAACAAGAGAGCTACTAAATTAAAGTGATATTAAAGGCATTTTTTTTTTAAATACACACGTCATACTTACCTGCTTTGTGCAGGGATTTTGCACAGAGCAGCCCAGATCCTCCTCTTCTCAGGTCCCCCGCCGGCACTCCTGGCCCCACCCTCCTGCCGAGTGCCCCCAGAGCAAAGAGCTTGCTGTGGGGGCACCCGAGCAGAGCAGCTGCTCTACATGTCCATTCAGACACAGAGCCGTGGCTTGTCCCGCCCCCTCTCCCTTCTCAGCTCACTAGCTGTAATTGACAGCAGCGGGAGCCAGAGAGCCGAGGTTGTCATGCACATCACTGGATCATGCTGTTCGGCTCAGGTAAACATTACGTGCGGGGGGATTGCTGTACACAGAAGGTTTTTTACCTTCATGCATAGAATGCATAAAGATGAAACCCCTTGAGCCTTTAGAACCACTTTAAAGCTAGCTGTAGGCCTACCTGGGCCCCATGCTGCCTACTTTTGGTTAAAGCTAAAAGAGCCCATAATTAGAGCCTGAGGCTCTAATTGGCTTCAAAACAGGGTGGGCTCTGGGTGAGCACTGCACCCTGAGCCCACCCAGTTGTGTGACAATAGCAAATTAATATTTTCTATTGTCTTCCTGCTTCTCCTCCCGGCCAATCAGGAAGCGGGTACTGAGACCTGAATGGCCGAGAGGAGAAGTGACCGTATTGGTCAGTACCGGGGGAGGACATACGGGGAGATCCAGGAGATGAGTGACGCCGTATCAAGTGATAGGATGCCGAGTCATGTGGCTTAGCTGCGAGCTGCGTCACAGGAGGTGTCACTGTGCTTGATGCTAGGATTGGTTGTTACCACGGTGTCCTCATTCTGTTTATGTCGGGTGTTTACGTCATTTCCCTTTCCGCTGATGAAGTCCCGCCCATAGGGACGTAACGCGTACGGACGGACGTGGCGTCACCCGCAGCCATCGCTGTCTGTTTACATACACGCTGTTTTCACCGGGCACTCGGTTATAAGTGCCTTGCTTGTGAGTTTTATTCCATTCATTTTATCTTTAATAAATTGTATATACATGCAAATATTTTTATGATATATGTGGCTTTGGAGTGGAGATCGATGATAGATTTACCCAACCATAAGGTGATTCCTAGGAAATTATTTGATACCCCGTGTGGGAAGGTGGGGCAGACCCTCTATAATGAAAGACAAAGGAGAGTTGTGGTCTGAAGAAACCACTCTGCCACCTCCATCCCTAAATACAGTAAAAAGAAGAAAAGGACGGCCTTGGGACTTTGAGTGAGGTGGGAGAGATTCGGAACACTTTCACAATCAGTGCAAAAAATGTTTATTGTTCACAGAATGCTCAATACAGAAATGGGATCAGCAATAAGTGTGCGTTACCCGGCATAGTGGCCTAGTATTAAAGCATAAGTAAGAAACAAATACAGTTCGTTACACTAGATTTGTACATCCATAAGAAGTAATATACATAGTATACATATATCATCTGAATTAGTAAAATACATATTACACATGCATGGATAACAGTAGTATGTGACCATGTGGTGACCAACTTCAAATACCCAGTAGAGTGGGCATGCATGTGGCATCGGTATTGCCCTACGCGTTTCGCGAGTCTCCTCTCGCTCATCAGGGGCTGATGCATAGTTAGTATGTCTAGAACAAAAAATATATTAAGAGTAATGAGGGTATGAAAATAACTAATGAGTAGGGGCATGCAAAATGGTTGGCACGAAGGGTCCGTAATAAACGACCCCATACTTACCACTTGACTGGGTTGGGTCACCGAAAAACCGGGTCCCAGGATGGCGGCAATGAGCAATGCCGGCACGGGGGCTGAGGGGGAGTGGCAACCAACAACCGCTGCAGGACAGACCAGGGAGCACAGCAAGGACCGCAGGAGCTAATGTGGTAGGTGGTCTGGAGGTGTCCACAAACATGACTAGAAAAAATGTATATATAAGGATACATAAGTATAAACAAGTGTACCCAAAGTAGACTAAGTATAAGATAAACTCTAACCCTCAGGAGTAACTAAGAGGGGTTAAGAAGTAAGTATATGTATAGGGTTAACATTAATTCTTGATATGAATTTGATAAAGAATAAAAATAAATAAATAGACCGTCATAATGACAAATAATTAAAGGCAAGGGCTGGAGGGAAGTGCAAACATACAGATAGATATATAATGTAAATGTAAAAAATTAGATATGAAAGTATAAATAGATCTAGATTGTGTAGGGGTGAATGTGTGTACCAACAAAGATGTTGAGTTGAATTAAAATAAGTAGTATTGTGTGTGGTGAGACAATAGGATAAAAATGGGTAAAAAAGGGAGGGGGAAATTGAAGGAATAATACCTGAGTGGATGTGAAAAATCCCAGGCATAGATGGTGCTCTCACAGACCCAAAACCATGTCAGCATGCCAGCCGACCACAGATGCAGACTGTAGCCGCGCCGAGCCCCCGGATATACCCACTTAGCCAGAATCAAGTTTTACATCCGGGTTGTGTTGGTTCCCTTCTGCTGTGGTCTGCTTGGTGGTGACACTGCGCTTCCGGCATTGGGGGCTGCGACGTGTAAAAGGGAGGTCTACTTGACCTCCTGCTGCCCCCGCCTGTCTTCACGGGCGGGCGGGGCCACCTGCACGTCGGCGCCATGTTTTCCACGCCCAACACGCGATGTCCTCTGACCCCGCGTTCTTGGGCAGTGTGGAACATCCCGGATAGGTGAGCGGCTGTTGTCATGCACATCCGGCCTCTCTGGCTGACGCTTCCAGCGTCAGCCTATCGCCATCCGTACATGACGCTGGGGGCGTGGCTTCCTTGGCCGCTGTGGGTATATCCGGGGGCTCGGCGCGGCTACAGTCTGCATCTGTGGTCGGCTGGCATGCTGACATGGTTTTGGGTCTGTGAGAGCACCATCTATGCCTGGGATTTTTCACATCCACTCAGGTATTATTCCTTCAATTTCCCCCTCCCTTTTTTACCCATTTTTATCCTATTGTCTCACCACACACAATACTACTTATTTTAATTCAACTCAACATCTTTGTTGGTACACACATTCACCCCTACACAATCTAGATCTATTTATACTTTCATATCTAATTTTTTACATTTACATTATATATCTATCTGTATGTTTGCACTTCCCTCCAGCCCTTGCCTTTAATTATTTGTCATTATGACGGTCTATTTATTTATTTTTATTCTTTATCAAATTCATATCAAGAATTAATGTTAACCCTATGCATTTACTTACTTCTTAACCCCTCTTAGTTACTCCTGAGGGTTAGAGTTTATCTTATACTTAGTCTACTTTGGGTACACTTGTTTATACTTATGTATCCTTATATATACATTTTTTCTAGTCATGTTTGTGGACACCTCCAGACCACCTACCACATTAGCTCCTGCGGTCCTTGCTGTGCTCCCTGGTCTGTCCTGCAGCGGTTGTTGGTTGCCACTCCCCCTCAGCCCCCGTGCCGGCATTGCTCATTGCCGCCATCCTGGGACCCGGTTTTTCGGTGACCCAACCCAGTCAAGTGGTAAGTACGGGGTCGTTTATTACGGACCCTTCGTGCCAACCATTTTGCATGCCCCTACTCATTAGTTATTTTCATACCCTCATTACTCTTAATATATTTTTTGTTCTAGACATACTAACTATGCATCAGCCCCTGATGAGCGAGAGGAGACTCGCGAAACGCGTAGGGCAATACCGATGCCACATGCATGCCCACTCTACTGGGTATTTGAAGTTGGTCACCACATGGTCACATACTACTGTTATCCATGCATGTGTAATATGTATTTTACTAATTCAGATGATATATGTATACTATGTATATTACTTCTTATGGATGTACAAATCTAGTGTAACGAACTGTATTTGTTTCTTACTTATGCTTTAATACTAGGCCACTATGCCGGGTAACGCACACTTATTGCTGATCCCATTTCTGTATTGAGCATTCTGTGAACAATAAACATTTTTTGCACTGATTGTGAAAGTGTTCCGAATCTCTCCCACCTCACTCAAGGCCTCTATAATGAAAGGGTCCACTTAGTGAGGTGAGCTGCCATCTTTATCATTGGTGGAGGTTTGATTTTTCCACGAAGTCACCTGCATGCAATATCTATAGTTCATCACTGAAGACACAACGGATTGTTTTAATTGATTTATGGTCATTTTTTATTATTTTTTTGTTTTATCAGACCTGCACCGTTCTTTATATGTTTTCTGTTCAGGGATTTGAATTTTGACCCTTGGTGTTCAGCAGCTATCTTTCAAATAGTGTCATATTATTGCGCTGATTTGTCTTCTATACAGATCCGGGAGATGGCCGCCGCCGCCCTCATCAGAGTGTTTTCTCTGCATCGCCGCCAACACCAGAGAGGATGTATGGGGAGATCAGGAGATGGCCACCGCCGTACTCATCGAAGTGATCTCTCTGCATCACCGCCAACGCCAGAGAGAATGTACAGAGAGATCCGGTAGATGGTCGTCGCCACTACCCTTATTGAAGTGATCTCTCTGCATTGCCGCCAACGCTAGAGAGAATTTACAGGGAGATCTGGGAGATGGCCGCTGCCGTCCTCATCGAAGCGATCTCTCTGCATCACCGCCAACACCAGAGAGGATGTACGGGGAGATCCAGGAAATGGCCGGCGCTGCCCTCATCGAAGTGATCTCTCTGCATCGCCGCCAATGCCAGATAGGATGTACGGGGAGATGCGGGAGATGGCCGCCGCTGCCCTCATCGAAGTGATCTCTCTTCATTGCCGCCAACGCCAGAGAGTGTACAGGGAGATCTGAGAGATGGCCGCTGCTGCCCTCGTCGGAGTGATCTCTCTGCATCACCGCCAACACCAGAGAGGATGTACGGGGAGATCCAGGAAATGGCCGGCGCTGCCCTCATCGAAGTGATCTCTCTGCATCGCCGCCAATGCCAGATAGGATGTACGGGGAGATGCGGGAGATGGCCGCCGCTGCCAACATCGAAGTGATCTCTCTTCATTGCCGCCAACGCCAGAGAGTGTACGGGGAGATCTGAGAGATGGCCGCTGCTGCCCTCGTCGGAGTGATCTCTCTGCATCACCGCCAACACCAGAGAGGATGTACGGGAAGATCCAGGAGATGGCCGCAGCTGCCCTCATCGGAGTGATCTCTCTGCATCGCCGCCAATGCCAGAGAGGATGTACGGGGAGATCTGGGAGATGGCCACCGCCGCCCTCATCGAAGTGATCTCTCTTCATCGCCGCCAACGCCAGAGAGAGTGTACAGGGAGATCTGGGAAATTGCCGCCACTGCCCTCATCGAAGTGATCTCTCTGCATCGCTGCCAACGCCAGAGAGAATTTACTGGGAGATCTGGGAGATGGCCGTCCTCGTAAGCTCAACCACGTGTGTACCTACGAGGGTGGGGGTGTCGACGGGTGGTTTGTTTGCTGTCCCCCCCCCCCCTTGGCTGGACCACCAGCCGCCACTGGTCAAAAGTATTGCTTGGCAGCTTCCGTCTGAAAAGTCAATCAAAGCTTTTCATGTTTGCAGTGCCAGTGGTCCAGGAAAAAGCTGCTAAACCATCATGGCTGCCACTTCTGAGCCCTTTCCAATAACCCTCATGTGCCTGCTATGGGACAACTCTGAGATCAAGAGAAGTTTGAAGGTTAGGAGGACTCATCTGCCTCACATTATATTGTTTTTCCCATTCACAATAGGAACATTTGGTGCAGTTATTTATGGCTGCGCATGCTGTGCCTGTACAGGACAATAATGTATGTCATACAATCTGTCACTGCACCTGATCGGCATGTCTCTGTCACATGCCGAATAACTAATTTAGATTGTCCACATCATTAACAGGTGCGCTATATTAAGTTACTGTCAACATCGTCTTTTGCAAGACTTTACACCATCTGTAAAAAAAAAAAAGGAATATTATGTTAATGGCAGAAAAAATGAAAGCATACCTATTACCTATAAATAGAGGTTTACAGCAAATCCAAGTCCAAAGATCCAAGTACAGTAGTACATGTGCAGTCAAACAAGTTTTTCTGTAGAAGGGGTAGGTATGGAGGAGAGGTTATAAGAGTTTGGGGGGTAGGTGTGGAGGAGAGGTTACTGGAGTAGTAATATGGCGGGAGGTGTGGAGAAGATGTTATTAGAGATTGGGGGGTAGCTGAGGCACCTGACACAAACTTTGTGCAGGCTCTGAATGGATCTGTTGCTTGTTAATACAGTGCCTTGAAAAAGTATTCATACCCTTTGAAATGTTCCACATTTTGTAATGTTACAACCAAAAACGTAAATGTATTTAATTGGGGTTTTATCTGATAGACCAACAACTAGTGGCACATAATTGTGAAGTGGAAGGAAAATGATAAATGGTTTTTAACATTGTTTACAAATAAATATGTGAAACGCGTGACATGCATTTGTATTCAGCCCCCTTTACTCTGATACCTCTAACTAAAATTTAGTGGAACCAATTGCCTTCATAAGTCACCTAATTGGTAAATAGAGTCCACCTGTGTGCAATTTAATCTCAGTATAAATACAGCTGTTCTGTGAAGCCCTCGGAGGTTTGTTAGAGAACCTTAGTGAAGAAACAGCATCATGAAGGCCAAGGAACACACCAGACAGGTCAGGGATAAAGTTGTGGAGGAGTTTAAAGCAGGGTTAGGTTATAAAAAAATATCCCAAGCTTTGAACATCTCACGGAGCTCTGTTCAATCCATCATCGGAAAATGGAAAGAGTATGGCACAACTGCAAACCTACCAAGACATGGCCATCCACCTAAACTGACAGGCCGGGCAAGGAGAGCATTCATCAGAGAAGCAGCCAAGAGGCCCATGGTAACTCTGGAGGAGCTGCAGAGATCCACAGTTCAGGTGGGAGAAACTGTCCACAGGACAACTATTAGTCGTGCTCTCCACAAATCTGACCTTTATGGAAAAGTGACAAGAAGAAAGACATTGTTGAAAGAAAGCCATAAGAAGTCCAGTTTGCAGTTTGTGAGAAGCCATTTGGGGACACAGCAAACATGTGGAAGAAGGTGCTCTGATCAGATGAGACCAAAATTGAACTTTTTGGCCTAAAAGCAAAACGCTATGTGTGGTGGAAAACTAACACTGCATATCACCCTGAACACACCATCCACACCATCCACACCGTGAAACATGGTGGTAGCAGCACGAGGCAGGGAAGCTGGTCAGAGTTCAAGAGAAGATTGATGTAGACAAATACAGGGCAATCTTAGAAGAAAACCTGTTATGCCGCGTACACACGGCCATTTTTTCCGTCAGAATAAACTATGACGGTTTTTCCGACGGAGTTTCGCTGAAACGGACTTGCCTACACACGATCACACCAAAGTCCGATCGTTTAGAACGCTATGAGGCACGACGGGACTAGAAAAAGGAAGTTCAATAGCCAGTAGCCAATAGCTGCCCTTGCGTCGTTTTTGGTCCGTTGGAATAGCATACAGACGAACGGTTTTCCCGATAGAAATTGATTCAATCGGAAAGATTTAAAACATGTTCTATTTCTAGGTCTATCAGAATTTTTGAAAGAAAAAGTCAGATGAAGTCCACACACGATCGGAATATACGATGGAATGATTCCGTCGGACCTTTTCTGCTGGAAAGTCCGGTCATGTACGCGGAATTAGAATCTGCAAAAGACTTGCGACTGGGGCACAGGTTTACCTTCCAGCAGGACCACGACCCTAAATATACACCCAGAGCTGCAATGCAATGGTTTATATCAAAGCATATTCATGTGTTAGAATGGCCCTGTCAAAGTCCAGACCTAAATCCAATTGTGAATCTGGGGCAAGACTTGAAAATTGCTGTTCACAGACGCTCTCCATCCAATCTGACAGAGCTTGAGCTGTTTTGCAAAGAAGAATGGGCAAAAATGTCCCTCTCTAGATGTGCAAAGCTGGAAGAGACATCCCCAAAAAGACTTGCAGCTGTAATTGCAGTGAAAGGTGGTTCAACAAAGGTGGCTCACAATTTGATGCAGTGTGTGGCGTATGGTCTGAGCACTGACAGGCTGACCCCCCACCCCTTCAACCTCTGCAGCAATGCTGGCAGCACTCATACGTTTATTTCCTAAAGACAACCTCTGGATATGACACTGAGCACGTGCACTCAACTTCTTTGGTCGACCATGGTGAGGCCTGTTCTGAGTGGAACCTGTCCTGTTAAACCGCTGTATGGTCTTGGCCACCATGCTGCAGCTTGGTTTCAGGGTCTTGGCAATATTCTTATAGCCTAGGCCATCTTTATGTAGAGCAACGATTCTTTCTTTCAGATCCTCAGAGAGTTCTTTGCCATGAGGTTGAACTTCCAGTGACCAGTATGAGTGAGAGCGATAACACCAAATTTAACATACCTGCTCCCCATTTACACCTGAGACCTTGTAACATCAACGAGTCACATGACACCGGGGAGGGAAAAGGGCTAATTGGGCCTAATTTGGACATTTTCACTTAGGGGTGTACTCACTTTTGTTGCCAGCGGTTTAGACATTAATGGCTGTGTGTTGTTATTTTGAGGGGACAGCAAATTTACACTGTTATACAAGCTGTACACTCACTACTTTACATTGTAGCAAAGTGTCATTTCTTCAGTGTTGTCACATGAAAAGATATAATAAAATATTTACAAAAATGTGAGGGGTGTACTCACTTTTGTGAGATACTGTATATGCACGCCACACTTTTTAGATGTTGAAAACCATTTATCATTTTTCCTTCCACTTAATAATTTTGTGGCACTTTGTGTAGGTCTATCACATAAAATCCCCATAAAATACATGTATGTTTTTTGGTTGTAACATGACAACATGTGGAAAATTTCAAGGGGTATGAATACTTTTTCAAGGCACTGTGTGTGGCTGCTTTCTAATGCCAATGGAACTCTAACAAGATCCCTGGTGAATTCAACTTGTGTAGAGTAAAAGCATGAGAGTCCCAAGCCGTAGGGGCCAGTCCAGTCCAGTGGAATTTTTTGGCACAATATGGGCATATGTCGGCAGGCCAATCAACTTTAATTGAGCAGTCATCATGATGGTTCAGAAGCTGTGCTTGACCTGCTTTGCAATGACCTGTGCTTCCTTGGGGCCTGGCATGTCCCATTGAGGTGCAATTGAACTGCAGACAAAGCAGGTCAGTGGAGCCTTTTCTTGCCAAATTTTGCCTTGTTCATTGAAACACAGATCAATTCATGTGAATCGAAAACGTACAGTGGCTTGCGAAAGTATTCGGCCCCCTTGAACTTTTCAACCTTTTGCCACATTTCAGGCTTCAAACATAAAGATATAAAATTTTAATTTTTTGTGAAGAATCACCAACAAGTGGGACACAATTGTGAAGTGGAACGAAATCTTTTGGATTTTTGAAACTTTTTTAACTAATAAAAAAATGAAAAGTGGGGCGTGCAAAATTATTCGGCCCCCTTGCGTTAATACTTTGTAGAGCCACCTTTTGCTGCGATTACAGCTGCAAGTCGCTTGGGGTATGTCTCTATCAGTTTTGCACATCGAGAGACTGAAATTCTTGCCCATTCTTCCTTGCAAAACAGCTCGAGCTCAGTGAGGTTGGATGAAGAGCGTTTGTGAACAGCAGTTTTCAGCTCTTTCCACAGATTCTCGATTGGATTCAGGTCTGGACTTTGAATTGGCCATTCTAACACCTGGATACGTTTATTTGTGAACCATTCCTTTGTAGATTTTGCTGTATGTTTGGGATCATTGTCTTGTTGGAAGATAAATCTCCGTCCCAGTTTCAGGTCTTTTGCAGACTCCAACAGGTTTTCATCCAGAATGGTCCTGTATTTGGCTGCATCCGTCTTCCCCTCAATTTTAACCAACTTCCCTGTCCCTGCTGAAGAAAAGCAGGCCCAAACCATAATGCTGCCACCACCATGTTTGACGGTGGGGATGGTGTGTTGAGTGTGATGAGCTGTGTTGCTTTTACGCCAAACATATCGTTTTGCATTGTGGCCAAAAAGTTCGATTTTGGTTTAATCGGACCAGAGCACCTTCTTCCACATGTTTGGTGTGTCTCCCAGGTGGCTTGTGGCAAACTTTAGACAAGACTTTTTATGGATATCTTTGAGAAATGGCTTTCTTCTTGCCACTCTTCCATAAAGGCCAGATTTGTGCAGTGTAGGACTGATTGTTGTCCTATGGACAGACTCTCCCACCTCAGCTGTAGTTCTCTGCAGTTCATCCAGAGTGATCATGGGCCTCTTGGCTGCATCTCTGATCAGTCTTCTCCTTGTCTGAGCTGAAAGTTTAGAGGGACAGCCAGGTCTTGGTAGATTTGCAGTGGTCTGATACTCCTTCCATTTCAAAATGATCGCTTGCACAGTGCTCCTTGGGATGTTTAAAGCTTGGGAAATCTTTTTGTATCCAAATCCGGCTTTAAACTTCTCCACAACAGTATTACGGACCTGCCTGGTGTGTTCCTTGGTCTTCATGATGCTCTCTGCGCATTCAACAGAACCCTGAGACTATCACAGAGCAGGTGCATTTATACAGAGACTTGATTACACACAGGTGGATTCTATTTATCACCATCAGTCATTTAGGACAACATTGGATCATTCAGAGATCCTCGCTGAACTTCTGGAGTGAGTTTTCTGCACTGAAAGTAAAGAGGCCGAATAATTTTGCACGCACCACTTTTCAGTTTTTTAATTGCTAAAAAAGTTTAAAATATCCAATAGATTTTGTTTCACTTCACAATTGTGTCCCACTTGTTGGTGATTTTTCACAAAAAATTAAAATTTTATATCTTTATGTTTGAAGCCTGAAATGTGGCAAAAGTTTGAAAAGTTCAAGGGGGCCGAATACTTTCGCAAGCCACTGTAAGTGTTTGATGAGAGCACCAGTTGACATGAGCCCCAAAAGTGTTGTAATCCAGACAGAACAGCCGGGTCTTAGACCTCACTTTTCTCTGCTGGAGTTAAGCATCACAGCTTGGTTCTAGACCCGCCCCAGCCTAATATGACCCTACAGCTGGTTCTTGTAGCCATTAGCTTCTTTGAACCCATTGATCACCACGATGCGTCCTTGGCCGTCAAAGGGGTTAAGATGAACCATGCATTCTGCAAGGCAGCTGGTAAAATACAACATCGTAAAGGGGTAAAAAAAAAAAAAAAAACATAATATGAGAACCTCCATTCTATGGAGGGAGCACATACGGGACCTCTACAAACAGTTCTTTTCTATAACGTGGCCCATAAAAATGACATTTTAATTTTGTAATTTTTTCCCGTCGATTAAATTTAGCAATTGCCGTTGTTCGTAGAATATAATTTGGACAGTGAGACCCAATCTGTGGCACAGCGTGTGACAAGGGAAATGATAATCAGGCTGTCAGATGTACAGACGCGTTGTATCCTAAACACACATAATGTTCCTTATTGTCAGATATAAATCACGCAAACCAATTCTTCAGCTTTAAAAGTTTCCAAGTTAATATATTGCTGTCAGCCGTTAATGATGTTATTGTCAGATCTTGTTTGTCTTAAGAGGGTTGTTAGCGCCTATATTTCACTGGTAGCTGCATTATCGCTATTAGCTGGAGAACACTTCGACCTAAAAATTTCAAAGAATCATTATATCTTTTAAAGGAATCTATTGAATCATTTGTAGGTTTTTATACGTGTGAAAGGTACTGATGTATTATATGTAATCATCAGTTTCTGGAAACTGAAAATAAGACAGCAATGGCTGCTCCCGTGTTTTCGGTATAGCAGGTTAACTTTGGGCCTGGTCTTGTACAGTGGCGAAACTACCAGGGCCGCAAAGGTCGCATTTGCAACTAGACCCTAGCGGCCTGCCACCGTAGGTGGGGGGGGGGCCCAAGACGGCAGGAAGGGGGTCTGCTGTAGTACCGTAATATAGAGTCCCGCGACAGAAGAAAAGGGCCCCAGCTGGGGGTCAGGGGGACCCTTGTGGGTTTCTTGCACTGGGACCTTGAAGATTCTAGTTAATCCTCTGGTCTTGTACATATTGTATGTATAGGGACCCTGCTCGGGAGTATCCCAAGCCTAGAATGTATCTAAACCCAAAAAACAAAAATGTAATATATTGCAGCATACTCTGTTGCTTTGGCCATTTTAGTGACTTTTATAACATAAATATATGTAATAATACGTTTTAGTTACCATGTATTGTTTTTAGAAGCTGGGCTTCCTCTATTCTTGAGCTAATTAACTTGTTTGACTGGTTCCTGGAACTTATGGAACAGGAAGTGGTGTTGGCAGGAAGTAGAGGGAGGGACTTGAGTATTGTTTTTAGAAGCTGGGCTTCCTCTATTCGTGAGCTAATTAACTTGTTTGACTGGTTCCTGGAACTTATGGAACAGGAAGTGGTGTTGGCAGGAAGTAGAGGGAGGGACTTGAAACACAGGACTTTGTGCTGAACACAAGGAAGTAGTTTGAAGTACTCTGAGAAGTGAGGAGCAGGGCTCCTGGATAGAAAGAAGATGACTCCATAATAAAGAAGGAAGGGCTCCACCACAATAAGGAAGGTCTGCGCCACAAGAAACTTCACCTGGGAATGAAGCTAGCATCTAATTTCATGCAATCGCTTGTAAAGAAGAGCCTGGATGGTTGCCTACAAAGAATGTGAAGCCGCAATAACCCGAGCTAAGTAAATTTTAGCGTATGCCTGTTGTACACAGACCATTGTTCATGCTCATTCGCTAGGAATTTTAGGTAGCACGTTCATGTGTCATATGTATATTTGTAATACTTTGTCTGGTATTGTTACTTTCTAATAAAAAAAACATATCCAATAACAATTTAAAAAAAAACTAATTTCTTCATAAATTTAGGCCAACATGTATTCTGCTACATATTTTTGGTAAAAAAAATCCCAATAAGCGTATATTGATTGGCATGCCCAAAAGTTATAGCGTCTACAAACTATGGGATATATACTGAAATTTTTATCGTTCTCTTTTTTTTTTATACTAGTAATGGCGGCGATCATCGACTTGCGGTGGACAATCTGACACTTTTGACACTTTGTGGGAACCAGTGACACTAATACAGTGATCAGTGCTAAAAATATACACTGTCACTGTACTAATGACACTGGCTGTGAAGGGGTTAAACATCTAGGGCGATAAAAGGGTTAAATGCGTGCCTAGCCAGTGTTTTACTACACTGTACGTTAATGATATATGTAAAAATGGTGCGCTTGCTCAATTATCTATATGAATATAATTATAAGTGTAAAACAAAACATAAATTTCAAATATGTATAATAAGTCCAGAAAAAGATAAAAAAAAGTCCAAGTGAAAAATATGATATATAAAAAACTGCAAAACATATCTTGATTAAAAGGTGAAACACATCCAGTGAAACAAAAGGTGAAAAACAGCAACCGCCGCCGCCTATAGATGAAATGGCTGCTCACCTCAGGGAATGACCGTGAGGTCAAACAAAGCTTTAACTCCCAAAAGATAGCTGCTAGGATCCACGCTGCACATCTCCAAAATGCTTGCGTAAACACTCTGGTTCCTCGCCATTCGATCCACAATCACTCAGAGAGAGCAAAAATAACCATAGCGCAATATTGCCAGTAAAATGCAAAACATTTATTCAATAGCTGCTTACATTAAAATTCAGTAAGAACCGTAGTACAAGTATGGAGAAAAAAAACAATAGCCTCCTTGACCACACTTCCGTACACCGTAGACACCGGAAGTGACGTCACAGGCTCCACCCGGCGCATTGCATCACTGGTCACGTGACTTCCTCACACTCTGTGTGTGCTGCTTTTACTAGGGGAACACATGGATCCTAGTCCCTGCTTTGCAGAGACACAATTTCCATTCCTTCACAAATTCTCCTGTCACAATGGTGATCTGCCTTGTTTACATAGGCAGATCACAGTTCTGTCTCTCTGCCTGATGATCAGCGGGTGCCGGAGGACTTCGAGGACCCTGTACCCGCCGATCGGCTTCCACTGTGTATAATGACTTGGCGGTTTGTTTTGGGTCATTGTCATGCTGCAAGACCCATCCATGACCCATCTTCAGTGTTCTGGCTGAGGGAAGAAGGTTCTCATCCAAGACTGTAGGGATGGTGTTCTTAGGGTCATAGTCAGCATTTTTCGTCCTCCAAACACTGCGAGTCGAGTTAATGCCAAAGAGCTGAATTTTGGTCTCACCTGACCACAGCACTTTCTCCCAATCCTTCTCTGAATCATTTCGATGTTCATTGGCAAACTTCAGATGGGCCTGTACAGGTACTTTCTTGAAGAGGGGGACTCTCCGTGTTTGGAGGATGAAAAATGCTAACTATGACCCGAAGAACACCATCTCTACAGTCAAGCATGGAGGTGGAAACATTATGCTTTGGGGCTGTTTCTCTGCTAAAGGTACGACTTTGCCGCACTGAAGGGCCAATCAATGGGGCCATGTATTGTAAAATCCTGGATGACAGAACACTGAAGATGGGTCGTGGGTGGATGTTCCAGCATGACAATGACCCAAAACATACCACCAAGACAACAAAGGAGTGGCTCAAGAAGAAGCACATTAAAGGGGTTGTAAGACCCTCCTTTTTTTTTTAAAATAACAAAATGTTATACTTACCTCCACTGTGCAGTTCATTTTGCACAGAGTGGCCCCGAACCTCCTGTTCTGGGGGTCCCACGGCGGTGCTGGTGGCTCCTCCCCGCATCGAGTGTCCACGTTGGAGAAGCGCTCTCCTTGGTGGATACCCATGCGGGCGCGCTCCCGAGTCCCGCATCTGTGTCCATTCACACAGGATGCAGGACTCGGCCCCGCCCCCCCCCAGCGCCGCGTCATTGGATTTGATTGACAGCAGCGAGAGCCAATGGCTGCACTGCGTTTAATCTATCCAATCGGGACACGAGACACCAGCTACAGATGGTGTGCTTGTTTCTGGACAGAGAATGACAGCGTCCAGGTAAGTAGAACGGGGGGGGGGGGGCTGCAGCATTAAAAAAAGGTTTTTCACCTTAATGCATTGAATGTATTAAGGTGGAACAACCATGAGGGTTTACAACCCCTTTAAGGTCATGGAGTGGCCTAGCCAGGATGAGAACCTTCTTCCCTCAGCCAGAACACTGAAGATGGGTCATGGATGGTTCTTTCAGCATGACAATGACCCAAAAGCTTACCACCAAGGCAACAAAAGGGTTGGCTCAAGAAGAAGCACATTAAGGTCACGGAGGGGCCTAGCCAGTCTCCAAACCTTAATCCTATAGAAAATGTATGGAGGGAGCTGAAACTTCAAGTTACCAAGCGACAGCCAAGAAACCTTAAGGATTTAGAGAAGATCTGTAAAGAAGAGTGGACCAAAATCCCTCCTGAGATGTGTGCAAACCTGATCACCAACTACAAGAAACGTCTGACCTCTGTGCTTGCCTACAAGGGTTTCTCCACCAAAGACTTATGCCCCGTACACACGGCCGGACATTGATCGCACATTCCGACAACATTTTTTCCGACGGATGTTGGCTCAAACTTGTCTTGCATACACACGGTCGCACAAAGTTGTCGGAAAATCCGATCGTTCTGAACGCGGTGACGTAAAACACGTACGTCGGGACTATAAACGGGGCAGTGGCCAATAGCTTTCATCTCTTTATTTATTCTGAGCATGCGTGGCACTTTGTGCGTCGGATTTGTGTACACACGATCGGAAATTCCGACAACGGATTTTGTTGTCGGAAAATTTTATAGCCTGCTCTCAAACTTTGTGTGTCGGAAAATCCTATGGAAAATGTGTGATGGAGCCCACACACGGTCGGAATTTCCGACAACAAGGTCCTATCACACATTTTCCGTCGGAAAATCCGACCGTGTGTACGGGGCATTAGTGATGTTTTGCTTGGGGATCAAATACTTACTGTATTTTACTCACTCAACTGCAACTCAATTTATAACATTTGTATCGTGTGTTTTTTCTGGATGTTTGGTTGATATTCTGTCTCTATCATTTAAACTTAAACCTAAGATAAAAATTGTGGACCCTTCATTTCTTTGTAAATGCGCAAACTTACAAAATCTGCAGGGGATCAAATCATTATTTTCCCCACTGTAACTATGCCACTGATTGGAGGCGCAACCAGCACCCACCTGGGCAAATGCTACTGAGGACAGCGAGTGTCGCTGCAGCGTTAAAGCGGCCCGATGCATAGCGGCTCACGTGTAAACTCAGGTGGTAGAAATGCATGCTGGGAGCCCCGTCCTGTTTACAAGGCCTAACTCCAGTTATTGTTACAATGTGTTTCCCTCTAATAGAAGGGAGAGAAACATTTCCCCTCGTTGTACATTAGGAATGTCAACCGGAACTTTGTACAAATGTGACAATTAGCTTCGCACCTGTTTATAATTACAGCACAATTTATGTCTGTGTCTCTTTACTTACATTTATGGAATAATTTGTCACCTGTTTATTGATGGCGCTGGGGGTCCGTCTCATCCATTGAGGGTGCATTAACGGGGAATTTGGAGCAAGCACGTCCTTAAAACAATTAGACTGACAAATGCACAAAGGGAAGAATTAACATAAAATTAACATAAACAGCAACACACTTCCATTTAACACTTTGAAATGGAATTTTCATGTTCGGGAGGAAAAAAGAGAGATGCTGCAAAACAAAAAAAGTGTCACATCTGAGTCTGCAGATTCACCTTATTTACTGGAAGACCTTTTCCTTGTAGATTCTCGTTAGCTGTTTGTGTCAGCTTATCTCGGGTTGTAGAAAATGCATTAACAAGAAACAATAATGTATTATCAGTTAGGAAGACATTCAGAGTCATTACTAAAAAAGTTACTTGACTTTCACTTTTTTTTTTTTTAACTTGTTTGCTGTTCCCTATTGCCATTTTTGTGTGTGTGTGTGTGTGTGTTGTAAATGCTTCCTCTAGTGGTCAGCTGCGTATTAAGGAATACAATTAGCAGTCATTGACGTAAATCTGTGCTCACAATAAAGAACATAAATATAGTAGTTGGTTCCACTTAACTGAACTTGTTCTGTAATTTTTGAGGGTCCATTTACACCAACCGCTGAGCTACAATGCATCGGCTGGCGGGCAGTGCCATCCGGCTGGGTAACTGCAGTACCAATGTGGTGATCCTGGTGCATGGCGCTGTTCACCTTTTTTTTTTTTTTAATTAAATTTATTGTAATTTTTCAGTAAGTTCTATTGGCCACCGCACGGTGCAAGGAGGTGGATTGCCTCGCACTGCGCTGCACTGATGAGTCTGGTTGTACTTTTTCTCAGTGCGTTGCAGTGGTGTGCACAGTGCATACAGAAGACAAGGCATTCCACTTTGTATTGTGGTGGGACTGTGCTAGAAGAGCCGCCCAATACAGTTCCACCGCACCTGATGTGAATGGACCTGAAGATGTTTTGGCGTTTATCCAAGCTACTTCTTCAGTTCTAATTATTTGATTAATTAATTAATTAATTATTATACTATTATTCATGATTTTTACTATATGTATTTTTTAATTATTATTATTATTATTATTATTATTAATATTTAATTAATATACTATAATGAGTAAAATGTATTTTTTATACTATATTTATTAAATAGTATTATTATTATTATTATTATTATTATTAATAATAATAATAATAATAATAATAATAATAACCAATGATCTTATCTTATCTGATAATATTCATTATATTAGATTTGTAATTATATTATTATATATATGTATTATATATATTTTTTATTTTATATATGTATATATATATAATTACAAATCTAATATAATGAACATTATCAGATAAGATCATTGATCACTTTATTGTCAAAAGTTTTGGGACACCTGCCTTTACACGCACATGAACTTTAATGGCACCCCAGTCTTAGTCCGTAGGGTTCAATATTGAGTTGGCCCACCCTTTGCAGCTATAACAGCTTCAACTCTTCTAGGAAGGCTGTCCACAAGGTTTAGGAGTGTGTCTATGGGAATGTTTGACCATTCTTCCAGAAGCGGACCTGAAGATGTTTTGGCGTTTATCCAAGCTACTTCTTCAGTTCTAATTATTCGATTAATTATTTAATTATTATTATACTATTATTCATTATATTATTCATGATTTTTACTATATGTATTTTTTATTATTATTATTAATAATATTTAATAAATATACTATAATGAGTACATTTTATTCAGTATTTTATTCATTATACTATATTTATTAAATAGTATTATTATTGTTAATAATAATAACGACCAATGATCTTATCTTATCTGATAATATTCATTATATTAGATTTGTAATTATATTATATATATATATGTATTATATATATTTTTTATAATATATATATATATCTATAGATATATATATATAGATATATATATATCTATCTATATATATCTATATATATAAATATAGATATATATATATATATATATATATATATATATATATATATATATATATATATATATATATAAATATATATCTATATACCGTATATACTCGAGTATAAGTCGTTCCGAGTATAAGTCGAGGCCCTAATTTACCACAAAAAAATGGGAAAAACTTATTGACCCGAGTATAAGACGAGGGTGAGAAATGCACAGCTACTGTAAGTGGAAAAGAGGGTCAACAATGCCCATTTGCAGCATCACTGTGCCCATTTGCAGCCATAGGTCCCCCGAACTTCAAACTCGGTAGTTAAGGGTTCCTAGATGACCCCTAGCTGCAGCTAAAATTTGGGGTCTCTGAACCCAAAGGGTCCCAAAATGACATTGCTGCAGATGGACACAGTTGACTGACTTTGGGGCCCCGTATTTCGGGGCCACTTGGTGCTAGGAACCCCAAATTTTGTGTGCAAACCCAGTGGAACTGGCACCATAAAATATCCAAAGCTGGGGTTTCCAGCACCAAGTGGCTTTTCTTCAGCAAAAAATGTCATTTTCCGAACTGAATTTGGGGCCCCGTATCTCAGGGGCACTTGGTGCTAGGAACCCCAAATTTGGTGTGCAAACCCAGTGGAACTTGTACCACAACATATCTAATGGGGCTTCTAGCACCAAGTGGCCCCGAGATACAGGGCCCCAAAAATCGGTTCAGAAAATGTCAAGCACTTTTCTGCAACAGAGAATGACATTTTCCGAACCGATTTTGGGGCCCCTTATCTCGGGGCCACTTGGTTCTAGGAACTCCAAATTCGGTTCGGAAAATGAAATTTTTTGCTGCAGAAAAGTGCTTGACTCGAGTATATACAGTATTTATATAATATAATAAATGTATAAATAATACATATATATATCAAATATAATAAATAAATAAATATATATATATATATATATATATATATATATATATATATATATATATAATTACAAATCTAATATAATGAATATTATCAGATAAGATCATTGATCACTATATTGTCAAAAGTATTGGGACGCCTGCCTTTACACACACATGAACTTTAATGGCACCCCAGTCTTAGTTCGTAGGGTTCAGTATTGAGTTGGCCCACCCTTTGCAGCTATAACAGCTTCAACTCTTCTGGAAAGGCTGTCCACAAGGTTTAGGAGTGTGTCTATGGGAATGTTTGACCACTCTTCCAGAAGCGCATTTGTGAGGTCAGTCACTGATGTTGGACAAGAAGGCCTGCCTTGCAGTCTCTGCTCTAATTCATCCCAAAGGTGTTCTATCGGGTTGAGGTCAGGACTCTGTGCAGGCCAGTCAAGTTCCTCCACCCCAAACTCGCTCATCCAAGTCTTTATGGACCTTGCTGTTGCACCGTTCCCCGCACACCGATGGCCGCCGGTCATGGCGCGGCTCTTGAAGAAACAGCACGAGTGGCCGGATACAGTTAATATCTCTTAAACTGCAAGTTTAGGAGATATTCACGGTACCTACAGGTAAGTGTTATTATAGGCTTACGTGTAGGTGAAAGTGGTGTAGCAGGGTTTACAACCACTTTAATGATGTATCAATGATTCCAGACCTGCATTCATCTATTTGCCTAGAGTTCAGCTTTAACCACTTCACTCTCACACCTACAGTGCCTTGAAAAAGTATTCATACCCCTTGACATTTTCCACTTTTTGTCATGTTACAACCATGAACCTCTAATATAATTCAAAATTCTGATTGTAAGTGTTCCCCATTTGTTATTTGGGACTACCCTCTCAGGGGCCACAGCTATACAAATTCCTTTTTTGGACTTGGGATTTTTTTTCTAAATCTACAGTTCATAAGTGTGGCCTTTTTTTTACTTATTCTTCACTTTTGATTTGGGGTGGTGTCCTCCTTGGGGTGCAGGTGCCGGCCTAGTTTTGGGTGCTTCCAGGGATACAGCCTCCTTCTTGGTATGTGGGCTGTTTTTCACTGGTGGTGTCTTTATTTGGGGTTTCGGTTCTGTCCCCTCGAGACACTGCTAGAACCTGTTCAAGTGCACTTTCCAATTTAACGATAAAACTTTATTATAGGCTTCCCCTACTAATTGGCTGAGACCATTCTTTTGGGATTTCCTTCTTGAACGCCCTTGTTGGGTTTTATACCCTATGGCCTCTTTGTGTGATGAAAGCCTTATACAAACTTCCAGGATGATCTTTGGTGTTGAGGGAACACTTTCTCCAAACCAATTTATTTGACATGTAAGTTTATTGATGGTATTAATGGGTGTTTGATATACACCAAAGTAAATTTTGTATGGAATGTTTCATTGTAATGTATAACCCAATGTATTCATACTGTATTTTACATTTTCAGAGGTGGTTACAGTCCCCTGATGAAGATTATATTTTATGCACTTTTCGAAACGCGTTGGACCTTTCCACTACTTACTATCTATTGTCATCTGTCTGGATGGTTTCATGAATGTAGTAGGATTTTGCCACTTCTGTCAATTATTGTATAATATTATTTAAAATACACCTATATATGTTTCTCTTGTGGTCTGTTCCATAAGAATTTTATGAATTTTTGTGTATAAATAAAATCATATATTTTTTTTAAATAAATTTTTCTATATATTTCTTTGCCAAATTGCCTTAAAAATCCCATTTTGAGGTTTTTCTTCTTTAATTTGTAAGGGATGATGCCAATTTACACGCCGAACCATGGGAGTCTATTAATTTTCTACAGCCAAAAACGTAAATTTATTTTATTGAGATTTTATGGGTTAGACCAACACAAAGTGGAACATATTTGTGAAGTGGAAGGAAAATGATAAATGCTTTTCAAAATTTTCCACAAATAAATATGTGAAAAGTGTGGCGTGCATTTGTATCCAGCCCGCTTTACTCTGATACCCTTAACTAAAATCTAGTGGGGCCAATTGCCTTCAGAAGTCACATAATTAGTAAATAGGGTCCACCTGTGTGTAATTTAATCTCAGTATAAATACAGCTGCTCTGTGAAGCCCTCGGAGGTTTGTTAGAGAACCTTAGTGAACAAACAGCATCGTGAAGGCCAAGGAACACACCAGACAGGTCAGGGATACGGTGGTGGAGAGGTTTAGGTTATAAAAAAGCAGGGTTAGGTTATAAAAAACTATCCCAAGCTTTGAACATCTCATGGAGCACTGTTCAACCCATCATCTGAAAATGGAGAGAGTATGGCACAACTGCAAACCTACCAAGACATGGCCGTCCACCTAAACTAACAGGTGGGCAAGAAGAGCATTAATCAGAGAAGCAGCCAAGAGGTCCATGGTAACGCTGGAGGAGCTGCAGAGATCCACAGCTCAGGTGGGAGAATCTGTCCACAGGACAACTATTAGTCGTGTTCTCCACAAATCTGGCCTTTATGGAAGAGTGACAAGAAGAAAGACATTGTTGAAAGAAAGCCATAAGAAGTCTTGATTGCAGTTTGCGAGAAGCCATGTGGGGGACACAGCAGACATGTGGAAGAAGGTGCTCTGGTCAGATGAGACCAAAATTTGACTTTTTGGCCTAAAAGCAAAATGCTATGTGTGGCGGAAGACCAACACTGCACATCACCCTGAACACACCATCCCCACTGTGAAACATGGTGATGGCAGCATCATGTTGTGGGGATGCTTTTCTTCAACAGGAACAGGGAACCTGGTCATAGTTGATGGGAAAATAAATGGAGCCAAATACAGGGCAATCTTAGAAGAAAACCTGTTAGAGTCAGCAAAACGCTATGTGTGGTGGAAAACTATCACTGCACATCACCCTCAACACACCATCCCAACTCCTCAATCGTAGCAGAAAACCTGTTAGAGCCTGCAAAAGACTTGAGACTGGGGTGGAGGTTCACCTTCCAGGACAACGGCCCTAAACATACAGCCAGAGCTACAATGGAATGGTTTAGATCAAAGCATATTCATGTGTTAGAATGGCCCAGTCAAAGTCCAGACCTAAATCCAATTGGGAATCTGTGGCAAGACTTGAAAATTGCTGTTCACAGGCACTTTCCATCCAATCTGACAGAGCTTGAGCTATTTTGCAAAGAAGAATGGGCAAAAATGTCCCTCTCTAGATGTGCAAAGCTGGTAGAGACATCCCCAAAAAGACTTGCACTTGTAATTGCAGTGAAAGGGGGTTCTACAAAGTACTGACTCAGGGGGGCGCCATACAAATGCCCCACACACTTTTCACATATTTATTTGTAAAAAATGTGAAAAACATTTATCATTTTCCTTCCACTTCACAATTATGTGCCACTCTATGTTGGTCTAGCACATAAAATCCCAATAAAATACATTTCCGTTTTTGGTTATAACATAAAAAAAGTGGACAATTTCAAGGGGTATGAATACTTTTTCAAGGCACTGTAGGATTGTATCATTTTTTTCCCCCTTCTATTGTTTGAACTGGAAAGATTGGGTCTTTTTTCAACCAGATTAACTATATAACTATGGTTAAGGGTTTAGCTAAGAGCACATTGTAATTATATAAAAAAAAAAATAATAATAATAATTTTACTTGTGATGTTGTTTTATCTCACATCATAATCAAAGTGAAAATCACTCCTTTGATCTGCAGATGAATAGAATAGATTCAAAATGATGGGGTTGATTTACTAAAACTGGTGAGTGCAAAATCTGGTGTAGCTCTGCGTAGAAACCAATCAGCTTCCAGGTTTTTTTTGTCAAAGGTAAAAAAAAGCCGATTACCGATCTTCTGTTTATATCACGTGATCAGCTGTCATTGGCTGACAGCTGATCAGGTGGTAAGGGGCCAAAGTCTGCCCCTTACTCTAATCTGTGATCAGCGGAGTCTCATTGACTCGCTGATCACAGAGCGCGCCTCGCAGGGGGCGCGCAGGCGGTACGATCTCGGGAGGGCATACACGGATGCGTTCCCAGTAATTAAGGCCCATGCTGTAGCCGTCTTTCGGCTATAGCGCGGGCAGGAGGTGGTTACACAAGCTGAAGTTAGAAGATGATTGGTTACCATGCACAGCTGCACCAGATTTCGCACTCCCAGTTTTGGTAAATCAACCCCATTGTAACAACATTGTGACTTTGTATCGCTCTAGCTCACTTCTGAGGAGTGTTTATCACCACCGTTCAAAAGGCTAATTTTTGACAGAAGCATCTTTAACCACTTCAGCCCCGGAAGATTTGGCTGCTGAATGACCAGGCCATTTTTTGCAATTGGGCACTGCGTCGCTTTAACTGACAATTGCGCGGTCGTGCTACGTTGTACCCAAACTAAATTGACATCCTTTTTTTCCCCACAAATAGAGTTTTCTTTTGGTGGAATTCAATCGCCTCTGCGTTTTTGTTTTTTTTGCGCTATAAACAAAAAAAGAGCGACAATTTTGAAAAAAAAACCAATATTTTGTACTTTTTGCTATAATAAATATACCGTATATACTCGAGTATAAGTCGTTCCGAGTATAAGTCGAGGCCCTAATTTACCACAAAAAAAATGGGAAAAACTTATTGACCCGAGTATAAGACGAGGGTGAGAAATGCACAGCTACTGTAAGTGGAAAAGAGGGTCAACAATGCCCATTTGCAGCATCATTGTGCCCATTTGCATGCCTCACTGTGCCCATTTGCAGCCATAGGTCCCCTGAACTTCAAACTCGTAGTTAAGGGTTCCTAGATGCCCCCTAGCTGCAGCCAAAATTTGGGGTCTCTGAACCCAAAGGGTCCCGAAATGACATTGCTGCAGATGGACACAGTTGAGCGACTATGGGGCCCCGTATTACGGGGCCACTTAGTGCTAAGAACCTCAAATTTGGTGTGCAAACCCAGTGGAACTAGTACCATAAAATTTCCAAAGCTGGAGTTTCTAGCACCAAGTGGCCCCGAGATACAGGGCCCCAAAAATCAGTTCAGAAAATGTCAAGCACTTTTCTGCAGCAGAGAATGACATTTTCCGAACCGGTTTTGGGGCCCCGTATCTCAGGGCCACTTGGTGCTAGGAACCCCAGCTTTGGATATGTTATGGTAACAGTTCCACTGGGTTTGCACACCAACTTTGGAGTTCCTAGCACTAAGTGGCCCTGAGATATGGGGCCCCAAAATCGGTTCAGAAAATGTCAAGCACTTTTCTGCAGCAGAGAATGACATTTTCTGAACCGATTTTGGGGCCCCGTATCTCGGGGCCACTTAGTGCTAGGAACTTCAGCTTTGGATATGTTGTGGTACCAGTTCTACTGGGTTTGCACACCAACTTTGGGGTTCCTAGCACCAAGTGGCCCCGAGATACGGGGCCCCAAAGTCGGTTCGGAAAATGATTTTTTTTGCTGCAGAAAAGTGCTTGACTCGAGTATAAGTCGAGGGGGGCACTTTCAGCACAAAAAAATGTGCTGAAAAATTCGACTTATACTCGAGTATATACGGTACCCATTTTTTTTTTTTTAAAAAAAGCTAATTTTTTCTCAGTATAGGCCGATATGTATTCTTCTACATATTTTTGGTAAAGAAATCGCAATAAGCGTATATTGATTGATTTGCGCAAAAGTTATAGCGTCTACAAAATAGGGGATAGATTTGATTATTATATTATTATTATTATATTATATTATTATATATTATTAAATTATATTATATATTATATATTATTATTATTATTATAGCATTTTTATTATTATTTTTTTTTTTTTACTTGTAATGGCGGCGATCTGCGATTTTTACCGGGACTGCAACATTATGGCAGACACATCGGACACTTGTGGGGCCATTGGCATTTATACAGCGATCAGTGCTATAAAAATGCACTGATTACTGTAAAAATGTCACTGGCAGGGAAGGGGTTAACACTAGGGGGCGATCAAGGGGTAAACTGTGTTCCCTGTGTGTGTTTCTAACTGAAGGGGGAGGGGACTAACTACAGGAAGTGACGGATCGTGGTTCCTAGCTAATAGGAACACACGATCTGTCACTCCTCTCAGAACAGAACCGAACATGGATTTGTGTGTTTACACACACACTTCCGTGCTTTGTCCCTCGTGCTCGCGATTGCTCATGACTGGCGCTCATTGCAACCGTCGGCCACGAGCATCGGCACCCCCGCAGTGCAGCCTCCGACAGTGCTCGCGCGCCTGCTATCCCGATCCCGCAAGCCGACGTATAGCTACGACAGTTCGTGGGATCGTGCCGAACTGCCGCAGTAAAATGACGGCGGCTGGTTGGCAAGCGGTTAACACATCAACTCCAGGCTGTCACTTTGACAGCCAGGAATTGCCAGGGAATGCAGCAGTAGTAAAGAAGGACGTGGTATGGTATGTACATCCTGTGTTCTTCAAGTTTTTTTTTTTTGTTTTTTTTTGCCTTACGTAGCATGCCCAACATCCACAACTGGCTAATAAAAAATAGTCACAGTTATTTTCAAGTTAATTGGCACATACTTGCACAGCAAAATGGGGTCTGGGTGTTGAGGCATCAGTGAGCCCTGGGTATGAACGGGTTAAACTCGGCCTAGGACCTGCAAGAGCATCAATCGTTTGTCGATTCTCTACGCGGCTCCTATATAACAGCCTGTTGAGTTGTGACCGCTGCTGGCTTATGTACTATTCTTACTGCCACTTGGAGGATTCGCTCTGATAAATATATACAGGCAGGGAAGATGGTAAACTCCATTAATTGGCTTTGTTTTCATGAAAAAAAAAGGTCATTTATCAAGAAGCATTTTTTACGCCAGTTCAAGAAGCCCTTAAATCATCTTAACAAATGCATAGTATTTGCTGCTCGGGGACTCGCTATAAATTTATTCTGAACATGAATGAAGAGAGACATGCTTCCCTCAGTATGCCGTTGCGGATTCTCTTTTGGAATGACACAGAGTCGTATATCAGGACAAGCTGTTGAAGAGGCTCAGCAACGCTGCGGGACAATTGTTGATCTGCATGACAGTTTAACCTCCGTACTGCTGGGATAAATAGGACTTTACTGCAGAAGGGGCCCAAAGCTGCCCAAACAGTTGCCAAACATGTTGCCAATTTTAGGGCCTTCCTTTAGAGCAATCTAACACATGGGTTTCTTTTGTTTTCTAGTGTCAGGCGAAAAGATTGGTCAATAGTGTAACGAAAAAAATTACAAAACCACTGCATGACCTACCAAAAAAAACACTTTCCATTGGTTTTCATTTATTTTGTTTCACTGAACACTTGGAAAGAAAAAAACGTTGAGGGAGTTATTAATATTGTTGAATCTAAAAGAAAGCTTGAATATTTCCTGCGAAATTGCCAAGGGCAGCATAAGATGACCAACCCAAACAGGATGACTGTCTCCCACAAGTGATTAGTGATGTGGTAAATTCATTCTTTTCACAAACATCTCACTTGTAAAAATTCTTTCCAATGGCAGCCTACCAGATCTGGTCTGGAGCACATGACTGTTGTGCTCCATGGACAGACCCAGTCCCAAAAAGACATGGTTTGATGGGTTTGGTGTGGAAGAACTCAAATGGCCTACACAGAACCTTAACCTCAACCCTAATGAACACCATAGACATGAACTGGAACACCAACGGTACACCAATGGTGAGCCAAGTCTTCTCATCCAACATGAGTACCTGATCTCACAAATGTTCTTTCTTTCTCGAACATCACGGGACACAGAGCCTCAGTAATAACTGATGGGTTATAGGGTATCACTAGGTGATTGGACACTGGCACACCCTAAACAGGAAGTTCAACCCCCTATATAATCCCTCCCCTTACAGGGATACCTCAGTTTTTTCGCCAGTGCCTTAGGTGTTGGTCACGTGTAAAGATGTCCTGTGCTGAGCTCCAAAGGGAATATCCTATATCCTATACTGGGGCAAGCCAGGCGAACCGGATCCATTTCAAAGTGTCTTTTCTAGGCCGAATTGGATGGTCCCCATGCCTCGTGTCCGAAGAAATGAGGTTTTACTTGTAACGCTTCTCTTTTTAGAGAGCTGGACCCCGCATTTCAGAATTTGGTTTTTCTAGTCTCATGCTGCGTACACACGAGTGGACTTTACGGCAGACTTTGCCCGGCGGACTTTTCGACGGACTTTACCACGGACTTTCTGAATGAACGGACTTGCCTACACACAATCCACCAAAGTCTGTCGAATTCGTACGTGATGACGTACACCGGACTAAAACAAGGAAGTTCATAGCCAGTAGCCAATAGCTGCCCTAGCGTGGCTTTATGTCCGTCGAACTAGCATACAGACGAGCGGACTTTTCGACCGGACTCGAGTTCGACGGATAGATTTAAAACATGTTTCAAATCTAAGTCCGTCCAACTTTTGAGCAAACAAAGTCCGCTGGAGCCCACACACATCGAATTGTCCGACGAAATCCCGTCTGCCGTAAAGTCCGCTCGTGTGTACGCGGCATAAGGCTGGGTTCACACTTAGTGCAGATGCGTCTTACAACAAGGGGTCCGGTGCCTCCCTGTTCTCCATTTCAAGGGATGAATCAGGCCTGAATTTTTGCTTGCAATCTGCTTGCAAACTGCTCCGGAGATGTGTGAACCGGCTCCATTGAGAGCTGGGCGCACTCTCCTGTCATGCGAATTTTAATGCGGGGAAATCTGCATCCAATTCTCACTAGTGTGAACCCAGCCTAAAACTAAGAAAAATCATTTATTATATTGCAACTTAGGGGTCCTTAAATGTGGTGGCTACATTATTTTTCTTTATTTTAGGCTTTTTTTCAAGCTTTTATTCTCGCTTTTTAACCTTTTATTTTCACCTGGTGGTCCTGCCGGTAACGCTCACTAATTTTATTGTATCGGTGGAGGAGTAGTATTGTCACTCTAGGTCGGAAAGTATGTTAGGACGTTAGAACACCTCCCTATTTTCTCCATAACATCAGGGGGAAGGTGTATTTTTTTCACATAGAGAAGATACAGGGGTTGGATAAAAATATGGAAACACCAGGTAAAAGAACAAAATTGTTACCTAATGTGCCTTACCAAATCTCTTGGGAATTGACAAATATTAGTCTTTGGATGGTGGATAATGGAATCTGATGCCACTCTTCATGCAAAAATTATTCCAGTTCTTGCAGAGATGGAAAACGAGCCCGAACCTTGTTCTCCAAAATTGACCATAGTGGCTCTATGATATTGAGGTCCTCCAACTGCGGAGCCCAGGGAAGGTGCGAAACTTTAGTTGCAAACCTCGTCAAACCACGATTTGACAACACCAGCTGTGTGAATCGGAGAATTATTGTCTTGGTAAATGGCGCTGTCTGCTCCATGGGGTGCACATAGTCGGCCAAAATTTGTACATAGTCGCTGACAGTGACTCTACCTTTCAAGGTGATGATGGGACCTGCAAAATACCAAGATATGGCTGCCCAAACCATGATTGCTCCACCACCATGCTTTACCGTTGGCACAAGACAGACCTGGTCATAACCTTGAGATGGGGTTTGCCACATGTGGTTGGGAACAGTGTAAAGCTCAATTCATCAGACTATATTACAGTCTTTCATTGATTGATAGTCCACGATTTATGGGTGTTGCACCACTCTCTCCTCTTCTGAGCATTAATATTGGTCACTAGTGGTTTGGCAATTGCAGCTCACCCATGAATGTTTTGCTTATAGAGTTCAAAAGAATTTGAGGAAAGGGAGATGGCCTGTTTTAAGGTCCCCCTTCCCTCATGGAATGGTGAGGGTAGGAGTTTCAAGCCCCCTACTGATTTCAATGGGGGGGGGGGGGGTGACGTGATAGGTCAAAAGGGTCAGATAATTGATTGGGAATGTTCTGGAAGTTCTGGGGGGTCCTCTAGGATGGGTCATTTAAGGTTGCCTGACCCCCCCCCCCCCCCAAACAGAAGTTCCCAGGACCCCTACATAAGCAGGAGGCTGAGCGGGTTCTTTGCCAGCTGGCAGAGGGATATTTAAAGAGCGCCCCGCTGATTTTCGCTGATTTTGTTTAGTTTTAAAGTATTTATTGATTAAAAGAGTTATGGTGGATTGTTAATTGTTTATATTTGTGAAAACCAATAAACAAGGTCACAGCCGTTATTAATCCAGTCTGGTGTGTCTAGTGTTCTTTGTATGTTTGGAGTTTATGCCGCCTACTGTCCCATGTTCCATCATTTCCACTTTCAACATGAAACATGTCGTCACTTTCACACCTGCAAATCATGTAGCTTCCATATTTTTATCCAACCACTATGCAGAGCTGATAACATTGTTTGAGATTTCAGAGCAGCATTGTCAACTCACTACAGGAAGCTTGGAGTTCACTGGATTTATAGAGGGATCAACATTTTTTGTACTTTTGGAAAAGATATGCACTTTCATTGGTATCAGATCAAAAGGGAGAAAATAAGGGAAGTATGTTGCTTACAGACACTTTATTGGTATATTGGCAAGTTCTGTTTAACAAATTGCCGCACGCCGATATACGTCGGCACAATGGCAGCGGTGGCCAAATGGGTGTACCTGTATGTCCCCTTTAAGAGGCGGGGATAGCAGGCGCGCGCACACCCGCCGCGTACAGCGTGACCGTGTCCCCGGGACCGGTCTCCCGGCGATCGTGTCACGGAGCCTCAGAACTGGGAAGTGCCTATGTAAACAAGGCATTTCCCCGTTCTGGCTTGTGTCATGACAGAGATCACTATTCTCTGTCATCGGGAGCAGTGATCGCTGTCATGTGACTATTAACCCACCCCCCCACAGTTAGAATCACTCCCTAGGACACACTTAACCCCTTCAGCGCCCCCTAGTGGTTAACCCCTTCCCTGCCAGTGTCATTTACACAGTAATCAGTGCATTTTTATAGCATTGTCGATAAATGGTCCCAAAATAGTATCAAAAGTGTGCGATGTGTCTGCCATAATGTCGCAGTCCTGATAAAAATCGCAGATCGCCGCCATTACTAATAAAAAAAAATGAATAATAAAAATGCCATAAAACTATCCCCTATTTTGTAAATGCTATAACTTGTGCGCAAACCAATCAATATACGCTTATTGCAATTTTTTTTTACCAAAAATATGTAGAAGAATACATATCGGCCTAAACTGAGGAAAAAAATAGTTTTTTTTTATATATTTTTGGGGGATATTTATTATAGCAAAAAGTAAAATATATTGTGTTTTTTTTTCAAAATTGACGCTCTTTTTTTGTTTATAGCGCAAAAAATAAAAACCGCAGAGGTGATCAAATACCTCTATTTGTGGGGAAAAAAAAGGACGTCAATTTTTTTTGGGTGCCACGCCGCACGACCGCAAAATTGTCAGTTAAAGCAACACAGTGCCGAATCGCAAGAAGTGCTCTGGTCAGGAAGGGGGGAAAATCTTCCAGGGCTGAAGCGGTTAAACTTTCATTATTAAAAAATATATTCTTGTTGGCATGATAAGGTTATTTGTTCGTGGAAAGGTGTTATTGGAACAGTTTGTTGTTCTCCATCTCCTTGGAATGTCTTATTGTACAATGTAGAGAGACAGTCTCCATAATCTACTGAGAGAGTCTGGGTAGCAGTCAAGCTTATAAGGTGATAAACAGATATAATAATATATCAAGATAACAGTTATTAATGCCTCTTGTAATTGTTGTGTTGCTTATGCAAATTCTGAAGTGAATGATTTATTAGGTAAAATTGGCAAAAGATTTACGGAACACTCATTATCAAACTTGGAAATATCCCAATTATTGATGAGACCATTTCTTTATACTTAATGGTACATGCGCTTCTGGAAGAATGGTCAAACATTCCCATAGACACACTCCTAAACCTTGTGGACAGCCTTCCCAGAAGAGTTGAAGCTGTTATAGCTGCAAAGGGTGGGCCAACTCAATATTGAACCCTACGGACTAATGCCGCGTACACACGATCGGACATTCCGACAACGAAATCCATGGTTTTTTTTTTCCGACTAATGTCGGCTCAAACTTGTCTTGCATACACACGGTCACACAAATGTTGTCGGAAATTCCGAACGTCAAGAACGCGGTGACGTACAACGCATACGACGAGCCGAGAAAAATGAAGTTCAATAGCCAGTGCGGCTCTTCTGCATGCGTGGAATTTTGTGCGTCGGAATTGTGTACACACGATCAGAATTTCCGACAACAGATTTTGTTGTCGGAAAATTTGAGATCCAGATCTCAAATTTTGTTTGTCGGGAAATTCCGACGGAAAATGTCCGATGGAGCCTACACACGGTCGGAATTTCCGACAACAAGCTCCCATCGAACATTTGTTGTCGGAAATTCCGACCGTGTGTACGGGGCATAAGACTGGGATGGCATTAAAGTTAATTTCATGTGTGTGTATATTTGGCTACCTGGAATTACACTCATATCTTTTGGGACCTGTATTTTGACTTTTTATTTTTATTTTTTACACACATTCTGTGTGGGACTATACCTATATTATTTTTATACACATTTGTTTGGGATTTATTTTTGGTTTCTATAACTATAAATATTGTTTATTTATCTGTTTGGCTACTTTGAAGCCTTACCAATGTAACACTTTCACTATATATGTATGTTTTTTTTAGGCTTTCACTATTGGTTTATTGGTTTGACAGATATATAATTTAGCACACTATATGCATAAATTGTGCCTATGACAAGCTTTGTTTGATCACTTTACACTTATGTGTTTTTATCTGCCACCAAAGTACTGATTATTTGATTAAGCACATTTTTGCCATATCACATTCTTACACCTGTGATTGATGGATACATATACACACATTTAGCCTAATAGGATAGGTATCTCCTCTTTATATAGGCACCATTGGCTTATTGGTTTGACAGATATATAATTTACTACACTATATGCAGGGTCACTTACCTACCATTCTTCCTATATTTATTTGGTTTAATAGGGTAGCGCCACTCACCCCATTTCTTTACTTCTACTTACTGTAAGTTCCCTTGGGAACCGAATAGGGGGGGCTGCAACCTGTTACCATCCTGAGCGCGGCGCATACCACAAATTTGACGTGTGTGTGTATATGTATATAAAGACAGGTGTCACAATACTTTTGACAATATAGTTTATACACACACACACACACAACATATATATATATATATATATATATATATATATATATATATATGTTGTGAAAAACACATCTGTTACAGGACATCAAAAAACTGAGCTAGCATGTCCTTTGTGTGTAACAGGCTGTCGAATTTTCCTTTCCACGCACTGCTAGAATTTCATTGCTCTCCTCCTTAAAGTCTTCGTTTTGAATCAGTATGGCCTACAGAGAAGGACTCTGTTGGTGAAATCGCATTACTGTGATCCCCAGCACAAATTGAAGCTGACATTTCAAAGCATGGTTTTCTCATGAAAGCAAGAAGCGAGACGCAGACTGCAATGGCAGCTCTGAGCAAGAAAAGCCACGCATCCAAACCCCGTCCAAAAAAAGGGAGAAAAACAGCCACTTGCCAATTAATGCTAAACAGCGGCTAGACTTCCCGTCTAGACATCTTGTTAACAAAAGCATGTGTAGGAGGGGGGGGGGGGGGGGGTAGCGGTGTAGATAAAGGCGTTGGCAAAATCCAAACAAGGCAGTGCTTATATCTTATACAAAAGCCCCTACGGCGTGTGTATTGCCAAAATCTTTTGCTTTAAATTTTGGATTTTGTAGAGAGAAAGAGAGAAAGACCCTTCATCTTTGTCTCCATAGATGGATCTTACGAGCCATAGATGGATCAAAATTTGCCCAGTTCAGCAGGAACTGGCCATATTTCGCTCTATCTATGGTATCTATGGTAATTCCTGTTTTCTAAAGATCAACTCATCAAAAACAGTTTTGTTGGAAAATTTTGTTCGATTAATCGGGAAAGCAGGAGTCTCTGCTTTCAGAATACAATGCCATAGTGTGTGGATGGGGGAATCTGTTCATAGAAAATTGATAGAAAAAGTTGATTGGTATATGACCAGCCTTAAGCCTCACGATCAGATTTTCCGACGGGAATTGTGTGTTGACAGCCTGTTGGCCTAAAATCCGACCGTGTGTGTACGCTCCATCAGACAATTGTTGTCGGATTTTCCGCAGACAAATGTTGGATGGCAGGCTTATAAATTTTCAGCGGAGAAATGTCTGTTGTCAGATTTTCCGAGTGTGTGTACACAAGTCCGTTGGACAAAAGTCCAAAGTACAAACACGCGTGCTCGGAAGGAAGGACGAGCCGGAAGCGATCGGTCTTGTAAACTAGCGTTCGTAATGGAGAATTAACATTCAGGACGTGGCAAATTATGAAATCTCCAAATGCAGCGCACAATTCTCTTCTTCTTTAATGGGATAATAATGAAGCTGCTTTGCTGGTGATACTGATGGAGTTCTGCCAAACGTATTTTAAAAGGCTTTTATTTTCTAGTGCTATCAAGAATAATATTATTATGCTTGTTTTTTTTTTTGTTTTTTTTTGGGCAAGTTAACACAACACCATTATCTCGTAGTGTTTAAGATCAAAGATACAACTAAGTTGGTGTCCCTTGTTAATTTTACATTGTATTTTTTTAAATGTAACTGCCGACTCCCAAACTGTCATTTGAAGTAAAACACGTAGCCAAGTATTATTTTCCACATTTTTTTTATTGTGCATTAATAAAAGAAAACAAATAAAATTAGACATGCTATCTGCCAATAGAACTTAACCAAAAAGTGCATTCTATGCATCCAAAAATATAGAAAATATACCAAATCAAATCATTATTCAACCAAAAAATTAAATAAAAGCCTCATGCATGTGTCCTGCTTCTTAATATAGGGGGTCAACGATTTTGGTGAAAGCAGGGGTCTGTCATCCGGAGATAATTCCAAAAAAACATCCGGATTATTCTCCTGGAGCTCCCGCAGCAAAGGCATATGACATAATTGGTCATGATTAATAAAGCAACCAAATTTTGGTCCAAGAAATCCTCCTCCTCCAGTTCTTGGACTGGACTTGGGTCAAAGCAATAACTTCAAGGCCAATAATAAATAACACGTTATCTCCTCCGATTCCCAAACACGTCTGGTTGACGAACGGCCATTCAGAAGCGAACTGAAAAGCGCAAAATGAAAAGCGCAAAATGAAAAGCACGAAATGAAAAGCACGAATCAACACTCATCAAAGTGCTACCAACACGAAATTGGCAGAAGGAGCCCAAAGGGTGGCGCCTAACAATTGAACTTCCTCTTTATAGGCTCGTAGTACGTATAGTACGTCACTACGTTCGTGTTTGTTGGCCGACAATTGTGTACTGTTTGTATGCAAGACAAAATACAGGCACACGCCCTCTGGACAAAAGTCTGACGTTTTGTCTGCGGAAAATCCGATTGTGTTTACGAGGCTTTAGTCTCTCTATTTTGTTCTATGACTATTGTCACCAAGACAGAAGGTTATGGGAAGCCACAATTGTTCGGTTGTCACCAGAACAAGTAGTGAGGTTACATTTTTTTTTAGTAGGGACACTCTGGGGACAGCTGCCTAAGAGGAGAGTTCTCATTAACTGTGTAGGCATTTCTTCTCAGTTCCTATTATGGGTGTGTAGTGGAGGAAAATTACCCCAATGGGGGGCAAATAAACCCACTGGGTTTTCATACCTTTCCATACGCTATCCAGAACTCCAACTAAATCTCTGAAAATTAACTCTGGGGTGGCAATTTTTATGAAAATAGGGTGTGGTTTCCTTTGTTAGCTAGCAGGAAAATCCAATAATAAATTTAAAGGGTGATCATAGGAAGGTTTTGCACCCCCTGTATTACGATATAAATACATGATATGTATATGTAGCAATAACTCTCGGTGGAGCTGCTGGTTTAAGCTGGCTTGTTACCTTCACTCTTGATACCTCTGTTTCACCGGCACCGGGTCTAGGGTTCCGTTGAGTTTACCTCTGGACGATATAAGCACCAACACTTGAGTAGGTTTTCCAATGCTTTAATAAACGAACAAGGGAAATAGCAGGAAAGAGGTAGAAGGAAAGCTGCAGGTAAGCTAAAATACTCTTCTTAGTATTCTTTAGAACATTTCTCTGAATATTGATCACTTGTAGTTGAAAGCGCTCCCCCTGTGGGATTCAATCTTTGCCCGCCTGGATAGGCCTCTCTCACTTGTCTAGCAGCCAGTGCGCAGCGCGAACCAAAGTCTCTGCCACAGACTTGTTTGGAATAAAACCCGTACGATCCTCTGCCACAGGATGTATTGGTTGCGATGAATGTCAGATACAGTACTTGAACCTTTAAAACAACCCGGCAGTACTATACTGTAAGATTACTTCGGAATGCGTCCTCAAACCGAGTCACCAGGCCCCTCTCCAGACCAGCACTCTGCATGATCCTTCCATGACGGGTCCTCCCCTGGGATCTTCTCAGTTGTCCAGCTTCTTTACTCAGGATAGACAGCTCAGGACCATTCCTCTGCTGCTGTGGTAGGCCCCAGACAGGCTTCTGGGCCACCCACACGCCGCAGCGACGTGGGCCAGGAGGGCCAGCAGGTGGCTGAAAAACGACCCTAAAATATGGCGTCTGTCCCATGAATACCCTCTCCCAGAATGCAACTCGGAAGACCACCTCCACCGAGTTATCTTCAGGACAGAGGAGCACTCATACGCTTCAACACGTTGCTCTTCCAACACCAGCCGATGGCGACAACGACACCCACCGGCACAATGTGGAACTACACGCAACGTCAGCCAAGCTGGAACAGAGGCAAATCTAACTCCCTCTAATAAGCGACCCACTAAATTTACCTATCAGCGGTGGATTAAAATCTACCAGCGGTACATATGCATGTGTATATATGTATAAATAAGTATATATACAGTGTACTGTATGCGTGTGTGTGTATCTACATATAGGTTGATTAGCCATAACATAGTTACCACCCACCATAACCCATCGTGGCATGGACTTCAATAGACCTCTGAAGCTATGCTGTTGTATCTGGCACCAAGTTGTCAGTAGCAGATCCTTTAAGTCCAGTAATTTGCAGGGGGGGCCTCTATGGATCGGACTTGTTTTTCCAGCACATCCCACAGATGCTTCATTGGATTGAGATATGGAGAATTTGGAGGCAAATTCAACACATCAAACTCATTGTGTTCCGCAAACCACTTTTGAATTCATTAGACCAGGCCACAACCTTCCATTGCTCCGTGATCCAGTTGTGATGCTCACTTGCCCATTGTAGGCGCTTTTGACTGTGGACGCGGGTATATATATATATATTTTGTATATAGATAGACTATAGATTATGACCACTGACAGGTAAAACGAATAACATTGATTATCTCGTTACAATGGCATCTAAAAGTGGGTGGGATATATATTAGGCAGCCAGTGTAACAATACACAATAAACAAAAATTTAAAAAAGCAGCTAACACTAAATTGCTGGACACAATAACACAATATAAAATAGAAGGTGTAGCGCTATAAAAAAATTTAAACAATAAAGTCCATCTATATTAAAAAAACTGGAAAGACGATCGAACTGAAGATCTTCATCCAGAACCAGATAGATCAGACAGGAAAGCCACCACCAGCACCCAAACCAACTGACCCTTACCATCAGTGTGTAGGGTACACACAATATAAATTGGATTAATGGCCCCAACAGTTCCTCTGCATCGATCGAACCACTCCACTGTTAGACTAGCCTATTCCTCTCCACACGGATAGAATGAACCCAAAAGACTGCTTCTAATTATAAACTTCACTGGATTTCTCCAGCATCCACATGAAGGTACAAGAGAAAAACAGGGCTCATTGCGCAGATATCCAAATAAATGAGATGTTTATTAAGTAAAAAAGCTGGTACACTCACATTAATGAACTATCAGGCATATGGAAACAATCATTTTTTCAAACCAAAAAGATGGCCGCCGTGTCTCCACTCAGCGTCCCGCGTCACACACGTCCTTTAGCTCCACCCGACGTTTCGTCATAAAGATGCGTCATCAGGGGCATTTTCTTTTAGCTCTACACCTTCTATTATATATATTGCTTTTTCCATTATTGTTGGACAAGGTCGGACTGGCCTACCGGGATACTGGGAAATTTCTCGGTAGGCCACCTGTCCTGGGGCGGCTGCAGCGGCACCCAGGGCCGATCCAAGTGCAGAACCTTCCTCAGTCTCCCTCCTCCCCCTCTTGTATAATCACACTCAGCGCGATCTCCCACTGCATCATGGATCTGGGATCTGAAATGTTCAGATACGCTGTAACAACGTCCCGCCTTCCTAGACCATGATAGACGGAACACTGATCCAATTATTGGATCAGTGTTCCGTCTATCATGGTCTAGGAGGCAGGACTTTGTTAAAGCGTAGCTGAACATTTCAGATCCCAGCTCCATGACGCAGTGGGAGATCGCGCTGTGTGTTAGCTGAAAGAGCTAATTTGCCACTCGGATCACTTCTGCCTTACAGGGAATCACCAGTTGAAAAGATCCATACCGGGATGATGCCTGTAGGTGCAGACATCATCCCGGTATAACCACTGAAACCCGAAGACGTCCGTGGATGTTCTACAGGCGGCAAGTTGTTAAAAAGAAAAAGTTCCCGGAAATTTACATTGTTCCGATGGACGCCCCTTTTTTTTTTAAATTTCAAACATTGTAGAACCGCATCAAAGGTCACCCAAAATACATACCAGACACTGTACGAGTCTGGTACATATTTTGGGGGGGTTCCTCATGCCATTTTTTACAAAGAAAACCAAGTTGGCAGCAAAACATTATTTATTGACTAATGCAAAGGGTTCAATATTGAGTTGGCTCTCCCTTTGCAGCTATAACAGCTTCAACTCTTCTGGGAAGGCTGTCCACAAGGTTTAGGAGTGTATCTTTGTGCACTGGTGCGCAGTCATGTTAGAACAAGAAGGGGCCATCTCCAAACTTTTCCCACAAAGTTGGGAGCATGAAATTGTTCAAAATGTCTTGGTATGCTCACGCCTTAAGAGTTCCCTTCACTGGAAAGTAGGAGGCCAAGCCCAACTTCTGAACAACCCCACACAATAATTCCCTTTCCACCAAATGATTTGGACCAGTGCACAAAGCAAGGTCCATAAAGACATGGATGAGCCAGTTTGAGGTGGAGGAACTTGACTGGCCTGCACAGAGACCTGACCTCAACCTGATAGAATACCTTTGGGATGAATAAGAGCAGAGACTGCGAGCCAGGCCTTCTGGTCCTACATCAGTGCCTAACATCACAAATGCTCTTCTGGAAGAATGGTCAAACATTCTCATAGACACAATCCTAAACCTTGTGGATGGCCTTCCCAGAAGAGTTGAAGCTGTTATAGCTGCAAAGGGTGGGCCAACTCAATATTGAACCCTACGGACTAATGCCGCGTACACACGGTCGGAATTTCCGACAACAAATGTTCGATGTGAGCTTGTTGTCGGAAATTCCGACCGTGTGTAGGCTCCATCAGGCATTTGTTGTCGGAATTTCCGACAACAAAAATTTGAGAGCTGGTTCTCAAATTTTCCGACAACAAAATCGTGTTGTCAGAAATTCCGATTGTGTGTACACGATTCCGACATGCTCGGAATCAAGCAGAAGAGCCGCACTGGCTATTGAACTTAATTTTTCTTGGCTTGTCGTACGTGTTGTGCATCACCGCGTGCTTGACGTTCGGAATTTCCGACAACATTTGTGCGACAGTGTGTATGCAAGACAAGTTTGAGCCAACATCCGTCGGAAATGAATCCAGGACTTTGTTGTCGGATTGTCCGATTGTGTGTACGCGGTAGGACCAGCCATTAAAATTCACGTGCGTGCAAAGGCAGGTGTCCCAATACTTTTGGTAATTTAGTGTATGTTTCATCCTTAGTAGAAGCAAATCTGAACCTCATCCCTACATATATGCCATTTTCAAGGTTGACATAACCAAAATCACAATTTTGTAGCAAGAATAATTTCTCACTATTACCATTCCATTATTACAAATAATATTTATTTGCAGTACAGCGAAACGATCACGTCATACACCCTGTCATCTGTCTGTCCTTCCTTCCCCTCAGGATACTTCTCTACACCGCGGAAAACATCTTGATCAAGAAACGAGCGAGTCCATATCACAAACCTCATTCCACTTCTTCGGGGGCCCAGAGACAGAGCACTTATTGTATAAAATATGTAGCCGCGTTTGTTCTGTTGCTGCCGCCACAGTTCAGATCACTTACAAGTCGAGCGTTTTCCCCATTCTCTCTCATCCCGCGCTCTTTTTTTTTTTCGGCTTGCGGTTTTTATCTTATTCAAAGAGCACCAGACAGCCTTTGAAGACAGCTCAAAGCTCTTCTTCTTTTTTTTTTTCTTTTTTTTTTTTTTCTTCACTTCTCAACTTGATACTGAATGAGGCGTCTTAGGAGAAAACATTCAACCCCGTGGTAATTTGGGATACTCCAATTATATGAGAGTATAGAACATTTGTATGATTTTTCTTTTTAACAAGAGTGTGACTATCACTGAAGCACCATCAAACAGACAAGCGTTAATGCATGACTATTGACGGAACCAGGAAAGGAGAAATAGGGAAAAAAATATATATAAGTTACGGAGAGGAAATGCTGAAAAAGAAGAATGTTTTGGCTCGTGATGAGAATAGTAAAATGCTGCACTATATCTTTTGGACTAATTAACGGGGCTCAGCCTTTATATTATTAAGGAGACTTAAAGCAAAACGTAAACGTAAACATGCTCCTCCCTTCTAACTCCCTCTTGCCCATTCAGCAGTTTTTTTCTTTAATACCTGTTAAAGCACTAATTCCACTGCCTAGGTCCCTGGGGCCGGTGCTGTCACCAGTAAGCCAGGGCTGCAGATGTGCTGGCTGGTCCACATGCACTGAAATCAACATTCCCGTGTGTCTTCTGGATCCTGAGAAACTCCTGCCGCTGGACAGACAATATGTAATGTCAATGCCATGAAGGCAGTGGCATGGAAACCCAAATAATGATCCCTCCTCCTGTGCACAGCCACAGAAGAAGAGTGAAGACATGGGACCAGATGGTCTTATGACCACAAGCTTGACAAGCAAGCAATAGGTTTGGTTAACGTCGTGAAGGCAGTGACATGGACTCCCGAAGAAGGATCCCTTCTCCTGTACACAGAAGAAGAGAGAAAACATAGGACCTGGTGATCACATGGCCACAAATTTAGGAGGGAGCCAATAGGTTGTGTCAACATCATGAAGGCGGTGACATGGAGTCCAGAAGAAGGATCCCTCCTCCTGTGCACAGAAGAAGAGAGAAGACATGGAACTGAACGGTCACATGGCCACAAATTTAGGTAACAACCAATAGGTTGTGTCAATGTCGTGAAGGCGGTAACATGGACTCCCCAAGACGAATCCCTTCTTTAGTGCACAGAAGAAGAAAGAAGACATGGGACCAGATGATCACATGACCACAAATTTAGGTGGCAGCCAATAGGTTTTGAAAACGTCACGAAGGAGGTGACACAGAGTCCAGAAGAAGGATCCTTCGTCCTGTACATGGAAGAAGAGTGAAGACATGGAACCAGATGTTCACATAACCACAAATTTAGGTGACAACCTATAGGTTGTGTCAACGTCATGAAGGTGGTGACATGGTCTTCCCAAGAAGGATCCCTCATCCTGTACACAGAAGAAGAGCGGAGACATGGGACCAGATGATCACATGGCCACAAATTTAGGTGGCAGCCAATAGGTTGTGTCAACATCATGAAGGCGGTGACATGGAATCCAGAAGAAGGATCCCTCCTCCTGTGCACCAGAAGAAGAGAGAAGACATGGAACTGGATGGTCACATGACCACAAATTTTGGTGATAACCAATAGGTTTTTTTCAATGTAATGAAGGTGGTGGTGACATGGACTCCCCAAGAAGTATCACTCCTTCTGTTCACAGAAGAAGAGAGAAGACATGGGACCAGATGATCACATGACTATAAATTTAGGTGGCAGCCAATAGGCTGTGTCAACGTCATGATGGCGGTGACATGGAGTCCAAAAGAAGGATCCCTCCTCCTGTGCACAGAGGAAGAGAGAAGACATGGAAGTGGATGATCACTTTACCACAAATTTAGGTAACAGCCATATAGGTTATGTCAACGTCATGAAGGCAATGGCATGGATGCTGAAGAAGAACCTCTCCTCTTATGTACAGAAGAGGACAGATGAAATGGGACCAGATGGTCACATGACCACAAATTTAGGTGATTAAAAGTTGCATGTTCTTTTTTTTTTTTTTAAATAACAAAGCCATGGGGGCGTGTCCAAGATGGTGGCGTGAGCAGTCGCACACTCCAGAGCTCCGCCGGGGCCTACTGTACTATCCGAGCCATCGGACCCCAAAATCCACCCTGAACAGTGGCCGGCAGTGGCTGGAGACGTAGTGTAGAGGGGGAACTGCTTCCCGAACCCCGGAGAGCCATTACAGGGCAGCACAGCCCCTTGTCAGCCCAAGGCCCGGTCCATCCGCGTGGAGCACTGGACTAGATTTGCCGCTGTAGCGGAGCTGACTGGCGGGCCGGACGGCCGCTGCGGGACTGCAGGGGAGCATACCCAGCCTTCTTCTATCCCATACCACGGCCGATGTTGTCGGATTCCCCCCGGATCCGGCCCACCCTTGACGCGGACGCGGAGGCCGGAGGCAGCCACTAGGCCCAAAGTGAAGCCGCGGCCTCGCCTGAATTAGCGGTCGGAGCCGCCGGAGATTGACACGGCGAAGCCTGAGGATCCTAGAGGCCCTTCTCCATCACAGCTCCAGAGGCACACTGCCTGATCCTGAGGTGCAAGAGAGCCCGGTGACACTGTGGAGGATCCTGAATGAGGCGACGCCAGTCGGGCGCAACGGCCGGTAAGGGGAAAAAATATAAATTTCCTCCTTCCCCAGAGACAGTCCCCTCACAACCAGCACCCTCACAAGCCCCCAGACCCACCCGTAGTGCAAACAGAGCATCACAGACTGCCACAATGGAGGCTGAGGATGCAAGACCCCCCTGGTTAGCGGAAGTTATGGCGGCCATAGCTACATGTCAGTCCACGCTTACCGCGAAAATTGACGCGGTACAAATGGATGTGGGACTTTTAAGGCAGGACATGGATAAGCTCCGAACTAGAGTGACTGAAACGGAACAGAGGGTTAGCAATACAGAGGACACGGTAGCGGAACACAGTGCAGCACTCCACACGCTCCAGACCAAGGTCAAGGCCCTGGAATACCGGGCAGAAGACGCAGAGAACAGGAATAGGCGCAACAACCTGCGTGTGGTGGGCCTAGCGGAGGGGGCCGAGGGCAATAACCCTACAGGTTTCGTGGAGGATATGTTACGTAACCTCTTGCCGGAAGCTCGCTTATCCCCCCACTACGCGGTGGAAAGGGCGCACAGAATTCCACCCAAACCCGGCCCCCCAGGGTCACCCCCTCGAACCCTCATTCTCAGACTTCTTAACTTTCGGGATAGAGACGAGATTCTACGCGCCTCTAGGAGTGTGGGTGACTTAAGGTACCAAAACAACAAACTGATGATCTTTCCTGACTACTCGATAGAGACGCAGAAACTCAGAAAGTCGTTTGACCACGTGAAAGCAGGGTTGAGGGCCCGTAACATCCGCTATAGTGTCCTATTCCCAGCACGTCTGCGGGTCCAGGATGGAGAATCTGTCCGCTTCTTCACTTCCCCCAGGGAGGCGTCAGCATGGCTGGACACGCTGCCCCAAGACCGACAACAGAGAGCTTGATCTGCGAATATCCTACATTCATGTTTGACACCCGTTAAGCCCCGAACACCAAGCCTCGACATTGACTAACACTGTATCCTACACTTCGGTATTCGATCTGAGGCAGTTCAATGGCACTTGCTTCCTTGTTTTGAAGTGCTTGTCCTTACGAGGGGCCCAGAAACCACCAAGTCATCACCCCTGGTTGGATGAACCAGGAGACCGTTACTGTTAAAGTTGCTTTGTAAGACTACTGGTCCCTACACATCAGGGACCATAGGAAACCGGATTGTCACATGCACTTAAGATGGCGGAATTTCCCCTTCCAGTTTGCCTTCTTTTTCTACATACATGCAGGGGAGGAGCCCAGCCCAATGCTATACTATCTGTTCTCTTACCCTCCTCATGACAGGGCCCCTCGCCGGTTATGGTGACGCTCCGGCGGAGCCCCAAGTCAGCAGGGAGTGACTCGGCTCACCTGAGACCCTCAGGAATTCTTGGGGGCTCGAAACGCCTATTGCACAGGACCCCCCTTTTGCAGCCGGCGTGCTGATTTCGCTAGGGATGGATACCTACCTCAGTTTCAAGGGGTTGGGTGGGGTGGGGGGAGGGGATAGTCGCCCCATAAGGGCAGGTTCATTGTTCTGGGTTAAAAGTTTGATGTTGTTAACATGTTCTATGAATGCATTGCAAATGTCAGTACTGTACGATCATGCATGTTGTATCCTCAGGGTCGAGGCGGCAGCCTCAGGGGAAGAGTGCTTTTCAAATTCGGACACTCCCGTTCTACCGCATGACTATGGCGTCCCTTAACATTTTATCTTGGAACACCAGGGGCCTGAATTCCGCGGTCAAGAGGTCACTGGTGTTCCAATTCATTAAAGCTAGCAGCCCGCACATCTGTATCTTGCAGGAAACCCACTTGGTGGGTAGTAAAACTATGGCCCTAAAGAAACCCTGGATTGGATACCACTACCACTCCACATACTCTAATTTTGCGAGGGGCGTAAGTGTCCTAGTTCATAAATCTCTCCCCTTTAGGCTGCTAGACCTTGTGCTGGATTCGGAGGGAAGATATGTGGTGGTTCATGCTCAGATACACTCTATGAACTGGGTGATAGTGGGAGTGTATTTACCCCCTCCAGCTTCAATATCTCTCCTGCACCAGATGGCCTCCAAAATAGCAGACTTCCAGAGCGACAATATAGCAATTCTGGGAGATTTCAACCTAGCCCCCAACCCGGAGGTGGATAGAATGTCTGGCATTAGCCATTCCCACCCCGGTCTGGGAGACTGGGCAGATTCGTATGGCTTGACGGATGTGTGGAGGTGGAGGAACCCACATGTCAGGGCCTTTACCTGCCACTCCGCCTCCCACAGATCTTTTTCGAGAATAGACTTGGCCTATGTGGACCGCACTGCCTTATCTAGGGTGAGGGACATCAGAATTCTTCCTCGGGGTGTGTCGGACCATGCACCGCTCCTCCTGACGCTGGAACTTTCCTCCACGTCGGGAATTTCCCTGTGGAGACTATCTAGGTTCTGGGTGTCGGATGAGGGGGTGGATGGCCATTTTAGAGAGGCGATGAGGGAATATTGGGATACTAATCTAGGCTCAGCTAGCGCAACAGTGGTCTGGGACACGTTCAAGGCATACACTAGAGGTCGCTACCAGTCAATTATAGCCAGGGTCCGGAGGGAAAGGAGAGCAGACTTGGAAGAAGCAGAGAGGAAGGCAGATCTGCAGGAGGCACATTTTCTTAGAACTAGAGACCCCAGTGACTATGACGCACTTCAACAACTGACAGGTGAGGTTGTTCGCATCCGCACCTCTCTCACCCAGAAACGTCTTCTCGCCCAGACACACCGCATCTTCAAGCAGGGGGAGAGGTCAGGGAAATTATTGGCTTGGTTGTCCAAAGAACAACAGGGAGGGATGTGCGTACCATACATACAAGGACCTGACGGGTGTCTTAAATACGCCTCGGACGAGATAAATGACTGCTTTGCTTCCTTTTATAAAACTCTTTACAGTTCTAAGGTTGCTTATACTAGGGAAGAGCTGACTACCTACCTAGAGCCCATTGATTTCCCGGTTCTGACTGGAAAATACCGCGACAACCTTGATGCCCCTATCACCACAGACGAAATCTTGAAAGCTCTCAAGACTCTCCAATCGGGCAAATCCCCGGGACCAGACGGTATACCAGTCGAGTTCTATAAGCAATATGCAGAAGAGCTGGTGGGGAAACTGCATGACATGTTGAAGGAGGCACATCGCTTAGAGACGCTTCCGAGCTCCTTGAGTGAGGCGGTGGTTGTTGTAATCCCTAAGCCGGGCAAGGACCCGTCCCTATGCTCCTCATACCGCCCCATATCCCTTATTAACGTGGACGCCAAGCTCCTGGCCAAAGTGTTGGCCAGGAGACTTAATGCAGTCATAACAGCTCTAGTACACCCGGACCAAATGGGGTTCATGCCGGGGAGGGGAACGGATATTAACATCCGACGGCTTTTCACTCATATGGATAGGGCACAGGCAGACTCGGCGGGAGTGGTGGTCTCCCTAGATGCCGAGAAGGCCTTCGATTCAGTAGAGTGGGAATCTCTATGGGAGGTCCTATCTAAATTTGGTTTCGGACCGAAATTTCTAACATGGCTGCGGATGCTTTACGCCAGCCCCAAAGCGAGGGTCCGTACAAACGGAATTCTCTCTGAAACCTTCCCCCTGGGAAGGGGTACCAGCCAGGGCTGCCCTCTGTCGCCGGGGCTTTTCGCCTTGGCGATAGAACCTCTCGCCATCGCTTTGAGGGCGGATGTGGTAGTGAAGGGCATTTCTGTAGGCACAATTGAAGAGAAAGTGTCCCTATATGCGGACGACACCCTGCTTTACCTAGCTGACACCGACCAGTCACTGCAGAGGGCCCTGGTCCTGTTCGAAAACTTTGCTCAGTTCTCAGGGGTTTGTATAAACTGGGACAAGTCGGTCCTGTTCCCACTCCATCCCCTGCTTCCTAGGGTGGACACGGCCACCCCACTACAATGGGTAGAGGAGTTCACCTATTTAGGCATCAAAATAAGTAACACCACTCATGAGTTCTTGGAAAAAAACGTGCAACCTCTTATCTCCCAACTTACAGTAAAGTGCACGGCCTGGCGCACCCTTCCTCTCACCCCCGTGGGTAGAATTAATTTGCTTAAAATGGTGTTTCTTCCAAAATTTCTTTATTTTTTTCGTAATACACCCACCCATATACCTAGGTCCTTCTTTAGACGCTTGGAGGGGATCCTGAGTTCTTTTATCTGGGCCGGGAGGACACCTAGAGTGGCGAAGAGGGTGCTCTACCTTCCTCTTTCGGGGGGGGGGGGACTTGCCCTTCCAAATTTTTTGATATACTATTGGGCAGCAGTCCTGGTGACGGTGCGCTGGTGGTTCTCCCAGCCCAGACAGAACCCTGCTGTTAGACTTGAGGCGGCCATCTTGGGCTCTTATGCGGCTCTGTCAAATCTAGTCTATAGGGGTCCTAAAGCTCCTTACCATTTGACGACCCCAATGAAAACCACCATTAAGGTATGGGGGGAAGCTAGGGCAATATATGCAGAGCCGAATCGCATATCCCCACACACTCCGCTTTGGGGCAACCCCGCCCTCCCGCACCTCTGCGAAATCCCAGACCCCTCTCAATGGGCTAGGCAAGGAATCACCACCCTAAAACATATTATAGCCAATGGTAAGCTTATGCCCTTTCAGGACATTAAAAGGCAGTATTCCCTACCTCAAACTTTTGAGTTCAAATATTGGCAATTGAGACACGCAATGAGGGCACAATTTCCAGACAGGCTGACTCTTGAACCGGACTCTGTGGAGAGACTTCTGACTTCGGGCGTGATGGGGAAGCCCTTGTCCTCACTGTACCTATATCTGACGGTGGCTCACGACGTTAAGCCCACTCGCACATTTGATAAATGGAGGGAGGATATCCCGGAGTTGGGAGACGACGAGTGGGAGGAATGTGTGTCGACCTATATTCCAACAGTGATAGCGGCCAAGGACAGGTTCATACAGCTGAAGTTTCTCCACAGGGCCTACTTTACTCCGCATAGGATGGCTAGAATCTACCCTCATATTGACCCTTTGTGTCCCCGGTGCAGAACCGAAGAGGGTACATTCTGGCACATGGTGTGGGACTGCCCGAAGCTCAGACCTTACTGGGAGGGAGTGATGGAGGAGCTTAACGACATTTGGGACCTCAGGTTGACACTTGACCCTAAGCTGCTTCTGTTGAGCTATCTAGTAGACGTGGAGGGGGACAGATACACCAAACTCTCTATTACGCTCCTGTTATTTTACGCTAGGAGGGAGATCATGCTGCATTGGAAGTCGGCTGAGCCCCCTACCCTTAGATCCTGGAAGAAGGCGGTGGACTCGGTGTTGCCACTGTACAAACTTACCTACGAGAGTAGGCAGTGTCCGGCTAAATATGACAGGGTTTGGTCGGCCTGGCTGGCGGCACGTGGTTGAGGACCCGGGAGTGGGGGACCTACTGATGGAATTCCCCCCTCGCGGAAGGGACGTTGTCCCCCATCGGACACGGGACGCGGTTGGGTCATCTTGAAGGAAGATAGTCCGTATCTGCCGAGCTTCTTCGGAACACGCCGGCCTTCCGGGCGGCGGGGCATATGCGATCGGCTGATCCTCAGGGTTGGAGGGAGAAGGGAATGTTCTTAGATCCCACTGAACAATACAGATAGGAAATGGGTAGGGATGGTTTAGAGTGAGATTTATAACGAGGTAGTGGTTCTGGAGGGATAATGTAAATCAGATACCTTATGTTGTATTAGAATTGTACATTAACGGAGTCTAGTTAACTCATTACTTCTAAGATGCATTCCTGAGATGATGTAGTGTTGAAAGAATGTTATACATTATGTTGTAAGGATTGAGACACCCATGTCAAGCACTGACGATTTCTTTGTAATGCTGATTTGTTTATTTAAAAAATAAAAACCTTTACTGTTAAAAAAAAAAAATAACAAAGCCATGTGATCACCACGTGAGCTCTGACTTGGTTATCAAAAGGCTCTTTTGATGAACAAAGCTACTTACCCGCTATCACTTTGTTTATAAAGCCATTTGAGTGGCAGATGCCATGTCAGTGACATGTGCTACTATACATATCTTACTAAGTGCACTTAGAAGGAGAACAGTCCACAGAACACTGCACAGAATTAGGACCATATGTGCATCTACACAAGCATGTGCACATGAGCTAAAGCTTGCTGCTTATTCTCATGAGTGTGAGCATGCATGTTTGGATGGACATTACTGAGTGGTCATCAGCTCCTTTTGCCTGTGACTTGATCCCCTGTGTACATCCATATACTGACCCAGCTTGTTAACTCTTGCTTGTTCCTGAACCCCTGTTGCTGACTTCGACTTGTGACCTGCCTGCTGTTTTGGTATCTCCTCTGCTTACCCAATACTGACCTTGGCCTGGCTCTGACTCCGCTCCTGGTTCCCGATTCTGTATTTCTGTTGCCCGATTGTTCCCAACTCCTGTCTGCCTAACCACACACCCGAGATCCTGCATCTGCCGGCTGCCAGCTTGCATGCTGCAACGTCTTCAGATTCTCATCTGCAACCAGATCTCCTGACCCAGATCTCTTACAGGCACCTATGCCACTCTGCACCCTGTTATACCTTGTCATCAACCCCAGGGGAAGCGGGACAAGAGGTGTAAGGTAAGCCCTCTCATCAGCTTAGCCTCAACCAGGTACTTGAAACAGCTCTTGTTAACAATAGTGAAAGTATTATTTAAAAAATATATTATTGGTCCTTTTTTGTCCATTTTTGTGAAAAGTTAGGGTTAATATTAGGATTCCTCTGTTTCTAGTATTTAATATCATGTTCTCCACTAACAAGGAGCCCATTTGTGGCTCAAGAACAGGTTAGATGAAAGGAGAATTTTGAACTCTCATGCCGCGTACACACGGTCCTACTTTTCGTCTACAAAAGTCCAACGGACGCTGATGGACTAAAGCTGGCTGGTAATCCGATCGTGTGTGGGCTTCTCCGGACTTTCAACTGACTTTTTTAGCCTCAAATCCGACGTACTTTAGATTTGAAACATGTTTTAAAACTTTACTTCGTAACTACGACGGACCCCGAAATCCGCTCGTCTGTGTGCTAGTCCGACGGACAAAAAGCCACGCTAGGGCACCTATTGGCTACTGGCTATGAACTTCCTTATTTTAGTCCGGTGTACGTCATCACGTACGAATCCGTTAGACTTTTGTGTGGTCGTGTGTAGGCAAGTCCGTTCGTTAGAAAGTAGGCCGCAAGTCCGCCGCAAGTCCACCGAAAGTCTGCCGGAAGTCTGTCGGACAGGCTGTCCGACTTTTGTAGACGAAAAGTACGACCGTGTGTACGCGGCATCAGGGATACTTTTAAAGCCTACCCAACTAAAGAAAAACCTCTAAAACCACCTTATTATCTCCTACACCACTGGCTGTAATGCATTTCAGGGAACAGTGGTGATATTTTACTGACATGTCCTGATTTTTCCAATATGCTAAATTTGTGCTAATCAATAATGTAGAATGATAATTTAGGAGTGTCAATTGTCTGGTTTATTAGTGTGTGTAGCTCGTAACCCCGCAGGAGTCACTTGGAATGATGGTCTCTCTGCTCTATGCCACGACTCTGTAAACCGTTCTGTTCTGATCTGACAAACAAGATATTTGGGGGGCACACCCTAAAAGATGCATTAAAGATGGTGCAGCCATAAGACCATACAACAGAGCAAAATATTACAGCGCACACATGCAAAAAAGACATTTACCTCCTGCAAGGCTTATTTAAAACACCTAGACATTTTCAAAAAGCATTATCAAAAAAAATGGGGATTTGGTAACACCATATTGCTATATGGTGCTTAAGCCCACTTACTGCCACAAAGTACCCCATGATTAGTGGGTCCTACACTATCTATAGACTGGGAGATCCTGCATCTCTGAACCATGGGAGCAATACACTCCTCTATATGGGAGAACTTGAGGTCTCCACCCATGACACAGGTGGACTCTAATGAGAGGCACTTGATGAGGGAGTGGGGTGCTCCTCACCCAAAAGGATTTGGTCAGAATCCATACAATAGATAAACAAGATATTTGGGGGGCACACCCTAAAAAATGCATTAAAGATGGTGCAGCCATAAGACCATAGAACAGAGCAAAATATTACAGCGCACACAATCAAAATTACATTTACCTCCTGCAAGGCTTATTTAAAACACCTAGACATTTTCAAAAAGCATTATAAAAAAATATGGGGATTTGGTCACACTGTATTGCTATATGGTGCTTAAGCCCACTTACTGCGACAAAGTACCCCATGATTAGTGGGTCCTACACTATCCATAGACTGGGAGATCCTGCATCTCTGAACCATGGGAGCCATACACTTCTCTATATGGGAGAACTGAGGTCTCCACCCATGACCTTATGGCTGCACCATCTTTAATGCATCTTTTACAGTGTGCCCCCCCCCAAATATCTTGTTTGTCTATTGTATAGATTCTGACCAAATCCTTTGGGGTGAGGAGCACCCCACTCCCTCATCAAGTGCCTCTCATTAGAGTCCACCTGTGTCATGGGTGGAGACCTCAAGTTCTCCCATATAGAGGAGTGTATTGCTCCCATGGTTCAGAGAAGCAGGATCTCCCAGTCTATGGATAGTGTAGCACCCACTAATCATGGGGTACTTTGTCACAGTAAGTGGGCTTAAGCACCATTATAGCAATATGGTGTGACCAAATCCCCATATTTTTTGATAATGCTTTTTGAAAATGTCTAGGTGTTTTAAATAAGCCTTGCAGGAGGTAAATGTGCACTGTAATATTTTGCTCCGTTCTGATCTGACACACCTGGTTATATAATAGCGTTCTACAAGAACCTACAGTCTATTAGCTCAGGTATTAGAACGCCACCCACAACTATTGACACATAGAAAATAAATGTCAGGCTATTAAATTGTAAATAAAGTAAGTACGGTATATTGTCAAAACGGTAATGTAAATGGCAATGCGCCAGCATCAATGACCAGGTAAAGACTCTATTAAATTCCAGTAAAGTAAATGATGTGAACACCAGGCTACGATATGGGAGTTAACCTAGACTACAACAATACTGAACTAAGTTTCCGTGATATGCACAGCCCTGATAAAAAATGGCATGCACAGTGAAAGTATAAATGGCAATGAACAATCTCACAGTGACTCTCTGCAGCAGCTGATCAAGAAAAGTGTTTCTGTGTACACTCTGTGTATATACCCCTGGACTTCTGTATATGTAGGCTTTCCTAGGTGGGGTACCCCTGAGCAGTGTTTGTATAGTAGTTGGCGCCTTATTTGCAAACTTTAAGCCAGCTAACTTTGGGGCCTGTCTGTACGGTGGTGCACAAATTATCATCTCTTTTAGACGTGCAGTGAATTACCGTACTTTTGGGCTGTTAGGCAAAGGGCCGTCTCTGGTTGTATTGGATCACTAACAGTGTGAAACAAGCACAGCTGAATGCACTCACCAGTCCTGCTACACAACCAACCTTGTCCTAAACGCTTGGCAGTCTGCTGTCCTCAGGAACCCAGCCACAGTAACTTAGTCTTCGCCATCAGGACATTTAGGTTCAGCTCCAGCTCTCTGGTCCTTGTTAGTTCTGTCTGGGGTAGGCACAGAAACACAAAGGCAAGAGGTCTGTACTGCTCCGGTAACGAGCAGCAAGAAACTGTTAGTGCCTATTCACAATGGAACGCGGTGTGAGAAACCCGCGTTCTGTGCACGTTTCCCACACTTTGTTCCGAACACACTGGGTGTGCTATCTGCTGCGGGTGTCAATAGATTCCTAACGACACCCCTCCACCAGCCTGCAATTCAGTGAGGGGATGCACTGGAAACCTTCACTGCCATTGTGCTATTTGCTGGGTGTCCAGTGAGCCCTGTGCCTTTAAGGAGGGATGGGCTCCCTTTAGGCATACCCGTCCTCAATCCATCCATCCATTATTATACTGTATATGTGCTTGGAGGCTCTCAAAATTTTAGAGTTAGGACTGCAGGTAATACTGGGGCGCCTTGTCGCAGCCTCTGCAGCTTACGCATGCATTTGCAAATGTGTGCAAACGAAACCCCTGTTTTTACCGTGAACTGTTAGATAGGACAATTTGGTTTGTTGCAGGCTGGGTGGTAAGTTGAGCTGGGAATTTCTATTTGTTTTTGTTTGACGTTATTTTATTGAGTAAAGGTCTTCTTTAACTGCAGCAGAGAAAAATTAGGTCTCCTGCTCGATCAGACAGGGCTGTGCTGTATGTCAGAGCTGTGCCAAATCCTTTGGTAGGTTAAACAGCTCCAAAAATTGTTTTATATAAAAGGTGCAAATTCCTGTTGATCTCCTTTTAAGGAATGTTTCATATTCACTTGGCTAAGCAGGCAGTGTTCCAAACACACTATTGTCAAGGAAGGGGATTACAAACTACCAGCTACCTCTCACTGAGAACAGAATCTTGGGAAAAGCCCTTTATGCCCTCTTTCTGTGTCTCTACTTTCCTCTTTATGAAACCTAAAGGCAACCAAACACTATACAATAGGATTGTACAATCTCCATTTAGATCTACTATCAACTATGTAGTACTAGGACCTGCACAGGGGCGGATCCAGGGGGGGGGGCAACAGGGCAATTGCCCCCTCCGAGAAATTCATGATTGGCAGGCCAGTCAGTGAATGAGTGAGCGGGCGGGAGCCGGAGGACGAGTGTGCGGGTTAAGGAGCGGGCGGGTCAGTCAGCGGGGGTCGGCAGGTGAGAGAGAGCCTGAGCGGCAGGTCGGCGGATGAGTGAGGGGGGTTGACAGGTGAGTCTGCGGGTGTTCAGGAACAACAGGACAGACATTGAGAGAGGGGGCGGTCTGGTCCGCAGGTGAGCGGAGAAACTGGCCAGTCCAGAGATGTTGCTTGTGACATCATCTGGGATGGACAAGAAGAGAGGAGGAGGAGGGGCCGCCGGGGGGAGCAGCAGCAGCGTGACATGAGAGAGAACTTACTACAGAGGCTGCCTGCGCTACTCTGCATGTGAAGAAAATAAGTAAACGCTGTGCCTTTATTGTACCCTATGAGCCCTGAATGTGCCCTGATGTGCCCTGAATTTATCCCATGTGCCCTGGTTGTACCCCATGTGCCCTAAATGTGCCCTGAATGTACCCCATGTGCCCTGAATGTGCCCTGATGTACCCCATGTGCCTGATGTGCCCTGAATGTGCCCTAATGTACCCTGATGTACCCCATGTGCCCTGATGTACCCCATGTGCCTGATGTGCCCTGAATGTGCCCTGATGTAACCTGATGTACCCCATGTGCCTGATGTGCCCTGAATGTGCCCTGATGTGCCCTGAATTTATCCCATGTGCCTTGATTGTACCCCATGTGCCCTGAATGTGCTCTGAATGTACCCCATGTGCCCTGATGTGCCCTGAATGTGCCCTGATGTACCCTGATGTACCCCATGTGCCTGATGTGCCATCAATGTGCCCTGATGTGCCCTGAATTTATCCCATGTGCCCTGATTGTACCCCATGTGCCCTGAATGTGCCCTGATGTACCCTGATGTGCCCTGAATGTGCCCTGATGTACCCTGATGTGCCCTGAATGTGCCCTGATGTACCCCATATGCCCTGAATGTGCCCTGATGTACCCTGATGTACCCTGATGTACCCCATGTGCCCTAATGTGCCCTGATGTGCCCTGAATGTGCCCTGATGTACCCCATGTGCCTGATGTGCCCTGATGTACCCCATGTGCCTGATGTGCCCTGAATGTGCCCTGAATGTGCCCTGATGTACCCCATGTGCCCTGATGTGCCCTGATGTACCCCATGTGCCTGATGTGCCCTGATGTACCCCATGTGCCTGATGTGCCCTGAATGTGCCCCATGTGCAAGTGACAGTCAACAACATGTGGCAGGTGACGTGGCAAGTGACAATCAGCATCTGGCGGCAGGCAAGTGACAATCCGCAGCTTGTGGCAGGGACGTGGCAAGTGATAAGCTGCATCTGAAGGCAGGTCGACGTAAAAAGTGACACACTCGGGGCTCCCACTGATTCTGCATTATGGTGAGTTGAACCATTTCATTTTATGTTAAATGTAATAATAGAAACAACCATGGTGCCGTGATGATGAAAGCGCCAACACCAGCCATTACCCCGATAAATTGCCCACAAAAAAACATATTTTCTGGCAGTGCCCCTCCCGAGACTAGACTCTGGATCCGCCCCTGGCCATGCATGGTTTGATACTGACTGAACTGAGTGTTTAGGTGTGTCCTCATATTACATCGTTTTGGTAAATATAAAGTAGATTATACAGAAATTGCACGGTCAGATTGTATAGTGTGTGGGCAGCTTCAGAGTAATCCCCTGCCCTCCAGGTCCTCAGGATGTGCATTCAGTGCCTGTGGCTCTCAGCCGAACCTCTGCTCAGATATTATAAACTCCTCGGTATTTTTGTACACGAAGCCCGCTCCGCTTTCAACGCTTTGACTACTTAATGACGGTTAATGTCGGATCAGCGAGGCAGAAAATAGCCGAGAAAATGACTGAAAATTCCGTCAGGAATTACAGATATGGTGGGTGGATAATGGTGGGTTTATGGCTGTCATTTCCTCCGTCGGAATGGGTTGCAGACCCCCCCCCCCTCCTGGCACCGGGTGATAGAAAGGCACCTGCCATGGGGCTGGGCACGGCGCAAAGCTCGCCACTTTTCCGCATGGCTCGCAGGGTCCCCCGGGGCCAGCCTCGTGCTGATTTTATGGCACCATCCAATTAGAGGAAAGTGTCTGAACACAAAAGAGCAGGGGTGGAAGCCACGAAGAAAATGGTTATTAGCTCTAGAGCGGTAATTGTGCCATTTACTGTACTGTCCTGCCAACTCTATAAACTGGCATCGCTCGGCCTCGCCTCCAGATAGCGAGTGAGTGGAAGACCGTTACTTCTTATATGGCCGGGCGCTGGAAGAATAAACTTAACCAAGAAAGGTCATTCTGATGTTAAAGGGGTAGTTCACGTTTTTTACTGTGCTGAGCCAGAAAAAACACTCAGTAATGCTGTTAAAGTCAGTCTGCGGCCAAAACTGAAAATAAAACCTTGAATAACACATGGAGAACACCTCCTTGATGGTACAGGGGTTCCACTTCTTATCAATACATAGCTTAAAAGCCTCCCCACCCACTGATACCTACCTTTGCTGAGTAAATCCATTCTCAAAAACACCCTGTACCTGTCAGGGTGGCATTACAAGATGGCTGCACATGCGCGCCAAGGCACATGACAAAGATAAATTGCAGCAGGTTCCATATATGCATGCACATTTGTCATAACATGCCAATTTAGATGTGCAAGCTAATGCACACAGGCAGGTTGCATAGGCATATGTATGTGCGGGCACATGGGCAAGTGCCCATTATCAGTTTTGGTGCCAATTTGCCAGGACCTTCTTCAACTGTTACTCTGCAACCTGAACCTGTTTCTTAGATTTTCCTTCCTGTTGCTGACCCGGCCCTGCCCTTGGACCTCAGCTAGTTCCTGACTACAGCTAGTCTCTGCTGATTCTTGGCTTAACCTTGGCTACTTCTTGACAATGGCTTGATCCTGTTGATTGCCAGTTTTGACCTGGGATAGACCATGACTATGGCTTGTCTTTGCTGATTACTGGCTTGCACTTGGCTAGTTCCTGACCACACCTTATTCCTGATAATTCTTGGTTTTGACCTCAGCTAGACCTTGACTACAGCTTGTCTCTGCTTATTTCCCAGCTTGACCTTGGCTAGTTCATGACTGTGGCTTGTCTCTGCTGATTCCTGGCTTGACCTCGGCTAGTTCCTGACCATGACTTTTTCCTGCTGATTTCCAGTTTTTGACTTGGCTAGACCTTGACTATGGCTCACCGCTGCTGATTTTCTGGTGTGGCCTTGGCTTGTCTCCTGACCACCAATCTGTCTGATACAGTACCTACTGTATGTCTTCTCAGTTGCTGACCACCACTTGTCCAAACCACGCTTTTAGCCTGCTGTGTGTTTCTGTGTTACAGCTAACTGGTTCACATGAGCATCTCACAGACAAACCTGCCTAATGAAGGAAGCCTCTCTGGACTGCAGTCCTAGTACCCTTGCCACGTTGTGCTTTCTCACTCCCTGTGCTCCATTTTAGAGTGTTTGACAAGAGGTATAAGAGAAGTTCACTAGTCATCTTTGCCTCCAACCAGGTACTTAGTGCTTTCCTTTGTGGAACTGTTGATAATGTCACATGTTGTGAATGATCTGATTTGGAGCCTCAGAGTCCTCATCTCTTTTAGTTCCACTGCAGTGTTACAGCCCCTTGCATAACACCCACATACACTGATGTCACTTCAGGACATCAGAGAGCAACCACATACACTGATGTCACCCCAGGACCTCGGAGAGGGTCCACATACACTGATGTCACCCCAGGACCTCGGAGAGGGTCCACATACACTGATGTCACCCCAGGACCTCGGAGAGGGTCCACATACACTGATGTCACCCCAGGACCTCGGAGAGGGTCCACATACACTGATGTCACCCCAGGACCTTGAAGAGGGACTACATACACTGATATTACTTCAAGATCTTGTAGAACGGCCACATACACCAATGTCACTTCAGGACCTTAGGAGAGCAATCACATAAACTTATGTCACCTCAGGACCTCAGAGAGTGACCACATACATTGATGTCACTTCAGGACCTCGGAGAGGGACCACATACACTGATGTCACTTCAGGACCTCGGAGAGTGACCACATACACTGATGTCACCCCAGGACCTCGGAGAGGGACCACATACACTGATGTCACTTCAGGACCTTGGAGAGTGACCACATACACTGATGTCACTTCAGGACCTCGGAGAGTGACCACATACACTGATGTCACCCCAGGACCTCGGAGAGGGACCACATACACTGATGTCACTTCAGGACCTTGGAGAGTGACCACATACACTGATGTCACTTCAGGACCTCGGAGAGTGACCACATACACTGATGTCACCCCAGGACCTCGGAGAGGGACCACATACACTGATGTCACTTCAGGATCTTGTAGAATGATCACATACACCGATGTCACTTCAGGACCTAGGAGAATGGCCACATACACTAATGTGACTTCAGGACCTAGGAGAACGGCCACATACACTTATGTCACCTCAGGACCTCGGAGAGTGACCACATACACTGATGTCACTTCAGGACCTAGGAGAGTGACCACATACACTTATGTCATCTCAGGACCTCGAGAGAGTGACCACATACATTGATGTCACTTCAGGACTCGTAAAATGACCACATACACTGGTGTCAGTTCAGAACCTCGGAGAGGGACCACATACACTGATGTCACTTCAGGATCTTGTAGAATGATCACATACACCGATGTCACTTCAGGAACCTAGGAGAACGGCCACATACACTTATGTCACCTCAGGACCTCGGAGAGGGACCACAAACATTGATGTCACTTCAGGACCTTGGAGAGCAACCACATACACTGATGTCACTTCAGGACCTCGTAAAACGACCACATACACTGATGTCGGTTCAGGACCTCGGAGAGAGACCACATACACTGATGTCACTTCAGGACCTCGGAGAGGGACCACATACACTGATGTCACTTCAGGACCTCGGAGAGGGACCACATACACTGATGTCGGTTCAGGACCTCGGAGAGGGACCACATACACTGATGTCACTTCAGGACCTCGGAGAGGGACCACATACACTGATGTCACTTCAGGACCTCGGAGAGGGACCACATACACTGATGTCGGTTCAGGACCTCGGAGAGGGACCACATAAACTGATGTCACTTCAGGACCTCGGAGAGCTCTGCTGCTTCTCACAATGGCCCTTTTTTTAAATGGAACTGAGCGGAATCTTTTTAAAAGTATTTAAGCAGGAAGTCTGGAGTTTTCTCATCTCCTTTATAGATGGTGGAAGTATTCAGAACATGTTATGGTTCTGTGTTAGTCATTATACAATACTGCATCTGAAACCCACTTATCTATACACAGCAAAGTCAGTTTCCCCAGCTAATCCAGCCTGTATGGGAACCCCCACTCCTCCAGACTGGCATCCACACATCAAGGCGATTTTTGATATTTGCATAACTCCTCCCAAGAGCCAGCCCACTGCTTGCGTCATAGTCTTTGGGCTCTTAGGAGAAGTACTGAGGCAGGCTGCTGTGATGTTTTAAAGAAGTTATGTACCGCACCCTGCCGGCCCCTCCCAGGTGCCAGGATCTGACCGCATTGCATAGAGAAGCACAGAGACCCAGTGATGACATCACAGGATCTAAAATAATGTATGTTTATTTTAAAAATGTAATTAGCATATTGATGAGGGGGAAAAGAAGGAAACAGGGAGAGCGAAATATCCCAGGTCTGTGTTTTTCCCCTCCACTTCCAGTCCAAGAGACCATAAGGAATTCTCTCCAAAGTGAGGTGATATCCCCTCTTAGACAGTTGTCTGTGTCCCCGTTGGAAGATTTCCTCTCACCCAATGGTCCCCTGAGTGACCAATTTTGGTTTTTCCATTATTTTCTGTACTGGAGACAATGGCCATTAGAACTAATAGAATGGGAGAGTCTCCCCAGCAGGAACAAAGACAGCAATAACAACCTGACAGAGATTCTAACCCCTCCACATTCTATTCAAAATGGAAAAAAGTTTGGGTTTTAAATACACTTTAATATGGTTAAAGCTGAACTCCAGGCATATATAACAGGTTCAAATTATAGCAGCTGTGTACAGCGGGTATATATAAAAGAATCACCCCCCTTTAAAATAATCACATTTTGTTGCTTTGCAGTCTAACATGAAGACAGATACAGTTTTTGTTTTATCCACTTGTATTTACTTGTGACTTAGAACATCGAAGTGTAAGATATACAGTGCCTTGAAAAAGTATTCATACCCCTTGCAATTTTCCGCATTTTGTCATGTTACAACCAAAAACCTAAATATATTTTATTGGGATTTTATGTGATAGACCAACACAATGTGGCACATAATTGTGAAGAGGAAGGAAAATGATAAACGTTTTTCAAAATAAATATGTGAAAAGTGTGGTGTACATTTGTATGGCGCCCCCCTGAGTCAATACTTTGTAGAACCGCCTTTCACTGCAATTACAGCTGCAAGTCTTTTTGGGGATGTCTCTACCAGCTTTGCACATCTAGAGAGGGACAATTTTTCCCATTCTTCTTTGTAAAATATCTCAAGCTCTGTCAGATTGGATGGAGAGTGTCTGTGAACAGCAATTTTCATGTCTTGCCACAGATTCTCAATTGGATTTAGGTCTGGACTTTGACTGGGCCATTCTAACACATGAATATGCTTTGATCTAAACCATTCCATTGTAGCTCTGGCTGTATGTTTAGGGTCGTTGTCCTGCTGGAAGGTGAACCTCCGCCCCAGTCTCAAGTCTTTTGCAGACTCTAACAGGTTTTCTTCTAAGATTGCCCTGTATTTGGCTCCATCCATCTTCCCATCAACCCTGACCAGCTTCCTTGTCCCTGCTGAAGAAAAGCATCCCCACAATATGACGCTGCCACCACCATGTTTCACAGTGGGGATGGTTGGTGTGTTCAGGGTGATGTGCAGTGTTAGTTTTCTGCCACACATTACGTTTGCTTTTAGGCCAAAAAGTTGAATTTTGGTCTCTTCTGACGAGAGCACCTTCTTCACATGTTTGCTGTGTCCCCCACATGGCTTCTCACAAACTGCAAACAGGACTTCTTATGACTTTCTTTCATCAATGTCTTTCTTCTTGTCACTCTTCCATAAAGACCAGATTTGTGGGGGCGTGGCCTGACCTGACACGAAGATGGCTGCTTAATTCCACAGCTCCTGCCACCTCACGACCTGACATCAGCCTACAGGAGGTTCACCAGCACGATACCTACCTCTTACTATGGGGACCGCTTCCAGGAACACTTCAGCCTCACGTTCCCGTTCACCGAGGGAGCACACGGGACACAATATTCCCGAAATGTTCAGGACGGGCAGAGGTAACATGGCGCCCTCCCGTCACAGTTCCTCACAGGCCGCATCTTCCTCCCCAATAGGAGATCCATCCCTCACTACTCCCGTCAGCGTAACAAGAGTCATCACAACGGAGGAACAACCCCACCACCAGCTCAACATAAACGATCTACGGATGATCGCAAATGATATCAAAGATACTCTCTCTGCTGCCATCTCGGAACTTCGTCTAGATATTCGCGCCCTGTCTGACAGAGTTACGGCGACGGAACACATAGCCGAACAACATGATCTGCAACTACGCAAAACAACCCGACATGTAGATACCCATACCCTGCAAATGAGAGAAATGCAGAGACACCTCGAGGATCTCGATAATCGGGGCAGAAGACGGAATCTGAGGGTCAGGGGTCTCCCTGAAGCCATAGAAGGAGATCAACTTATCCCCTCTGTTACGAGCCTGTTCAATGGCATCTTACACAGACCCCTTCAGACGCCAGTGGAATATGAAAGAATCCACCGTGCTTTGAGACCCAAGGGAAGAGACACTGATCCGCCCAGGGACATCATTTGCTGCCTGTCTGACTATAAGGTCAAAGAAGAAATTCTTAGGCAGGCTAGAAGTATCCCGCAGCTCATACACGAGGGGAAGAACATCCAGATTTTCCAAGACCTGTCCGGCATAACCCTCCAACACCGCAGGGACCTGAAACCCCTGCTAGACATCCTCCGCACTAATGGCATCACCTATAAATGGAAGTATCCTTTTTGCCTGGCTGCCACCTCGCACGGCCGCACAGCCTTCCTAAAAGTGCCTGAAGACCTTCCTTTCTTCTGCGAGGCGTTAAACATCCCAAATGTAGAAGTGCCCAATTGGTACGCAGAATTCCGTCGCTCGGCCGTGAGGAGGGAACAACAACCTACAGATGCCATGGACGCTACCAATTCAGGCCACAGAAGGAGAAGATCACCCTCCGCCACAGCGTACCGAGGAACACACAACTCTCGCCACCGCAACTCTGACACCATCGAATCACCATCATCACGGAGAGCCAGACGAGACCGCTAGAGTTACAGAGAAGTTATCTATGTCACAGCATTCCACTTTTTATATTAGGCCCCGTTAGGCCACACTTGTTCTTTATTTTTTCTTCAACTAAGCTGTTTCAGTTACTGGACACATTGTTCAAATGCCCACACTAATAACTACTCCACTAACTAGCACTGTATGCAGAGATCAACCGTACTCGGAGCGCGGACACTAACGAGAACGGGCCTAATCTCCTCACACGGCGCTGCCTTCTTGCGGCTCCACTGCACTAGCAGCAAACTACAATTCCCATACTGCCTCAGGAACCAGAGCCGGACACACGTACTTCCCTACGTACTAGACGCGACACTCTTCGCATGTTGGCTTACGTCATCGTTGCCCTCAGCACAGGAAGAACGCTCCAGGCGCAATGTGGATACAGGAGACGCCTAACTACACTCAACGAGACCCGCAATCTAAACCGCAGCTCACTCACAGACGAACGTCACACAGGATTAGCACGGCGCACCTCCTGAACGGTAATCGCACCGGACGTCAGAGGATATATGGCTCCATACGAGTCCCCCCATCTACTGCCTCGCCTCAGAAGATCATCACACAGACCCCAGAATGCAGAGACACGGTACTCACACCTTTGATGCACTACAGTCCAGCGATACACCTCTAATTTACTTTATGTACATCTGCTTGAAGGTTGATGACAGACTTTCTCCTTACCATTCTTACTGCAGTTACCACAGAACTTCATAGCGGTAGCAGCAAAGGGATCATCACAGTCCTGGTACTTCCATGCATACATCCTAGACTGTCTCCCAGGTTACAATAACCGCCTTAGGATATGCCATTTATATGCAAATACAATATGACTTGGGTCCTCCCCCCGCGTGGGTTAAACCACGGAGGGGAATACCCAACACAAAATAGGATGCTATATTACATTGTCCTATGCTTGGCACGGTCTTAGGCACCAGACCTTTATAAACGGGCAAGTCCACAAAACACATTTAAGGATGATTTAGTGATGCGCATGGATTATGTGTAGGTTGTTACGTTGTATCTCAGGTTTTAGTTTACTAGATAAAATGTTAGAATACATTCACAACCGCAGTAAACACGGAGCGGTGGGGTAAATTCGGATTCACACCGGGGACTCTCCACCATATACATGTCCCGATATGGTGATCACTCCAAAAGGTTGTGTCTGTCTCAGGTAAAGTATGAAACCGAAAACTGCACTCACAAAACGCTCCCCTACAAGAGTGGTTACTGTGATTATAGGAGTTAACTGGCTGGTTATATATTTCTCCTCATGCTCCCACAAGCTTACACAATAATGCTGTGCACATACGTCATACTGACTTGTTTACCACCCCTCCCACCAACCCTTCTACATGGTCAAGGGATGGCAGGACACCCACCACTCACATAGATCCTACTACTATCTCGTGTCAAGCTGTTACCAACCCCCACACAGTAACGGTACAGTGTGGTGGCCTACCTAACGTGGGCTTAACACTGCACCTACGCTGTACACTACCGATCTCTTTTCTTGATCCGAGGACACCGGGTAGCGACTTACCCAAGGTGACTCATCGGTTAATCCCCAGAGTCATACTCGACATAATATCAACAACCCCCCTCAAGATAGCGAGACTCTAATCAGACCCACCCCTTGCTCCCCTACCTATCCTCTCATACCCCCCCCCCTTACCTGACGGAGGCCATGAACCCCAACAGAACATCAAACGGTGTGGAGCAACCACACACTTCTCTAAATCTCAAATCTATTAATGTCCGCGGTCTGAACATGCCTGAAAAACGCTCCCTTTTGCTATCCTCACTACGCAAATCCAAAACCCATATAGCATTAATCCAGGAAACACATTTTAGAACTGATGCAATACCCAAACTACATAGTAAAAAATTCCCAACGATATACCATGCAACACATACTGAAGCCAAATCAAAAGGGGTATGCATTCTCATTTCTAAAGACTGCCCGTTCCTGGTCTCAGACACATACAGCGACCCACAAGGACGCTTCATTTTCATGAAAGGTACCATACACGGGAAACACATCACAATTGCCAACCTCTACACCCCTAACAAACAGCAAGTATCCTTTTTTCGCAACACGCTACGTTCACTCACGACTTTTAGCTCTGGTACGCTAATCATCGGAGGTGACTTCAACGTACCTCTCAACCCCACGCTCGACACCTCCAATGGCCATTCCTCCCTCACATACAGAGCACTTCGTGCCATAAAAACGCAACTGAATGACCTACTAGTACACGACACCTGGCGCACAATGAACCCTAACGGAAAGGATTATACCTTTTTCTCTCCGCCGCACTCCAAATACTCACGAATAGACTACTTTTTTATCTCCCAAGGGGACCTATCATTAATGAAAAACACTACCATCGAACCAACGGTTCTCTCGGATCACAATCCCATAACTCTGACCCTTCATCTCCCCAACATGTCAGTACGTCAACGTATATGGAGATTGGACAACTCCCTACTTACCGACTCTGACATTTCCAGCAAAATCTCCCTACATCTAACTAACTATTTCAAGGAGAATGAAATAGGTGACACACCACCAGACATAATCTGGGCCGCACATAAATGTGTTATACGAGGCACTCTCATATCACTGGCTGCACACAGGCACAAGCTTAGGCAAGAAAAACTGGTCGAACTGACTACACGTATCTCTAAACTAGAACAAAAACACAAAAAATCCTTAGCATCAGAAGCACTCTTGGAACTCACGCAAGCCAGAACAGAACTTCTAGAAGAATTACATACCAGGATTAAACGCAAATACACATTGCAACAGAAATGCTTCTACGAATTTGGGAACAAATCGGGGAAGCTTCTAGCTAGAGCCTTACAAGCCAAAAAAGCAGCCCACAACATACATACAATCAAAGACCCTACAGGCAAATCATACGTCGATTCGAGTGACATTGCAGACCAATTCGTACACTATTTCTCAGACCTTTACAACTTACACTCCCCTCCACAGTCCAATACACCAGCGGATAGACAGGAAACAATCAAAACATTTCTCGCCCAATATGCCCTCACCCCCCTCACAACGGAAGAATCTGCCTCCCTAGACTCCCCACTGACACCAGAAGAACTTACAATAGCCTTGAAACAAATGAAGGCAGGAAAGAGCCCTGGTCCTGACGGACTCACAGTAGGGTACTATAAATCCTTTTCAGATATTCTAATTCCCCCTCTTGTCAAAGCTCTAAACAATTTTTCTTCAACCAGTACAGCATCGAAGGAGATATTGGAAGCACACATCACGCTCATCCCCAAACCGGGTAAAGACAATACCATGGTCTCGAATTACCGTCCAATATCCCTCCTTAATGTAGACGTTAAAGTATATGCCAAAGCTATCGCCAACCGTCTTCTACCGCTAATTCCCAAACTTATTTCCACAGAACAAGTAGGTTTTGTCCCCGGTAGGGAAGCCCGAGACAACACCACTAAAGCCCTAGACATCCACCACTGGCTAACCACATCTGACACACGAGGCTTCTTCCTGTCCTTGGACGCGGAGAAGGCGTTTGACAGGGTGGCCTGGGATTTTATGGAAGCTACACTACACTCTATCGGCTTACCATCCCAAATGGTCCAGATGATAATGGCTCTCTACTCCACACCCACAGCCAGAATAAGAGTAAATGGTCGCCTGTCGGACGCCTTCTCCGTGTCCAATGGTACACGACAGGGTTGTCCCCTATCTCCCCTACTTTTTATACTCACAATAGAACCTTTACTCCGTAAACTTCGAGACAACCCAAACATCAAAGGGATAGAAATTAATAATAAACAATTTAAAGTAGCGGCATATGCGGACGACATCCTATTATTTCTCACAGACCCAATCACTACTATTCCCAACCTCCTTAAAGACTTCGCAACTTTCAAATTCCTATCGAATCTCCAGATAAATTTCTCCAAATCCAAAGCTCTTAACATTTCCTTACCCGTCGAGACAGTTGCACAATGTAAACAAAACTTCCCATTTGGCTGGGAACCCCAGGCACTCACTTACCTTGGCATTAAAATACCCACAAAATTGACTGAAATCTATCGACTGAACTTCTTGCCCATCCTACGAACTATACAGACAGACCTGCATAAATGGACAGGGGGCCCATTTTCATGGTTTGGAAGGTCAGCTATTTTAAAAATGAATGTATTACCTAGACTGCTCTATTTATTTCAAACTATACCTATTCATATCCCCTCTGCCTTCTTCTCAACACTGAAAAGGCATTGTAGGAATTTCTTATGGTCCTCCAAACAACCCAGACTGAACTGGAATAGATTAACGACCCCCAAACTGCAGGGGGGATTACACGTACCGGACATGGAAAAATACTATTGGGTATGTCACCTTTCCAGAATAGTTGACTGGCACGTTCATAGTACAAACAAAGACTGGGTATATATCGAGAACGCATTCACCCCGATACCACTACAACTTCTGCCATGGATTAATCAAACTAAAGTTCCTAAAACAGCCTCCTCAAACCCACTTATCACCTCCACATTATCTAATTTCAAAGCAGCATGCAAAATGCTCAAGCTGAATCCTAATTCCGGCCCCATGACACCTCTGGAAAATAATCCGGACTTCACCCCAGGCATACGCTCCCTCCACCCCGCAACTGACACAAACAGACCAGGAATCAAGGTACATCAATTGTTTCACCAAAAAACTCTCCTAACGTTCCAAGCCATGACTAGCAAATTTCCAGATTATCATATACCATTCCACAACTACCTACAGATCCGCCATTTCGTCCATAGCCTCAAACCCACTGCAAACCTACATAGGGAACTCACTCCTTTCGAACTTTTATGTAACAATCCTGAACCCCAAAGACACCTCATCTCATCCTTATACACACTCCTCTTTTCAAACAAAGACATCAAAACTGACGAATTAATTAAAAGGTGGGAATATGATCTGCAACTAGATCTCTCTGCCGAAGAATGGAAGCTTGCCCTTTCTCATATACATAAAGGTTCTCTCAACATATCGACTCAGGAGAATAGATATAAAATCTTTTCAAAATGGTATAGAACTCCTGACAGAATCCACAAATTCCACCATAACATCTCTCCACAATGCTGGCGGTGCAACGCGTCAAAAGGGACCCTTCTTCACATATGGTGGGATTGCCCTCTCATTAAAAACTATTGGACCGAAATTCATCACTTAATCACACAGATAACGACATACACCCCGGACTTCACCCCTGCCCAATATCTTCTCCACCACACGTCACTCCCACAACGCACTTATCGAAAATCGTTAGTTCTGCACCTCATCAATGCAGCCAACTCATGTGTTCCTGTACACTGGAGAACCACAACCACCCCCACCACTACTGAATGGATTCAGAGGGTTGATAGAGTGGCGGAAATGGAAAACCTCATCCATCAAGCCTCGGACACACCATCCAAATACAGGAACACCTGGGCGTGTTGGTTCCATTTTAAATCATCCCGTACCCAGACCGATTCCACCAGTCCCTCACCCACCGGTTCAGGTGACCTCTCAAACACACAAACACTTGCATAACTTCCTAGACTTCCACAATATAGACCACTAATCTCCGTCCTCCTTACCTTCCTCGTTTCCTTTCCTCCCCTATAATACATTCCCTAACACTTAATAGGTACACTAGAAACCACACAGTGTCTTGGGGAAAGACCTGAGGTTATACCAATATGCATGGCCAGATCTAACAAGCTCCACACGAGTTTTTTTTTTTTTTTTTTTTTTTTCCTTTACTCCACACGCTGGGCACAGATAGTTCCCCATAGGGGTGCCCAGGGTTAGGAGTGGTACTGCCTAGGCCAGATACATCAGATCCTTCCCCAAACATCATAAGGTATGATACGACAGTATGACACTTTTTCTTGACAATTTTTATCAATCCAATCCTCTCTAACCAACAGAGATAACGGATAGGATATATGCTAACGATTTCTGTTGTTCACATTACTCTATACAATGTACAATATAGACCTTTGTATTTCGTCTGTTAAACCGATTATCTGTTAATCTGTGACATACGCCTTTGTTTCAATTGCTGTACTTTTGTGAAAACTTAATAAAATACTTTTAAAAGAAAAAAAAAAAAAAAAAAAAAAAAAAAAAAGACCAGATTTGTGGAGAACACGACTAATAGTTGTCCTGTGGACAGATTCTCCCACCTGAGTTGTGGATCTCTGCAGCTCCTCCAGAGTTACCATGGACCTCTTGGCTGCTTCTCTGATTAATGTTCTCCTTGCCCGGCCGGTCAGTTTAGGTGGACAGCCATGTCTTGGTAGGTTTGTAGTTGTGCCATACTCTTTCCATTTCTGGATGATGGATTGAACAGAGCTCCATGAGATGTTCAAAGCTTGGGGTATTACTTTTATAACCTAACCCTGCTTTAAACTTCTCCACAACTTTATCCCTGACCTGTCTGGTGTGTTCCTTGGCCTTCATGATGCTGTTTGTTCACTAAGGTTCTCTAACAAACCTCTGAGGGCTTCACAAAACAGCTGTATTTATACTGAGATTAAATTACACACAGCTGGACTCTATTTACTAATTAGGTGACTTCTGAAGGCAATTGGTTCCATTAGATTGTAGTTAGGGGTATCAGAGTCAGGCCTGGTTCACACCTATGCATTTTTCAGTGTGTTTTCAGTTTTGCAGAAACACACTACAGTCCATTTAATAACATGGTTTCCTATGGATGTAGTTCACATCTGTGCATTTTATGGAAAGGGCCAGGGACTTTTTTTCCGGTTTTTGGTTCCATAGACTTCAATGGATCAAAAATGTGTATTGAAAAACACAAAATGCGCCTGGAATATGCAAACTGCATAGGTGTGAACCAGGCTTACAGGGGGCTGAATACAAATGTACCCCACACTTTTCACATATTTATTTGTAAAAAAAAATTGAAAACCATTTATTATTTTACTTCCACTTCACAATTATGTGCCACTTTGTGTTGGTCTATCACATAAAATCAAATTAAATACATTTGCGTTTTTGGTTGTAACATGACAAAATTTGGAAAATTTTAAGGGGTAATGAATACTTTTTCAAAGCACTGTAACACCAACACGTCAGAAAAAAATAAATACATTCAAAAACAGAATCACTGAGTTGGAAAAAGGATCACCCCCTTATGTCAGTATTTTGTTGAACCGCCTTTTGCTTTAATTCCAGCCTTTAGTCTGTTGGGATTTGTCTCTACTAACTTTGCACCTCTAGACTTTGCAATATTTGTCTACTCTTCTTTGCAGAACTGCTCAAGTTTAGTTACATTTGATGGTGACCGTTTGTGGACTGCAGTCTTCAAGTCATTTCACAGATCTTCAATGGGGTTTAAGTCTGGGCTCTGACTAGACCATGCAGGGACATTCTCCTTTTTCTCCTTCAACCATTGTGTGTGGTCATGTTTGCTGTGTGCTTTGGGTCATTCTCATGTTGGAAGGTAAACCTTCTTCCCATTGATAGCTTTCTGGCAGAGGGCAGCAGATTTTCCTCAAGATGGTATTTTGCCCCATCCATTTTCCTTCTATCCTGCCAAGTAGACATGTGCACTGACAAAAAATGTGTTTGTTTTCGTTTCATTAGTTTTTTTGATTTTTTCGAAACTTCGGAAATCCGAAAATTCAGATTTTCAAATTTCTGAACTTCCAAATTTCCGAAATTTCTCATTTCTGAATTTTCGAATTACCGAAGTTTTCCTAATTTTGAATTTCCAAATTTCGAAATTCCGAATTTCAAATTTCCGTAATTTCCGAAATTTTGAATTTCCGAAATTTCTGAATTTCCGAAATTTTAGAATTTCTGAATTTCCGAAATTTTAGAATTTCTGAATTTCCGAAATTTTAGAATTTCTGAATTTCCGAAATTTTAGAATTTCTGAATTTCCGAAATTTTAGAATTTCTGAATTTCCGAAATTTTAGAATTTCTGAATTTCCGAAATTTTAGAATTTCTGAATTTCCGAAATTTCTGAACTTCCAAATTTCCGAAATTTCTAATTTCTGAATTTTCAAAATTTTCCTAATTTTGAATTTCCAAATTTCGAATTTTCAGAAATTTGAAAATTCGGAAATTCGAAATTCGGAATTTCGGAAATTGAAAAATGTTAAAAAACTAATTCGGAACTAAATGAATTACACATGTCTACTCCCAAGTGCTCCAGTCCCTGCTGCAGAGAAACACCCCCATAACAGGATATTACCCCCTCCATAACAGGATATTACCACCCCCATAACCGGATATTACCACCTCCATGCTTTACTGTAGGGATGGTGTTATTTGGATGGTGAGCTGTATTGGATTTTCGCCAGACATATCGTTTGGCGCTGAGGCCAAATAATTCAATTTTAGTCTCATATGACCACCTTAAACGCACCTTTTAAGATTCTGAGGCCACATAGAAGAAGGTGTTCTGGTCAGGTGAGACTAAAATTGCTCTGCAGTGTCCTCTACAGCGGAGCTCAGAGAGGGGGAGGGAGAAACATCACAAGGAGCCAATCAGTTGTGCTCATATGCTAACAAGAAACATGCTGATAGGAGGAGAGAGCAGAGAGATGAGCTCATTTGTCTGCTACTTCTCCTTTTACTGTCCAGTCACAGCCAAGACCTGTAATGCCGCGTACACACGGTCGTACTTTTCGTCTACAAAAGTCGGACAGCCTGTCCGACAGACTTCCGGCAGACTTTCGGTGGACTTGCGGCGGACTTGCGGCCTACTTTCTAACGAACGGACTTGCCTACACACGACCACACAAAAGTCTAACGGATTCGTACGTGATGACGTACACCGGACTAAAATAAGGAAGTTCATAGCCAGTAGCCAATAGGTGCCCTAGCGTGGCTTTTTGTCCGTCGGACTAGCACACAGACGAGCGGATTTCGGGGTCCGTCGTAGTTACGAAGTAAAGTTTTAAAACATGTTTCAAATCTAAAGTACGTCGGATTTGAGGCTAAAAAAGTCAGTTGAAAGTCCGGAGAAGCCCACACACGATCGGATTACCAGCCAGCTTTAGTCCATCAGCGTCCGTTGGACTTTTGTAGACGAAAAGTAGGACCGTGTGTACGCGGCATAAGTGTCACTGAACTGCAGCAGGTAAAAATCAGGTCCCCTTCTGGCTAGACAGGGCTGTGTATATCACCGGACTGGAAGGACAAAAACACAAATCCTTTGGCAGATAAAATGGATCCCCAATAAGTAATTCTTCTGTGTGTTTAGCTGTTTTTTCAAGGGATCAGCTTTAACATTATACAGTATGTGCGTGTTTTATCAATGCAGAGATATAGATAACAGCTGTCCAGAACACTCATGCAAAGCTAAGGGGTTTATCTATAAAAAAAAATTCACAGCCTTCGCACAACCATCATGAACAATCCCCTTAAAGGGGCTGTAAAGGCAGAAGTTTTTTGGGTCGGACTTAATGAAAAGGATTTCCTGGTAGCATTATACAGTAAGAGAAAATGCATCTCGACCTACTATACTCACCTGATCTCCGGTGCTGTCTCCCACAGACTCGCCCATCCAGTAGCGTGGCACTTGATCCTCTTTGTGGTTGAATGATGCCTGGGCACCGGTGCTTCATCCTTCTCTCTGGACTTATAGAAGAATGTTATGGCATTTAGGATCCCCCCTACCACCAGAAGTGAATAAGGGGGACCTGTCACATAAACAAAGCAAAAATACCTGCAAAAAGGCAAAGGTGTGTAAATGTCTTCACAATTCACACAGCTGGCGCAAATAACCCCCGCAATTCGTCTAATATGCAAAAATTTCTATGATCATCAGCTCCATCTAGTGGCTACATTTTCCTGAAATACCTCAATTAGAAAAAATACCACATTATGGCCACTAGATGGAGCTGATGATCATATGATTATCAGTTCCATATAGTGGCCATAATGTGTATAAATGAGGTATTGCAGGAAAATATAGCCACTAGATGGAGCTGATGGTCATCATAATACACATTATGGCCACTAGATGGAGTTATTTCAGGAAAACATAGCCACTAGATCAGTGATGGTGCACCTTGGCATCCCAAATGTTTTGGAACTACATTACACATGATGCTCATGCACTCTGCTGTCTAGTTTAGCATCATGGGAAATGTAGTTCCAAAACATCTGGGGTGCCAAGGTTCGCCATCACTGCACTAGATGGAGCTGATGATCCTATGATCATATGATCATCAGCTCCATAGTGGCTACATTTTCCTGAAATAACTCAATTAGGAAAATACCACATTATGGCCACTAGATGGAACTGATAATCATTTGATTATCAGCTCCATCTTGTGGCCATAATGTGTATAAATGAGGTGTTGCAGGAAAATATAGCCACTAGATGAAGCTGATGATCATCAGCTCCATCTAGTGCAGTGATGGCGAACCTTGGCACCCCAGATGATTTGGAACTGCATTTCCCATGATGCTCAACTAGACAGCAGAGTGCATGAGCATCATGGGTAATGTAGTTCCAAAACATCTGAGGTGCCAAGGTTCGCCATCACTGATCTAGTGGCTATATTTTCCTGAAATAACTCAATTAGGAAAATACCACTTTGTAGCCACTAGGTGGAGCTGATGCTCATATGATTATCAGCTCCATCTAGTGGCCATAATGTGTATAATTGAGGTATTTCACCAAAATATAGCCACTAGATGGAGCTGATGAGCATATGCTAGTGGCTATATTTTCCTGAAAGAACACAATTAGGAAAATACCACATTATGGCCACTAGAATAGTGACTAGAATATGGAGCTGATGATCAGATGATCAGCTCCATCTAGTGGCTATATTTTCCTGAAATAACTCATTTATACACATTATGGCCACTAGATGGAGCTGATGATCATATGATTATCAGCTCCATCTAGTGGCCATAATGTGTATAAATGAGGTATTTCAGGAAAATATAGCCACTAGATCAGTGGTTCTCAACTCCTGTCCTCAGGGCCCACTAACAGGCCAGGTTTGCAAGATAACTGAAATACATGACAGGTGATATCATTTGTTGCTCAGTGATTGCAGTATTCTAGTCTGCATCTCCCCAAGGTAATACTTAAAACCTGGCCTGTTAGTGGGTCCTGAGGACAGGAGTTGAGAACCACTGCACTAGATGAAGTTGATGATCATCAGCTTCATCTAGTGCAGTGGTTCTCAACCTCTCTAGTACCGAGACCCCTTGATAAAATTTCCCAAGTTGTGTCAGCACCCAAGGCAAGACAAGTAATTTGCACCCCTAACCCACGGACGTTTAGCGCTCCCCGAGTCCCTTCCATTTGTTCAGTATTAAAACCCCTTATGGTACATTTTAGGACTCTTTGTTCTCCTTTCTTTCCCTTTTATCTCTCTCAATCCTAATTTCTTGTTTTTTTTCCCCTATCCCTCTCTCTAGCCGTGTTTTTTGTTCTTTCTCTTATTCTTTCTCTCCCTTTTTCTTTGTTCTTCCCCCTCTTTTCCTCTCCCTTCCATGTATTCTCTATTTTTATCCATTCTCTTATGCCTTGGTGGGTGGGTGCGGGAAATGGGGTCGTGGCAGTGCTGGTGGTAGGTGGGATCAGTGGCAGCGCTGGGGGGAGTTCTGATCAGCCAACTTAGGTGCTCTTGATTAAGGTCATCTGCTGGTTTGAGAACTGTAGTGGGGACTTTTAATTGCAACTATAATCACAGGTAGTGTTACTCACTGTGTCTCCGGCTTCACTGTGTCTCTGACTTTGTGGTGTCTTGCAGCAGTGACACCTATGCCGAAATCAGGAGATGGGGTCTCCTCCAGCCCCTCCCACTTCACATTCCTCACCAGTAAGCTAACCTCTAGTCTCTGCCCCCCAGTCATGTCGTAAACTGAATGGGAGGCTGCAAAGAGGCTGAGTGGATGACCACAGGCTCCAGGGACAGCCCTGCTGGGCGGCCGCGAAAAGGCTAGGAGAGCGGTGCGGGATTTAGGAACAGCCCAGGATTCGGTGACCCCTGGCAAATTGTCATTCGACCCCCAGGTTGAGAACCACTGATCTAGTGGCTATATTTTCCTGAAATACCTCATTTATACACATTATGGCCACTAGATGGAGCTGATAATCATATGATCATCAGCTCCATCTAGTGGCCATAATGTGTATAAATGAGTTATTTCAGGAAAATATAGCCACTAGATGGAGCTGATCATCTGATCATCAGCTCCATATTCTAGTCACTAGAATATGGAGCTGATGATCAGATGATCAGCTCCATCTAGTGGCTACATTTTCCTGAAATAACTCAATTAGGAAAAAACCACATTATGACCAATAGATGGAGCTGATGATCACAGGAAAGACACATTGTGGAGAATAGTCGCGAATGCTGAGACGAAGAAAATTTTTGGTATTAACGGACTATTTAGTGTTTACTTTTCCCATATCACTCATTTAATGCTATTGCATGAGTCTGTTCCTCTTTTTACACTCACTGCTAAAAATCTTATAATAATAACTCATGAAAACTGAAATATTTGACAATTTCCTGTCTCAGTAATTTTTTTTACTGATGGACGCAAACCACATTTTACAGCTTTTTTTTTCTTTCATAAAAAAGACAGCAAATGGATGCATCTAAAAAAAAAAAAAAAAAAAAAAAGAAAAGGAAAGAAGCCTAGTATTTGCATATATCTCTTTCATATAGCCTTGGCGTTTATGGATATTTTTTTCCCTTTTATTTCCCTTTTCAACGCTCGGATTTCAAAGCGCGTTCAGAGCAATTAATTACACCCTAGCAGCGGCTATAGGAAATCGCAGCTGTCATTATCCACTCAGCAACATTGCACTTACAGCTGTGAATATTTGTCTTTGTGGCAATTACTCGGAGCGGGCGCTAATTGAGGAGAGTCAAGTCACGTGACCCCGGCTGGCTTCCAAACGTAACCTTCCCCATATATAATAATTAGGATAATATCTTAAATCGCAGGCTTGCCTGTTATTGTGGGGCTTGTCGGGTGGTCTTACTGTATACGTTGATTATGCAATTTAAAGACTTTCCTTGGGGTCATGGATGTCATTAAAAGTGGAGTGATTATGCAGAGCTGGAAAAATCCCATTAGTCGTAATTCCTGTGTAAAAAAAAAAAAAAAAAAATATGTGGTTAAAGGGGAACTCCGGTTGGGCTAAAAAATGTATATGGGAATCCCTACAAAAGACTTTTTGTAATATGTTATTAAAAACCAACTTCCCCACCTTAGTCTTTAGTTAGCTAAGGTTTTCTAATGCCCAAAAAAATAAATCCAAATTTCTCTCCTTTTTAACTATAGCCATAGCAGGTTATGCAGCTGCTATGGGCCTGGTGGTGGAAGGGGCCCCATTAGGGAGGTTGTGTGCATGTGTTACTTGTCACAAATTACCTTTGCAGGTTGCGTAGTAAGGATAATTTGTTTAGCTGTCTTAATAGTGTTGGTCAGTGATCTCCAAACTGCGGCCCGGGGGCCGGATGTGGCCCTTTGCTTACCTTTATCAGACCCTTGGGACATTCTTCCTCCCACAGATACAAGGAACTATTCCCTCTACACCAACAGTGGGGCACAATTCTTGTCACTGACCCCAACAATAGGGCACTAGGCACTATTCCTACCATTGACCCCAACAACGGGGCACTGTTTTTCCCACTGACACCAATGATTGGCCATTATTCCTCCCACTGACACCAATGATGGGGCACTATTCCTCCCACTGATACCAATGATGGGACACTATTCCTGCCATTGATACCAATGATGGGACACTAGTCCTCCCACTGACACCAATGATGTGACACTATTCCTCCCACTGACACCAATGATGGGACACTATTCCCCCCACTGACACCAATGATGGGACACTATTGCTCCCACTGACACCAATGGTGGGACACTATTCCCCCCACTGACACCAATGATGGGAACTATTGCTCCCACTGACACCAATGATAGGACGCTATTCCTTCCACTGACACCAATGATGGGACACTATTCCTCCCACTGACACCAATGATGGGGCACTATTCCTTCCACTGACACCAATGATGGGACACTATTCCTCCCACTGACACCAATGATGGCACACTATTCCTCCCACTGACACCAATCATGGGGCACTATTCCTCCCACTGACACCAATGATCGTGCACTATTCCTCCCACTGACACCAATCATGGGACACTATTTATCCCACTGACACCAATGATGGGACACTATTCCTCCCACTGACACCAATGATGGGACACTATTCCTCCCACTGACACCAATGATGGGGCATTTTTTACCTTCATTGACGCTAAGGGATTTTATACTCCCACAGTCCAGCTCCCTCAGGGACTGAAGGACAGTAAACTGGCCCATTGTTCAGAAAGTTTGGAGACCATGGTGTAGGTGTATTGCCCCGAAAGCTTCTGATCATCTCGGCCAGCACTGAAATGAACCTCTTGTGCCCAACACAGTCTTCCTCATGTTTTAAAAATTCCAGAGTGTCTCTTTAGGTAAAAAACTGTTTGTAGTTTGTCTTAGGATTATAGAGAAATTGTACGCAGAAGTACTAACAATTATTTGATAATATATTGGCCACTATTACTGGTATTTCAACTCTTGATCAGTTTTGCTCTTTAAAAAGGTTGGTATTGGGCCCCAGGATGTGTAGTTATGCCCCTGGATGGGGGTTGCAAGAGTCCTCATCCTCCTTTTAAAATGCATACTTATCTCATTATCTTCCCATGCAGAAGAAGGTAAGACTCCGCAATAAAATGTGCTCAAATCCCTAAATAAAGGCTAAACATAAAGGCTGAAAGAGGAAAACACTAGGACTGGTAAGCTGCAATATATAAACTTTTTTTTTCCTTGGCTTTAAATACACTTTAAAGCTTAACTCAGAATACAAAAATATTATCCAAATCAATGTGTCATATGTGTTCTTCCTGGAATTTCGATGTGCTTTTGTGTATTTCTTCTAGATCTGTGCAGTAATCCAGTGTGAAACGTGCTCTAATAAAGACCGCTCACTGCTGCTCTCTCTTCTTGTGCAAGGTGACTGGTCTTGTCTCCGCCCCCTCCCTGTCAGAAACCATGAAATCAGACTAAGACAGAAGTAGAGTTAAATCACACTTGTTTAATAATAAAAGTAAAAAGAACAAACATAGTCAAAACATAGCCAAAGTTCAGTAACCAGAACGGATAGTCAGCCAAGCCAGAAGTCAGGGATCAATGTAGAGGAACAGCGAGCAGGATCTGGAGCCAGAAGGGAAGTCAGCAAAGCCAGTCTTTTAACAGGAACGCAGGAGTTTCTTGTGATGTTGACCAAGGCAAAGGCAGAGATCCACTGGACTGAACGGCTTAAGTAGGCAGGACTGACAAGCAGGATATCATCAACAGCTGAGTAACTGTGGAGAGATAGGAGCTGGCAATTAGTCGACAGCTGAGCAGCCAGCTCAGAGAAGGAAGGGCTGAGCCCAGCCCTAACACTCCTACAGTTTTTCGTGGGCAGCCTGTAGTTGGTGGAGCTTCTGGGTCTGGGTCCTTCCCACCGCTCTGCTCTCTGCACAGGCACAGAGATGGTGTTACCACTACTTTTTTAAGGTAAAATCTGGATTTGCAAAGACATTTGGTGCTCACAATTAAAATTATATTTTTTATGGCTATTGATGAATTTATTTCAAATGAAAGTGTTTGTGCCTGAAGTTCAGCTTTAAAACAAGTCTCCATTGACCACTGTAGCTGCAGGTACTGTGGAGTAATTCATTCTCAAATATTACAGTAAACATACTCTTTTTAATGATCTCAGTTGCTTCTTTTATGCTCCTCCCTCTCAACGTATCCGCTCAGCTACCCCTGCCCCTTCCCTCCCAGCAGTGACTCAGCAGCTCATATACCTCTGCTCTATTCCTCCCAGCAGTTACTCAGCAGCTCAGGTACCCCTGCCCCTTCCCTCCCAGCAGTATATCAGCTGCTCAGCTACCCCTGGCCCTTCCCTCCCAGCAGTATATCAGCAGCTCAGCTACCCCTGCTCCTTCCCTCCCAGCAGTGACTCAGCAGCATAGGTACCCCTGCCCCTTCCCTCCCAGCAGTATATCAGCAGCTCAGCTACCCCTGCCCCTTCCCTCCAAGCAGTATATCAGCAGCTCAGGTACCTCTGCTCCTTCCCTCCCAGCAGTGAATCAGCAGCTCAAGTACCTCTGTTCCTTCCCTCCCAGCAGTAACTCAGCAGCTCATGCACCCCTGCCCCTTCCCTCCCAGCAGTGACTCAGCAGTTCAGTTACCCCTGCTCCTTCCCTCCCAGAAGTGACTCAGCAGTTTAGGTACCCCTGCCCCTTCCCTCCCAGCAGTGACTCAACAGCTCAGGTACCCCTGCCCTTTCCCTCCCAGCAGTGACTCAACAGCTCAGGTACCTCTGCCCTTTCCCTCCCAGCAGTGACTCAGCAGCTCAGCTACTCCTTTCCTCCCAGTAGTGACTCTACAGCTCAGGTACCCCTGCCCCTTCCCTCCCAGCAGTGACTCCACAGCTCAGGTACCCCTGCTCCTTCCTTCCCAGCAGTGACTCAGCAGCTCATATCTCAAATTTCAACTGCTCCCAGCAATGACTCAGCAGATTACGTCTCCTACACCCAGGAGTGACTCTAATGCCGCGTACACACGAGCGGACTTTCGACCGGACTGGTCCGACGGTCTGTCCGATGGACTTTCGGCGGACTTCTGACGGACTTTCCGAACAAACGGACTTGCCTACACACGATCACACCAAAGTCCGACGGATTCGTACGTAATGACGTATGACCGGACTAAAATAAGGAAGTTGATAGCCGGTAGCCAATTTTCGTCCGTCGGACTAGCATACAGACGAACGGACTTTTCGATAGGAACTGGGTCCGGCGGAGTTCCGACGTAAAGATTTGAAACATGTGCCAAATCTAAAGTCCGTCAGATTTTCGACCGAAAAAGTCAGCTGCAGGTCCGATGAAGCTCACACGCGGTCGAAAAGTACGCTTGTATGTACGCGGCATTAAGCTCAGCTCCCCCTCACAGTAGTAGCTAAGAAGTTCAGTGCATTGTCAGGCTCCTGCAGGCTGTTCTTCCAGCTCTTTCTCCCTACAGAGCTACAGGCTTTCTGTTGGAGAACGGAACATTGAGAAGTGTCAATGGACCATGAGTATGGTGATTTCCACACTCTTGTTCTCACAAGTGCTCCTGGTTTGAGGGTGGGAGCAGTGGCGTCTCCAGCTTTCATATTTAGGGGGGGCACATGGGGGGACAGGGAAAAAAATAGGGGGGAAATATAAAATGCAATATATATATATATATATATATATATATATATATATATATATATATATAAATAGATATATCTATCTATCCTGTGGCCCTTTACCCCTTTACTACGATCCCACAACAGCCCTTTCACATGTTCTGCAGTGAGCTCCCTTCCTACTGTATTGGGGCCCCCCAGGGTGACAGAGAACAAGAGATATATGTCACCAGCATACCAAGAAAATATAAGGGTCCAAAGCAGTGGGAGAACTATCAGGGTTGCAAAGGTTGTCTTGCCACCGGGCCCTGGTGTTCTGCCACTGTGGGGTTTCCCAGCCTCCTCTTGCTGTCCTGCCCCTGTTATTGACAGCGCTGGTCTGGCATCTCTTAGTTTACAGGCTGGTTCTCCTGTCCTAAGGACGGGAGAAATCAGTCTGTTTTTTCAGTAACTGAGAGTCCTGGTGGAGTCCTTCCTGCAACTCGCTCTTCTCCCTGCCAATGAGGATGCAGGGGAAGGAGCAGATCGGGCGGCCGTGGTTGTGTGAGCGCTCGCATTATGCAGTGTCAGCGAGCAGAGGGAGGAATCACCCGCAGGAGCTGACTGGGGACGTTCTCCCTCTCAATAGAGACTGTGTTACCCCAGCGGTGGCCCGAGTAAGATGCGGCACATCCGATATGAATACAAACAAAAAGAAATTGCCTTTTTGTAAAAAAAAAAATAAAAAAAAATAAAATATATATATATTTTTTGGGGGGGCACATGGTGGGGCCCAGCATAATGTTGGGGGGGTCAGGGCCCCCTCTGCCCCCCCCCCCCTAGGGTCGCCATTGGGTGGGAGGGGTCACATTTACACCATGTTACATGTTAAACCCTAATTATGGGTGTAACCTGTTACATGGTGTAAAAGGTGGAGTTAGCCTTTAAGCACAGTTCCAGTGTCTGTTAGGCAATATTGGCAGTTCCATTTGATTCCTATGCCTGGATTTACTGTTTTAAAGCAAACTTGTTTAGCAACTGTTGTAGAAATGGCCATTGATCTTTCATCCGATCGGTTTAAAGGTCAACTGGCCCACAAGTCCGGTATTGTCAAAGACGCAGTGCAATGATGCCGAAATGAAACCGTAAATACATAAATAAATATAATGCTCCTTATTGATATAGAGCTGGCAGGATTCCTCGTCCTCCGGGGAGGCCATCTGGAGTGCACAATACAACTGTCAGAACTTTATTGTCCATCACAAGTTTTACAGCAGGACCATAAAAAGTGTCACAATAAAATTCCCATTTTTTACTGCAAGTTTAATCAGCAAATTGTCACTTTAGACTTGGTCTGGGTGTTTGATCGCAGAGGGGGGAAAAGAGAAAAGGATAAAGGATGAATATAGCGGGCTTAGTGTCCCGTCCCTAATGGAGCCCTCTGTCAGTTAAAGGGCTTATTGCTTTCAGCTACATTCAGCTTGTGATAGAGATCAGTTTAAAGAGGAACTAAAGGCTCCTCTATTACAGTCTAAACAAGTACCAAATGCAGTTACTATGTGATGCACAAACCTCATAAAGCAATCAAAAAACTTACTTCATTGAGCCAAGTCCTCTTTCTTTTGTGTCTCACCTGCTCCTCCTTCCAGACACTGCAGCTTACAGCAGTCAGGTTTGAGACACAAAGGGGGACAGAGGATTGGGACTTTAGATGAAGCACGCAGGTGTAAAAATTCAAATTTATTGTAAATCAATAATATGTTACATGATGGTAATCATGAGTAGACATAGATAGCCAATACAATTCATTCAATAGATATACATACAGTAATGGCAAATTGCCACATAATAATACATATCACATAATACATGTAATGATTTGGTCAGGTAAAACATATAATTTGGCATAAAAACACGGCATATAGTACCTCTGTGCATTTTGTTGATTCATCCACTCTTCGGGAGCATGCACGTGGATAAATGAGCACTGTGGTATGATAAAGAGAATATCTATATGGTCTTACCCTGCCAAGGAAGAGAAATTAAAATGGAATAGGTAGGAGGTAAAGTTAACTATGGAAGACCCCCCAACCACTCTCAAAAGTACTTACAGTATATGTATCTATGTAATGGGAGTGTGCCAACATGAATCAGAGAACCCCCAGGGGCAGGGGCGTTGCTAGGTGTACAAAAGATCTGGGGCTAGAGCCCATAGCAGCGTAGTAAAGAAAGTCATATGCTTGGGCGGGCATACACATGTATATACAGTAATATACATAAATGTGTGTATGTATATATATCCCCAGAGAGCCCCCCCTACATCAGAGTCCCCAGAGAGCCTCCCCTTGCATCAGGGTCCCCAGAGAGCCCCCCACTTAAATTAGGGTTTCCAGAGCGCCCCCCTTACATTAAGGTCCCCAGAGAGCCTCCCCCTTAAATCAGGGTCCCCAGAGAGCCTCCCCCTTCAAATCAGGGTCCCCAGAGAGCCTCCCCCTTCAAATCAGGGTCCCCAGAGAGCCTCCCCCTTGCATCAGGGTCCCCAGAGAGCCCCCCACTTACATCTGGGTCCCCAGAGAGCCTCCCCTCCCCTTGGGGACCCCTGCAGAGACTCGGGGCTATGGGCCCCAGATTCGGGGCTATAGCCCCAAAAGCCACCCCCTAGCGACGCCACTGCCCAGGGGTATGACTGGCAGGAGCTGAGGAGGTTTGGACGGCTCGGGACTCAACAAGGATGATTTCCAAGGAAAGAAATTCCAAAAGATGGAGATAGTCACAAATGACCATAAATGCTAAAAAACAAAAATTAAAAAAATATATAAAAAATACTAAGAGCTTGTATATTGTGATATATTGTGCCATATGTCGTATACTTGGTAAAGGATAGGGTAATGGAATGCTAATGAGTGTATGGATAGAGTTTAGTTAGTGAGAGTGGAAAGTGATGAAATAGTGAAATACATAAATTGAAAATAAGAAACAGAAATAAGAAATAAGAAAAAGAAATCACCAAGACCAACAGCAGTAAGGTTTTAGCAACGGCACCAGTGCTGTCAATCCAGAAAGCAGTGGGTGGAACTAGGTGTAGCCAGACAATGTTTGACCCCCTGCAGCATCTTCTCATCCCATTGTAGTGTAAACAGGCACAGTCTACGTGAGATTTGCAACCCTCCTCTCGATTTAGGGGCAATGCAGCATCGTTGTCCCACCATTACAGGAAGCTACATTAGGTGGACATCACTGGCAGGATCAACAGCTATTTGTGGGACTTTGCAGGGGGAAACTGTTATTTCAGATGGACTCATAATTAAGTGTGCCAGCACCAATTTTGTTAATGGGGGCCATAGTTCTTTTTTAAGATGCTTTAAGATGCTTTTGAGTTCTCTCTCCTACATATGACCTGCAGTGTACCTCCTTCTTGTCAGTAGTTGACCACCTTCTGACCTGCATTTGATCATCTTCTGAACGGTAGTTTGCTTTGTTCTTACCTGCAATTTACCTCCTTCTGACCTGCAATTGACTTTCCTCTTACCCGCAGTTGGCCACCTTCTAACCAGCAGTTCACCTTATTCTTACCTTCAGTTTACCTCCTTCTAACCTGTAGTTGACCTCCTTCTCGTAAGTAAGTTGGCCACCTTCTGACCAGCAGTTCACCTTGTTCTTACCTGCAGTTTACTTCCTTCTAACCTGTAGTTGACCTCCTTCTTGCTAGTATGTTGACCACCTTCTGACCAACAGTTGACCTTGTTCTTACCTGCAGTTTACCTGCTTCAGACCTATAGTTGACCTAGTCCTCACCAGTAAGTTGACCACCTTCTGACCAGCAGTTGACCCTGTTCTAACTTGCAGTTTACCTCCTTCTGACCTGTATTTAATGTCATCCATATCAGTAAGTTGACCATCTTCTGATTAGCTAAACTGTAGGTCAGCAGATCAACTGCAGGAGATAAACTACAGATAAGAACAAGTCAACTGCTGATCAAAAGGTGGTCAGCTTACTAGTGAGGATGAGGTAAACTGCAGGTCAGAAGGAGGTAAACGAAGCACAAGGTCAGCTGCTGGTCAAAAGATGGTAAACTGCTGGGGAGAAGGAAGTCAATTGTAGATCAGAAGAAGGTGACCTGCAGGTAATAACAGTTGACATTGTTATTACCTGCAGGTTACCGTCTTCTGATCTGCAGTTGACTTCCTTCTCCCCAGCAGTTTACCATCTTTTGACCAGCAGCTGACCTTGTACTTACCTGCAGTTTACCTCATCTTCACTAGTAAGCTGACCACCTTTTGGTCAGCAGTTGACTTGTTCTTGTGATGCCTGACGAAGGGGTTCTGCGTGACTCCGAAACATTGCACCTTTCTTGTGTTGTGATCTTGCAATATACTACCTCTTTGGACGCCACTTTGTGCCGATCCTTGGTGTGCTGGAAAATATCTACGTCATTCTTTACATCTGGAGACCCCATTACATTAGTAGTCTTCCCTTCACATCAAGAGCCCCCCTTTACATCAGGCACTGGGTGGGGGGGTGTTAGGAGGGGGTGATCCAGGGATATGAATTAAATAGACAGGGATCCTAAGTCTAGGATACAGACAGCTAAGAGGGAGATAGTACAGGCTGGATTACAGTATGAAGTGGAGGGAGTTGGGCTGTGGATGGGAGAAGTATCAGAGAAATGGAGGGGCCCAGGAGTCTATCGGGAACTTGTGGCAGGGAAAGGGTGCAGGCATTTAGTGAAGAGAGAATGGAAGTCTGTGGGGACAGGAGGGACTGATGACAGGGAAAAGGAGATGTGTATTTGGATCGGACATGCCGTAGGGGGAGGAGAGCTGGAATCAGAGCTGGGGGACTTACGGATTTCAGGGACAGGAGTAGTGAGCTGGAGCTGTCAGTGGTGGGGAAGGAGAGGAGAAAAGCAGATGAGCTGGACTGAGAGGAGAGCTTGCAGGGAGGAGAAAGTGTGTAGGTGCAGGGGGAGCAGAGAGATCACCTACCTGTCAGAGACACCCTCCACGTACATTTCTGATGGATGGCTATGGTCCCTCACAGTCACCGCTGGCTGCAGCCCCACCTTTTGCCCTCAACACTCACTGAGGGAGCGAGGCAGACAGGCATGCCCTCCATATCACTCCGCCAGGGACTGACAGGCTGGGGGCCCGAACTTTAAATTAACTGTCGGGCAAATGCGGCACTAGCTGCCACCGCCCCTGCATAAAAAGAAAAAAGAGTTCCCGCTCTGCTACTGCCTCCTGGGGCCCCGGTGATGGAAGGGTGGGGCCCAGGCAAATGTTATTTAATAATTGGTCAATCTAGGAGCTTCTCACAAGCTTTGAAAACTGCCTGCACTCTACAGCAGTGAGTGGCAGTGGAGGCAATACGGGAAACAGCTCAGCTGAGCGGGACTGCGGGACATAAGTCCGAATCCGGGGTTGTCCCGCAGAATCCGGGACTGTTGGGAGGTATGACCATAGCAATGGGATGCTTACTGTTTGTACTCATGTGAACCACAGCCTGCATTCCAAAACCAGACAGAGTGTGCCAACATCCTGGAAAATCTTTGCTAGCAAGCTGGTCTCTGGCACTCAAGCTTGGATTGAAGTTTAATTACAAGTAGAGTCAAGTGTTAAATGTGTGGCTGGTGGAGTCCGGTGCACGTTAAGCTGCACCGACTCAGAAATGACACATGAAAATTAGAGACGTGTAATGAGAACTGATATTTATAGTCTACAGTATATAAAGCAATGAACTTTGCCACAAAAATCCAAAGAGTTTAACTACTGTCAGTGTAAAGAGGCATACTGAAATAGTGTGTTTCAGGATATGCCTCTGTCAGCCTTTAGGGATGTGAGCAAATACTCCTCCCCATCCCTATCTGGGAACTGCCCACAGGCGTATTTACCTAAATCTGTTTGGTAGGTGCAGGAGAGGTTAACCCACTGACAGTGACTATTGGTGAAGACCTGTGCTGAGTTCCCACCTCTGCACACCTGCTGCGCCCATTATGAGGGGTTCCCACCATCCCTGCATTGAGTTTCTAGGTCTATACGCCTACTGTGCCCACAATCCCTGCACTGGGTTCCTGGATTTGCACATTAGCTACATCCATTATGAGTGACTCCTACCATCCATGCGCTAGTTCCTAGTTCTGCACCCCTGATGTTCCTATTATGAGGGGTTCCCACCATCTCTGCTGAGTTCCTGCCCTTAGGCATGTCTGCTCTTAGGCAGAAGTTTTCCTTATAGACGCTCGAGGAGCCCTAAAGGTCCTCTTTAACTCAAAGTGAGAAAATCAGAAGTCCTCCGTACGTCTTTTCAGTCAGAAAGCGTGAAAAAGGTGAACTTTCCTTTAATGGGGGTGACCTTCATCTTCATGTTTCTGTAGGAGATGAAGCCTTCAATCTCACATCATCGATGTTGGTAAGTGCGGACATGCTGGGACGTCAGGCAGATACTATGGTGGGGGGTCTGTGAAGAATAATACAAGAAATGCAGGACGGTTGGGAGCCGGTAGACTGCAGCATGCAGAAAGGTCATGGTAGAGGTCAGTTTCATTATTTGGAGCAGATGCAGCTTTAACGAGATCTCAGGACACCGTTGCCGTTTAGAATCTCCTGGATTGTTAAACATTATTAAAAGCCTGAGTAGGTAGATATTACAGTCCAATTACAAAAGCAGAGCGGGCAATAAAAACGGTTATCATAACACTGAAGAGGAGGCCATATGTGAGGCAAAGCACTTTGGTTCAGAGTCATATCTAGAGGCCCCCTGATACAGGCTCTATACAGTAACTCTTATCTTCTGCCCAACCTCTCTTCTCCTGCCTTTCTCCACAATGCTCTGCAGGCCTCTAAAAAAATAAAAAATAAATACACATTTTTATACCTGCAAATAATGTGCATTTATTATTATTTTTTTCGCAAAAGCAAAATCACACACATAGGTTGGACTCGATGGACTTGATGTCTTTTTTGGACCTCACCTACTATGTAACTATGTGACTATCCTTTAGAGGCCAACTGCTCCTAACAATGACAAATTGCAAAAAAGTTAAACCCTCATGATGGCTTCTTACATCCCCACTAGTTTGCCCATCTGCTGTGGCTCTTTCAAGGTTGAATGTTGAAATAATTGCCAGGCAGTGACTTCTTCTTCTGCTTTGTGGGAGGGGCAGTGACACATGCTATAGTGGGAAATCTCACTATTGAGAGCTGCCGGGTGATCCAATTCACTAGTGCCCAAAATTGAAGCATATTTTTTGTTTGTAATGGACTGGAAAGGATCTTGGAAAATATGGTGTGCAATCCTAAGGAATTTCTGAAGACGTTTTCTGGTGATGTTTAGTTAACCTTCATACATTCTAATTGGGCTAAACGTGAACTTTTGCTTTGTCCATGCAGGGCAAAACAGCACGTTCTCTAAATACCCTTCTCTCTTACTGCTGCTTATGCTCAACTTCTGTCTGCTTCCTGCTGCACCATTAATTAATGGAAGTGAAGAAATAAAAGTCCTGGATAAGCTCCAAGTCAATTTGGTTGAAATATAAAAGGGACTGAGGACTGTCTGCACACTCCTATGTGACTGATGATTGGCCACTCAAGCATCCTCCATCATAGGAGGAAGTGCATGCCTGTGTCCTCCAGTGAACCCTGCACTCCTGTGTCTCCAGTGATCCCTATGCTTCTGTACCTCCCAGTGACTCCTGCACTCTTGTATCCTCCAGTGAACCCTGAACTCCTGTGCCCTCCAGTGACCCCTGTGCTCCTGTGTCCTCCAGTGACCCCTGCAATCCTGTGCCTCCAGTGACCCCTGCGTGCCTGTGTCCCCCAGTGACCTCTCTGCTTCTGTGTACCCCAGTGACCCCCATATACCTAAACCTCCAGCAACCCATGTGCGCCTATGTTCTTCAGTGACCCATGCACTCTTGTGCAGCAAGTGAACCCTGTGCTCCTGTGTCCTCCAGTAATCCCTGTGCTCCTGTGTCCTCCAGTAATCCCTGTGCTCCTGTGTCCTCCAGTAATCCATGTGCTCCTGTGTCCTCTAGTGACCCCTGTGCTCCTGTGTCCTCCAGTAATGCCTGTGCTCCTGTGTCCTGCAGTAATCCCTGTGCTCCTGTGTCCTCCAGTAATCCCTGTGCTCCTGTGTCCTCCAGTAATCCCTGTGCTCCTGCAGTAATCCCTGTGCTCCTGTGTCCTCCAGTAATCCCTGTGCTCCTGTGTCCTCTAGTAATCCCTGTGCTCATGTGTCCTCCAGTAATCCCTGTGCTCCTGTGTCTTGCAGTAATCCCTGTGTTCCAGTAATCCCTGTGCTCCTGTGTCCTCTAGTGACCACTGTTCTCCTGTGTCTTGCAGTAATCCCTGTGTTCCAGTAATCCCTGTGCCCCTGTGTCCTCTAGTGACCACTGTGCTCCTGTGTCCTCCAGTAATCCCTGTGCTCCTGTGTCTTGCAGTAATCCCTGTGTTCCAGTAATCCCTGTGCTCCTGTGTCCTCTAGTGACCACTGTGCTCCTGTGTCCTGCAGTAATCCCTGTGCTCCTGTGTCCTCCAGTAATCCCTGTGCTCATGTGTCCTCCAGTAATCCCTGTGCTCCTGTGTCCTCCAGTAATCCCTGTGCTCATGTGTCCTCCAGTAATCCCTGTGCTCATGTGTCCTCCAGTAATCCCTGTGCTCATGTGTCATCCAGTAATCCCTGTGCTCCTGTGTCTTGCAGTAATCTCTGTGTTCCAGTAATCCCTGTGCTCCTGTGTCCTCCAGTAATCCCTGTGCTCATGTGTCCTCCAGTAATCCCTGTGCTCCTGTGTCTTGCAGTAATCCCTGTGTTCCAGTAATCCCTGTGCTCCTGTGTCCTCTAGTGACCACTGTGCTCCTGTGTCCTCCAGTAATCCCTGTGCTCCTGTTTCCTCCAGTAATCCCTGTGCTCATGTGTCCTGCAGTAATCCCTGTGCTCCTGTGTCCTCCAGTAATCCCTGTGCTCATGTGTCCTCCAGTAATCCCTGTGCTCCTGTGCTCATGTGTCCTCCAGTAATCCCTGTGCTCCTGTGTTTTGCAGTAATCCCTGTGTTCCAGTAATCCCTGTGCTCCTGTGTCCTCTAGTGACCACTGTGCTCCTGTGTCCTGCAGTAATCCCTGTGCTCCTGTGTCCTCCAGTAATCCCTGTGCTCATGTGTCCTCCAGTAATCCCTGTGCTCATGTGTCCTCCAGTAATCCCTGTGCTCCTGTGTCCTCTAGTAATCCCTGTGCTCATGTGTCCTCCAGTAATCCCTGTGCTCATGTGTCCTCCAGTAATCCCTGTGCTCCTGTGTCTTGCAGTAATCCCTGTGTTCCAGTAATCCCTGTGCTCCTGTGTCCTCCAGTAATCCCTGTGCTCATGTGTCCTCCAGTAATCCCTGTGCTCCTGTGTCTTGCAGTAATCCCTGTGTTCCAGTAATCCCTGTGCTCCTGTGTCCTCTAGTGACCACCGTGCTCCTGTGTCCTCCAGTAATCCCTGTGCTCCTGTTTCCTCCAGTAATCCATGTGCTCATGTGTCCTCCAGTAATCCCTGTGCTCCTGTGCTCATGTGTCCTGCAGTAATCCCTGTGCTCATGTGTCCTGCAGTAATCCCTGTGCTCCTGTGTCCTCCAGTAATCCCTGTGCTCATGTGTCCTGCAGTAATCCCTGTGCTCCTGTGTCCTCTAGTCACCCCTTCAGTCCTGTGTCTTCAGTAACTCTGTGACCTATGTACACGCCAGTGACCCCAGCACCTCTGTATCCTCCAGTGTCACCTCTGCACTTCTGTGCCCTCTAGTGAACTCTGCATTCCTGTGTCCTTCAGTGATTCTGTGACCTCTGTACACTCCAGTTACCCTGCACTCCTGTGGGCTCCAGTGGCCCCTGCACTCATGTGTCTTTAGTAACTTTGCAATCTCTGTATACTCCAGTGACCCTTACACTCCTGTGTACTCTAGCGACCTCTGCACTCCTGTGTCCTTCAGTGACTTTGTGACCCCTGTACACTCCAGTGATCCCCTGCACTCCTGTGTCTTCAGTAACTCTGTGACCCATGTACACTCCAGTCACCCTGCACTCCTGTTTCCTTCAGTGACTCTTTGACCCCTGTACACTCCACCGACCCCTGCACTCCAATGTGTTCAGTAACTCTGTGACCTGTGTACACTCTAGTGACCCTTGCACTCCTGTGTCCCCAAGTGACTCGTGCACTGTTGTGCCTCCAGTGAACTCTGTATTTCTGTGTCCTCCAGTAAACCCTGAACTCCTGTGCCTTCAGTAACTCTATGAGCCCTGTACACATCAGTGACCCTTGCACTCCTGTTTCCTCCAGTGAATCCCACACTCCTGTGTCCTTCAGTGACCCCTTCACTCCTGTGTCTTTAGTAACTCTGTGACCCATGTACACTCTAGTGACCCTTACACTCCTGTGTTCTCCAGTGAACCAAACATGCACTTCTGCACCCTTAGGTGACCCCTGCACTCCTGTGTCTTCAGTAACTCTTTGACCCCAGAGTACACTCCAGTGACCCCACCACTCCTGTGTCCTCCAATGAACCAACCCTGCACTTCTGTGCTCTTAGGTGACCTCTGCACTTCTGTGCTCTTATGTGACCCCTGCACTTCTGTGTCTTCAGTAACTTTGTGACCCCCCCCCCCCCCCCTGTACACTCCAGTGACCCCAGCACTCCTGTGTCCTCCAGTGAATCAACCCTGCACTTCTGTGCTCTTATGTGACCCCTGCACTTCTGTGTCTTCAGTAACTTTGTGATCGCCCTGTACACTCCAGTGACCCCAGCGCTCATGTGCCACCAGTGACTCTGTGACCCCTGTCACTCCTGTGTCACCTGTGACTCCTGAGTACCCTGTAATCTCCATTGATTCAACAGCATCCCGTGACACCTGTGACCACAGAGCATGCTGTATCATTCTGTGCACCGAGTACGTTGTGATACCTGTGTCTCTATACCTCCTCAGGGTATCCTCTGTATCTCCTGCACTCTCTCTCTACCTATGGCTATGGACCCCTGTCCCTGACATGGAGAGAGTTACAGTATATGCAACCCACCAAGGGAAGTAGCAGGAATTTCCCTTTGCACCAGGCTCTCTTCGCTGATGGAGAGAAATCAATGGGAATATGTGCAGAGACTTGGGGTCAGAATTTAAAGCCCAATTACAAGCTGCACTGCAGTACTGTATTAAAAGGAGGCTGAAATTTCAGGTATTTATATTAGATGCTTTTAAAATGCATTTAATTATGTTTTAAATATATACAAAACTGTCTTAGTTGATTTTCTTATTATCATATTGCCGTGGATCAGCTTTAGATTAATCAGTTGTGTTGCCCTGATTTGCAAAACGTCACTAGTCGAAGTCCCAGCAAGATAATGCTTTTTTTTTTTTTAAGTACCTTTTTAAAATGTAATTAGGTCAGTCATATGACATGCAGAGTCCTCCTCTCCCTCATTCTTCTCCACTAGCTGGGCGGCCCTCGATGATGCAAAGAGTGCGGCACTGATGTAAAGACTTCAGCCACTCTGTCTTTTTTGCACTATTAGTGCAAGGCGCCATGATGACACCCCTACAAGGAGCAGGCTCATGATGCCCTGTACTCACAGGAGGTACTCAGTATTCTAGGCTGAATGATGCTGGGTGCCATTCAGCCAAGTACAATGAGGACATCTTGTGGCAGAAAATAAGTATTACAGGTGAGTGTAACTCCAGATTGATGATGAGTTTTGCAGCCTAAAACACTTTAAGGGCCATGTCTGTAGCACACCCCCTAAGGAGCCGCAGGTGAAATAGGATTCCCCACCCTGCACAGCCAGGCACACCGAATCTTCTTAGTCTCCTAGAGTCAGAAAACAGTCCAGCACTTTGTTTTGTTATTTTATTGAGGGGATAAGACTTGGATGGGGAGAAAGGGTATTATGGGATGCCCAATTGACTTAGAATAACTTCAGGGACACTTCTCTTCTGTACAGTCTATATACACTCCTCACTTCCTCCAACACTCACTTGCTTGCAGAAAATCTCATCTGGGAAACTTTTAGTAGATCTGACAAGGCACACAAGCCAGATCAAGCAAAAGCTTCCTGCGCCACCTCTTCAGGCACTGCCAGCTCACCTGGCTGCAGCTGCCCCTTTCACTATCCCTCCGGCTCCTGGATACTTCTCCACAGTCCTCCCAGATTGACGCTCTCTCTCGCCACAGTCCCCCAAGACTGATCACTCACCAGCCCATCCAGCTGACTTCTCAGGAGACCTCCTGGATATGCTGACCAGCTCCTGTTGACTCCTCCTTGCTCCTGTGCCTCCAGGAAGGAATCCTTCATGTGGTTCCAGGCCCGAGGTCACCCCCTCCAGACTAGGGGGCACCCTCAAGGGCCACCAACAGCCTCCTCAGCACTCCGTCTCCATCTTCCACCTGACTGCCCCTGCTGGCCTGACCCATGAGTATTTATGAGGTACCCGCCCCCTGACAGCCCATTTGCTTGGAATTGGCTGGGGTCCTTATCAATACTCAAGAGGCTCCTCCTAAACTCCATCCTCTACTTCTGGAAGCTTCTCCAAGGTTCCAGAGAGCAGGGGGAGTTACCAGAAGTGCTGCTTGCTGAGTCATCCAGCCTCCCAGGGGGTCAGCCCTGACCCAGATTCAACCCAGCCCTGGCTGGATGTTCCTGCACTAACAACTACAAAAACCTATACTAAACAACCCTAGCACACTAGAGGATGCTACATGTCATACTGGCGATTTTTCAGCTGGCGACCCCTCTGTATCTTTGAAAGCTTTGAGGATCAACGTGACAGGCAACTTCAAAAGGAGTTCAGCAACGTAAGCCTTCCTATTTTTCTTTTTTTTATGACAGGTATTTTTAATGGCTCCAGATTGAAACTATCTTGATATTTAAAACATTAATCAACAAGAAGAGAAGTGTGGCGTGTTGTATCTATGGAGCACTATGAGGAAAACCAAAGAAATTCACAATGAAAAACATTCTGGTGACAAATAAAATTCCTGCATAATGCTGCACTTTTTCCTACTTGTTGAACAAAAGAAATGAATTAAAATGGATGAAAAGGAGAAGTGAACATCTATACGCGTATCCCTTTAAGGAACCTATACATTTTCCGAACAGGTTAATTTAACATTCCCCCTCCGATTGCTTTATCTGCGAGTGGACATATCAGAAGGTCATCACCGTTCCATCTCCGCGGGACATCAATTGCAGTCTCCTGAAATAAGCGCGGTGCGCGATTAAGTGGTGTTTTGATTAAATGATAAATTGCAGATGGAAACGTATAATTTGCGGCAAAGGAAGCGCCATTATGAGCGCCCTGTCTCCAGGGTCACATCAACAAATCATAGAAAGCCACCAGACCTCGTTTGTTTGGATAGAACGCAAGTGAAAATTGTCATTATCGCCATTTCTTATCAGGCAGCTACACGCGTTTCAGTATTTCCCGTCTGCGTGGGATTGCTCACCGTTGAAATGTGGTTGTTGGAGGCAACACAGATATTTCTAATCATTGTATGCTGCTTATTCAGATTTTGGTTATATTTTTCTTTCTCTAGCTATAAATTGATCCGAGCAGCCGCCCATTTTTGTTGGATTTGGTACAGGCGCACAGTGAGGGTCTTCAACTGACGTAAGCGAGGTTGGGCTTCTGGGGTGTTGCTGTACCTTTAGGCAGAATTCACACCTGAGCTGAGTGTCTTTGGGCTTTTTGGGGTGTTTTTTTTTTTTTGTACAGGCATTGTTGTGCACGTTTCTGGCTTGAGCAGTTTTTATTTTTTTCTTATGCTAATTTTTTTGCATTTTTCAGGCTGTCCCATTGAAGGGAGCCAAAACATGCGACCCTGCCCCAAATAAAAGCTCATGTACAGCCGTGGCCAAAAGTTTTCAGAATGACACAAATATTAATTTTCATCTTTTTGTCAGATGTTACTATGGCATACCAAAGTATAATTACAACTATTTCATATGTATCAAGGGCTTTTATTGACAATTACATTAAGTTTATGCAAAGTGTCAATATTTGCAGTGATGACCCTTCTTTTCCAAGACCTCTGCAATTCGCGCCGGCGCATTGTCAGTGAACTTCTGGGCCACATCCTGACTGATGGCAGCCCATTCTTGCATAATCAATGCTTGGAGTTTGTCAGAATTTGTGGGCTTTTGTTTGTTCACCCACCTCTGGAGGATTGACCACAAGTTCTCAATGGGATTATGATCTGGGGAGTTTCCTGGCCATGGACCCAAAATTTTGACGTTTTGTTCCCCAAGCCACTTAGTTATCACTTTTGCCTTATGGCAAGGTGCACCATCACGCTGAAAAAGGCATTGTTCATCACCAAACTGTTCTTGGGTGGTTGGGAGAAGTTTCTGTCGGAAGGATATTTTTGTACCATTCTTTATTCATGGCTGTGTTATTAGGCAAAATTGTGAGTGAGCCCACTCCCTTGGCTGAGAAGCAACCCCACACTGTTGGCATGAGAAAGGACTGATGGTAGCGCTCACCTTTTCTTCTCTAGACAAGGTTTTTTCTAGATGCCCCAAACAATAGGAGAGGGGATTCATCAGAGAAAATGACCTTAACCAGGGCCGGACTGGCCTACCGGGATACCGGGAAATATCCCGGTAGGCTGGCTGCACTGTAGTACCGCTGGGGCCGCTCACTGCCCATAGATTGCCAACACTGTGCCCTGCCCATCAAACGCAGCCACTGTACCATCAAACGCAGCCACTGTACCCATCAATTGCCACCACTGTGCCCATTAAACGCAGCCACTGTACCATCAAACGCAGCCACTGTACCCATCAATTGCCACCACTGTGCCCATTAAACGCAGCCACTGTACCATCAAACGCAGCCACTGTACCCATCAATTGCAGCCACTGTGCCATCAAACACAGCCACTGTACCCATCAATTGCCACCACTGTGCCCATTAAACGCAGCCACTGTACCATCAAACGCAGCCACTGTACCCATCAATTGCAGCCACTGTGCCATCAAACACAGCCACTGTGCCCATAAATTGCCACCACTGTGCCCATTAAACGCTGCCACTGTACCATCAAACGCAGCCACTGTACCCATCAAACGCAGCCACTGTACCCATCAATTGCAGCCACTGTGCCCATCAAACGCAGCCACTGTACCATCAAACGCAGCCACTGTACCATCAAACGCAGCCACTGTACCCATAAATTGCCACCACTGTGCCCATTAAACACAGCCACTGTGCCCATCAAACGCAGCCACTGTACCCATAAATTGCCACCACTGTGCTCATTAAGCGCTACCACTGTGCCCATCAAACGCAGCCACTGTACTCATAAATTGCCACCACTGTGCTCATTAATCACTACCACTGTGCCCATCAAACGCAGCCACTGTGCCCATCAAACGCAGCCACTGTGCCCATCAAACACAGCCACTGTACCATCAAACGCAGCCACTGTACCCATAAATTGCCACCACTGTGTCTTATCTATATATAATGCACTCTTTAAATGTGCTTTAAAATGCATGGTTTTCCATTTTATGAACAAGAAACCTTAACCCAGTCCTCAGCAGTCCAATCCCTGTACCTTTTGCAGAATATCAGTATGTTCCTGATGTTTTTCTTGGAGACAATAGACTTCTTTGCTGCCTTTCTTGACACCAGGCCATCCTCCAAAAGTCTTCGCCTCACTGTGGGTGCAGATGTACTCACACCTGACTGCTGCCATTCCTGAGCAAGCTCTGCACTGGTGGTGCCCCGATCCTGCAGCTGAATCAACTGTAGGAGACGGTCCTGGCAGTTGCTGGACTTTCTTGGGCACCCTGGAGCCTTCTTCACAAATGTTTTTTTTTTTTTATGGGATTAAGTTCACTTGCATGGCAAAGAGGAACTTTGCAATTAATAGCAATTCATCTGATCACTTCGTAGCATTCTGGAGTATATGCAAATTGCCATCATAAAAGATTTTGTGAAAATTTGTGAAAAGACTTTGCGAAAATTAATATTTGTGTCATTCTCAAAAGTTTTGGCCATGGCTGTACTTTTTCGAGCAACAGGCTTCAAGCAACACTACCCCCAAGTGTGGTTGGGCACCACTGAATATATTGGGGCCTTAGAGCCCCCTCACATCATTCTATTCTGGTTCATTGTGTTAACTCATGTTAACATTAACCTGCATTGCGTCAAGGCAGCCCAAGCATTTGACTTGGCTGCTAATGAAAGGAATCACAAAAAGCCAGTCCATAGAAGAAATGAGTTGGCAACCCGGTACGTTCCAAGTTCCAAATTCTTCATTAGGCCGCATTAAAAGGGGCACAAAATTGCTAACTTATTTCTCCCTTGAAGGCCGTCATGGCCAAAACATGTTAGCTATTTTGTACTGCTTATAACCAGTCCAATAACGGGCACATTTACCTCCTTCCTGACGATTTTCAGCTTTCAGCGCTGTCACACTTTGAATGACAATTGCGTAGTCATGCAACACTGCACCCAATTGTTATCATTTTGTTATCATTTTTATAATTTTGTTCACACAAATAGAGCTTTCTTTTGGTGGTATTTAATCACCACTATTTTGCTAAATAATTGAAAAAAGACCAAAAATTTAAAAAAATAATAATTTTTGCAAATAAAAAATTTTTCTTCATGAATTTATGCCAAAATGTATTCTGCCACATTTTTTGGTGAAAATATCCCAAATATAATATAATATTTAGTCTGTAGCAAAGTTATTCAGTCCACAAACTATGGTGTATATTTATATATATATATATACAGTGGCTTGCGAAAGTATTCGGCCCCCTTGAACTTTTCAACCTTTTGCCACATTTCAGGCTTCAAACATAAAGATATAAAATTTTAATTTTTTGTGAAGAATCACCAACAAGTGGGACACAATTTTGAAGTGGAACAAAATCTTTTGAATTTTTGAAACTGTTTTAACTAATAAAAAAATGAAAAGTGGGGCGTGCAAAATTATTCGGCCCCCTTGCGTTAATACTTTGTAGAGCCACCTTTTGCTGCGATTACAGCTGCAAGTCGCTTGTGATATGCCTCTATCAGTTTTGCACATCGAGAGACTGAAATTCTTGCCCATTCTTCCTTGCAAAACAGCTCAAGCTCAGTGAGGTTGGATGGAGAGCGTTTGTGAACAGCAGTTTTCAGCTCTTTCCACAGATTCTCGATTGGATTCAGGTCTGGACTTTGACTTGGCCATTCTAACACCTGGATACGTTTATTTGTGAACCATTCCTTTGTAGATTTTGCTGTATGTTTGGGATCATTGTCTTGTTGGAAGATAAATCTCCGTCCCAGTTTCAGGTCTTTTGCAGACTCCAACAGGTTTTCATCCAGAATGGTCCTGTATTTGGCTGCATCCATCTTCCCCTCAATTTTAACCATCTTCCCTGTCCCTGCTGAAGAAAAGCAGGCCCAAACCATGATGCTGCCACCACCATGTTTGACAGTGGAGATGGTGTGTTGAGTGTGATGAGCTGTGTTGCTTTTACGCCAAACATATCGTTTTGCATTGTGGCCAAAAAGTTTGATTTTGGTTTCATCGGACCAGAGCACCTTCTTCCACATGTTTGGTGTGTCTCCCAGGTGGCTTGTGGCAAACTTTAGACGAGACTTTTTATGGATATCTTTGAGAAATGGCTTTCTTCTTGCCACTCTTCCATAAAGGCCAGATTTGTGCAGTGTAGGACTGATTGTTGTCCTATGGACAGACTCTCCCACCTCAGCTGTAGTTCTCTGCAGTTCATCCAGAGTGATCATGGGCCTCTTGGCTGCATCTCTGATCAGTCTTCTCCTTGTCTGAGCTGAAAGTTTAGAGGGACAGCCAGGTCTTGGTAGATTTGCAGTGGTCTGATACTCCTTCCATTTCAAAATGATCGCTTGCACAGTGCTCCTTGGGATGTTTAAAGCTTGGGAAATCTTTTTGTATCCAAATCCGGCTTTAAACTTCTCCACAACAGTATTACGGACCTGCCTGGTGTGTTCCTTGGTCTTCATGATGCTCTCTGCGCTTTCAACAGAACCCTGAGACTATCACAGAGCAGGTGCATTTATACAGAGACTTGATTACACACAGGTGGATTCTATTTATCACCATCAGTCATTTAGGACAACATTGGATCATTCAGAGATCCTCGCTGAACTTCTGGAGTGAGTTTTTCTGCACTGAAAGTAAAGGGGCCGAATAATTTTGCACGCACCACTTTTCAGTTTTTTAATTGCTAAAAAAGTTTAAAATATCCAATAGATTTCGTTCCACTTCACAATTGTGTCCCACTTGTTGGTGATTCTTCACAAAAAATTAAAATTTTATATCTTTATGTTTGAAGCCTGAAATGTGGCAAAAGGTTGAAAAGTTCAAGGGGGCCGAATACTTTCGCAAGCCACTATATATATATATATATATATATATATATATATATATATATATATATATATATATATATATATATATATATCAATACTGATGTACTGACATCTCATTTCTTGAGGCCCAAAAATGTCAGGACAGTACATATAACCCCCCACATGACCCCTTTTTGGAAATTAGACAGTCCAAGGTATTTAGTAAGAGGCATGGTGAGTTTTTTGAAGTTGTCATTTTTTGTCATCAGTTTTTGGAAAATGAAGAAGTTTTATTATTTTATTTTTTTTACAAACTGTCACCAGTACAGTACATCGTCATCATATAACTTGTGTGGTGGGGATCAGGGACATTGACTGGTGACAGTGCGAAAAAAAACAAAAAACGTTTTTTTTTATTCTTTTTTTACAATTTTTTTGAACACACTGTGACCGTAGTAACATTGTACTACTCTGAGTAAGTGATCAGTATTTTCTCTTTTTTTTTTCTTTTTTTTACACATTATGTTTGCATATAGCAATGAGTTTCATTTTCCTGAATGAAATCAATTCATTCAGTTTGTTTTGTTGTGTTTAGCTGTGATTGGCCAGAGCTAATCACATGGTACAGATGGGCTGTGATTGGCCTAGTCTGATCACACTGATCAATCACAGCTAGCAACACAATTGTATACGATGGATAGCTTGAAAAGAAGTCATTCATTGTTTACAAATGTCATGTGACCTGCTGTGATTGGCTACAACGGTCACATGGTACCGGCAGCGGGCCAGTACACTGATCAGTCATCGGCTGTGTCCAGTGGATGCAGCCGGTGGGAGATCGCGCCACTTTGTTGTGCACCCCCTGCATGGGTCATCAGCTGTCTTGTTATTTTTGCATGCAACAATGAAAACTAAAATGATTAGTTTTCATTTACCAATCATTACAAAATTAATTGCAAATGCAAAAATTTAGATTTTTTTTTTATAACTCAGCCCTTAAAATAATAACAGACAAAGGGATTAAAAATGATTTAATGGTAAAAAAAATAAAAAAAAATCAATCAGCATCAATAAATAATAGCCAAGGGGAGACGGTGAGGAAGGAGGTGAGGAAACATGTTTCTTTCTATTTTGATCAGTGTTAATTGCAAAAAATTTAGTTTACTGTAAAGAAAAAAAATGTATACATTGTATGCTATAATTTGTGCTGCTTAAATTTATAATAAAATGATGTTTCATTTACCAAACAATACAAAAACTATTTGCAAATAGAAAAATGTGCATTTTTAAAAAAACAAAGTGATTAAAAATATATACCGGTAGTTAAATAAATATATAAAAAATATATAGTTAAATATATTTAGTTAAATATATAGTTAAATGTAAAAAAAATCTGCAAAAATAAATAAACAGAAACAAAAGGTTAGCGCTTCAAAGTACACAGAGAGACTAGTTGTGCGATAACCCATAGCGCTGAAAATAACAACAAAGTGATTAAAAAATATTTAAATTTTAATGGTAAAAAAAAATCAGCAATAATTCATGCTATAATTTGCGCTGTTTAAAATTATACTAAAATGATGTTTCATTTACCAAGCATTACAAAATGATTAGCAAATGCAAAAATTAGCATTTTGTTTAAAAAAAAAAACAAAGTGATTAAAAATATTTAACTATTAATGTGAAAAAAATCAGCAAGAATAAATGAATAGAAACAAAAGGGTAGTGCTTCAAAGTACACAGAGAGACTAGTTGTGCGATAACCCAAACATGGGAAGAAAGTCATCACTGGCTGGTCTTTCCATGCATTGGGTTATCACACAACAAGCACTACCCTTGTGTTTCTTTTCCTGCTATCCATATTCCAGTGGTTGGTAAGATGATTAAGTTTGTGGGACTTTTTCTTTGGTCAGCCTTTGAGAGACAGCTCCTTGGAGTAGAGTTACTGCTTTTTCTTTTAAAAATCAGTCTTAAAAATTGTCTTTTAAAACTAAATAAATAATAGCTAAGAGGAGAAGGTAAAGAAGGAGTTAATTAGGGCTGATTAGGCTTTAATAAGGGTTAAAATGGGTTAAATAGGAATACAATTTACCTTAAAAAAATATTTTTGCCTTGTAAGGTTTATTTAACTGTCATATGCAGATCAAAGGTCATGCTTTTAATCTACATATACAGTGGGGAAAACAATTATTTGATCCCCTGCAGATTTTGTAAGTTTGCCCACTTACAAAGAAATGAAGGGTCTATAATTTTTCATGATAAATGATAGAGACAGAATATCAACCAAAAATCCAGAAAAAAAACAACACATAAAACAAATGCTATACATTAAGTTGCAGTTCAGTGAGTAAAATAAGTATTTGATCTCCAAGTAAAACCTGACTTGGTACTTGGTGGAGAATCCCTTGTTGGCAAGCACAGAGGTCAGACGTTTCTTGTAGTTGGTGACCAGGTTTGCACACATCTCAGGAGGGATTTTGGTCCACTCTTCTTTACATAATGTTTCCACCTGTTCTTAGGGTCATAGTCAGCATTTTTCTTCCTCCAAACACGGTGAGTCGAGTTAATGCCAAAGAGCTCAATTTTGGACTCATCTGACCACAACACTTTCTCCCAATCCATCTCTGAATCATTTAGAAGTTCATTGGCATGACTCTACATGTGCCTTCTTGAGGTGGGGGGGGGGCGCGCCTTGTTTGGAGGAAGAAAAATGCTGACTATGACCCTAAGAACACCATCCCTAGAGTCAAGCATGGAGGTGGAAACATTATGCTTTGGGGCTGTTTCTCTGCTAAAGATACAGGCCAACTTTGCCACTTGGGGGGGGGGGGGGGGGATGGATGGGGCAATGTATTGTAAAATCCTGGATGAGAACCTTCCTCCCTCAGCCAGAACACTGACGATGGGTCGTGGGTGGGTCTTTCAGCATGACAATAACCCAAAACATACCGCCAAGGCAACAAAGGAGTGGCTCAAGAAGAAGCACATTAAGGTCATGGAGGGGCCTAGCCAGTCTCCAGACCTTAATCCTATAGAAAATTTATGGAGAGAGCTGAAACTTTGAGTTACCAAGCGACAGCCAAGAAACCTTAAGGATTCAGAGAAGATATGTGAAGAAGAGTGGACCAAAATCCCTCCTGAGATGTGTGCAAACCTGATCACCAACTACAAGGAACGTCTGACCTCTGTGCTTGCCAACAAGGGGTTCTCCACCAAGTACTAAGTCATGTTTTGCTTGGGGATCAAGTACTTGACTCACTGAACTGCAACTTAATGTATAGCATTTGTTTTATGTGGGGTTTTTTTTCTGGATTTTTGGTTGATATTCTGTCTCTTCATCATTTATCATAAAAATGATAGACCCTTCATTTCTTTGTAAGTGGGCAAACTTACAAAATCTGCAGGGGATCACATAATTGTTTTCCCCACTGTATATGTAGATTAAAAGCATGACCTTTGATCTGCATATGACAGTTAAATAAACCTTACAAGGCAAAAAAATTTTTTAAGGTAAATTGTATTCCTATTTAACCCATTTTAAGCCTTATTAAAGCCTAATCCGCCTCAATTAACTCCTTCTTTACCTTCTCCTCTTAGCTATTATTTATTTAGTTTTAAAAGACAATTTTTAGGACTGATTTTTAAAAGAAAAAGCAGTAACTCTACTCCAAGGCACTGTCTCTCAAATGCTGACCAAAGAAAAAGTCTCACAAACTTAATCATCTTACCAACCACTGGAATATGGATAGCAGGAAAAGAAACACAAGGGTAGTGCTTGTTGTGTGAAAACCCAATGCATGGAAAGACCAGCCAGTGATGACTTTCTTCCCATGTTTGGGTTATCGCACAACTAGTCTCTCTGTGTACTTTGAAGCACCACCCTTTTGTTTTTATTCATGTATTCTTGCTGAATTTTTTTTTCACAGAAACGTCTGACCTCTGTGCTTGCCAAGAAGGGTTTCTCTACAAAATACTAAGTCATGTTTTGTTTGAGGATCAAATACTTATTTTACTCACTAAACTGCAACACAATTTATAACATTTGTATTGTGTGTTTTTTCTGGATTTTTGGTTGATATTCTGTCTCTATCATTTAAAACACACCAAAGATAAAAAATTATAGACCCTTCATTTCTTTGTAAGTGGGCAAACTTACAAAATCTGCAGGGGATCAAATAATTATTGTCCCCATTGTATATATGTGAAACAGTAAAGGGCGCACAGTGGTGCAATAACTAACATGCTGAATAGTATCAAGTGGATATGAATTATATTGAATTAGATTAACGTAAAAGAAAAGTCCATATTTCTATCAAACATCGCTGTAGGCCATAAATTGTGAATCTTCTAAACGTGCTCCAAACACCGTGTCATAAAAGTGCAAATGCTTCAAATAAAGTGCTTCACCCGAAGTGGTATATCAAAACGCTCACCAGATTGTATCGGCCACCAAGTGACCCTCAGGCATGTAATAAGCAGAAACACTTTTCATCCGATGTTCCCTTCATAGAGTTTGCAGCATTGGTCTGCTGTCTGTGGATCTCAATCCAAGCGCGAATGGTATATCTATATATGTAACTCCTTATTAAAATCAGCTCACATCCAAACCCTCCAAAACATCTGCAAATGGAGGCTCCACATAAAAAGCCACAGATGGGCAGGGATAGTGTAATAACGTCTCTCAGCCTGTTTGATAGTATTCAGTCTCTTTATTACTGCACTACTGTTGCGCCCTTTACTGTTTCACATTTTGTTTATTAGTTATCACTCATTTTAGAAGCAGCATCAGGTTTGATAGTGTATGATATTGTAGTTGGTGCCGTACCCATCTTTTTCATTTTTTCCCATTGTATATGTAAATATGTATATAGAGAGATAAAGCTATAGAGAGATATTAAAACATGTACGGTGTCAGTAGGGCAGTAGCTGTGTCAGTAGGGCAGTAGCTGTGTCAGTAGAGCAGTAGATGTGTCAGTAGGGCAGAGGATGTGTCAGTAGGGCAGTAGATGTGTCAGTAGAGCAGTAGATGTGTCAGTAGAGCAGTAGATGTGTCAATAGGGCAGAGGATGTGTCAGTAGGGCAGTAAATGTGTCAGTAGGGCAGAGGATGTGTTAGTAGGGCAGTGAATGTGTCAGTAGGGCATAGGATGTGTCAGTAGAGCAGTAGATGTGTCAGTAGAGCAGTGGATGTGTCAGTAGAGCAGTGGATGTGTCAGTAGAGTAGTAGATGTGTCAGTAGGGCAGAGGATGTGTCAGTAGGGCAGTGGATGTGTCAGTAGGGCAGTAAATGTGTCAGTAGGGCAGAGGATGTGTCAGTAGGGCAGTAAATGTGTCAGTAGGGCAGAGGATGTGTTAGTAGAGCAGTGGATGTGTCAGTAGGGCAGTGGATGTGTCAGTAGGGCATAGGATGTGTCAGTAGAGCAGTAGATGTGTCAGTAGAGCAGTAGATGTGTCAGTAGGGCAGAGGATGTGTCAGTAGGGCAGTGGATGTGTTAGTAGGGCAGTGAATGTGTCAGTAGGGCAGTAAATGTGTCAGTAGGGCAGAGGATGTGTCAGTAGGGCAGTAAATGTGTCAGTAGGGCAGAGGATGTGTCAGTAGGGCATAGGATGTGTCAGTAGAGCAGTGGATGTGTCAGTAGAGCAGTAGATGTGTCACTAGGGCAGAGTATGTGTCTGTAGGGCAGTGGATGTGTCAGTAGGGCAGTAAATGTGTCAGTAGGGCAGTGGATGTGTCAGTAGGGCAGTAAATGTGTCAGTAGGGCAGAGGATGTGTCAGTAGAGCAGTAGATGTGTCACTAGGGCAGAGTATGTGTCAGTAGGGCAGTGGATGTGTCAGTAGGGCAGTAAATGTGTCAGTAGGGCAGAGGATGTGTCAGTAGAGCAGTAGATGTGTCAGTAGGGCAGAGGATGTGTCAGTAGGGCAGTGGATGTGTCAGTAGGGCAGTAAATGTGTTAGTAGGGCAGTGGATGTGTCAGTAGGGCAGTGGATGTGTCAGTAGGGCATAGGATGTGTCAGTAGGGCAGTGGATGTGTCAGTAGCGCAGTAGATGTGTCAGTAGAGCAGTGGATGTGTCAGTAGGGCAGAGGATGTGTCAGTAGGGCAGAGGATGTGTCAGTAGGGCAGTAAATGTGTCAGTAGGGCAGTAAATGTGTCAGTAGGGCAGTGGATGTGTCAGTAGGGCAGTGGATGTGTCAGTAGAGCAGTGGATGTGTCAGTAGAGCAGTGGATGTGTCCGTAGAGCAGTAGATGTGTCAGTAGGGTAGAGTATGTGTCAGTAGGGCAGTGGATGTGTCAGTGGGGCAGTAAATGTGTCAGTAGGGCAGAGGATGTGTTAGTAGGGCAGTGGATGTGTCAGTAGGGCAAGGGATGTGTCAGTAGGGCAAGGGATGTGTCAGTAGGGCAGTGGATTCTGTCAGTAGGGCAGAGGATGTGTCAGTAGAGCAGTAGATGTGTCAGTAGGGCAGTGGATGTGTCAGTAGGGCAGTGGATGTGTCAGTAGAGCAGTAGATGTGTCAGTAGGGCAGAGGATGTGTCAGTAGGGCAGAGGATGTGTCAGTAGAGCAGTAGATGTGTCAGTAGAGCAGTGGATGTGTCAGTAGAGCAGTAGATGTGTCAGTAGGGCAGTGGATGTGTCAGTAGAGCAGTGGATGTGTCAGTAGAGCAGAGGATGTGTCAGTAGAGCAGAGGATGTGTCAGTAGAGCAGTGGATATGTCAGTAGGGCAGTGGATGTGTCAGTTGGGCAGAGGATGTGTCAGTAGAGCAGTGGATGTGTCAGTAGAGCAGAGGATGTGTCAGTAGAGCAGTAGATGTGTCAGTAGAGCAGTAGATGTGTCAGTAGGGCAGTGGATGTGTCAGTAGAGCAGTGGATGTGTCAGTAGGGCAGTGGATGTGTCAGTAGGGCAGTAAATGTGTCAGTAGGGTAGAGGATGTGTCAGTAGGGCAAAGGATGTGTCAGTAGGGCAGTAAATGTGTCAGTAGGGAAAATGATGTGTCAGTAGGGCAGTGGATGTGTCAGTAGGGCAGTAGATGTGTCAGTAGGGCAGTGGATGTGTCAGTAGAGCAGAGGATGTGTCAGTAGAGCAGTGGATATGTCAGTAGGGCAGTGGATGTGTCAGTTGGGCAGAAGATGTGTCAGTAGAGCAGAGGATGTGTCAGTAGAGCAGTGGATGTGTCAGTAGAGCAGTGGATGTGTCAGTAGGGCAGAGGATGTGTCAGTAGAGCAGTAGATGTGTCAGTAGGGGAGTGGATGTGTCAGTAGAGCAGTAGATGTGTCAGTAGGGGAGTGGATGTGTCAGTAGAGCAGTGGATGTGTCAGTAGGGCAGTGGATGTGTCAGTAGGGCAGTAAATGTGTCAGTAGGGTAGAGGATGTGTCAGTAGGGCAAAGGATGTGTCAGTATGGCAGTAAATGTGTCAGTAGGGAAAAGGATGTGTCAGTAGGGCAGTGGATGTGGCAGTAGGGCAGTAGATGTGTCAGTAGGGCAGTGGATGTGTCCATAGGGCAGTAAATGTGTCAGTAGAGCGGTGGATGTGTCAGTAGAACAGAGGATGTGTCAGTAGAGCAGTGGATGTGTCAGTAGGGCAGTGGATGTGTCAGTTGGGCAAAGGATGTGTCAGTAGAGCAGAGGATGTGTCAGTAGGGCAGTGGATGTGTCAGTTGGGCAGAGGATGTGTCAGTTGGGCAGAGGATGTGTCAGTAGGGCAGTGGATGTGTCAGTAGAGCGGTGGATGTGTCAGTTGGGCAGAGTTTGGTGTCAGTAGGGCAGTGTGAGGCATTAGCAGTTTTTTTAATTTTCATTATTTTATTTTTGTATTATTATGTAGAATTTTTTTTTATTATTATTTACAATTTTTTTTTATTTACAATTTGTTTTGAAGCCCCAATGGGGGGGCTTTGGTGAAATATCAGCAGGGGAAATCTGCACCGAACGGGGTGATTAGGGTGTGCCCAGGCACAGCCGGCACACACTCCCTGCGCACACCTATGGTTGCATGTAATAGCAGTGGCAGAGAATAGCTGAACGTAGGAGGTGCGTCCTAGAAATTGTAATGACATGTTTCTACGTTCAAAGTCCTGAAGTGGTTAAAGCACCCTGGCCACACCCACAAAAAGCAATATCTATAACAATATTTGTATTTCTCAGCACAGAGATCTCATCGATAGAAGCAGTTTATCTCTCCAACACCCTCAAAACTCTAAAAGACACGTACCTTTTTGGTTGGGGTAGCCATTTATTTATGACACCTCTAACAAGTTAATACTCTGTCACATGCCGTAATTGTGCAGCTGTCACATGTTTCACATTCTGTAATATATTCCCATCACGTGACTTGGCCAACTATTCAGCATCCTTCACTTTGCGATTGCTACACGGCAGCTAAATGCAGCAGTTTATCACAGTGACAGTTCCATGTATATGGTGTCCTCGTGGTCTCCCAGTTAATTTTCCTCACTATATTACTGTCATTTTCCCAGGCATGTAAAATTCACACAATTTAATCATGTCCTTTAAATATCACATGCCTTTGTCCATTACTTGCAATGTGTCATATTTTATTTCACACTAGTGCACATTATCTGTCTCCTGGCGTTACCATGAAACGGCGCTTCATCATGTCTGCCAGCAATGGACACATCTCCCAGGACCGGGATTGCACATGGACGCTGCAAAGTAATGGCACCAGCAAGGAAAAAAATGGGAATTTATACACAGAAGATCCATATTTTATTTAGAATAATGAATCCCCCAAAGAAAATAGGATGCAAGTACGAGCTAAACTACCCCCGCACCCCTTTATATAGGCAATCTACAATATTTTTAAAGCTCTAGGCAAACCGCTAAATAAACCAATAAAATACACACACACTTTATTGTCAAAAAGTATTGGGACGCCTTTACACACACATGAACTTTAATGGCCTCCCAGTCTTATGCCTCGTACACACGGTTGGAATTTCCGACAACAAATGTTCGATGTGAGCTTGTTGTCGGACATTCCGACCGTGTGTAGGCTCCATCGGAATTTCCAACAACAAAAATTTGAGCGCTGGTTCTCAAATTTTCCGACAACAAAGTCAGTTGTCGGAAATTCCGATCGTGTGTACACAATTCCGACGCACAAAATTCCACGTGTGCTCGGAATCAAGCAGAAGGGCCGCACTGGCTATTGAACTTCATTTTTCTCGGCTTTTCGTATGTGTTGTACGTCACCACGTTCTTGACATTCGGAATTTCCAACAACATTTGTGCGACCGTGTATATGCAAGACAAGTTTGTGCCAACGTCCGCCGGAAATAAATCCAGGATTTTGTTGTCGGAATGTCCGGCATTAGTCCGTAGGGTTCAATATTGAGTTGGCCCACCCTTTGCAGCTATAACAGCTTCAACTCTTCTGGGAAGGCTGTCCACAAGGTTTAGGAGTGTGTCTATGGGAATGTTTGACTATTCTTCCAGAAGAGCATTTGTGATGTCAGGCACTGATGTTGGATGAGAAGACCTGGCTCACAGTCTCCACTCTAATTCATCCCAAAGGTGTTCTATCGGGTTGAGGACAGGACTCTAGCAGGCCAGTCAAGTTCCTTCACCCCAAATTCGCTCATCCATGTCTTTATGGACCTTGCTTTGTGCACTGGTGCGCAGTCATGAAGGGGCCATCCCCAAACTGTTCTCACAAAGTTGGGAGAATAAAATTGTCCAAAATGTCTTGGTATGCTGATGCCTTAAGATTTCCCTTCACTGGAATTATGGAGCCAAGCCCAACCCTTGAAAAACAACCCCACACCATAATCCCCCCCTCCACCAAATGATTTGGACCAGTGCACAAAAGCACCCGCTTTGGTAGCTGCAGCTTGACATTGCATGCTATTGCTCAGTCTATCTTCCACTAGGGCCCCCCGATGTTTCTCCATCCTTGATTCCCCCAGAGGTTCTCCCTTTAGTGAGTAGTTTGCGTTTATGTTCTTAGCCACCAAGTGCATTATTTTACATTTGTCCACATTAAATCTCATTTGCCATGTAGTTGCCCTCTCCATTATTTTGTTCAGGTCTTTCTGTAAAATTTCTATGTACTGCTGTGAAGTTATTGCCTTGTTTATTTTTGTATTGTCTGAAAAACTGAGATTGAGCTTTTTATCCCTTCCTCTATATAATTTATGAATAAATTAAACAGAATTAGTCCCAAGACAGAACCTTGTGGTACCCCACTTACCACTCCAGAACAATCTGAGTACACGTTATTTATCACTACCCTTTGGATGCTCCCCTGTAACCAGTTTTCTATCCAAGAACAAACCTTATGGTCCAAGCCTGCCTCAGCTTGTAGATTAAGCGTCTATGGGGAACTGTATGGAATGCTTTTGCAAAATCCAGATACACCACACCCACAGGCCTACCCCTGTCCAGATCACTTCCTCATAGAATTTTAACAGATTGGCCTGGCAAGAATGACCCTTTCTAACCCCATGCTGATTACTACTAATGATACTGTTTTCATCAGCAAATTCTTGGATATAGTCCCTTATCATCCCCGCCAATAATTTACCTACTATTGATGTTAGGCTGACCAGCCTGTATGCCCTTTTTTGAATATTGGCTTTTCTCCAATCATCTGGTACAATTCCTGGCAGTATGCTGTCCGCAAAGATTAGGGATAATGGTCCTTTGAGGGACTTTTCTTTGAGGACTCTCAGATGTAAGCCATCTAGCCCTGGTGATTTATTTGTGTTAACTTATCTAGTCTTTCCTTGACTCCAGCCTCTGTTAGCCACAAGGGTACACCCTGTGATGTGGTACTAACATTACTGTTATGGTCAATAAACCCCTCCTTTTACTGTGTAAAAACTGAGGAGAAGAAATCATTTAGTACAGCTGCCTTCTGTGTGTCATTTAAAACCATCCTCCTATCCTCGTCTTTTATGTGGGCAATATGCTCTGATTTCTGTTAATATATCTAAAGAATTCCTTGGGATTTTTTTTGGGACTTTTCTCTGCTACGTGTATTTTGTAGACTTTTTTTAGCCACTCTGATTGCGTTCTTACACTCCTTATTGCATTCCTTGTAGTGTTGGAATGCTGACAATGCCCACTTGTTTTATATTTTTTAAAGGCAACTTTTTTCTCCCTAATAAGAATTTTTATGTTATGGTTTAGCCACCCAGGTTTAACCTTTGCTCTTCTATATGTATTTCCAATAGGAATGCACTGTGTGATACCTTTGTTTAATTTGTTCCTAAAACATTCCCATTTTTCCTCAGTGTTCAATGTTTCTAGGATTAGGTCCCAATTGATGTCTTGCAGTATTGAGCACAGTTTAGAAAAGTTGGCTCTTTTAAAATTTAGAGTTCTTGTGCTACCCTCTTGCCTCCTTTTCCTATGATTTACGCAAAATTTGCATCATCCTGATAATGCTAGATCCCAAGTTGTCCTGTACTGCCACATCTGAGATCAGACTTGGATCGTTCGTAACTAATAAATCTATGTCCTGCAAGACATTCATGAAATGATGGGCTTTTAACGAGTGAGCTGTTCCCTCTGCCCAGTTGATATCGGGATAATTAAAGTCCCCCATTATGGTGACAAATGGTGTCCAGCTCCTCCTCCTCCATTACCTCCTCTTGGTAATGATTAAGCACAGGTTGGATGTGTGAAACGCATCTACATGACTGAATATCTGGTGTCCCTTGTGTATCCTGGTGATCTTCAATAAAGGCACTTTGTTTGGAACTCTTTGGATGTGCAGCCATTATTCTTTTCTCCTTTAAGTTGGGAGGCCTGTAACATACCCCCACTATCAATTTCCCTCTTATTTCTTCTCTTTGAAGTTCTACTCACACGGATTCCACATTTCCCCTTGTCCCATTCCCAATGTCGCTCCTCACTACCACCAAGTTCTCATTGTGTAACAGCAGCTCCAGTTCCTCCATTATGCTAGCTAAGCTCCTGGCATTTGTGTATACACCTCTCAGTGTTGTATGGGTGCATAATAATTTCTCCTTTAGATTTCTTATGCTTTGTTTTTGATTTGACCACTCATTTACCCCGGGATTAGACGTTCTGGCTATATTATCACTACCGGCTCCACTATTACCCTCTGTCCTTTGCTCACTGTCACTTCCTTAGAACCCCCCCCAACACCTAGTTTAAAATCCCCTCCAACTTTGTGGCCATCTTTCTTCCCAATAGAGCTGTACCATCCCTTTTTAAGTGCAGCCCCATCCTTATTAAAGGGCCGGCAACCGACTGAGAAGTCAGCCCAGTTCTCCAAGAACCTGAACTCCTCTTTACTACACCAGTTCCTCAGCCACTTGTTCAGTTCCCTAACCTCCTGCTGCCTCTCTGGTGTAGCTCGAGGCACAGGTAGTATTTCAGAGAAAACCACGTTGGAGGTCCTTCTCTTCAATCTATCCCCTAAGTCCCTGAAATCATTTTTTAGGACTCTCCACCTTCCCCTCACTTTGTCATTAGTGCCAACATGTACCATGACAGCTGGGTCCTCCCCAGCCCCACCCAATAATCTGTCCACCCGCTCCGCTATGTGCCAAACCCGAGTGCTCGGTAAACAACACACTGTTCGGCGACCATGGTCTTTATGACAGATTGCCCTCTCTGTCCTCCTAATAATTGAGGCCCCTACTACCAGTACCTGTCTAACCTTTCCTGCATCTCTGACCCCCTCCTTACTGGAGTAGTCGCTCCCCTGGCATCTAGAGGAGGGCACCTGCTCCAGCACTGCCACCCCTGAGCTTATATTCCCAGCACCATGCAACTTGGCATATTTGTTGGGGTGTACCAACTCAGGACTGGCCTCCCTAGCGCTCTTTCCTCCACCTCTCCTTCTAGACGTCACCCAGCTTCCTACCTCTGGCTCCTGTTCCTCCAAGTCTCCAACCTCCTCTACACTGGCCCCCGCCAGCACCTGCTGGGTAATGTCCAAACTCCTTTCCAGGTTACTGATGCTGTGCAGTATTGCCACCTTGTTCTCTAGATCCAGGATCTGGGCTTCCAGAGAGACATCTAGCTGAATTCTCGCACAGCAGTATTTACCCTCGATTGTTTAATCAAGGAACAGCAGCTAGATGTGCACTGGGTCGCACCATCAATCCTGTTGGACATTTTTACCCTCTATTCTAATGGGGATAATAAATAAAGACTTTCTGTTGGTACTCTACTCTACCCTGGCACTACAGGTACCCCAATTACCTCACAGCCCCTCTCAAGCAACCCGAGTCACTCTCAGCACCTTGCATCACTCCCAGCACCACGCGTCACTCGCAGCAATCCACATCACTTCACAGCACCCGCTTCACCTCTCAGCAACCCATGTCAACTCTCAGCACCCCGCGTCACTCTCAGCACCTCGCATCACTCCCAGCACCCCGCGTCACTCTCAGCAACCCACGTCAGTTACCAGCACTCTCAGCACCCCGAGTCACCTCTCTGCACCCTGCGTCACCTCTCAGCACCCCGCGTCGCCTCTCTGCACCCCGAATCACCACTCAGCACCCCGCGTCACCTCTCAGCACCTCCCTCACTTCTCAGCACCCTGCATCACCTTTCAACACCCGCTTCACTCTCAGCACCCCGCGTCACCTCTCAGCAATCCGCGTCACCTCTCAGCACTCCACGTCACCTCCCAGCACCCCCTTCACTTTTCAGAACCCCGCATCACCTTTCAGCACCCGCTTCACTTTCAGCACCCCGCGTCACCTCTCAGCACTCCGCGTCACCTCTCTGCACCCTGCGTCACCTCTCAGCACCCCCTTCACTTCTCATCACCCCGCATCACCTTTCAGCACCCGCTTCACTCTCACACCCCGCGTCACCTCACAACACTCTGTTTCACTTCACAGCACCCGAGTCACCTTCAGCAACCCGCGTCATCTCTCAGCACCTCCCTGTGATGGCCATTACCACCCTTCTGGTGCTTAGATTGTTACCTGCAAGCTGAAAATTTTCTGTGCAGGGTGAGGCTGAGAGTGTGTACGTGACGCTCCCCCCCCTGACAATCTCCTAATCTGCTTTTCTACTTCCTGAACTTAAAGAGGACACACTCATGTAAATCCTGGTTCTTATTGCAGTTCTTGGCTGGGTTCACTAATGTGTGTTCACAGATTAGCCCCTGTTGCAGCCTCTTACAGTGTGACCTTGTTACAGAGTTACAATGTTGCAGTCTGATCACAGGCGGAGAAGAGACAGGTGAAATGCCACCTCCTGCCTGCAGCAGACTGGTGACATAATTTCAGCCTAGGCAAAGTCACTGGACTAGAGCTCAAATGTGACTTTTTATGACAAACTGTTCTGAAAAATGATGCTGTTGCTGTATGTTATGATGTGTAATGATCGCAGACTTATAAAGTCACTGTCCCACTTTCAGCTAAGTAGTAAATGTTTAATATTCGGCATCAGCCTCTCATGGCATGAATGGGCCCTGGCACCATGCTCCTGGAGAGGAGGAAAGGCTTTCCTGCCCTTCGGTGTTTCCTCTCATTGGCAAAGTGACATTCTTCCACTTGTGTGACTGTTGGGCGTCGCGGTCGTGCGGCATTAACTCCCATTTCGAAATGAGAGCGCGCTGTTAATATTGGCACGGGCCATTATGCTGTACTTTTATGCAGACATGCTTCATTGGCAGAAATTGAAGCTGCATACTGGGTCACAGTGTACGGCAGGTTCCTTTATGATATATTAAGAAATCCAGTCAGCTAGAAAAGACCAGAGCTGTATTTTATTGGACGACAGGTGAATAATAATCCTGATGAAGCCTCCAGCGGACTGTTTTATTCCACATACACAGAAAATACTTTAGAGAGATCTGCACAAAGAATCCGCGAGCCCCTAAAGCTGCAAAATCTCAATAGGAAAGTGTACATCCAGAATAGAGAAATCAGCCTGTTCATTGGCTAGTTTCCGGGCATCAAAAACACACTATTAACGTGTCTAACGCATTAATGGGCGCTCAAATTTCTTTGCATGTCTAAATGAGCCTTAAAGTATATGTTAACCCTTAGCTTAAGGGTAAAATAACCCATTAAGTCTAAAATTATTATTATACAGGATTTATATAGCGCCAACAGTTTAGCGCTTTACAATGTAGGGAGACACTACACCAACAGTGCAATTCAAAACAAAAATAGAAAGGCAAAACTTTTGTGGATATATATATATATATATATATATATATATATATATATATATATATATATATATATACACACATATACATACACACATACACACACAGTGCCTTGCCAAAGTACATACATACATATACACATACAGTTAATATAAATATATATATATATATATATATATATATATATATATATATATATATATATATATATATATATATATATATACACTACCGTTCAAAAGTTTGGGGTCACCCAAACAATTTTGTGTTTTCCATGAAAAGTCACACTTATTCACCACCATACGTTGTGAAATGAATAGGAAATAGAGTCAAGACATTGACAAGGTTAGAAATAATGATTTGTATTTGAAATAACATTGTTTTTACATCAAACTTTGCTTTCATCAAAGAATCCTCCTTTTGCAGCAATTACAGCATTGCACACCTTTGGCATTCTAGCTGTTAATTTATTGAGGTAAGCTGGAGAAATTGCACCCCACGCTTCTAGAAGCAGCTCCCACAAGTTGGATTGGTTGGATGGGCACTTCTGGCGTACCATACGGTCAAGCTGCTCCCACAACAGCTCAATGGGGTTCAGATCTGGTGACTGTGCTGGCCACTCCATTACCGATAGAATACCAGCTGCCTGCTTCTGCTGTAAATAGTTCTTGCACAATTTGGAGGTGTGTTTAGGGTCATTGTCCTGTTGTAGGATGAAATTGGCTCCAATCAAGCGCTGTTCACTGGGTATGGCATGGCGTTGCAAAATGGAGTGATAGCCTTCCTTATTCAGAATCCCTTTTACCCTGTACAAAGCTCCCACCTTACCAGCACCAAAGCAACCCCAGACCATCACATTACCTCCACCATGCTTAACAGATGGCGTCAGGCATTCTTCCAGCATCTTTTCATTTGTTCTGCGTCTCACAAACGTTCTTCTTTGTGATCCAAACACCTCAAACTTGGATTCATCCGTCCACAACACTTTTTTCCAGTCTTCCTCTGTCCAATGTCTGTGTTCTTTTGCCCATCTTAATCTTTTTCTTTTATTGGCCAGTCTCAGATATGGCTTTTTCTTTGCCACTCTGCCCTGAAGCCCAAAATCCCGCAGCCGCCTCTTCACTGTAGATGTTGACACTGGTGTTTTGCGGGTACTATTTAATGAAGATGCCAGTTGGGGACCTGTGAGGCGTCTGTTTCTCAAACTAGAGACTCTAATGTGCTTATCTTCTTGCTTAGTTGTGCAACGCGGCCTCCCACTTCTTTTTCTACTCTGGTTAGAGCCTGTTTGTGCTGTCCTCTGAAGGGAGTAGTACACACCGTTGTAGGAAATCTTCAATTTCTTTGCAATTTCTCGCATGGAATAGCCTTCATTTCTAAGAACAAGAATAGACTGTCGAGTTTCAGATGAAAGTTCTCTTTTTCTGGCCATTTTGAGCGTTTAATTGACCCCACAAATGTGATGCTCCAGAAACTCAATCTGCTCACAGGAAGGTCAGTTTTGTAGCTTCTGGAAGGAGCTAGACTGTTTTTAGATGTGTGAACATGATTGCACAAGGGTTTGCTAATCATCAATTAGCCTTCTGAGCCAATGAGCAAACACATTGTATTATTAGAACACTGGAGTGATAGTTGCTGGAAATGGGCCTCTATACACCTATGTAGATATTGCACCAAAAACTAGACATTTGCAGTTAGAATAGTCATTTACCACATTAGCAATGTATAGAGTATATTTGTTTAAAGTTAGGACTAGTTTAAAGTTAGCTTCATTTAAAAGTACAGTGCTTTTCCTTCAAAAATAAGGACATTTCAATGTGACCCCAAACTTTTGAACGGTAGTGTATATATATATTTATATATATTTATTTATATTAACTGTATGTGTATATGTATGTATGTACTTTGGCAAGGCACTGTGTGTGTGTGTGTGTGTGTGTGTGTGTGTGTATATATATATATATATATATATATATATATATTTATATACACACACACACATACATACATATGCAGTTAATATAAATATAACTGTATGTGTGTATATGTATATATATATATATATATATATATATATATGTGTGTGTGTGTGTATATATATATATATATATATATATATATATATATATATATATATATATATATATATATATGTGTGTGTGTATATATATATATATATATATATAATATACAGTGCCTTGCAAAAGTATGGGAGAACTAGAAGGACTCCTCCTATAAAACAGGTGAACACTAATAAGAGGCAATGATGGTGGGGGGGGGGGGGACAAACAAAGATTTGGGGGGCACACCCTAAAAAATGCATTAAAGTTGGTGCAGCCATCTATCATCTATCACATAAAATCCCAATAAAATCCATTTAAGTTTTTGGTTGTAACATGACAAACTGTGGAAAATTTCAAGGCACTGTATATAGCAGCTTACCAATCTTAATATGTGCAGCTGTATTTATCTTTTTTAGGCTGTTTCCCCTTTATCTTCATGCCAGTAATGCCGCGTACACACGACCGGACTTTCCGGCAAACTAGGTCCGACGGTCTTCCCGACGGACTTTCGGCAGAGGTCCGACGGACTTTCAGAAGGAACGGACTTGGCCACACACGAACGGACTAATGCCCCGTACACACGGTCGGATTTTCCGACGGAAAATGTGTGATAGGACCTTGTTGTCGGAAATTCCGACCGTGTGTAGGCTCCATCACACATTTTCCATCGGATTTTCCGACACACAAAGTTTGAGAGCAGGCTATAAAATTTTCCGACAACAAAATCCGTTGTCGGAAATTCCGATCGTGTGTACACAAATCCGACGCACAAAGTGCCACGCATGCTCAGAATAAATAAAGAGATGAAAGCTATTGGCCACTGCGACGTTTATAGTCCCGATGTACGTGTTTTACGTCACCGCGTTCAGAACGATCGGATTTTCCGACAACTTTGTGTGACCGTGTGTATGCAAGACAAGTTTGAGCCAACATCCGTCGGAAAAAATCCTAGGATTTTGTTGTCGGAATGTCCGAACAAAGTCCGACCGTGTGTACGGGGCATAAGTCCGGTCGAAAGTCCGTTCCTTTTGTACGTGATGACGTAAACGGGACAAAAAAAGGAAGTTCACTAGCCAGTAGCCAATAGCTTCCCTTGCTTCGTATTTGGTCCATCGGACCAGCACACAGACGACCGGTTTTCCCGATTTGTTCTATTTCTAGGTCCGTCTGATTTTTTCCCCAAAAAAATGATCGGACTAGCCCACGCACGATTGGATTGTCCAACGGACTAATCCCGTCGGACCTAGTTTGCCGGAAAGTCCGGTCGCGTGTATGCGGCATAATAGATTTCTGTCGTAGGGTGACAACACTCACCCACTGTACTGTGTCTGTGAAGAAGCCTCGATGCCATTCTAGGTCAGGAAGTGTTTCAGAACCACATAACACAGCACTCTCCTCCTCTACATAACATGGGAGGAGGTGTTCTGTACTCCATAGAGAATGCTGGGAAAATTCTGATTGATATTGCCATGAAGGTTCTTGTGCAGCGCTTCCCGTTATAGGGTAACACTATGTTACTCTCTCCCAATTGTGCTCCTGTGTTGTAACCTCGTTACTTGATCTGTTAATGTTTACAACTGTCTGTACTAACATACTTTAATCTAGCATTTTCCACCATTGCCCACATCAGGGAACTTGGCCTGAGGTGCAACCACCGATGGAGTGCAAGAAGAGGCTGCAGGAGATCGGCAGTAATTGTATCTAATACACAGTGCTTTAACAATGTATAGAAAAAGAAAAGAAAAAAGCTGCGCAAAATTATTAGAATTAAAAGTGAGTGAGTAACCGTGGTAAAACAGGAAACAATCTAGGTACTACTGAGAATAATACAGTCCAGTGGTATGGATCCAGTGATAACAGTGAAGGTGAAATAAACTCCTTAATACAAAGACACCCACCCTCTGATGTGATCCTCCACCACATAGAATGCACGCTTACTGGAGGGCAAGCCTAAATAAGCCTGTATAATTGGTCAGTGTCCGGACATGGATCCAGCAGCAGCAACTCTCTGTAGTTACACCGAAGGCAAGCCAGGAGACCTCAAATCAACGGGTATACAGGGCAAGGCACCGATCAAAAAACCCAAGAGGATAGAGAGAAGCCCACCATAGTGTAAATCAGGCTATTATAGGTTTATTAAAAATTAAAGGTTACACTTACACGAAACTGAAGATGAAACATCCTTAAAAAATTGCCGTCCGGCTTGCAGACATCTGTCAGCACATAAGGTACACCGCGAAGACGTCAGCACATCAACCTCCCAATTTAACAATGTAAATGCCACCTGGTTAGAGTTTACACCTACAGTAAAGGTGTGTTGAGTGGCCTTTCTGACTTAAAGTGAACCTTAGTAATTCCCTCTAAATAAACTGAACTGCACAGCAACAAATATTGAAAAATATGAAAATATTATTGTATTAACCAACAACATAATAGAAAATACAAAAACACCAAAAAATACAAATCCTGGTTGGGCACCTGTGTGGGGCATATGTGTATTTAAATAACATCCTCTAACCTTTTTTTTTTAATTACTATTATTTTTTTTATTTTTTTTTGCATTTCTATGGCTCCATACTTGAAAGTGTCAGGTATTTCTTTTTAGCTCAGGTGGCAAGGAAACAAAAGGTAGGAAAAGTGTGTATTGCTGGAGAAGGGTCAATCTGTAAATTATATGAAAGGGTCTACTGCTGGAGAACGGTCAGCCTATATAGGAAAGGAAAGTGTGTACTGCTGGAGAAGGGTCAACTTGTATAGGAAAGAAAAAAATTTACTGATGGAGAAGTGTCAGCGTGTAAAGAAAAATGTTGTACTGCCAGAGAAGGGTCAACCTGTACAGGAAAGGAAGGTGTGTACTGCTGGAAAAGGGTCAACTTGTAAAGGAAAGGAAAGAGTGGACGGCTGGAGAGGGTCAGCCTGGAAACTGTGGAAAGGAAAGTGTGTACTGCTGGAGAAGGTCCAACCTGTAAAGGGAAGGAAAGTGTGTACTGCTGGAGAAGGTCCAACCTGTAAAGGGAAGTAAAGTGTGTACTGCCGGAGAAGGTCCAACCTGTAAGGGGAAGTAAAGTGTGTACTGCTGGAGAAGGTCCAACCTGTAAAGGGAAGGAAAGTGTGTACTGCTGGAGAAGGTCCAACCTGTAAAGGGAAGGAAAATGTGTACTGCTGGAGAAGGTCCAACCTGTAAAGGGAAGGAAAGTGTGTACTGCTGGAGAAGGTCCAACCTGTAAAGGGAAGGAAAGTGTGTACTGCTGGAGAAGGTCCAACCTGTAAAGGGAAGGAAAGTGTGTACTGCTGGAGAAGGTCCAGTCTGTAAAGGGAAGTAAAGTGTGTACTGCTGGAGAAGGGCCAGTCTGTAAAGGGAAGGAAAGTGTGCACTGCTGGAGAAGGGCCAGTCTGTAAAGGAAAGGGATGTGTGTTTTGCTAGAGAAGGATCAATTTGCTGGAGAGGGGTCAACATGCAAAGGAAAGGAAGGTTTGTACTTATGGAAAAGGGTCAATCTGTAAAGGAAAAGAAAGAGCATACTGCTGAAGAAGGGTCAGCCCGGAAAGGAAAGGAAAGCATGTACTACTGGAGAAGGATCAGCATGGAAAGGAAAGTGTGTACTGTTAAAGAAGGGTCAGCATGTAAAGGAAAGGAAAGTGTGTACTGCTGGAGAAGGGTCACCATGTAAAGGAAAGTGTGTACTGCTGGAGAGGGGTCACCATGTAAAGGAAAGGAAAGTGTGTACTGCTGGAGAGGGGTCACCATGTAAAGGAAAGGAAAGTGTGTACTGTTGGAAAAGGGTCGACATTTAAAGGAAAGGAATGTGCCCACTGCTGGAAAAGGGTCAACCTGGAAAGAATAGGAAAGAGTGCACTGCTGTAGTAAGGTCAACCTGTAGAAGGAAAGGAATGTATGTACTGTTAGGGAAGGGTCAATCTGCTAGAAAGGGGTCAACCTGGAAAGGAAAGTGTGTACTGCAGGAAAAGGGTCAACCTGAAAAGGAAAGAGGGTACTGCAAGAGAAAGTTACGCCTGGAAAGGAAAGGAAAGTGTGTACTGCTGGAGAAGGGTCAGCATGTAAAGAAAAGGAAAATAAAGCGTGTACTTCTGCAGAAGGGTCAACCTGTAAAGGAAAGTGTGTACTGCTGGATAAAGGACAACCTGTAAACTAAAAGGAAAGTGTGTATGGTTAGAGAAGGGTCAATCTGCTGGAGAGGTGTCAACCTGTAAAGGAAAGGAAAGAGCGTACTGCTGGAGAAAGATCAGCCTGGAAAGGAAAGGAAAGCATGTACTTCTGGAGAAGGGTCAGCATGTAAAGAAAAGGACAGTGCTAGAGAAAGGTCATTCTAGAAAAGAAAAGGAAAGTGTGTACTGCTGGAGAAAGGACAACCTGTTAAACTAAAAGGAAAGTGTGTACGGTTAGAGAAGGGTCAATCTGCTGGAGCGATGTCAACCTGTAAGGGAAAGGAAAGTGTTTACTACTGGAAAAGGGTCAACCTGTAAAGGAAAGGCAAGCATCTACTTCTGGAGAAGGGTCAGCATGTAAAGAAAAGGAAAGTGCTAGAGCAAGGTCATCCTAGAAAAGAAAAGGAAAGTGTGTACTGCTGGAGAAGAGTCAACCTGTAAAGGAAAGGACATGAAAGAGCATACTGCTAGAGAAAGGTCAGCCTGGAAAGGGAAGAAAAGTGTGTACTGCTGGAAAAGGGTCAACCGGTAAAGGAAAGGAAAGAGTGTACTGCTGGAGAAGGGTCAACCTGTAAAGGAAAGAAAAGAAAAGAGCTTACTGCTAGATAAAGGTCAGCAAGGAAAGGAAAGTGTATACTGCTGGAGAAGGGTCAGCATGTCAAGGAAAGCAAAGTGCGTACTGCTGGAAAAGGGTCAGTCTGCAAAAGAAAGGAATGTGTGTACTACTGGAGAAGGATCCATTTTCTGGAGAGGGGTCAATCTGTAGGAAAGAAAAGTGTGTACTGCTGGAAAAGAGTCAACCCGGAAAGGAAAGAGCGTACTACTGGAGAAGGGTCAGCCTGGAAAGGAAAGGAAAAAATCTACTTCAGGAGAAGGGTCGGCCTTTAAAGGAAAGAAAAGTGTGCACTGCTGGAGAAAGCTCAGCATGAAAAGAAAAGGTGTCTACTACTGGAGAAGGGTCAACGTGTAAATGAAAAGAAAGAACGTACTGCTGGAAAGGTGTCAGCCTGAAATGGAAAGGAAAGTATGTACCGCTGGAGAAAGGTCAACCTGTAAAGGAAAGGAAAGTGTATCTTGCCAGAGAAAGGGTCAACCTGTAAAGGGAAGGAAAGTGTATACTATTGGAGAAGGTTCAGCCTGTAAAGGGAAGGAAAGTGTGTACTATTGGAGAAGGTTCAGCCTGTAAAGGGAAGGAAAGTGTGTACTACTGGAGATGGCTCAACCTGTAAAGGGAAGGAAAGTGTGTACTACTGGAGAAGGCTCAACCTGTAAAGGGAAGGAAAGTGTGTACTACTGGAGATGGCTCAACCTGTAAAGGGAAGGAAAGTGTGTACTACTGGAGAAGGCTCAACCTGTAAAGGGAAGGAAAGTGTGTACTACTGGAGATGGCTCAACCTGTAAAGGGAAGGAAAGTGTGTACTACTGGAGAAGGCTCAACCTGTAAAGGGAAGGAAAGTGTGTACTACTGGAGATGGCTCAACCTGTTGCTTTGCCATGCATTAGCCACATCATAGGAAAAGTACAGGTCCACGTTAAACTTTTAGCGCCATAGAGTGTAAACTAGTGAAACTTCACATCTGCTGAGATAGATCTGATGTGTTTCTAAGAAGCTTTTATTACTGAAGATAAAGCTAACTCTCTTTTGCATTGTTTATCTGCGGGTGTTTTTGCGTAATTCATTAGGAATAATAGACGTAACTTTTGGCTCCGTGGCTCCAATATGCGATCTTTGTTTGAATTTGTTTTCCACATTAACAATATTTTGTTTCTCTGTGGCTTCCATTAAGCCAGTCGCCGTGTCAAAGGAGAAACGCATTTGCAGCTCGCAAGAGGCCAGAGACGCTCCTCTAAATATTTACTACACTTCCATAGAGGAGAGAAATGGAAGTCTTTTCAGTTATTGAAGCAAACATTTACTTTATGAATGTCTCAGTGAATGGGCTGAAAGCTATTTGTGGGTGCATAACGCTGCGTTATTCCACGATATATAATAACACGAGTGAGAAGGGAGCCGGACGGAGCGGCGGAAAGCCAGAAGAAGGACATAAAACAGAAGGAGACCAATTACCAGCAAAGACTTGGTAATGCCTTTTAGTCCGAAAAGCTGAGACTATTGTGACAATCATTACTTTTCTTAGCCCCTTTGTGGTGACACGTTATAATACAGGAAACACGGATTTCTATTCTATTCTTTATTTAACCAGTTCAGCTCTCACACCTGTACACCCCCTAGAGACCAGAGCAATTTTTACATTTTTGACCTGTTTATTTAGCAATAACGTTGTCATTACTTAGGATAACAAAGCATTACCTTTCTAGTGTTACTAAACCCACAACAGTAAAATCAGTCTGTATATTCAGTAAAGCATGCTTGTTATACTCACTGTGGAACCTAAGGGGTCAATCCTCCACATTGTATGAAAAGGCTGTTTCATCCTGTCTTCTCTGATCCTCCCCTTCTTCCACTGTCCCCAATACATCTCCTGATAGTACAGAGCATTTGGAGTCACTCTGCACATGTTCAGTTTGGTGTGTATTGCTGGAGAGTTTTTTTTTTTTTTCCTTGGGAGGGTGCATGTGATTAGCACAGGACCAGAAAGAGGGTCAGGGGTCCTGAAGCCCCATAGGACAGTCGGAGTAGAATGAAAACTCCTCCTACAAGCTTTAACCAGACACCGATAAAAGTCCTAAGACTGCTGTATACTGCTGATGAGAAAAGGTATTTAGCAGTTTATATTTCCTAAAATAATTGCATTTCCATGTTCTGTGTACTGTCTCTGTGTGGAGACCAGACATGGTGACTGTCCTGGGTTTAGTAACACTTTAAAATAAGGCTTTCCAATATGATGGTAATATTTTCTTGTAAAAAATTATTTTATTTGTGTATAATTCCTAAACAAAAAGTATCAAAACTAAAAAGAAAAATGCACGTTTTTATACTTAGATCAGTGTTAGTTTATAAAATAAATAATGTTATTGTAGATAAAAATATACATTTCATTGTGTTATTTGTCATATTTAAAATCTTGATTTTGGCTCAAATCATGGCAAATTTACTTAAAAATTACATTTTGGAAATATTTTTTTTTTTTTAAATTGCCAACCAAAACGAATAAACAGAAAGCCAAAAGTTTAACTAATTACAACATACATATCTTTAACCACTTCAATACCGGGCATTTTCACCCCTTTCCTGCCCAAGCCAATTTTCAGTTTTCAGCGCTGTCGCACTTTGAATGACAATTGCGCGGTCGTGCTACGCTGTACCCAAATGAAATATTTATCATTTTTACCCCACAAATAGAGCTTTGTTTGGTGCTATTTGATCACCTCTGCGGTTTTAATTTTTTGCGCTATAAACAAAAGAAGAACGACAATTTTTAAAAAAAAAAACACAATATTTTTTACTTTTTGCTATAATAAATATCCCAATTAAAAAAAAAAATGTCCTCAGTTTAGGCCGATACGTATTCTTCTATATATTTTTGGTAAAAAAAAAAAAAAAAAAAATCGCAATAAGCGTATATTTATAGGTTTGAGCAAAAATTATAGCGTCTACAAAAGAGGGGATAGTTTTATGGCATTTTTATTAATATATTTTTTTTTTACTAGTAATGGCGGCGATCTGCGATTTTTATCATGACTGTGACATTGCGGCAGACACATCGGACACTTTTGACACCATTTTGGGACCATTCACATTTACACAGCGATCAGTGCTATACAAATGCATTGATTACTGCATAAATGCCACTGGCAGTGAAGGGGTTAACACTAGGGGGCGATCAAGGGGTTAACTGTGTTGCCTAGGGAGTGATTCTAACTGTAGGGGGAGGGGACTCACAAGGGGAGGAGATCGATCTATGTTCCTCTGTACTGGGAACACACCATCGGTCTTCTCTCACCTGACAGGACGTGGATCTGTGTGTTTACACTCACAGATCCATGGTCCTGCTCGGTTAACGGGCAATCACGGGTGCCAGTCAGACATCGCGGGTGCCCGGCGGACATCACGGCCGAAGGGCATGCGCATCGGCTCCCGAGTGACGCGCGCGCGCCCCCCAGATGGCCGGAAAGCTCAGGACGTCATATGACGCCCGCCCAGGATGGGAAATCCCTCCTGCGGACGTCATATGTACATGGGCGGGATGTGAAGTGGTTAAATGAGGGCTGTATGATTGTAAGAAAACTATTTAATCTTAGGTCTCCAAAGAACCACATAATGAAGTTAAACAAAAAAGCGTTTCAATCACACGGGACTTTTTAACAACCTCTCCTGGCCGATTTAACTTGACAGATAGTAACCCACGTTTAAAACGTCCATTTTGCCGCGTTTACAAGCCGCGTTTACAAGCCGCGTTTAGCAGCGTTTTGGGGGCGTTTGCGTTTAGAAGCGTTTCAAAAATATATATATATATTTTTTTTTTCAAATAGCCAAAAATGAAAAAACGTCTGTAAACGAAACGCGTTTGGCGCTTGAAATGCCTCTAAGCTCAGCGTCTAATTTTTTTTTGCTTTCCAAAAAAGTCCTCTAAACTCAACTGCCTAGAAACGACTATAAACGATCCTGTGTACTTGTACTGATAAGATAAAATAGAGGAGAGTTCGGGAGCAGTTGAAAAAAATGCCCAACTGCTCCTAAACGTCCGTTTTCCAGCAGCAGTGTACATGAGACCTTAAACTGTGGAAGTGGTTCTTTACTGTTAGGGCAGTAAGGAGGAGGAACTCCCTTCCACAGTTGGTGGTGTCAGCGGACACACACATGTTGACTTTATTCAACCTTACCAACTATGTAACTATGATATTGGTTGGAAAAAAAGTAATAATAATAATAATAATACAAAAAAAAAAAAAAACCTGCAGGAAATAATGGTTAAGGGGAGAAAGGGAAGAAGGAGTTCATTTGTATTACAGTAAAGTAAAGGATACAGGAGAAGTATAGCCAGAGCTATTTTGGCGGTACTTCTCTTGGGGATCACAGGAATTCAGTTCGTTCTGCACGCCTGTGACCTGTTTTCTGCCGACAGCGGACTAAAAGACGCTGTGGCTGATGTCATTCATCTTTACAGTTGGGATCCACCCAAATGCATGGACAGGCAGCTGGCTCAGCCTCTCAGCAAGCTGCTGGGAAGCTGAGCCCAGCCGCTCCCGCCCCCTCCACAGCCCGGTGCTTCAGTGAGCGCTGGAGGGGCAGAGCAGAGAGTCGGTGACTGACAGTTACTAGCTCTCTCCTCAGTGAAGACAGAGAGCTGCGAGATCAGTGGTCTTTGATCGCTCAGTTCTCAGTCGTAGAAGTGGCGGGGGACACATTCTGCATCCTCCTAGGCGAGTAAAAATGTATTTTTTTTATTTTTTTTTAAACACATACTTCTCTTTTAATAAGTGCTTCATTTGGAACAACTTTTTTTTTTATCAGGGGGGTGTAACTGAGATCATGTGCAGATAGAAGCTCAACCTTTTGACCTGCAGATGAATGAAACAGAGTAAATATAAAAGAAACATTGTTACTTTGTATCTCTCTTTTTCACATTTGAACAATGTTTATAAACACTGTGTCAGACGGTCCTTTTCCATAAAGTTTTCCTATAGATGTGGTGTTTGCACAGAAACTCCTGGCTGTCATTTTGACAGCTGGGAATTGCTGCCAAGTGTGATGGGGGTGGGGGGGGGGGTGAGTAAATATAGGCCAGAAGGAAGTTCAGCTTTAATGTTTTTGAAAAAGGAAAGGAAGCACATCTACAGTTTCATTTCAGATGTTGGATATGATGAGGCATTTTATTTCTTAGTAGAAAAAGCTCTTTTATGTTCATGTATTGATTTTTCTTTTTTTTTTCCTTTTTTTTATCCAGAAACCTGGAAACAGATTCTTTCGTTATCCGGAGGGAGTCTTCCATGTATCATGAGTGTTTAGGGTTTGTCGAGAAAATAAAAAGTGAAGTATTATATATGGTGCGTTAAAATTGAATGTGAGTCTGCTTTTGGATAAAGAAATTTAAACTAAAGTTTAATCTGCTTCTATGAAATTTTTAAATAAAACCTTTCTGTTTTCATTGCATACCTTATTTTAGATCCAGATACACTATATTACCAAAAGTATTGGGACGCATGTCTTTACACACACATGAAATTTAATGGCATCCCAGTCTTATTCCGTAGGGTTCAATATTGAGTTGCAGCTCTAACAGGCTAAACTCTTCTGGGAAGGCTGTCCACAAGGTTTAGGAGTGTCTATGGGAATGTTTGACCATTCTTCCAGAAGCACATTTGTGAGGTCAGGCACTGATGTTGGACGAGAAGGTCTGGCTCACAGTCTCCACTCTAATTCATGCCAAAGGTGTTCTAATGGGCTGTGGTCAGGACTCTGTGCAGGCCAGTCAAGTTCCTCCACCCCAAACTCACTCATCCATGTCTTTATGTAAATATTTCATTATACCTTTTCATGTGACAACACTGAAGAAATGACACTTTGCTACAATGTAAAGTAGTGAGTGTACAGCTTGTATAACAGTGTAAATTTGCTGTCCCCTCAAAATAACTCAACACACAGCCATTAATGTCTAAACCACTGGCAACAAAAGTCAGTACACCCCTAAGTGAAAATGTCCAAATTGGGCCCAAACTGTCAATACTTTGTGTGGCCACCATTATTTTCCAGCACTGCCTTAACCCTCTTGGGCATGGAGGTCACCAGAGCTTCACAGGTTGCCACTGGAGTCCTCTTCCCCTCCTCCATGATGACATCACAGAGCTGTCAGATGTTAGAGACCTTGCGCTCCTCCACCTTCTGTTTGAGAATGCCCAATAGATGCTCAATAGGGTTTAGGTCTGGAGACATGCTTGGCCAGTCCATCACCTTTACCCTCAGCTTCTTTAGAAAGACAGTGGTCATCATGGAGATGTGTTTGGGGTCATTATCATGTTGGAATACTGCCCTGCAGCCCAGTCTCCGAAGGGAGGGGATCATGCTCTGCTTCAGTATGTCACAGTACATGTTGGCATTCATGGTTCCCTCAATGAACTGTAGCTCCCCAGTGCTGGGGAGCTACAGTCTTAGACCATGACACTCCCACCACCATGCCTAACTGTAGGCAAGACACACTTTGTACTCCTCACCTGGTTGCCGCCACACACACTTGACACCATCTGAACCAAATAAGTATATCTTGGTCTCATCAGACAACAGGACATGGTTCCAGTAATTCATTAGTCCTTAGTCTGCTTGTCTTCAGCAAACTGTTTGTGGGCTTTCTTGTGCATCATCTTTAGAGGATGCAGTGTGCGGCGTATGGTCTGAGCACTGACAGGCTGACCCCCCATCCCTTCAACCTCTGCAGCAATGCTGGCAGCACTCATACATCTATTTCCCAAAGACAACCTCTGGATATGACGCTGAGCACGTGACCTCAACTTCTTTGGTGGACCATGGCGAGGCCTGTTCTGAGTGGAACCTGTCCTGTTAAACTGCTGTATGGTCCTGGCCACCGTGCTGCAGCTCAGTTTCAGGGTCTTGGTCATTCTCTCTATAGTCTAGGCCATCTTTATATAGATAATAATCACCGGGTATCCTCACTAGAGCGCCCTTCCAACAAATAGATACCCCCACCGCGCCAATGCCTCTGAAGTCTTAAAAAAGGGTTGTGCCGACCAGTGTTAAATCGTGAACACAAATATCTAATTGAACGAATAAAGTTGACCAGTGTTAAACGGTGAACACAAATTATTAGTGAAAACGTGAAAAATTGCAAAACTGAAAACAGCTGCCCCTTTAAATTGAAATCATAGATACAAAATATTTGATCCTACATGCCCTTGATTGCCCAATAAACTCCTAAAGGCATATGGGATAAATATGGGGCGCTTCAAAGAATAATGGTTTATACCGGCTCAATCTGTGTTTAACACAATAGTGGTGGGACCCTCCCACTGTATTGTGTCACACGTGACGATGAGATAGTGCTATCAATCTACAAACAGCAAAAGTGATTATAAATCTATAGAGTCTAATAGTGACATATACGTGAAACACTCTGTGAAATCACATAGCACAATAGCACATAGCACAATAGTGGTGGGACCCTCCCGCTATATTGTGTCACACGTGACGGTTAGATAGTGCTATCAATCTAAAAACAGCACAAATAAATCTATAAAAGGTATAATTGTGACATATACGTGAAACACTATGTGAAATCACTGCACACCATGCTGTGACATATTAAAACATCATATGACAGTCCATATATATCAGATCCATCCAAGAGGAACTGCTTGTGATCACATCCAGTGTAATATCAGCTGTAAACATTCAAGTGTCTTCGTGTGTCTTCCACTTCACCCCTGTGTTCAGTGAATCACACCCTCCAGAAATGCACTCACCGAGTTACAATGCCAGCACTTTCATGCAAGGCAAAAAACGCTTGTTTTTACCACACTCAGGTGTAAATGGAGTCCAGAGGAGTAGTTGTTTAAACGGATCCACATGAAAGAAAATAAAGTGCTTCCAATAGTGTAAACCAGCAAATACTATTTATTAAAACCACTGCAATCTACAACTGATGCACTCACATTGTGCCAAAGATAAAACAGCAGAAATCAAGTGTGGATCACATCAATCTTCAAGCAATCTTCAAACAGGTGTAAATCAAACAACAAAACGACTGTTGGTCACGGCGGACCCGAGGTGTGCTTTCTCTGGGCTGCAGTATACTGCAATCTCACCCAGTGGCGTCTCCAGCTTTCATATTTAGGGGGGGGGGCACATGGGGGGACAGGGACAAAAATAGGGGGGCAATATAAAATGCAAATATATATATATATATATATATTATAGATAGATAGATATATCTATCTATCCTGGGGCCCTTTACCCCTTTACTACGATCCCACAACGGCCCTTTCACATGTTCGGCAGTGAGCTCCCTTCCTACTGTATTGGGCCCCCCCCCAGGGTGACAGACAACAAGAGATATATGTCACCAACATACCAAGAAAATATAAGGATCCAAAGCAGTGGGAGAACTATCAGGGTTGCAAAGGTTGTCTTGCCACCGGGCCCTGGTGTTCTGCCACTGTGGGGTTCCCCAGCCTCCTCTTGCTGTCCTGCCCCTGCCCTCAGTCTGTTTTTTCAGTAACTGAGAGTCCTGGTGGAGTCCTTCTTGCAACTCGCTCTTCTCCCTGCCAATGAGGATGCAGGGGAAGGAGCAGATCGAGCGGCCGTGGTTGTGTGAGCGCTCGCATTATGCAGTGTCAGCGAGCAGAGGGAGGGGGGAGGAATCACCCACTGGGGACCTTCTCCCTCTCAATAGAGACTGTGTTACCCCAGCGGTGGCCTGAGTAAGATGCGGCACATCCGATATGAATACAAACAAAAAGAAATTGCCTTTTTGTAAAAAAAAAAAAAATTTAAAAAAAAGAATTTTTTTTTTTTTGGGGGGGCACATGGTGGGGCCCAGCATAATGTTGGGGGGGTCAGGGCCCCCTCTGCCCCCCCCCCTAGGGTCGCCATTGATCTCACCCTCCCTTCAGCTATCCTCCGTGCACTCAAACTTCCTGACTCCTGTGTAGTTTAACTGCGCTGTGTGTCACGTCTCACAGCCACGCCCCCCATCTTTATATAGAGTCGGAGTCTCCAACTCAATTTGCCAGAGGGCCACATGACAAGTTTTCATATCCAATGGGGGCCGCATGCAAACTTTCAAAACTTCAAAAAACAATAAACTATACCAGCAATAATATACTATACCCAGCACTGATGTCAGCAAACGCATTATTAACCCCCAACACTGATGTCAGCAAACGCATTATTAACCCCCAATACTGATGTCAAACGCATTATTAACCCCCATCATTAACCCCCACACTGCACAAATCCCCCCACACTCCATAAAATCCCCCCCACACTGCACACATTTCTACCCCAGTCACCCCACTAAGGACTTTGCCTCAGTGTGATGGCTCACTCACCTCTCCTGGCAGTCAGGATCATCCGCCTCCCGAGTCCTCTCCTCCTGGCTTCCACACAGGCCTAGTGACAGGGGACCCAGAGAACACAATCTCCCGCCCTGAGGTCAGTGCCTAGGTGGGCGGGGCGATGGGCGGATCCTTCCTCTGCTCTGTTCTCTCTCTGGGCTGCAGCAGCGTGCAGCGGAGAGGACAGAGCAGATGGAGATGTAAAGCTCTTCGGTGCCTCCCCCTTTGCGGTGCAGTGCAAAAAGATGTCCTGGATCGGCCCTGCCTGCGGGCCATTTTTAACCGGTCCGGACGGTACTTTGAGACCACTGATGTAGAGCAACAATTCTTTTTTTCAGATCCTCAGGGAGTTCTTTGCCATGAGGCGCCATGTTGAACTTCCAGTGACCAGTATGAGAGAGTGAGAGCGATAACACCAAATTTAACACACCTGCTCCCCATTCACACCTGAGACCTTGTAACACTAACGAGTCACATGACACCGGGGAGGGAAAAGGGCTAATTGGGCCCAATTTGGACATTTTCACTTAGGGGTGTACTCACTTTTGTTGCCAGCAGTTTAGACATCAATGGCTGTGTGTTGAGTTATTTTGAGGGGACAGCAAATTTACACTGTTATACAAGCTGTACACTCACTACTTTACATTGTAGCAAAGTGTCATTTCTTCAGTGTTGTCACATGAAAAGATAGAATAAAATATTTACAAAAATGTGAGGGGTGTACTCATTTTTGTGGGATACTGTATATACACCATAGGCTGTATACTCTTTTACTTTCAAACAGACTAAATAATATACACTGATTTGAGGTATGTTTTACCAAAGAAATGTAGCAGAATACAGTTTGGCGTAAATGTATGAAGAAAGATTATTTATTTGCAAAATGTTATAAAAGAAACAAAGAAAAACACTTAAAAAACCCCCGGTATAACCCCTTAATGCCGAGGCCATATATGTGCGTACGGTCGGCACTCAGAAGAACTAAAAGCAAAATGTTTTTTCTTTTTCGATAAAGTTAGGGAGGGTTATAACCCCTGTTAGTCTATCATTGCCATCTGTATCCCGATGGGGACATTTCCCGTCACTTCCTGTCCCATAGCTAAAACAGGAAGTGAGAGGAAATCCCTCCAAAGTGAGGGAATTCCTGTTTGTCACCAGAACCCAATTTAGAATTTCCTCCCTATTCCTGTTATAGTGACAACGCAAAATTAGGGATTTTCTTTCATTTTAATTCTTGGTGATAATGGTCAACAAGGCGTATAGAGAGGGAAAATCTCCTTAACCACTTGCCTACTGGACACTTACCGTACAACCACTTCCTGCCCAGGCTATTTTTCAGCTTTCAGTGCTGTCGCACTTTGAATGACAATTGCGCGGTCATACAACACTGTACTCAAACAAATTTTTTATCATTTTCTTCACACAAATAGAGCTTTATTTTGGTGGTATTTAATCACTGCTGAGTTTTTTATTTTTGACTAAAAAAAAAAAAAAAAGACCAAAAATGTTGAAAATTTTTTTTTTTACTTACTTTACTTTTTTCCTGTCAGTAAATTTTGGAACTAAGTAATTTTTCTCCTTCACTGATGTGCGCTGATGAGGCGGCACTGATGGGCACTGATAGGCTGAACTGGTGGGCATTGATGGGGTGGCACTTATGGGCACTGATGAGGCAGCACTTATGGACACTGATTAGGTGGCACTGATGAGCTGGCACTAATGTGCCGCACTTATGGGCACTGATAGGTGGTACTAATATGTGGCACTGATGGACACAGTTAGGTGGCACTGATGGGCACTGATAGACGACACTGATGGGCACTGTTAAGTGGCAATGATGGGCACTGATAGGCGGCACTGGTGGGCACTGATAGGTGGCACGGATAGGCGGTACCAATGGGCACTGATGGGCATTGATAGGTGGCACTGATGGGTGACACTGATGGGCATTGATTGACAGCAGTGATGGGCATTGATGGGCAGGACTAATAGTCAGCACTGACTGGCATCGCTAATGGGCACTGATTGGTGGCACTTGTGGGTAGTGGTGGGCACTGATTGCTGCCACTGGTGGGCAATGGTGGGCACTGATTGGTGACACTGTTGGCACTATATTGTAATCAGGGGACTGATGAACAGTCCCCTGATTACATGTGTAGATGTACCCCTGCGTGGAGATGCCGCTGATGGCCTCTACTCGCCACACACTCTGTCAGTGTGAGGCGAGGAGAGCCGATTACCGGTATCTCCGTGTTTACATGTGAGCGGCTGTGATTGGACACTGCCGTTCACATGGTTGAAGAGCCACGGACACGGCTCTTTACAGAGATCGGAGCCTTGCCGTGTCCTAACAACGTCCGTGTCCCACCGAGACAGTTTACTGTTTAGAATTTAGAAGGGCCAGTCTGTGGTCAGTGGGTGTAGAAAATGCCTCAGGCTTGGTGGTCAGGGGGAGTAAAAAAAAAAAAACTTAGCACCTGTGATCAGTTGGAGGAGGAATAACACCCTGCCATTGGTATTAGTGGGGGATATATTGCCCCATCATTGGTGTCTGTGGGAGGAATAGTGTCCGATGGAAGGAATAGGGCCCTGTTATTGGTGTCAGTGGGAGGAATAGTGCTCCACCCATCATTGGAGCACAGGTGTGTCAGGAGGAGGCTGTCTCTCTGGAGCTGCTGCAGATCCGTGTGAGAGGGGACTGGTGAGGAAATCTATCCCAGCTCTCCTGGCCCCTTTCTGGGGAAGCCATGGAGGCCAGCAGGGCCTCTCCTGCTGGAAGCTCACAGCCATCTCCTGGGCCATCAGGTAACATACCTGCCCCTATACAACCCATGGTTGGTGATCTCTCTGCCCCTGGTGAAGATGAAGGTTCCGGGGCCATCCGGGAGCGAGTGGTGGCCGGGATTAAGGTCCTGAATAGGGAAAGAGACAAGCTGTACAAGCTCAGAGCGGAGCTGAAGCGCCTGAGAAGGCAGCGTGAGGGCTTACATAGCCAGAGACGTGGATCCATGGATCCGGAGATCCAACTGGCCAAGGTTCGGGTGGAACACCAGGAGACCATTGTGGCCATGATGGAAGGCAGAGATGGGCCATTTAAAGAAAAGTTTTGTAATGATAAAAGATTTGCGAGGATGACAAAGATGGAGGTGGAGGAGGAGACCCCCAGTTCTGACCCCCTGCCCCCTCAGGGAGAGGTAAGCAGCCCCATGCCTTCCCAGGACTCAGGAGGCATGCTCAGGGCCATCCAGGTAATGGAGTCTCCTATGCGGGGGGATCAGCTGGCATTTAATAATGAGGACATTACAGACAATGTGCCTGACAAGGTAAAGCCTGTCAAGTCCCATATTGTGGATAAAACAATTTTTGTGTCATTCAACACTGTGACTGATACAGACAATGTGCCCAGTGAGAGTCAGACTGCTAGTCCTATGTGTAGCAATGCTGTGCCTGCTGATGCTGCAGTACAGCAAAGTTTGCTTTTAAAAAATGACATTCCTGCAGATGCACTACAAGATTCAGCAGAGCCTATTAACCCCCCTTTGGCTGAAGCTGTTTGCCCCACAGCTGCTGAGGACTCTACAGCACAGCTTCAGGAGACAGCTGATATTGCAGCAGAAACTGTGATTATTCCTGATGGGAATGTGAAGTTTTGTGTGACTGATAAAAATCATCCCAGTACCAGTGTGATGAACAATGGTCCCAGTTCAAGTGTGGACAGTCCTACCAACTCCGTTCAAGCAGTGAATAATAATAGTAATGTACAGACTGCTATGACTTCAGTGTGGGGCCTTGGCCCTGAAAAACTTACCTTTGCTCAGGTGGTACGCTCTGCTCCTGGTAGCTCTGCCCCCAAGCGGGGTTTTCCCCTACAGGCTACCACTTTGAGCACCCCCGGATCTGGTCTTGGGTCTCTGGCTTCTGCTGGGGGTCCCAGACGTAATGTTGTTATTCTGAAATGGGAAGGTGGTGCGATCCCTCCAGCACGGCGTGCAGTGGTGGATTTGATTTTAGAGATGGGTTTTGGGGCAAATGATCTGTATGCCTTTATACATGTTGCTGGGACACGGGATTATACAGTTAGCTTCACCAGGCCAGAGGGTCTTGACCTGTTCTGGGAGAGATATGAGGCTCGTTGCAGGTCAAGACCTGAATGGGAAGGTCTGGCCCCAGTTGCAGTTTCTCAGAGGTCTACAGTAAAAAAAATCACAATTATCCTCACTAATGAGAGTGTCCCTGCCCGGGATCTAGAGGTTTGGTTAAGGAACTATGGGGAGGTTTTGACCAAGCCCAATAAAATCCTTGATGAGCGTAACATCTGGACTGGGGGTTGGTCGGTTACAGTCAGGTTGGCCAGGGATGGGAATGTTGTCCGTCACCTGCCCTCCTCAGCTTTTATAGGGAGGGATAGGATGACTGTTTTTTACCCTGGTCAGCCGAAGCTGTGTCACCGCTGTGGAGAAAAGGGGCATTTGAGTTCCTCCTGTTCAGCCTTGATATGTTCAGTGTGTCGGGGTCAGGGTCATATGGCCAAGGACTGCACCGAAATGATCAGGTGCAACCTGTGCCTGCGCCTTGGCCACCCCTACAGCAGATGTCCTGAAGCCTGGCACAATATGGAGAAGGAGGTAATAGATGACATGTCAAGGCTGGACAGGATGGAGGGTGATGCCCCTGGTGTACCATCCTCCTCTGCGGTGACTGACTCCCCTGGTCCTGCTCAGGATCCCTCTCCAGTTCCTGTGGCCACCCCTCATGTGTCTGTAAGTATTCCTTCTGTATCTGTATCTGTCTCCCCCCAGCCTACTGTATCCCCTCCTCTTGTGTCAGAACCTTCCAAGTCTGTGCCCCCCGAGTCAGTTACCCCCCAGGAGTCTACCCCTCCTAAGTCTGATTCAAAGGGAGCACCCCCCCCACCAGCAGTGGTAGTGGGTACTAAAAAGGTTGCTTCTTCCTCTGTAAAGAAGTCTTCTGTAAAGACTTCACAGAAAAAAGTAAGAGATGACGGCATCTCTGAAGCTGACCTGCAGTACCTGGAGGAGAGAAGGAAGGTTGGGAAGCGGAAGAAGCAGGTGGTGAGGACAGAACAGGCTCCAGTGCCTGTCTCCAACCGGTATAGGTCCTCTAATTGGGATATCTCTTCATCTGGAGCTTCTTCGGAGCGAAGTTCTGATTCCGAAATGGAGTTTGAGGCGGCCTCAAGAAAGAGAGAGGCTTCTGGTGATGAGCAGCAGAGGGGAGCTAAGAAGCAATCCACCCAATAACCCAAATGGCGGTTCCCCCTCCGTTAAAAGTGGTGACAATAAATGTCGCCAGCATTAAGTCAGTAAGAGCTCGTTCTATGGCCTTCTTTTTGTTCAGCCAATTAGATGCTGAAATTTTATTTTTGCAAGAGACTAGGCTCACCTCCTTGGCAGATATTCATATGGCCAAGAGAGAGTGGAGGTATGGTCCATCTTACTGGTCTCTTGCGGCCGAGCCTTACGGCGGTGTGGCGGTGTTGTTTAAAACCGGCATGGTAACTATCCGGCGGGTTATTGAGGTGGAGATTGGGAGATGTATGGTCTTAGACGTCCTTGTGGGAGGGCAGGACCTGCGCCTAATTAATGTTTATGGACCGCACACAAAGTGGGACAGGAAATGCCTTTTTACAAGGATCAAGCCATTTCTTTTTACATCCCGGCAAGTGGTCTTTGGAGGTGACTTTAATACAGTAACTAGGCCCAAGGACAGGAAGGACTTCAAGGACAGGCTGGGATATGATAGCGTTTTTTTAAATAGTATGGTTAGGGATGCTGGTCTTGTGGATGTGCACATTAAGCACCTCCCGGATGACACTGGGTTCACCTTTCATCGAGGTAATAGTCAGAGTAGAATAGATAGGTTTTTTTTGAAGGAGACCTCTGCTTTCTCACCCCCAGTGGTGCAGGCAGTAGAGTTCTCCGATCACTGTATGCTATCTGTGGTCCTGAATGCTTCAGACGCCCCTCAGAGGGGTAAGGGCATCTGGAGATTGAATTCGACTCTACTCAAGGAAGAACATGTTAGACAATCCTTTGAGGAATTCTTTCAGGCACAGGTGACCATCCTGGACTTTTGTAGCAGCAAGGCTGAGTGGTGGGAGCTGACCAAAAAGAGGATCGCTGGATTCTTCAGGGGCCTAGCCAATAGAAAGCAGTTTAATAAATACATGACCTACCAACGTTTACGGAGGAAGCTGGATATTCTTGTCTCGAGAGGAGGAGATCCTGGGGCAATCTCCGAAGTGAAACTCCTTCTCAGGAAGTGTCAATATGACCGGCATGCCTCTTTGGTTCTGGAGAGGGACTATGGGAAGTACCACTCGCCTGACCCTTACCAGAACTGCAAACAAGGTGTAGCTGTTAAAACGGTCGTTGGCCTTAAGGACAGTACAGGTTCCTTGACAAAGTCCAGGTCAGGGATTCTGGAGGTCGTGAGGTCCTTTTATGCTGACCTTCTTGGGAGGAAAGAGCTTGACCGTGACAAGATGGAAAGCTTTTTGGACTCTACTCCAGGTCTAAATGATGAAGATGTCCCATTGATGAATTTGACAGAGGAGATCACAGTTGAAGAGGTGATAAGGGCAATTGAACAGCTTGCCATCAAAAAGTCACCTGGACCGGATGGCTTGACGGCTGAGTTTTACAAAGCTTTTAAGTCTATTCTGGCCCCACATTTGGTAGAGGTTTTTAACAGTTGCCTTGCTGAGGGGGTACTTCCCTCTTCCATGAGGCACTCAGCTGTGATTCTTCTTTCAAAGGGTAAAGATCCTTCGATGATTGAGAATTGGCGCCCCATCAGCCTTCTTAATGTCGATAGAAAGATACTGGCAAAGATCATTTTCTGGCGCCTATCGTCAGTAGCAGAGTCTTTGCTTTCTCGCCATCAGCACTGTTCGGTCCAGGGTAGGTGCACCTTCACAGCAGTTTTAGCTGTCCGGGAGGCCTTGGAGCGGTGCAGGGCTGCAGGCTGGGGAAAGTATTTGCTGACATTGGATCAGGCAAAGGCTTTTGATCGTGTTAACCATGAGTACCTGTGGTTGCTCCTTAGTAAGTACGGTCTGCCGGGTGGTTTTGTCGATTGGTTAAAAGTCTTGTATGAGGGGGCAGAGAGCTTTCCTCTTGTTAATGGTTGGGTTGGGCAGTCCTTTGAGGTTGGCTCCGGGGTGCGCCAGGGTTGTCCCCTGAGTCCCCTGCTCTATGTGTTTGCAATCGACCCCTTCATCAGGAGGCTAGAGAGCGGCATGTTGTGTGGGGTGCCAGTGGGGCTTCCGGGTGAGCCGCCTTTGAGGGTTGTTGCCTATGCGGACGATGTGTCGGTGATTGTCACCGGGGCGGATGAAGCAGAGGAGGTGGTCTCTCTGACATCACGGTATTCTGAAGCATCAGGCTCCAAGATCAATCAGGAAAAGAGTGAAGTTTTCTGGATGGGAAAGGAAGGTGAGGGGTTTGATCTCCCGGACACCTTTCCAGTGCCCCAGGAAAGAATTAAGATTTTAGGCATTGAATTTGGACCTGGCGATTATGGCCTCAAAAACTGGGAAGGCAGACTGGAAATTGCCAATACTAAGGTGGTCAGCTGGAAGAGATGGAAGTTATCTATGAGGGAAAGGGTTGATCTGATTAAGACTTACCTGATTCCGATCTTCTTGTATGTCAGCTTTGTCTGCATCTTGCCAGTGTCTCTCTATGCTAGGGTCAGTAGTGTGTTCTTCCAGATGTTGTGGGGGAACAGACTGAACCCCATCAAGAGGAATGTCACCTATCTATCCAGGAGGGAGGGTGGCTTAGGTATGGTCAACCCAGTTCTTTTCTTTTCACTGCTTTTTCTCAAGTTTAATATTGGTAATATGCTTGCAGTGGAACCTCCTGGATGGGCAGGCATATTTAGATCTTGGTTTAGGCCTTTTCTACGACTTTGGGAAGAAGGTGGCCAAGTGAAGAATCTCAGGGGTCATCGTGGTCAGCTACCAGCCTATGTCGCTCCGTGCCTGAAGTTACTACGGCAGTGGCGATTGTCAGCTGAAGATCTCAGATCGGTTCCGAGGAAAGTCCTTATGAGTCGAGTCTTGAGCGAAGTCTTTCATGACCCACTGGCCTTAAGGGATTGCCCAGGCCCAGTTTTGAGGGCAGGGTTAAGACTTATTAATTTGGACAGAGTACCCCCTAAATTCAGGGATCTGGCCTGGTTGTGCTTCCATGGGAGACTCTATGTTAGGGGCAATTTGAAATTCCGCAGTGGGGTGGATCGTAGCTGTCCTCGGGAGGAGTGTGCAGGTGAGGAGGAGACTATGGACCATTTTCTGCTTCATTGCCCTTTTAACATAGAGGTGTACAAACAGGTGGGGCGGGCCCTTGGTGTTCCTTTCCTCTCCAGGCTGGGTTATGCTGAGTGGGTGTATGGAGCATTCAATACTGGTGGGGTTTTTTGTTTAGATACACTTTTTCTAGTTAGCCTAGTAGTCCGTTATTTCACTTGGAACGCACGGTGTCAGGTCTGCATTCGGCGTAAAATCCTTCCTGTTCAGGTGGTGGTGTATGACATTTTGCATGAGGTGGAGAAGATTCGGGTACTTGAGAGAGACAAGCGGAGTCAGGGGGCTTGGTTGAAGGCGTGGAGGGGTTTCAAGCCTCCCTGACTGCCAGGAGTCTCTTTCCCGGGTGTGGCTGTCTGTCTCTTATCACCCTAGATTATTTTTTTTTTGGATTAATTTTTGATAAATGGCTGCGTACATAGGTGATGGGTTGTGCCTCTTAGGCCCTCTCTGCTGCTTTATGTAAATAATTTTGGTAGTGGATTATGTATATATTGTATATATTCTGAACATGGATGTGTATTCCTTGGATTTCTGTTGAAGTTTTGTACTATGGTTTTGTTTTTTACTTTTGTATAAAATTGGTTGCTTGATTCTTTTAATAAAAAATCAATAGTGCTCCACCCATCATTGGAGCACAGGTGTGTCAGGAGGAGGCTGTCTCTCTGGAGCTGCTGCAGATCCGTGTGAGAGGGGACTGGTGAGGAAATCTATCCCAGCTCTCCTGGCCCCTTTCTGGGGAAGCCATGGAGGCCAGCAGGGCCTCTCCTGCTGGAAGCTCACAGCCATCTCCTGGGCCATCAGGTAACATACCTGCCCCTATACAACCCATGGTTGGTGATCTCTCTGCCCCTGGTGAAGATGAAGGTTCCGGGGCCATCCGGGAGCGAGTGGTGGCCGGGATTAAGGTCCTGAATAGGGAAAGAGACAAGCTGTACAAGCTCAGAGCGGAGCTGAAGCGCCTGAGAAGGCAACGTGAGGGCTTACATAGCCAGAAACGTGGATCCATGGATCCGGAGATCCAACTGGCCAAGGTTCGGGTGGAACACCAGGAGACCATTGTGGCCATGATGGAAGGCAGAGATGGGCCATTTAAAGAAAAGTTTTGTAATGATAAAAGATTTGCGAGGATGACAAAGATGGAGGTGGAGGAGGAGACCCCCAGTTCTGACCCCCTGCCCCCTCAGGGAGAGGTAAGCAGCCCCATGCCTTCCCAGGACTCAGGAGGCATGCTCAGGGCCATCCAGGTAATGGAGTCTCCTATGCGGGGGGATCAGCTGGCATTTAATAATGAGGACATTACAGACAATGTGCCTGACAAGGTAAAGCCTGTCAAGTCCCATATTGTGGATAAAACAATTTTTGTGTCATTCAACACTGTGACTGATACAGACAATGTGCCCAGTGAGAGTCAGGCTGCTAGTCCTATCTGTAGTAATGCTGTGCCTGCTGATGCTGCAGTACAGCAAAGTTTGCTTTTAAAAAATGACATTCCTGCAGATGCACTACAAGATTCAGCAGAGCCTATTAACCCCCCTTTGGCTGAAGCTGTTTGCCCCACAGCTGCTGAGGACTCTACAGCACAGCTTCAGGAGACAGCTGATATTGCAGCAGAAACTGTGATTATTCCTGATGGGAATGTGAAGTTTTGTGTGACTGATAAAAATCATCCCAGTACCAGTGTGATGAACAATGGTCCCAGTTCAAGTGTGGACAGTCCTACCAACTCCGTTCAAGCAGTGAATAATAATAGTAATGTACAGACTGCTATGACTTCAGTGTGGGGCCTTGGCCCTGAAAAACTTACCTTTGCTCAGGTGGTACGCTCTGCTCCTGGTAGCTCTGCCCCCAAGCGGGGTTTTCCCCTACAGGCTACCACTTTGAGCACCCCAGGATCTGGTCTTGGGTCTCTGGCTTCTGCTGGGGGTCCCAGACGTAATGTTGTTATTCTGAAATGGGAAGGTTGTGCGATCCCTCCAGCACGGCGTGCAGTGGTGGATTTGATTTTAGAGATGGGTTTTGGGGCAAATGATCTGTATGCCTTTATACATGTTGCTGGGACACGGGATTATACAGTTAGCTTCACCAGGCCAGAGGGTCTTGACCTGTTCTGGGAGAGATATGAGGCTCGTTGCAGGTCAAGACCTGAATGGGAAGGTCTGGCCCCAGTTGCAGTTTCTCAGAGGTCTACAGTAAAAAAAATCACAATTATCCTCACTAATGAGAGTGTCCCTGCCCGGGATCTAGAGGTTTGGTTAAGGAACTATGGGGAGGTTTTGACCAAGCCCAATAAAATCCTTGATGAGCGTAACATCTGGACTGGGGGTTGGTCGGTTACAGTCAGGTTGGCCAGGGATGGGAATGTTGTCCGTCACCTGCCCTCCTCAGCTTTTATAGGGAGGGATAGGATGACTGTTTTTTACCCTGGTCAGCCGAAGCTGTGTCACCGCTGTGGAGAAAAGGGGCATTTGAGTTCCTCCTGTTCAGCCTTGATATGTTCAGTGTGTCGGGGTCAGGGTCATATGGCTAAGGACTGCACCGAAATGATCAGGTGCAACCTGTGCCTGCGCCTTGGCCACCCCTACAGCAGATGTCCTGAAGCCTGGCACAATATGGAGAAGGAGGTAATAGATGACATGTCAAGGCTGGACAGGATGGAGGGTGATGCCCCTGGTGTACCATCCTCCTCTGCGGTGACTGACTCCCCTGGTCCTGCTCAGGATCCCTCTCCAGTTCCTGTGGCCACCCCTCATGTGTCTGTAAGTATTCCTTCTGTATCTGTCTCCCCCCAGCCTACTGTATCCCCTCCTCTTGTGTCAGAACCTTCCAAGTCTGTGCCCCCTGAGTCAGTTACCCCCCAGGAGTCTACCCCTCCTAAGTCTGATTCAAAGGGAGCACCCCCCCCCACCAGCAGTGGTAGTGGGTACTAAAAAGGTTGCTTCTTCCTCTGTAAAGAAGTCTTCTGTAAAGACTTCACAGAAAAAAGTAAGAGATGAGGGCATCTCTGAAGCTGACCTGCAGTACCTGGAGGAGAGAAGGAAGGTTGGGAAGCGGAAGAAGCAGGTGGTGAGGACAGAACAGGCTCCAGTGCCTGTCTCCAACCGGTATAGGTCCTCTAATTGGGATATCTCTTCATCTGGAGCTTCTTCGGAGCGAAGTTCTGATTCCGAAATGGAGTTTGAGGCGGCCTCAAGAAAGAGAGAGGCTTCTGGTGATGAGCAGCAGAGGGGAGCTAAGAAGCAAACCACCCAATAACCCAAATGGCGGTTCCCCCTCCGTTAAAAGTGGTGACAATAAATGTCGCCAGCATTAAGTCAGTAAGAGCTCGTTCTATGGCCTTCTTTTTGTTCAGCCAATTAGATGCTGAAATTTTATTTTTGCAAGAGACTAGGCTCACCTCCTTGGCAGATATTCATATGGCCAAGAGAGAGTGGAGGTATGGTCCATCTTACTGGTCTCTTGCGGCCGAGCCTTACGGCGGTGTTGTTTAAAACCGGCATGGTAACTGTCCGGCGGGTTATTGAGGTGGAGATTGGGAGATGTATGGTCTTAGACGTCCTTGTGGGAGGGCAGGACCTGCGCCTAATTAATGTTTATGGACCGCACACAAAGTGGGACAGGAAATGCCTTTTTACAAGGATCAAGCCATTTCTTTTTACATCCCGGCAAGTGGTCTTTGGAGGTGACTTTAATACAGTAACTAGGCCCAAGGACAGGAAGGACTTCAAGGACAGGCTGGGATATGATAGCGTTTTTTTAAATAGTATGGTTAGGGATGCTGGTCTTGTGGATGTGCACATTAAGCACCTCCCGGATGACACTGGGTTCACCTTTCATCGAGGTAATAGTCAGAGTAGAATAGATAGGTTTTTTTGGAAGGAGACCTCTGCTTTCTCACCCCCAGTGGTGCAGGCAGTAGAGTTCTCTGATCACTGTATGCTATCTGTGGTCCTGAATGCTTCAGACGCCCCTCAGAGGGGTAAGGGCATCTGGAGATTGAATTCGAGTCTACTCAAGGAAGAACATGTTAGACAATCCTTTGAGGAATTCTTTCAGGCACAGGTGACCATCCTGGACTTTTGTAGCAGCAAGGCTGAGTGGTGGGAGCTGACCAAAAAGAGGATCGCTGGATTCTTCAGGGGCCTAGCCAATAGAAAGCAGTTTAATAAATACATGACCTACCAACGTTTACGGAGGAAGCTGGATATTCTTGTCTCGAGAGGAGGAGATCCTGGGGCAATCTCCGAAGTGAAACTCCTTCTCAGGAATTGTCAATATGACCGGCATGCCTCTTTGGTTCTGGAGAGGGACTATGGGAAGTACCACTCGCCTGACCCTTACCAGAACTGCAAACAAGGTGTAGCTGTTAAAACGGTCGTTGGCCTTAAGGACAGTACAGGTTCCTTGACAAAGTCCAGGTCAGGGATTCTGGAGGTCGTGAGGTCCTTTTATGCTGACCTTCTTGGGAGGAAAGAGCTTGACCGTGACAAGATGGAAAGCTTTTTGGACTCTACTCCAGGTCTAAATGATGAAGATGTCCCATTGATGAATTTGACAGAGGAGATCACAGTTGAAGAGGTGATAAGGGCAATTGAACAGCTTGCCATCAAAAAGTCACCTGGACCGGATGGCTTGACGGCTGAGTTTTACAAAGCTTTTAAGTCTATTCTGGCCCCACATTTGGTAGAGGTTTTTAACAGTTGCCTTGCTGAGGGGGTACTTCCCTCTTCCATGAGGCACTCAGCTGTGATTCTTCTTTCAAAGGGTAAAGATCCTTCGATGATTGAGAATTGGCGCCCCATCAGCCTTCTTAATGTCGATAGAAAGATACTGGCAAAGATCATTTTCTGGCGCCTATCGTCAGTAGCAGAGTCTTTGCTTTCTCGCCATCAGCACTGTTCGGTCCAGGATAGGTGCACCTTCACAGCAGTTTTAGCTGTCCGGGAGGCCTTGGAGCGGTGCAGGGCTGCAGGCTGGGGAAAGTATTTGCTGACATTGGATCAGGCAAAGGCTTTTGATCGTGTTAACCATGAGTACCTGTGGTTGCTCCTTAGTAAGTACGGTCTGCCGGGTGGTTTTGTCGATTGGTTAAAAGTCTTGTATGAGGGGGCAGAGAGCTTTCCTCTTGTTAATGGTTGGGTTGGGCAGTCCTTTGAGGTTGGCTCCGGGGTGCGCCAGGGTTGTCCCCTGAGTCCCCTGCTCTATGTGTTTGCAATCGACCCCTTCATCAGGAGGCTAGAGAGCGGCATGTTGTGTGGGGTGCCAGTGGGGCTTCCGGGTGAGCCGCCTTTGAGGGTTGTTGCCTATGCGGACGATGTGTCGGTGATTGTCACTGGGGCGGATGAAGCAGAGGAGGTGGTCTCTCTGACATCACGGTATTCTGAAGCATCAGGCTCCAAGATCAATCAGGAAAAGAGTGAAGTTTTCTGGATGGGAAAGGAAGGTGAGGGGTTTGATCTCCCGGACACCTTTCCAGTGCCCCAGGAAAGAATTAAGATTTTAGGCATTGAATTTGGACCTGGCGATTATGGCCCCAAAAACTGGGAAGGCAGACTGGAAATTGCCAATACTAAGGTGGTCAGCTGGAAGAGATGGAAGTTATCTATGAGGGAAAGGGTTGATCTGATTAAGACTTACCTGATTCCGATCTTCTTGTATGTCAGCTTTGTCTGCATCTTGCCAGTGTCTCTCTATGCTAGGGTCAGTAGTGTGTTCTTCCAGATGTTGTGGGGGAACAGACTGAACCCCATCAAGAGGAATGTCACCTATCTATCCAGGAGGGAGGGTGGCTTAGGTATGGTCAACCCAGTTCTTTTCTTTTCACTGCTTTTTCTCAAGTTTAATATTGGTAATATGCTTGCAGTGGAACCTCCTGGATGGGCAGGCATATTTAGATCTTGGTTTAGGCCTTTTCTACGACTTTGGGAAGAAGGTGGCCAAGTGAAGAATCTCAGGGGTCATCGTGGTCAGCTACCAGCCTATGTCGCTCCGTGCCTGAAGTTACTACGGCAGTGGCGATTGTCGGCTGAAGATCTCAGATCGGTTCCGAGGAAAGTCCTTATGAGTCGAGTCTTGAGCGAAGTCTTTCATGACCCACTGGCCTTAAGGGATTGCCCAGGCCCAGTTTTGAGGGCAGGGTTAAGACTTATTAATTTGGACAGAGTACCCCCTAAATTCAGGGATCTGGCCTGGTTGTGCTTCCATGGGAGACTCTATGTTAGGGGCAATTTGAAATTCCGCAGTGGGGTGGATCGTAGCTGTCCTCGGGAGGAGTGTGCAGGTGAGGAGGAGACTATGGACCATTTTCTGCTTCATTGCCCTTTTAACATAGAGGTGTACAAACAGGTGGGACGGGCCCTCGGTGTCCCTTTCCTCTCCAGGCTGGGTTATGCTGAGTGGGTGTACGGAGCATTCAATACTGGTGGGGTTTTTTGTTTAGATACACTTTTTCTAGTTAGCCTAGTAGTCCGTTATTTCACTTGGAACGCACGGTGTCAGGTCTGCATTCGGCGTAAAATCCTTCCTGTTCAGGTGGTGGTGTATGACATTTTGCATGAGGTGGAGAAGATTCGGGTACTTGAGAGAGACAAGCGGAGTCAGGGGGCTTGGTTGAAGGCGTGGAGGGGTTTCAAGCCTCCCTGACTGCCAGGAGTCTCTTTCCCGGGTGTGGCTGTCTGTCTCTTATCACCCTAGATTATTTTTTTTTTTGGATTAATTTTTGATAAATGGCTGCGTACATAGGTGATGGGTTGTGCCTCTTAGGCCCTCTCTGCTGCTTTATGTAAATAATTTTGGTAGTGGATTATGTATATATTGTATATATTCTGAACATGGATGTGTATTCCTTGGATTTCTGTTGAAGTTTTGTACTATGGTTTTGTTTTTTACTTTTGTATAAAATTGGTTGCTTGATTCTTTTAATAAAAGATCAATAGTACCCCTTGGAAGGAATAGGGCCCTGTCATTGGTGTGAGTGGGGGGAATAGTGCTCCATGGAAGGAATAGGGCTCTGTTATTGGTGTCAGTGGAAGGAATAGTGCCCCACCCATCATTGGAGCACAGGTGTGTCAGGAGGAGGCTGTCTGTCTGGAGCTGCTGCAGATCCGTGTGAGAGGGGACTGGTGAGGAAATCTATCCCAGCTCTCCTGGCTCCTTTCTGGGGAAGCCATGGAGGCCAGCAGGGCCTCTCCTGCTGGAAGCTCACAGCCATCTCCTGGGCCGTCGGGTGACATGCCTGCCCCTGTACAAGCTGATCTCTCTACCCCTGGTAGGGATGAAGGTTCCGAAGCCATTCGGGAGCGAGTGGTGGCCGGGATTAAGGTCCTAAATAGGGAGAGGGATAAGCTTTACAAGCTACGAGCGGAGCTGAAGCGTCTGCGAAGGCAGCGGGAGGGCTTACACAGCCAGAAGCGTGGATCCATGGATCCGGAGATCCAGTTGGCCAAAGTCCGTGTGGACCATCAGGAGACCATTGTGGCCATGATGGAAGGCAGAGATGGGCCATTTAAGGAGAAGTTTGGAAATGACAGGAGGTTTGGAAGAATGACAAAGATGGAGGTGGAGGAGGAGACCCCCAGTTCTGACCCCCTGCCCCCTCAGGGAGAGGTAAGCAGCCCCATGCCTTCCCAGGACTCAGGAGGCATGCTCAGGGCCATCCAGGTAATGGAGTCTCCTATGCGGAGGAATCAGTTAATGTTTAATGAAGAGGACATTACTGATGATGTACCTGATAAGGTAAAGACTGCCAAGCCCCATGTTGTGGATAAGACTGTTTTTGTGCCTTTCAACACTGACAATGTGCCTAATGACAATCAGGCTGCTGATCCTGTGTGCAGCAATGTTGTGCTTGCTGATGCTGCAATGCAGCAAGAGTTACTTTTAAAAAATGTCATTTCTGTAGAAGAACCACAGGTGTCAGCAGAGCCCATTAACCCTTCTTTAGGTGAGTCCAAAGCTGTTTGCCCCACTGCTGCTGAGGACTCTACAGCGCAGCATCAGGAGACAGCTGGTATTGCAGCAGAAACTGTGACCTTTCCTGATGGGAAATTGAATATTGCTGTGACTGATAACAATCACCCCAGTATCAGTGTGATGGACAATCGTCCTGCTATGGATTTTGCCAGTTCAGTTCAGACAGTTGATAATGATGTACAGACTAATGTGACTTCAGTGTGGGGCCTTGGCCCTGATAAACCTACCTTTGCTCAGGTGGTACGCTCTGCTCCTGGTAGCTCTGCTCCCAAGCGGGGTTTTCCCCTACAGGCTACCACTTTGAGCACCCCAGGATCTGGTCTTGGGTCTCTGGCTTCTGCTGGGGGTCCCAGACGTAATGTTGTTATTCTGAAATGGGAAGGTGGTGCGATCCCTCCAGCACGGCGTGCAGTGGTGGATTTGATTTTGGAGATGGGTTTTGGAGCAAATGATCTGTATGCCTTTATACATGTAGCTGGGACACGGGATTATACAGTTAGCTTCACCAGGCCAGAGGGTCTTGACCTGTTCTGGGAGAGATATGAGGCTCGGTGCAGGTCAAGACCTGAATGGGAAGGTCTGGCCCCAGTTGCAGTTTCTCAGAGGTCTACAGTAAAAAAAAATCACAATTATCCTCACTAATGAGAGTGTCCCTGCCCGGGATCTAGAGGTTTGGTTAAGGAACTATGGGGAGGTTTTGACCAAGCCCAATAAAATCCTTGATGAGCGTAACATCTGGACTGGGGGTTGGTCAGTTACAATCAGGTTGGCCAGGGATGGGAATGTTGTCCGTCACCTGCCCTCCTCAGCTTTTATAGGGAGGGATAGGATGACTGTTTTTTACCCTGGTCAGCCGAAGCTGTGTCACCGCTGTGGAGAAAAGGGGCATTTGAGTTCCTCCTGTTCAGCCTTGATATGTTCAGTGTGTCGGGGTCAGGGTCATATGGCTAAGGACTGCACCGAAATGATCAGGTGCAACCTGTGCCTGCGCCTTGGCCACCCCTACAGCAGATGTCCTGAAGCCTGGCACAATATGGAGAAGGAGGTAATTGATGACATGTCAAGGCTGGACAGGATGGAGGGTGAGGCCCCTGGTGTACCATCCTCCTCTGCGGTGACCGACTCCCCTGGTCCTGCTCAGGATCCCTCTCCAGTTCCTGTGGCCACCCCTCATGTGTCTGTAAGTATTCCTTCTGTATCTGTATCTGTGTCCCCCCAGCCTACTGTACCCTCTCCTCTTGTGTCAGAACCTTCCAAGTCTGTGCCCCCTGAGTCAGTTACCCCCCAGGAGTCTACCCCTCCTAAGTCTGATTCAAAGGGAGCACCCCCCCCACCAGCAGTGGTAGTGGGTACTAAAAAGGTTGCTTCTCCCTCTGTAAAGAAGTCTTCTGTAAAGACTTCACAGAAAAAAGTAAGAGATGAGGGCATCTCTGAAGCGGACCTGCAGTACCTGGAGGAGAGAAGGAAGGTTGGGAAGCGGAAGAAGCAGGTGGTGAGGACGGAACAGGCTCCAGTGCTTGTCTCCAACCGTTATAGGTCCTCTAATTGGGATATCTCTTCATCTGGAGCTTCTTCAGAGCGAAGTTCTGATTCCGAAATGGAGTTTGAGGCGGCCTCAAGAAAGAGAGAGGCTTCTGGTGATGAGCAGCAGAGGGGAGCTAAGAAGCAAACCACCCAATAACCCAAATGGCGGTTCCCCCTCCGTTAAAAGTGGTGACAATAAATGTCGCCAGCATTAAGTCAGTAAGAGCTCGTTCTATGGCCTTCTTTTTGTTCAGCCAATTAGATGCTGAAATTTTATTTTTGCAAGAGACTAGGCTCACCTCCTTGGCAGATATTCATATGGCCAAGAGAGAGTGGAGGTATGGTCCATCTTACTGGTCTCTTGCGGCCGAGCCTTACGGCGGTGTGGCGGTGTTGTTTAAAACCGGCATGGTAACTGTCCGGCGGGTTATTGAGGTGGAGATTGGGAGATGTATGGTCTTAGACGTCCTTGTGGGAGGGCAGGACCTGCGCCTAATTAATGTTTATGGACCGCACACAAAGTGGGACAGGAAATGCCTTTTTACAAGGATCAAGCCATTTCTTTTTACATCCCGGCAAGTGGTCTTTGGAGGTGACTTTAATACAGTAACTAGGCCCAAGGACAGGAAGGACTTCAAGGACAGGCTGGGATATGATAGCGTTTTTTTAAATAGTATGGTTAGGGATGCTGGTCTTGTGGATGTGCACATTAAGCACCTCCCGGATGACACTGGGTTCACCTTTCATCGAGGTAATAGTCAGAGTAGAATAGATAGGTTTTTTTTGAAGGAGACCTCTGCTTTCTCGCCCCCAGTGGTGCAGGCAGTAGAGTTCTCTGATCACTGTATGCTATCTGTGGTCCTGAATGCTTCAGACGCCCCTCAGAGGGGTAAGGGCATCTGGAGACTGAATTCGACTCTACTCAAGGAAGAACATGTTAGACAATCCTTTGAGGAATTCTTTCAGGCACAGGTGACCATCCTGGACTTTTGTAGCAGCAAGGCTGAGTGGTGGGAGCTGACCAAAAAGAGGATTGCTGGATTCTTCAGGGGCCTAGCCAATAGAAAGCAGTTTAATAAATACATGACCTACCAACGTTTACGGAGGAAGCTGGATATTCTTGTCTCGAGAGGAGGAGATCCTGGGGCAATCTCCGAAGTGAAACTCCTTCTCAGGAAGTGTCAATATGACCGGCATGCCTCTTTGGTTCTGGAGAGGGACTATGGGAAGTACCACTCGCCTGACCCTTACCAGAACTGCAAACAAGGTGTAGCTGTTAAAACGGTCGTTGGCCTTAAGGACAATACAGGTTCCTTGACAAAGTCCAGGTCAGGGATTCTGGAGGTCGTGAGGTCCTTTTATGCTGACCTTCTTGGGAGGAAAGAGCTTGACCGTGACAAGATGGAAAGCTTTTTGGACTCTACTCCAGGTCTAAATGATGAAGATGTCCCATTGATGAATTTGACAGAGGAGATCACAGTTGAAGAGGTGATAAGGGCAATTGAACAGCTTGCCATCAAAAAGTCACCTGGACCGGATGGCTTGACGGCTGAGTTTTACAAAGCTTTTAAGTCTATTCTGGCCCCACATTTGGTAGAGGTTTTTAACAGTTGCCTTGCTGAGGGGGTACTTCCCTCTTCCATGAGGCACTCAGCTGTGATTCTTCTTTCAAAGGGTAAAGATCCTTCGATGGTTGAGAATTGGCGCCCCATCAGCCTTCTTAATGTCGATAGAAAGATACTGGCAAAGATCATTTTCTGGCGCCTATCGTCAGTAGCAGAGTCTTTGCTTTCTCGCCATCAGCACTGTTCGGTCCAGGGTAGGTGCACCTTCACAGCAGTTTTAGCTGTCCGGGAGGCCTTGGAGCGGTGCAGGGCTGCAGGCTGGGGAAAGTATTTGCTGACATTGGATCAGGCAAAGGCTTTTGATCGTGTTAACCATGAGTACCTGTGGTTGCTCCTTAGTAAGTACGGTCTGCCGGGTGGTTTTGTCGATTGGTTAAAAGTCTTGTATGAGGGGGCAGAGAGCTTTCCTCTTGTTAATGGTTGGGTTGGGCAGTCCTTTGAGGTTGGCTCCGGGGTGCGCCAGGGTTGTCCCCTGAGTCCCCTGCTCTATGTGTTTGCAATCGACCCCTTCATCAGGAGGCTAGAGAGCGGCATGTTGTGTGGGGTGCCAGTGGGGCTTCCGGGTGAGCCGCCTTTGAGGGTTGTTGCCTATGCGGACGATGTGTCGGTGATTGTCACTGGGGCGGATGAAGCAGAGGAGGTGGTCTCTCTGACATCACGGTATTCTGAAGCATCAGGCTCCAAGATCAATCAGGAAAAGAGTGAAGTTTTCTGGATGGGAAAGGAAGGTGAGGGGTTTGATCTCCCGGACACCTTTCCAGTGCCCCAGGAAAGAATTAAGATTTTAGGCATTGAATTTGGACCTGGCGATTATGGCCTCAAAAACTGGGAAGGCAGACTGGAAATTGCCAATACTAAGGTGGTCAGCTGGAAGAGATGGAAGTTATCTATGAGGGAAAGGGTTGATCTGATTAAGACTTACCTGATTCCGATCTTCTTGTATGTCAGCTTTGTCTGCATCTTGCCAGTGTCTCTCTATGCTAGGGTCAGTAGTGTGTTCTTCCAGATGTTGTGGGGGAACAGACTGAACCCCATCAAGAGGAATGTCACCTATCTATCCAGGAGGGAGGGTGGCTTAGGTATGGTCAACCCAGTTCTTTTCTTTTCACTGCTTTTTCTCAAGTTTAATATTGGTAATATGCTTGCAGTGGAACCTCCTGGATGGGCAGGCATATTTAGATCTTGGTTTAGGCCTTTTCTACGACTTTGGGAAGAAGGTGGCCAAGTGAAGAATCTCAGGGGTCATCGTGGTCAGCTACCAGCCTATGTCGCTCCGTGCCTGAAGTTACTACGGCAGTGGCGATTGTCGGCTGAAGATCTCAGATCGGTTCCGAGGAAAGTCCTTATGAGTCGAGTCTTGAGCGAAGTCTTTCATGACCCACTGGCCTTAAGGGATTGCCCAGGCCCAGTTTTGAGGGCAGGGTTAAGACTTATTAATTTGGACAGAGTACCCCCTAAATTCAGGGATCTGGCCTGGTTGTGCTTCCATGGGAGACTCTATGTTAGGGGCAATTTGAAATTCCGCAGTGGGGTGGATCGTAGCTGTCCTCGGGAGGAGTGTGCAGGTGAGGAGGAGACTATGGACCATTTTCTGCTTCATTGCCCTTTTAACATAGAGGTGTACAAACAGGTGGGACGGGCCCTCGGTGTCCCTTTCCTCTCCAGGCTGGGTTATGCTGAGTGGGTGTATGGAGCATTCAATACTGGTGGGGTTTTTTGTTTAGATACACTTTTTCTAGTTAGCCTAGTAGTCCGTTATTTCACTTGGAACGCACGGTGTCAGGTCTGCATTCGGCGTAAAATCCTTCCTGTTCAGGTGGTGGTGTATGACATTTTGCATGAGGTGGAGAAGATTCGGGTACTTGAGAGAGACAAGCGGAGTCAGGGGGCTTGGTTGAAGGCGTGGAGGGGTTTCAAGCCTCCCTGACTGCCAGGAGTCTCTTTCCCGGGTGTGGCTGTCTGTCTCTTATCACCCTAGATTATTTTTTTTTTGGATTAATTTTTGATAAATGGCTGCGTACATAGGTGATGGGTTGTGCCTCTTAGGCCCTCTCTGCTGCTTTATGTAAATAATTTTGGTAGTGGATTATGTATATATTGTATATATTCTGAACATGGATGTGTATTCCTTGGATTTCTGTTGAAGTTTTGTACTATGGTTTTGTTTTTTACTTTTGTATAAAATTGGTTGCTTGATTCTTTTAATAAAAGATCAATAGTGCCCCACCCATCATTGGAGCACAGGTGTGTCAGGAGGAGGCTGTCTCTCTGGAGCTGCTGCAGATCCGTGTGAGAGGGGACTGGTGAGGAAATCTATCCCAGCTCTCCTGGCCCCTTTCTGGGGAAGCCATGGAGGCCAGCAGGGCCTCTCCTGCTGGAAGCTCTCAGCCATCTCCTGGGCCGTCGGGTGACATGCCTGCCCCTGTACAAGCTGATCTCTCTACCCCTGGTAGGGATGAAGGTTCCGAAGCCATTCGGGAGCGAGTGGTGGCCGGGATTAAGGTCCTAAATAGGGAGAGGGATAAGCTTTACAAGCTACGAGCAGAGCTGAAGCGTCTGCGAAGGCAGCGGGAGGGCTTACACAGCCAGAAGCGTGGATCCATGGATCCGGAGATCCAGTTGGCCAAAGTCCGTGTGGACCATCAGGAGACCATTGTGGCCATGATGGAAGGCAGAGATGGGCCATTTAAGGAGAAGTTTGGAAATGACAGGAGGTTTGGAAGAATGACAAAGATGGAGGTGGAGGAGGAGACCCCCAGTTCTGACCCCCTGCCCCCTCAGGGAGAGGTAAGCAGCCCCATGCCTTCCCAGGACTCAGGAGGCATGCTCAGGGCCATCCAGGTAATGGAGTCTCCTATGCGGAGGAATCAGTTAATGTTTAATGAAGAGGACATTACTGATGATGTACCTGATAAGGTAAAGACTGCCAAGTCCCATGTTGTGGGTAAGACTGTTTTTGTGCCTTTCAACACTGACAATGTGCCTAATGACAATCAGGCTGCTGATCCTGTGTGCAGCAATGTTGTGCTTGCTGATGCTGCAATGCAGCAAGAGTTACTTTTAAAAAATGTCATTTCTGTAGAAGAACCACAGGTGTCAGCAGAGCCCATTAACCCTTCTTTAGGTGAGTCCAAAGCTGTTTGCCCCACTGCTGCTGAGGACTCTACAGCGCAGCATCAGGAGACAGCTGGTATTGCAGCAGAAACTGTGACCTTTCCTGATGGGAAATTGAATATTGCTGTGACTGATAACAATCACCCCAGTATCAGTGTGATGGACAATCGTCCTGCTATGGATTTTGCCAGTTCAGTTCAGACAGTTGATAATGATGTACAGACTAATGTGACTTCAGTGTGGGGCCTTGGCCCTGATAAACCTACCTTTGCTCAGGTGGTACGCTCTGCTCCTGGTAGCTCTGCTCCCAAGCGGGGTTTTCCCCTACAGGCTACCACTTTGAGCACCCCAGGATCTGGTCTTGGGTCTCTGGCTTCTGCTGGGGGTCCCAGACGTAATGTTGTTATTCTGAAATGGGAAGGTGGTGCGATCCCTCCAGCACGGCGTGCAGTGGTGGATTTGATTTTGGAGATGGGTTTTGGGGCAAATGATCTGTATGCCTTTATACATGTAGCTGGGACACGGGATTATACAGTTAGCTTCACCAGGCCAGAGGGTCTTGACCTGTTCTGGGAGAGATATGAGGCTCGGTGCAGGTCAAGACCTGAATGGGAAGGTCTGGCCCCAGTTGCAGTTTCTCAGAGGTCTACAGTAAAAAAAATCACAATTATCCTCACTAATGAGAGTGTCCCTGCCCGGGATCTAGAGGTTTGGTTAAGGAACTATGGGGAGGTTTTGACCAAGCCCAATAAAATCCTTGATGAGCGTAACATCTGGACTGGGGGTTGGTCAGTTACAGTCAGGTTGGCCAGGGATGGGAATGTTGTCCGTCACCTGCCCTCCTCAGCTTTTATAGGGAGGGATAGGATGACTGTTTTTTACCCTGGTCAGCCGAAGCTGTGTCACCGCTGTGGAGAAAAGGGGCATTTGAGTTCCTCCTGTTCAGCCTTGATATGTTCAGTGTGTCGGGGTCAGGGTCATATGGCTAAGGACTGCACCGAAATGATCAGGTGCAACCTGTGCCTGCGCCTTGGCCACCCCTACAGCAGATGTCCTGAAGCCTGGCACAATATGGAGAAGGAGGTAATTGATGACATGTCAAGGCTGGACAGGATGGAGGGTGAGGCCCCTGGTGTACCATCCTCCTCTGCGGTGACCGACTCCCCTGGTCCTGCTCAGGATCCCTCTCCAGTTCCTGTGGCCACCCCTCATGTGTCTGTAAGTATTCCTTCTGTATCTGTATCTGTGTCCCCCCAGCCTACTGTACCCTCTCCTCTTGTGTCAGAACCTTCCAAGTCTGTGCCCCCTGAGTCAGTTACCCCCCAGGAGTCTACCCCTCCTAAGTCTGATTCAAAGGGAGCACCCCCCCCACCAGCAGTGGTAGTGGGTACTAAAAAGGTTGCTTCTTCCTCTGTAAAGAAGTCTTCTGTAAAGACTTCACAGAAAAAAGTAAGAGATGACGGCATCTCTGAAGCTGACCTGCAGTACCTGGAGGAGAGAAGGAAGGTTGGGAAGCGGAAGAAGCAGGTGGTGAGGATGGAACAGGCTCCAGTGCCTGTCTCCAACCGGTATAGGTCCTCTAATTGGGATATCTCTTCATCTGGAGCTTCTTCAGAGCGAAGTTCTGATTCCGAAATGGAGTTTGAGGCGGCCTCAAGAAAGAGAGAGGCTTCTGGTGATGAGCAGCAGAGGGGAGCTAAGAAGCAAACCACCCAATAACCCAAATGGCGGTTCCCCCTCCGTTAAAAGTGGTGACAATAAATGTCGCCAGCATTAAGTCAGTAAGAGCTCGTTCTATGGCCTTCTTTTTGTTCAGCCAATTAGATGCTGAAATTTTATTTTTGCAAGAGACTAGGCTCACCTCCTTGGCAGATATTCATATGGCCAAGAGAGAGTGGAGGTATGGTCCATCTTACTGGTCTCTTGCGGCCGAGCCTTACGGCGGTGTGGCGGTGTTGTTTAAAACCGGCATGGTAACTGTCCGGCGGGTTATTGAGGTGGAGATTGGGAGATGTATGGTCTTAGACGTCCTTGTGGGAGGGCAGGACCTGCGCCTAATTAATGTTTATGGACCGCACACAAAGTGGGACAGGAAATGCCTTTTTACAAGGATCAAGCCATTTCTTTTTACATCCCGGCAAGTGGTCTTTGGAGGTGACTTTAATACAGTAACTAGGCCCAAGGACAGGAAGGACTTCAAGGACAGGCTGGGATATGATAGCGTTTTTTTAAATAGTATGGTTAGGGATGCTGGTCTTGTGGATGTGCACATTAAGCACCTCCCGGATGACACTGGGTTCACCTTTCATCGAGGTAATAGTCAGAGTAGAATAGATAGGTTTTTTTTGAAGGAGACCTCTGCTTTCTCACCCCCAGTGGTGCAGGCAGTAGAGTTCTCTGATCACTGTATGCTATCTGTGGTCCTGAATGCTTCAGACGCCCCTCAGAGGGGCAAGGGCATCTGGAGATTGAATTCGACTCTACTCAAGGAAGAACATGTTAGACAATCCTTTGAGGAATTCTTTCAGGCACAGGTGACCATCCTGGACTTTTGTAGCAGCAAGGCTGAGTGGTGGGAGCTGACCAAAAAGAGGATTGCTGGATTCTTCAGGGGCCTAGCCAATAGAAAGCAGTTTAATAAATACATGACCTACCAACGTTTACGGAGGAAGCTGGATATTCTTGTCTCGAGAGGAGGAGATCCTGGGGCAATCTCCGAAGTGAAACTCCTTCTCAGGAAGTGTCAATATGACCGGCATGCCTCTTTGGTTCTGGAGAGGGACTATGGGAAGTACCACTCGCCTGACCCTTACCAGAACTGCAAACAAGGTGTAGCTGTTAAAACGGTCGTTGGCCTTAAGGACAGTACAGGTTCCTTGACAAAGTCCAGGTCAGGGATTCTGGAGGTCCTTTTATGCTGACCTTCTTGGGAGGAAAGAGCTTGACCGTGACAAGATGGAAAGCTTTTTGGACTCTACTCCAGGTCTAAATGATGAAGATGTCCCATTGATGAATTTGACAGAGGAGATCACAGTTGAAGAGGTGATAAGGGCAATTGAACAGCTTGCCATCAAAAAGTCACCTGGACCGGATGGCTTGACGGCTGAGTTTTACAAAGCTTTTAAGTCTATTCTGGCCCCACATTTGGTAGAGGTTTTTAACAGTTGCCTTGCTGAGGGGGTACTTCCCTCTTCCATGAGGCACTCAGCTGTGATTCTTCTTTCAAAGGGTAAAGATCCTTCGATGGTTGAGAATTGGCGCCCCATCAGCCTTCTTAATGTCGATAGAAAGATACTGGCAAAGATATTTTTCTGGCGCCTATCGTCAGTAGCAGAGTCTTTGCTTTCTCGTCATCAGCACTGTTCAGTCCAGGGTAGGTGCACCTTCACAGCAGTTTTAGCTGTCCGGGAGGCCTTGGAGCGGTGCAGGGCTGCAGGCTGGGGAAAGTATTTGCTGACATTGGATCAGGCAAAGGCTTTTGATCGTGTTAACCATGAGTACCTGTGGTTGCTCCTTAGTAAGTACGGTCTGCCGGGTGGTTTTGTCGATTGGTTAAAAGTCTTGTATGAGGGGGCAGAGAGCTTTCCTCTTGTTAATGGTTGGGTTGGGCAGTCCTTTGAGGTTGGCTCCGGGGTGCGCCAGGGTTGTCCCCTGAGTCCCCTGCTCTATGTGTTTGCAATCGACCCCTTCATCAGGAGGCTAGAGAGCGGCATGTTGTGTGGGGTGCCAGTGGGGCTTCCGGGTGAGCCGCCTTTGAGGGTTGTTGCCTATGCGGATGATGTGTCGGTGATTGTCACTGGGGCGGATGAAGCAGAGGAGGTGGTCTCTCTGACATCACGGTATTCTGAAGCATCAGGCTCCAAGATCAATCAGGAAAAGAGTGAAGTTTTCTGGATGGGAAAGGAAGGTGAGGGGTTTGATCTCCCGGACACCTTTCCAGTGCCCCAGGAAAGAATTAAGATTTTAGGCATTGAATTTGGACCTGGCGATTATGGCCTCAAAAACTGGGAAGGCAGACTGGAAATTGCCAATACTAAGGTGGTCAGCTGGAAGAGATGGAAGTTATCTATGAGGGAAAGGGTTGATCTGATTAAGACTTACCTGATTCCGATCTTCTTGTATGTCAGCTTTGTCTGCATCTTGCCAGTGTCTCTCTATGCTAGGGTCAGTAGTGTGTTCTTCCAGATGTTGTGGGGGAACAGACTGAACCCCATCAAGAGGAATGTCACCTATCTATACAGGAGGGAGGGTGGCTTAGGTATGGTCAACCCAGTTCTTTTCTTTTCACTGCTTTTTCTCAAGTTTAATATTGGTAATATGCTTGCAGTGGAACCTCCTGGATGGGCAGGCATATTTAGATCTTGGTTTAGGCCTTTTCTACGACTTTGGGAAGAAGGTGGCCAAGTGAAGAATCTCAGGGGTCATCGTGGTCAGCTACCAGTCTATGTCGCTCCGTGCCTGAAGTTACTACGGCAGTGGCGATTGTCGGCTGAAGATCTCAGATCGGTTCCGAGGAAAGTCCTTATGAGTCGAGTCTTGAGCGAAGTCTTTCATGACCCACTGGCCTTAAGGGATTGCCCAGGCCCAGTTTTGAGGGCAGGATTAAGACTTATTAATTTGGACAGAGTACCCCCTAAATTCAGGGATCTGGCCTGGTTGTGCTTCCATGGGAGACTCTATGTTAGGGGCAATTTGAAATTCCGCAGTGGGGTGGATCGTAGCTGTCCTCGGGAGGAGTGTGCAGGTGAGGAGGAGACTATGGACCATTTTCTGCTTCATTGCCCTTTTAACATAGAGGTGTACAAACAGGTGGGACGGGCCCTCGGTGTCCCTTTCCTCTCCAGGCTGGGTTATGCTGAGTGGGTGTACGGAGCATTCAATACTGGTGGGGTTTTTTGTTTAGATACACTTTTTCTAGTTAGCCTAGTAGTCCGTTATTTCACTTGGAACGCACGGTGTCAGGTCTGCATTCGGCGTAAAATCCTTCCTGTTCAGGTGGTGGTGTATGACATTTTGCATGAGGTGGAGAAGATTCGGGTGCTCGAGAGAGACAAGCGGAGTCAGGGCGCTTGGTTGAAGGCGTGGAGGGGTTTCAAGCCTCCCTGACTGCCAGGAGTCTCTTTCCCAGGTGTGGCTGTCTGTCTCTTATCACCCTAGATTATTATTTTTTTGGATTAATTTTTGATAAATGGCTGCGTACATAGGTGATGGGTTGTGCCTCTTAGGCCCTCTCTGCTGCTTTATGTAAATAGTTTTGGTAGTGGATTATGTATATATTGTATATATTCTGAACATGGATGTGTATTCCTTGGATTTCTGTTGAAGTTTTGTACTATGGTTTTGTTTTTTTGTTTGCTGTGACTGATAACAATCACCCCAGTATCAGTGTGATGGACAATCGTCCTGCTATGGATTTTGCCAGTTCAGTTCAGACAGTTGATAATGATGTACAGACTAATGTGACTTCAGTGTGGGGCCTTGGCCCTGATAAACCTACCTTTGCTCAGGTGGTACGCTCTGCTCCTGGTAGCTCTGCTCCCAAGCGGGGTTTTCCCCTACAGGCTACCACTTTGAGCACCCCAGGATCTGGTCTTGGGTCTCTGGCTTCTGCTGGGGGTCCCAGACGTAATGTTGTTATTCTGAAATGGGAAGGTGGTGCGATCCCTCCAGCACGGCGTGCAGTGGTGGATTTGATTTTGGAGATGGGTTTTGGGGCAAATGATCTGTATGCCTTTATACATGTAGCTGGGACACGGGATTATACAGTTAGCTTCACCAGGCCAGAGGGTCTTGACCTGTTCTGGGAGAGATATGAGGCTCGGTGCAGGTCAAGACCTGAATGGGAAGGTCTGGCCCCAGTTGCAGTTTCTCAGAGGTCTACAGTAAAAAAAATCACAATTATCCTCACTAATGAGAGTGTCCCTGCCCGGGATCTAGAGGTTTGGTTAAGGAACTATGGGGAGGTTTTGACCAAGCCCAATAAAATCCTTGATGAGCGTAACATCTGGACTGGGGGTTGGTCAGTTACAGTCAGGTTGGCCAGGGATGGGAATGTTGTCCGTCACCTGCCCTCCTCAGCTTTTATAGGGAGGGATAGGATGACTGTTTTTTACCCTGGTCAGCCGAAGCTGTGTCACCGCTGTGGAGAAAAGGGGCATTTGAGTTCCTCCTGTTCAGCCTTGATATGTTCAGTGTGTCGGGGTCAGGGTCATATGGCTAAGGACTGCACCGAAATGATCAGGTGCAACCTGTGCCTGCGCCTTGGCCACCCCTACAGCAGATGTCCTGAAGCCTGGCACAATATGGAGAAGGAGGTAATTGATGACATGTCAAGGCTGGACAGGATGGAGGGTGAGGCCCCTGGTGTACCATCCTCCTCTGCGGTGACCGACTCCCCTGGTCCTGCTCAGGATCCCTCTCCAGTTCCTGTGGCCACCCCTCATGTGTCTGTAAGTATTCCTTCTGTATCTGTATCTGTGTCCCCCCAGCCTACTGTACCCTCTCCTCTTGTGTCAGAACCTTCCAAGTCTGTGCCCCCTGAGTCAGTTACCCCCCAGGAGTCTACCCCTCCTAAGTCTGATTCAAAGGGAGCACCCCCCCCACCAGCAGTGGTAGTGGGTACTAAAAAGGTTGCTTCTTCCTCTGTAAAGAAGTCTTCTGTAAAGACTTCACAGAAAAAAGTAAGAGATGACGGCATCTCTGAAGCTGACCTGCAGTACCTGGAGGAGAGAAGGAAGGTTGGGAAGCGGAAGAAGCAGGTGGTGAGGATGGAACAGGCTCCAGTGCCTGTCTCCAACCGGTATAGGTCCTCTAATTGGGATATCTCTTCATCTGGAGCTTCTTCAGAGCGAAGTTCTGATTCCGAAATGGAGTTTGAGGCGGCCTCAAGAAAGAGAGAGGCTTCTGGTGATGAGCAGCAGAGGGGAGCTAAGAAGCAAACCACCCAATAACCCAAATGGCGGTTCCCCCTCCGTTAAAAGTGGTGACAATAAATGTCGCCAGCATTAAGTCAGTAAGAGCTCGTTCTATGGCCTTCTTTTTGTTCAGCCAATTAGATGCTGAAATTTTATTTTTGCAAGAGACTAGGCTCACCTCCTTGGCAGATATTCATATGGCCAAGAGAGAGTGGAGGTATGGTCCATCTTACTGGTCTCTTGCGGCCGAGCCTTACGGCGGTGTGGCGGTGTTGTTTAAAACCGGCATGGTAACTGTCCGGCGGGTTATTGAGGTGGAGATTGGGAGATGTATGGTCTTAGACGTCCTTGTGGGAGGGCAGGACCTGCGCCTAATTAATGTTTATGGACCGCACACAAAGTGGGACAGGAAATGCCTTTTTACAAGGATCAAGCCATTTCTTTTTACATCCCGGCAAGTGGTCTTTGGAGGTGACTTTAATACAGTAACTAGGCCCAAGGACAGGAAGGACTTCAAGGACAGGCTGGGATATGATAGCGTTTTTTTAAATAGTATGGTTAGGGATGCTGGTCTTGTGGATGTGCACATTAAGCACCTCCCGGATGACACTGGGTTCACCTTTCATCGAGTTAATAGTCAGAGTAGAATAGATAGGTTTTTTTTGAAGGAGACCTCTGCTTTCTCACCCCCAGTGGTGCAGGCAGTAGAGTTCTCTGATCACTGTATGCTATCTGTGGTCCTGAATGCTTCAGACGCCCCTCAGAGGGGCAAGGGCATCTGGAGATTGAATTCGACTCTACTCAAGGAAGAACATGTTAGACAATCCTTTGAGGAATTCTTTCAGGCACAGGTGACCATCCTGGACTTTTGTAGCAGCAAGGCTGAGTGGTGGGAGCTGACCAAAAAGAGGATTGCTGGATTCTTCAGGGGCCTAGCCAATAGAAAGCAGTTTAATAAATACATGACCTACCAACGTTTACGGAGGAAGCTGGATATTCTTGTCTCGAGAGGAGGAGATCCTGGGGCAATCTCCGAAGTGAAACTCCTTCTCAGGAAGTGTCAATATGACCGGCATGCCTCTTTGGTTCTGGAGAGGGACTATGGGAAGTACCACTCGCCTGACCCTTACCAGAACTGCAAACAAGGTGTAGCTGTTAAAACGGTCGTTGGCCTTAAGGACAGTACAGGTTCCTTGACAAAGTCCAGGTCAGGGATTCTGGAGGTCCTTTTATGCTGACCTTCTTGGGAGGAAAGAGCTTGACCGTGACAAGATGGAAAGCTTTTTGGACTCTACTCCAGGTCTAAATGATGAAGATGTCCCATTGATGAATTTGACAGAGGAGATCACAGTTGAAGAGGTGATAAGGGCAATTGAACAGCTTGCCATCAAAAAGTCACCTGGACCGGATGGCTTGACGGCTGAGTTTTACAAAGCTTTTAAGTCTATTCTGGCCCCACATTTGGTAGAGGTTTTTAACAGTTGCCTTGCTGATGGGGTACTTCCCTCTTCCATGAGGCACTCAGCTGTGATTGTTCTTTCAAAGGGTAAAGATCCTTCGATGATTGAGAATTGGCGCCCCATCAGCCTTCTTTTTTTTTTTTTTTTTTAACAAAGTTAAATTTTATTGCAATCAAAACAAACACGTCAGTGTACAATGCATCATACATGTGAAGAAAAGGAGCGTTAATGTAATACATTCATTGAAATTGTCATATATGTACTTGCTTTACCAATAGTTATACGTTTAAGGTTCAGATAGCTGTTTAATTATTCAAGATCTGGCAGTGGTTCCTTGTCGGAGAGAGAGCTCTCTCGCCCTAACCAATGATTACAGAATGAGCATCTGGGGGGAGGGAGGGGAGGAGACCGGCAGGATCGTATGAGAAGGGGGGAGGGGGGCGGGACCGGGAAGGGGGTGGGGAGAGCGGAAACCCACCAGCAATTTCATTTTGCAAATCGGCATACATTAGATCTCTACCATTCTGATCTATAGATCTAAACCTGGGCTAGGTGGAGAGATCTCCAATGGGAGGGATCCCCAGGAGTCAATCCACGAAGACCATATCTTGTCAAATTTAGACGGACAATTCCTGTTAATATATGTTATCTTATATAGTGGCAAGACAATATTTAGGGTTTTTCTCCAGGCATTGACGGTAGGCGGCTCACACAACTTCCATCTCAGCATTATCTCCCTTCGGGCGTAATATGTGGCAAATGCTATAAACAATTTGGTATATTTCCCTATACCAGAGTCCACCAATACATTGAGCAGTAATGCACGTGGGCACAGTGGAATCGCAGTTTCCGCTGTCTGGTTGATGTCCGCCAGGACTTGCCCCCAATATTCCTGCAATCCAGGACATGACCACGTCATGTGCAAGAAGGAGGCATCCAGGTCTCCGCATCGCGGACACGCCGGAGACCTGTCTGGATAAATAACCGCCAATCTACGCGGCGTATAATAGGCCCTATGCAGGAATTTTAATTGCAGGAACCGGTCCCTGGCAGAGATCAAGTTGGAAACGTATGAAGAGACACACGTCTCCCACTCCTCCTCCTCGAGAGAGGGCAAGTCCTCTTTCCACTTCGTAAATATTTTCCCCAATTTTGTGGGCCTAGAGGCTGTTATGTGAAAGTATATTGTCGAGAGGGGGGCTATCAAAATTTTTGTGGAGAGTAACTTTTCCACCGGGTCCGACTCAAGGTTGACGCCCCCGGGAAACTGATGCTGAAACGCGTGCCTCACCTGCAGGAAGCGAAAGAACATCCAATTGGGCAGTCCATATTTTCCTTTCATTTCCGGGAATGTCATCAATCTTCCCCCTACTACCAAATGTTTAAGAGTCACTATGCCTTTAGTTGCCCAGACCCGTGGGTCCGGCACCGTTCGTAGGTGGGGAAGATTGGGGTTACCCCAAAGAGGTGTGTGAGGAGATATTTTACCTTCAGAACGAAAACTCGCCCTGGCTTTCTGCCAGACCGCGACGGTAGTGCGCATTAGAGTCGTCAAGTTCGGATAGGCCTTGGGTCCACGGAACACCAGGTTACTGAGAGCGGTATATGAGCCCAGGATCGCAGCCTCTAAGGTTACTGCGGGGTTGTCTCTGGGCTGGGAAAACCACCATCTGGCCGTCACCAGTATAGCCGCCCAGTAGTATACCTGGAAGTCCGGAAGAGCCAACCCCCCCTGTCCCAATGTCAGCTGTAGAGTGGTCAGCGCCAATCTGGGCACCTTCCCCAACCACAGAAAGGAGGTGATTATAGCTTTTATTTTTGCAAAGTAGGAAGCTGGGATCTGTATTGGGCTATTCCTAAACAGATAAAGGAATTTTGGGAGGAAGACCATCTTAATTAAATTCACTCTCCCCACTGGCGTCAGGGGGAGTGACCTCCAGTCAGTGCACTTCTTAGAGAATTGCGCCAATAGGGGGTTTAGGTTAAGATCCATATACTGGGCCACTGTTCCTCCCAACTGAATCCCCAGATACTTAAATTTGTCCACCCAAACCAACTGACTCCGGATAGGAGGTCTGGGTCTGTTGGGGCTCAGGGGATAAATCAGGGATTTACTCCAATTGACCTTAATTCCCGAGAAGGACCCAAACTCATCCACCATCTGTAGAGCTACTGGGAGTGAGGAGGAGACATCATTCAAGTACAAGATGGTGTCATCCGCATACAAGGATATCTTCTCCTCCACCACTCCCATTTGGAGCCCCTTAATCCTAGATTCCGCCCGAATTTTGGCCGCTAGGGGCTCCACCGCCAGGGCAAACAGCCCCGGTGACAGTGGGCACCCCTGCCTAGTTCCCCGGCATAGGGGGAACTCCCTTGAAAGTGAATTACTCGTACGTACTTTGGCCCTGGGTGAGGTATACATCAGGCGCAGCCACCCAACAAACGCTGGTCCGAACCCAAACTTCCGGAGCACAGCCCAGAGGTATTCCCATTCAACGGAATCAAACGCTTTCTCGGCGTCCAAGGACACCACTACCCCCGGGCCGTCCTCCGGTGCTGCATCCATGTGCGTCAGGAGCCTGCGTATGTTTATGTCTGTCCCTCTGCCCGGCATGAACCCCGACTGGTCCGGGTGAATCAAAGCTGTGATTACTGAATTTAGGCGCCCAGCCAAGGCTTTGGCAAGTATTTTCAGATCCACGTTTAATAACGAGATTGGGCGATAAGAGGAACACAGCTCCGAATCCTTGCCAGGCTTAGGGAGGACAACGATTACCGCCTCAGACATAGATGGGGGGAGGGCCCCACTCTCAAGTGTTTTCAGCAACACCTCCCTGTAGATAGGCAGGATATCTTCTGCATATTGCTTATAGAATTCCGCCGGGTAGCCATCCGGTCCCGGTGTCTTACCGCCCTGTAGGGATTTCACTGCTATCTGGAGTTCTTTGAGGGTAAGAGGACCATCCAATCTCTCCCTGGTAGCGTCTGTTAGGCATGGTAAATCTATCCCCTCAAGGTACGCCTGCAACTCAGGTTCAGTGAATTGTACTCTAGAGCTATAAAGTTCTTGATAATAAGCTGCAAATTGTTCATTTATTTGTGAGGGATCCGTTAGGGCTACCCCGTCAGAGGACCGGATACAGGGTATAGATACTGGGGAGGAATACTCCCGTGAGAGCCAGGCCAACAGGCGACCACTTCTCTCCCCCTGCTCGAAGATCCTCTGACTCTGATGCAGAAGATGGAGTTTCGTAATTGATGTACGTATGAGAGAGACGTCTCTCAGTGCTTCCTGCAGGGAAGCATACGTCTGAGAAGTGCGGTCTCTAACGTAGGCAGCCTCCAGCCCACCCACCCTAGCTTCTGCCCTCTCAAGTTCCTCACGGGCCCCTCTACGAACCTTGCCAATGCGGTCCTGAAACTTACCTCTCATACACACCTTAAATGCATCCCATATAACTGGGACAGGGATAGATCTATCCCAATTCACCCAAAATTCAGTCATATCAGCTCTACATGGGACATCCACCCTTGAGTCGGATAACCAGAATCTGGAAAGTCGCCACAACCCTTCTGGAGCACGGTTTGTCAGTTCAAGCTGCAGGGAGACAGGGGCATGATCCGAGATCCCTCTAGGGAGGATGACAATGTCCTTAATACTAGACAGGACCATTCCCCCAGAGTAGACCAGGTCTATTCTAGAAAAAGTTTTGTATGTGGCTGAGTGACAGGTAAATGCCTGCACCCGAGGATTTCTCCATCGCCAGACATCCGTAAGATTGAATGCCTCTGCCCACGCTTTAAGATCGGACGAGGATCCCAATGACCGAGACATCCTATCCACCTCGGGATCTGGGACCATATTAAAGTCCCCCAGCAGCAGAACATTATCAGTGGCATATTGTGAAACCTTAGAGATCAACTGGTATAAAAAAGAGATCGAGGCAGGAGGGGGGACATACAGTCCCACCACAACCAGCTCCAAGCTCATTATAATAGCATGGATAATTATATATCGCCCTCCGGGATCTATATCTAGAGCTAACAAACGGAAGGGAAGTGATTTGCGCACCAAGACACTCACCCCTCTTGCCAGGTTAGAGTAAGTAGAATGGTACGCGTGACCCACCCAGGGCCTACGTAGGCTCATTGTTTTCCCTCCCACAAGATGAGTCTCTTGGAGTATACATATGTGAGGGGACTGTCTCTGCAAGAACTGGAACACCAGTGATCGTTTAATCTTAGAATTTAGGCCCCTGGTGTTCCAGGAGACAATGTTACATAAAGACATTAAGCCACCATCGCACATTACGAGCAGGAGATGACATCACCACCATCAGCGAGCCGCCCACCGTCACATATGCCTTGCCAGATTGTGCAACTATCTCTACATGCAACATACAGTACACAATACATTGATTAAACTGACCTCCCTTAATATACTTGCATACAAACCAAACAAAAACCCCCCCAAATTTCCCCCCACCCCCCTCCCCGCCACCCCCCACCCCAACCGGAGGGAGCCTTATTCCCAAAATAACTGAAGGCAACAGGCCTCTGTGGAGGTATCGTGTACGAGAAGGCACCGGAGTCCCGTCCTCTGGAGTACAGTACATGGACCGGGTGATGAAGACTGAAATATGTGGGACCAGTGCAGTCTCCCAGCCTAGGCTGGGGGTAGGAAAACTTAGTTGCAAAACCCGTTAAACGTGAACCGTAAAGTAATCCACAGCATTTTCAAGGAGTGCAGTCTTAGCTGTGTTGCAGAGTTAGACATGGTGGGATGCGCTGTATATCTTCTCAACCTCCCCCTGCGTAGAGAAGTCCTATAGTTCAGAAAAATTGGCAGCACGGTAGGGGAGGAATGGGATCCCCCCTTAAACAGGATCACGAGCAGGACTCATAGTTCAAGTCCCCTACAGCACCAAGCCACCCACACCCCTGGAAAGAACACAAGAAAATCCAGTAGAAGGAAAGAAGGCTGCCGTGTGGGTCAGGGTACCTCATACGAATTTTGTTCACAGCTCTCCGGAACATGGGAAACCCAGAGCAGCCCTGTTAGGGGGTGAGCATTGTTGCAATGAGGATCTCTGCCACCAACTGGGTCTAGGGAGAAATTCTGCTCTGCCACCTGGCTCCTTTACAACACTGGGATCACACTATTGCATCCGTGCGAGGATGCAGAAATGAGGAGATTTAAACAGCCATACTCAGTGCCTGCGTACCGTCTCTATCCAGGATGAAGCTTCCGCTGGTGAGGTGAAAAAGCGGGTAGACTCTCCATCTTCCACCCGGAGACGCGCCGGGAAAAGCATACTGTACTTTATTCCCTTGGCCCGCAGTTTGGCGCGAACTGTATCAAACGATTTACGCTGCCTTTGGGTCTCCATGGAAAAGTCAGGGAATATCATCAGCCGCGTGTTCTCATATTTCAGCTCTTGTAGTGCTCTGGCTTCTCTCAGTATCATATCCCTGTCTTTAAAATGAAGCATTTTGAAAATGAATGTGCGAGGGGGGGAGCCCTGCGGCCCTCGTGTCGCTGGCATGCGGTGAGCCCTTTCTATAGTAAAGAAGGGAGAGAATCTCGCCCCAGGGAGCAGTTCCTTCAGGAGACGCTCTGTGAATGCAGTAGGGTCCATACCTTCAGCTCCCTCCGGGAGACCGACGATGCGGAGATTATTTCTCCTGTTCCGATTCTCGGCGTCTTCTGCCCTACTCTCCAGGGCCTTCACCCTCGCCTTCAATGTGTGCAGGTCTCCTGAGTGATCCCGCACAGTGTCCTCAGTCCCGGAGACCCGCTGCTCCACCTCCGCCATGCGGCCGCGGAAGGAGTCCAGGTCTCTTCGGATAAAGTCCACATTAGTCTGAACGTGATCTATTTTGTCCATTAGGGCCGCCTGTCCCGAGGCAATTGTTTGGATGGCTGCAGCTAGATCAGCAGCCGTAGCTGGAGGAGAGTCTGCTGCCTCCGTCTGGGACGCCATGTGCGTTGTAATGGCCGCCTGGCTCCGTGTCCTCGCTCCGTCAGGATGTACCGCTACCGACTTGGACCTTCTGAGTTTGCCGCTGGGCATGACCCGGAGTCACCGCTGATCCCCTGGGCTCTCGCTCAGCACAGGATTGGCACCGGATCCCGGGTTATATGAAGGATGAGAAACAGTCTCCAGGAGCTCTGTTACTGAGCGTCCTCTCCCGTCGCCATCTTGGACACGCCCCCCCCATCAGCCTTCTTAATGTCGATAGAAAGATACTGGCAAAGATATTTTTCTGGCGCCTATCGTCAGTAGCAGAGTCTTTGCTTTCTCGCCATCAGCACTGTTCAGTCCAGGGTAGGTGCACCTTCACAGCAGTTTTAGCTGTCCGGGAGGCCTTGGAGCGGTGCAGGGCTGCAGGCTGGGGAAAGTATTTGCTGACATTGGATCAGGCAAAGGCTTTTGATCGTGTTAACCATGAGTACCTGTGGTTGCTCCTTAGTAAGTACGGTCTGCCGGGTGGTTTTGTCGATTGGTTAAAAGTCTTGTATGAGGGGGCAGAGAGCTTTCCTCTTGTTAATGGTTGGGTTGGGCAGTCCTTTGAGGTTGGCTCCGGGGTGCGCCAGGGTTGTCCCCTGAGTCCCCTGCTCTATGTGTTTGCAATTGACCCCTTCATCAGGAGGCTAGAGAGCGGCATGTTGTGTGGGGTGCCAGTGGGGCTTCCGGGTGAGCCGCCTTTGAGGGTTGTTGCCTATGCGGATGATGTGTCGGTGATTGTCACTGGGGCGGATGAAGCAGAGGAGGTGGTCTCTCTGACATCACGGTATTCTGAAGCATCAGGCTCCAAGATCAATCAGGAAAAGAGTGAAGTTTTCTGGATGGGAAAGGAAGGTGAGGGGTTTGATCTCCCGGACACCTTTCCAGTGCCCCAGGAAAGAATTAAGATTTTAGGCATTGAATTTGGACCTGGCGATTATGGCCTCAAAAACTGGGAAGGCAGACTGGAAATTGCCAATACTAAGTTGGTCAGCTGGAAGAGATGGAAGTTATCTATGAGGGAAAGGGTTGATCTGATTAAGACTTACCTGATTCCGATCTTCTTGTATGTCAGCTTTGTCTGCATCTTGCCAGTGTCTCTCTATGCTAGGGTCAGTAGTGTGTTCTTCCAGATGTTGTGGGGGAACAGACTGAACCCCATCAAGAGGAATGTCACCTATCTATCCAGGAGGGAGGGTGGCTTAGGTATGGTCAACCCAGTTCTTTTCTTTTCACTGCTTTTTCTCAAGTTTAATATTGGTAATATGCTTGCAGTGGAACCTCCTGGATGGGCAGGCATATTTAGATCTTGGTTTAGGCCTTTTCTACGACTTTGGGAAGAAGGTGGCCAAGTGAAGAATCTCAGGGGTCATCGTGGTCAGCTACCAGTCTATGTCGCTCCGTGCCTGAAGTTACTACGGCAGTGGCGATTGTCGGCTGAAGATCTCAGATCGGTTCCGAGGAAAGTCCTTATGAGTCGAGTCTTGAGCGAAGTCTTTCATGACCCACTGGCCTTAAGGGATTGCCCAGGCCCAGTTTTGAGGGCAGGATTAAGACTTATTAATTTGGACAGAGTACCCCCTAAATTCAGGGATCTGGCCTGGTTGTGCTTCCATGGGAGACTCTATGTTAGGGGCAATTTGAAATTCCGCAGTGGGGTGGATCGTAGCTGTCCTCGGGAGGAGTGTGCAGGTGAGGAGGAGACTATGGACCATTTTCTGCTTCATTGCCCTTTTAACATAGAGGTGTACAAACAGGTGGGACGGGCCCTCGGTGTCCCTTTCCTCTCCAGGCTGGGTTATGCTGAGTGGGTGTACGGAGCATTCAATACTGGTGGGGTTTTTTGTTTAGATACACTTTTTCTAGTTAGCCTAGTAGTCCGTTATTTCACTTGGAACGCACGGTGTCAGGTCTGCATTCGGCGTAAAATCCTTCCTGTTCAGGTGGTGGTGTATGACATTTTGCATGAGGTGGAGAAGATTCGGGTGCTCGAGAGAGACAAGCGGAGTCAGGGCGCTTGGTTGAAGGCGTGGAGGGGTTTCAAGCCTCCCTGACTGCCAGGAGTCTCTTTCCCGGGTGTGGCTGTCTGTCTCTTATCACCCTAGATTATTATTTTTTTGGATTAATTTTTGATAAATGGCTGCGTACATAGGTGATGGGTTGTGCCTCTTAGGCCCTCTCTGCTGCTTTATGTAAATAGTTTTGGTAGTGGATTATGTATATATTGTATATATTCTGAACATGGATGTGTATTCCTTGGATTTCTGTTGAAGTTTTGTACTATGGTTTTGTTTTTTTGTTTGCTGTGACTGATAACAATCACCCCAGTATCAGTGTGATGGACAATCGTCCTGCTATGGATTTTGCCAGTTCAGTTCAGACAGTTGATAATGATGTACAGACTAATGTGACTTCAGTGTGGGGCCTTGGCCCTGATAAACCTACCTTTGCTCAGGTGGTACGCTCTGCTCCTGGTAGCTCTGCTCCCAAGCGGGGTTTTCCCCTACAGGCTACCACTTTGAGCACCCCAGGATCTGGTCTTGGGTCTCTGGCTTCTGCTGGGGGTCCCAGACGTAATGTTGTTATTCTGAAATGGGAAGGTGGTGCGATCCCTCCAGCACGGCGTGCAGTGGTGGATTTGATTTTGGAGATGGGTTTTGGGGCAAATGATCTGTATGCCTTTATACATGTAGCTGGGACACGGGATTATACAATTAGCTTCACCAGGCCAGAGGGTCTTGACCTGTTCTGGGAGAGATATGAGGCTCGGTGCAGGTCAAGACCTGAATGGGAAGGTCTGGCCCCAGTTGCAGTTTCTCAGAGGTCTACAGTAAAAAAAAATCACAATTATCCTCACTAATGAGAGTGTCCCTGCCCGGGATCTAGAGGTTTGGTTAAGGAACTATGGGGAGGTTTTGACCAAGCCCAATAAAATCCTTGATGAGCGTAACATCTGGACTGGGGGTTGGTCAGTTACAGTCAGGTTGGCCAGGGATGGGAATGTTGTCCGTCACCTGCCCTCCTCAGCTTTTATAGGGAGGGATAGGATGACTGTTTTTTACCCTGGTCAGCCGAAGCTGTGTCACCGCTGTGGAGAAAAGGGGCATTTGAGTTCCTCCTGTTCAGCCTTGATATGTTCAGTGTGTCGGGGTCAGGGTCATATGGCTAAGGACTGCACCGAAATGATCAGGTGCAACCTGTGCCTGCGCCTTGGCCACCCCTACAGCAGATGTCCTGAAGCCTGGCACAATATGGAGAAGGAGGTAATTGATGACATGTCAAGGCTGGACAGGATGGAGGGTGAGGCCCCTGGTGTACCATCCTCCTCTGCGGTGACCGACTCCCCTGGTCCTGCTCAGGATCCCTCTTCAGTTCCTGTGGCCACCCCTCATGTGTCTGTAAGTATTCCTTCTGTATCTGTATCTGTGTCCCCCCAGCCTACTGTACCCTCTCCTCTTGTGTCAGAACCTTCCAAGTCTGTGCCCCCTGAGTCAGTTACCCCCCAGGAGTCTACCCCTCCTAAGTCTGATTCAAAGGGAGCACCCCCCCCACCAGCAGTGGTAGTGGGTACTAAAAAGGTTGCTTCTTCCTCTGTAAAGAAGTCTTCTGTAAAGACTTCACAGAAAAAAGTAAGAGATGACGGCATCTCTGAAGCTGACCTGCAGTACCTGGAGGAGAGAAGGAAGGTTGGGAAGCGGAAGAAGCAGGTGGTGAGGATGGAACAGGCTCCAGTGCCTGTCTCCAACCGGTATAGGTCCTCTAATTGGGATATCTCTTCATCTGGAGCTTCTTCAGAGCGAAGTTCTGATTCCGAAATGGAGTTTGAGGCGGCCTCAAGAAAGAGAGAGGCTTCTGGTGATGAGCAGCAGAGGGGAGCTAAGAAGCAAACCACCCAATAACCCAAATGGCGGTTCCCCCTCCGTTAAAAGTGGTGACAATAAATGTCGCCAGCATTAAGTCAGTAAGAGCTCGTTCTATGGCCTTCTTTTTGTTCAGCCAATTAGATGCTGAAATTTTATTTTTGCAAGAGACTAGGCTCACCTCCTTGGCAGATATTCATATGGCCAAGAGAGAGTGGAGGTATGGTCCATCTTACTGGTCTCTTGCGGCCGAGCCTTACGGCGGTGTGGCGGTGTTGTTTAAAACCGGCATGGTAACTGTCCGGCGGGTTATTGAGGTGGAGATTGGGAGATGTATGGTCTTAGACGTCCTTGTGGGAGGGCAGGACCTGCGCCTAATTAATGTTTATGGACCGCACACAAAGTGGGACAGGAAATGCCTTTTTACAAGGATCAAGCCATTTCTTTTTACATCCCGGCAAGTGGTCTTTGGAGGTGACTTTAATACAGTAACTAGGCCCAAGGACAGGAAGGACTTCAAGGACAGGCTGGGATATGATAGCGTTTTTTTAAATAGTATGGTTAGGGATGCTGGTCTTGTGGATGTGCACATTAAGCACCTCCCGGATGACACTGGGTTCACCTTTCATCGAGGTAATAGTCAGAGTAGAATAGATAGGTTTTTTTTGAAGGAGACCTCTGCTTTCTCACCCCCAGTGGTGCAGGCAGTAGAGTTCTCTGATCACTGTATGCTATCTGTGGTCCTGAATGCTTCAGACGCCCCTCAGAGGGGCAAGGGCATCTGGAGATTGAATTCGACTCTACTCAAGGAAGAACATGTTAGACAATCCTTTGAGGAATTCTTTCAGGCACAGGTGACCATCCTGGACTTTTGTAGCAGCAAGGCTGAGTGGTGGGAGCTGACCAAAAAGAGGATTGCTGGATTCTTCAGGGGCCTAGCCAATAGAAAGCAGTTTAATAAATACATGACCTACCAACGTTTACGGAGGAAGCTGGATATTCTTGTCTCGAGAGGAGGAGATCCTGGGGCAATCTCCGAAGTGAAACTCCTTCTCAGGAAGTGTCAATATGACCGGCATGCCTCTTTGGTTCTGGAGAGGGACTATGGGAAGTACCACTCGCCTGACCCTTACCAGAACTGCAAACAAGGTGTAGCTGTTAAAACGGTCGTTGGCCTTAAGGACAGTACAGGTTCCTTGACAAAGTCCAGGTCAGGGATTCTGGAGGTCCTTTTATGCTGACCTTCTTGGGAGGAAAGAGCTTGACCGTGACAAGATGGAAAGCTTTTTGGACTCTACTCCAGGTCTAAATGATGAAGATGTCCCATTGATGAATTTGACAGAGGAGATCACAGTTGAAGAGGTGATAAGGGCAATTGAACAGCTTGCCATCAAAAAGTCACCTGGACCGGATGGCTTGACGGCTGAGTTTTACAAAGCTTTTAAGTCTATTCTGGCCCCACATTTGGTAGAGGTTTTTAACAGTTGCCTTGCTGATGGGGTACTTCCCTCTTCCATGAGGCACTCAGCTGTGATTGTTCTTTCAAAGGGTAAAGATCCTTCGATGATTGAGAATTGGCGCCCCATCAGCCTTCTTAATGTCGATAGAAAGATACTGGCAAAGATATTTTTCTGGCGCCTATCGTCAGTAGCAGAGTCTTTGCTTTCTCGTCATCAGCACTGTTCAGTCCAGGGTAGGTGCACCTTCACAGCAGTTTTAGCTGCCCGGGAGGCCTTGGAGCGGTGCAGGGCTGCAGGCTGGGGAAAGTATTTGCTGACATTGGATCAGGCAAAGGCTTTTGATCGTGTTAACCATGAGTACCTGTGGTTGCTCCTTAGTAAGTACGGTCTGCCGGGTGGTTTTGTCGATTGGTTAAAAGTCTTGTATGAGGGGGCAGAGAGCTTTCCTCTTGTTAATGGTTGGGTTGGGCAGTCCTTTGAGGTTGGCTCCGGGGTGCGCCAGGGTTGTCCCCTGAGTCCCCTGCTCTATGTGTTTGCAATCGACCCCTTCATCAGGAGGCTAGAGAGCGGCATGTTGTGTGGGGTGCCAGTGGGGCTTCCGGGTGAGCCGCCTTTGAGGGTTGTTGCCTATGCGGATGATGTGTCGGTGATTGTCACTGGGGCGGATGAAGCAGAGGAGGTGGTCTCTCTGACATCACGGTATTCTGAAGCATCAGGCTCCAAGATCAATCAGGAAAAGAGTGAAGTTTTCTGGATGGGAAAGGAAGGTGAGGGGTTTGATCTCCCGGACACCTTTCCAGTGCCCCAGGAAAGAATTAAGATTTTAGGCATTGAATTTGGACCTGGCGATTATGGCCTCAAAAACTGGGAAGGCAGACTGGAAATTGCCAATACTAAGGTGGTCAGCTGGAAGAGATGGAAGTTATCTATGAGGGAAAGGGTTGATCTGATTAAGACTTACCTGATTCCGATCTTCTTGTATGTCAGCTTTGTCTGCATCTTGCCAGTGTCTCTCTATGCTAGGGTCAGTAGTGTGTTCTTCCAGATGTTGTGGGGGAACAGACTGAACCCCATCAAGAGGAATGTCACCTATCTATCCAGGAGGGAGGGTGGCTTAGGTATGGTCAACCCAGTTCTTTTCTTTTCACTGCTTTTTCTCAAGTTTAATATTGGTAATATGCTTGCAGTGGAACCTCCTGGATGGGCAGGCATATTTAGATCTTGGTTTAGGCCTTTTCTACGACTTTGGGAAGAAGGTGGCCAAGTGAAGAATCTCAGGGGTCATCGTGGTCAGCTACCAGTCTATGTCGCTCCGTGCCTGAAGTTACTACGGCAGTGGCGATTGTCGGCTGAAGATCTCAGATCGGTTCCGAGGAAAGTCCTTATGAGTCGAGTCTTGAGCGAAGTCTTTCATGACCCACTGGCCTTAAGGGATTGCCCAGGCCCAGTTTTGAGGGCAGGATTAAGACTTATTAATTTGGACAGAGTACCCCCTAAATTCAGGGATCTGGCCTGGTTGTGCTTCCATGGGAGACTCTATGTTAGGGGCAATTTGAAATTCCGCAGTGGGGTGGATCGTAGCTGTCCTCGGGAGGAGTGTGCAGGTGAGGAGGAGACTATGGACCATTTTCTGCTTCATTGCCCTTTTAACATAGAGGTGTACAAACAGGTGGGACGGGCCCTCGGTGTCCCTTTCCTCTCCAGGCTGGGTTATGCTGAGTGGGTGTACGGAGCATTCAATACTGGTGGGGTTTTTTGTTTAGATACACTTTTTCTAGTTAGCCTAGTAGTCCGTTATCAGGTCTGCATTCGGCGTAAAATCCTTCCTGTTCAGGTGGTGGTGTATGACATTTTGCATGAGGTGGAGAAGATTCGGGTGCTCGAGAGAGACAAGCGGAGTCAGGGCGCTTGGTTGAAGGCGTGGAGGGGTTTCAAGCCTCCCTGACTGCCAGGAGTCTCTTTCCCGGGTGTGGCTGTCTGTCTCTTATCACCCTAGATTATTATTTTTTTGGATTAATTTTTGATAAATGGCTGCGTACATAGGTGATGGGTTGTGCCTCTTAGGCCCTCTCTGCTGCTTTATGTAAATAGTTTTGGTAGTGGATTATGTATATATTGTATATATTCTGAACATGGATGTGTATTCCTTGGATTTCTGTTGAAGTTTTGTACTATGGTTTTGTTTTTTACTTTTGTATAAAATTGGTTGCTTGATTCTTTTAATAAAAGATCAATAGTGCCCCACCCATCATTGGAGCACAGGTGTGTCAGGAGGAGGCTGTCTCTCTGGAGCTGCTGCAGATCCGTGTGAGAGGGGACTGGTGAGGAAATCTATCCCAGCTCTCCTGGCCCCTTTCTGGGGAAGCCATGGAGGCCAGCAGGGCCTCTCCTGCTGGAAGCTCACAGCCATCTCCTGGGCCGTCGGGTGACATGCCTGCCCCTGTACAAGCTGATCTCTCTACCCCTGGTGGGGATGAAGGTTCCGAAGCCATTCGGGAGCGAGTGGTGGCCGGGATTAAGGTCCTAAATAGGGAGAGGGATAAGCTTTACAAGCTACGAGCGGAGTTGAAGCGTCTGCGAAGGCAGCGGGAGGGCTTACACAGCCAGAAGCGTGGATCCATGGATCCGGAGATCCAGTTGGCCAAAGTCCGTGTGGACCATCAGGAGACCATTGTGGCCATGATGGAAGGCAGAGATGGGCCATTTAAGGAGAAGTTTGGAAATGACAGGAGGTTTGGAAGGATGACAAAGATGGAGGTGGAGGAGGAGACCCCCAGTTCTGACCCCCTGCCCCCTCAGGGAGAGGTAAGCAGCCCCATGCCTTCCCAGGACTCAGGAGGCATGCTCAGGGCCATCCAGGTAATGGAGTCTCCTATGCGGAGGAATCAGTTAATGTTTAATGAAGAGGACATTACTGATGATGTACCTGATAAGGTAAAGACTGCCAAGTCCCATGTTGTGGATAAGACTGTTTTTGTGCCTTTCAACACTGACAATGTGCCTAATGACAATCAGGCTGCTGATCCTGTGTGCAGCAATGTTGTGCCTGCTGATGCTGCAATGCAGCAAGAGTTACTTTTAAAAAATGTCATTTCTGTAGAAGAACCACAGGTGTCAGCAGAGCCCATTAACCCTTCTTTAGGTGAGTCCAAAGCTGTTTGCCCCACTGCTGCTGAGGACTCTACAGCGCAGCATCAGGAGACAGCTGGTATTGCAGCAGAAACTGTGACCTTTCCTGATGGGAAATTGAATATTGCTGTGACTGATAACAATCACCCCAGTATCAGTGTGATGGACAATCGTCCTGCTATGGATTCTGCCAGTTCAGTTCAGACAGTTGATAATGATGTACAGACTAATGTGACTTCAGTGTGGGGCCTTGGCCCTGATAAACCTACCTTTGCTCAGGTGGTACGCTCTGCTCCTGGTAGCTCTGCTCCCAAGCGGGGTTTTCCCCTACAGGCTACCACTTTGAGCACCCCAGGATCTGGTCTTGGGTCTCTGGCTTCTGCTGGGGGTCCCAGACGTAATGTTGTTATTCTGAAATGGGAAGGTGGTGCGATCCCTCCAGCACGGCGTGCAGTGGTGGATTTGATTTTGGAGATGGGTTTTGGGGCAAATGATCTGTATGCCTTTATACATGTAGCTGGGACACGGAATTATACAGTTAGCTTCACCAGGCCAGAGGGTCTTGACCTGTTCTGGGAGAGATATGAGGCTCGGTGCAGGTCAAGACCTGAATGGGAAGGTCTGGCCCCAGTTGCAGTTTCTCAGAGGTCTACAGTAAAAAAAAATCACAATTATCCTCACTAATGAGAGTGTCCCTGCCCGGGATCTAGAGGTTTGGTTAAGGAACTATGGGGAGGTTTTGACCAAGCCCAATAAAATCCTTGATGAGCGTAACATCTGGACTGGGGGTTGGTCAGTTACAGTCAGGTTGGCCAGGGATGGGAATGTTGTCCGTCACCTGCCCTCCTCAGCTTTTATAGGGAGGGATAGGATGACTGTTTTTTACCCTGGTCAGCCGAAGCTGTGTCACCGCTGTGGAGAAAAGGGGCATTTGAGTTCCTCCTGTTCAGCCTTGATATGTTCAGTGTGTCGGGGTCAGGGTCATATGGCTAAGGACTGCACCGAAATGATCAGGTGCAACCTGTGCCTGCGCCTTGGCCACCCCTACAGCAGATGTTCTGAAGCCTGGCACAATATGGAGAAGGAGGTAATTGATGACATGTCAAGGCTGGACAGGATGGAGGGTGAGGCCCCTGGTGTACCATCCTCCTCTGCGGTGACCGACTCCCCTGGTCCTGCTCAGGATCCCTCTCCAGTTCCTGTGGCCACCCCTCATGTGTCTGTAAGTATTCCTTCTGTATCTGTATCTGTCTCCCCCCAGCCTACTGTACCCTCTCCTCTTGTGTCAGAATCTTCCAAGTCTGTGCCCCCTGAGTCAGTTACCCCCCAGGAGTCTACCCCTCCTAAGTCTGATTCAAAGGGAGCACCCCCCCCCACCAGCAGTGGTAGTGGGTACTAAAAAGGTTGCTTCTTCCTCTGTAAAGAAGTCTTCTGTAAAGACTTCACAGAAAAAAGTAAGAGATGAGGGCATCTCTGAAGCTGACCTGCAGTACCTGGAGGAGAGAAGGAAGGTTGGGAAGCGGAAGAAGCAGGTGGTGAGGACGGAACAGGCTCCAGTGCCTGTCTCCAACCGGTATAGGTCCTCTAATTGGGATATTGGGAATTGGTGATGAGCAGCAGAGGGGAGCTAAGAAGCAAACCACCCAATAACCCAAATGGCGGTTCCCCCTCCGTTAAAAGTGGTGACAATAAATGTCGCCAGCATTAAGTCAGTAAGAGCTCGTTCTATGGCCTTCTTTTTGTTCAGCCAATTAGATGCTGAAATTTTATTTTTGCAAGAGACTAGGCTCACCTCCTTGGCAGATATTCATATGGCCAAGAGAGAGTGGAGGTATGGTCCATCTTACTGGTCTCTTGCGGCCGAGCCTTACGGCGGTGTGGCGGTGTTGTTTAAAACCGGCATGGTAACTGTCCGGCGGGTTATTGAGGTGGAGATTGGGAGATGTATGGTCTTAGACGTCCTTGTGGGAGGGCAGGACCTGCGCCTAATTAATGTTTATGGACCGCACACAAAGTGGGACAGGAAATGCCTTTTTACAAGGATCAAGCCATTTCTTTTTACATCCCGGCAAGTGGTCTTTGGAGGTGACTTTAATACAGTAACTAGGCCCAAGGACAGGAAGGACTTCAAGGACAGGCTGGGATATGATAGCGTTTTTTTAAATAGTATGGTTAGGGATGCTGGTCTTGTGGATGTGCACATTAAGCACCTCCCGGATGACACTGGGTTCACCTTTCATCGAGGTAATAGTCAGAGTAGAATAGATAGGTTTTTTTTGAAGGAGACCTCTGCTTTCTCACCCCCAGTGGTGCAGGCAGTAGAGTTCTCTGATCACTGTATGCTATCTGTGGTCCTGAATGCTTTAGATGCCCCTCAGAGGGGTAAGGGCATCTGGAGACTGAATTCGACTCTACTCAAGGAAGAACATGTTAGACAATCCTTTGAGGAATTCTTTCAGGCACAGGTGACCATCCTGGACTTTTGTAGCAGCAAGGCTGAGTGGTGGGAGCTGACCAAAAAGAGGATTGCTGGATTCTTCAGGGGCCTAGCCAATAGAAAGCAGTTTAATAAATACATGACCTACCAATGTTTACGGAGGAAGCTGGATATTCTTGTCTCGAGAGGAGGAGATCCTGGGGAAATCTCCGAAGTGAAACTCCTTCTCAGGAAGTGTCAATATGACCGGCATGCCTCTTTGGTTCTGGAGAGGGACTATGGGAAGTACCACTCGCCTGACCCTTACCAGAACTGCAAACAAGGTGTAGCTGTTAAAACGGTCGTTGGCCTTAAGGACAGTACAGGTTCCTTGACAAAGTCCAGGTCAGGGATTCTGGAGGTCGTGAGGTCCTTTTATGCTGACCTTCTTGGGAGGAAAGAGCTTGACCGTGACAAGATGGAAAGCTTTTTGGACTCTACTCCAGGTCTAAATGATGAAGATGTCCCATTGATGAATTTGACAGAGGAGATCACAGTTGAAGAGGTGATAAGGGCAATTGAACAGCTTGCCATCAAAAAGTCACCTGGACCGGATGGCTTGACGGCTGAGTTTTACAAAGCTTTTAAGTCTATTCTGGCCCCACATTTGGTAGAGGTTTTTAACAGTTGCCTTGCTGAGGGGGTACTTCCCTCTTCCATGAGGCACTCAGCTGTGATTCTTCTTTCAAAGGGTAAAGATCCTTCGATGGTTGAGAATTGGCGCCCCATCAGCCTTCTTAACCACTTGACGACCGCCTCACGCCGATGTACGTCGGCAAAGTGGCACGGACAGGCAAAATCACGTACAGTGTACGTGATTTGCCTTCCGCGGGTGGGGGGTCCGATCGGACCCCCCCCGGTGCCCGAGGCGGTCGTCCTTTGTGCCCCGGCGATCGGTGGTGAGGGGGAGACCATCCGTTTGTGGCCCCCCCCCTCGCGATCGCCGCCGGCCAATCGAATCATTCCTTTGCTGCTGTATGCTAAACAGCAGCAAAGGAAATGATGTCATCTCCCCTCGGGTCGGTAATTTCCGTTCCGGCCCGAGGAGAGAAGACATCAATGTGAGTGCACCAACACACACACACACAATAGAACATGCCAGGCACACAAAACACCCCGATCCCCCCCCCCGATCGCCCCCCGATCCCCCCCCAATCACCCCCCCCCTGTCACAAACTGACACCAGCAGTTTTTTTTTTTTTTTTTTTTATGATTACTGCATTGGTGTCAGTTTGTGACAGTTAGTGTTGGGACAGTGAGTATTACCCCCCTTTAGGTCTAGGGTACCCCCCTAACCCCCCCTAATAAAGTTTTAACCCCTTGATCACCCCCTGTCACCAGTGTCACTAAGCGATCATTTTTCTGATCGCTGTATTAGTGTCGCTGGTGACGCTAGTTAGGGACATAAATATTTAGGTTCGCCGTCAGCGTTTTATAGCGTCAGGGACCCCCATATACTACCGAATAAATGTTTTAACCCCTTGATTGCCCCCTAGTTAACCCTTTCACCACTGATCACCGTATAACCGTTACGGGTGACGCTGGTTAGTTTGTTTATTTTTTATAGTGTCAGGGCACCCGCCGTTTATTACCGAATAAAGGTTTAGCCCCCTGATCGCCCGGCGGTGATATGCGTCGCCCCAGGCAGCGTCAGATTAGCGCCAGTACCGCTAACACTGACGCACGCAGCATACACCTCCCTTAGTGGTATAGTATCTGAACGCATCAATATCTGATCCGATCAGATCTATACTAGCGTCCCCAGCAGTTTAGGGTTCCCAAAAACGCAGTGTTAGCGGGATCAGCCCAGATACCTGCTAGCACCTGCGTTTTGCCCCTCCGCCCGGCCCAGCCCAGCCCACCCAAGTGCAGTATCGATCGATCACTGTCACTTACAAAAGACTAAACGCATAACTGCAGCGTTCGCAGAGTCAGGCCTGATCCCTGCGATCGCTAACAGTTTTTTTGGTAGTATTTTGGTGAACTGGCAAGCACCAGCCCCAGGCAGGGTCAGGTTAGCGCCAGTACCGCTAACACCCACGCACGCAGCATACGCCTCCCTTAGTGGTATAGTATCTGAACGGATCAATATCTGATCCGATCAGATCTATACTAGTGTCCCCAGCAGTTTAGGGTTCCCAAAAACGCAGTGTTAGCGGAATCAGCCCAGATACCTGCTAGCACCTGCGTTTTGCCCCTCCGCCCGGCCCAGCCCACCCAAGTGCAGTATCGATTGATCACTGACACTTACAAAACACTAAATGCATAACTGCAGCGTTCGCAGAGTCAGGCCTGATCCCTGCGATCGCTAACAGTTTTTTTGGTAGTATTTTGGTGAACTGGCAAGCACCAGCCCCAGGCAGCGTCAGGTTAGCGCCAGTACTGCTAACACCCACGCACGCACCGTACACCACCCTTAGTGGTATAGTATCTGAACGGATCAATATCTGATCCGATCAGATCTATACTAGCATCCCCAGCAGTTTAGGGTTCTCACAAACGCAGTGTTAGTGGGATCAGCCCAGATACCTGCTAGCACCTGCGTTTTGCCCCTCCGCCCGGCCCAGCCCAGCCCACCCAAGTGCAGTATCGATCGATCACTGTCACTTACAAAAGACTAAAACGCATAACTGCAGCGTTCGCAGAGTCAGGCCTGATCCCTGCGATCGCTAACAGATTTTTTGGTAGCGTTTTGGTGAACTGGCAAGCGCCAGCGGCCTAGTACACCCCGGTCGTAGTCAAACCAGCACTGCAGTAACACTTGGTGACGTGGCGAGTCCCATAAGTGCAGTTCAAGCTGGTGAGGTGGCAAGCACAAGTAGTGTCCCGCTGCCACCAGAAAGACAAACACAGGCCCGTCGTGCCCATAATGCCCTTCCTGCTGCATTTGCCAATCCTAATTGGGAACCCACCGCTTCTGCAGCGCCCGTACTTCCCCCATTCACATCCCCAACCAAATGCAGTCGGTTGCATGAGAGGCATTTTCTTTATGTCCTCCCGAGTACCCCTACCCAGCGAACGCCCCCAAAAAAGATATTGTGTCTGCAGCTAGCGCGGATATAGGCGTGACACCCGCTATTATTGTCCCTCCTGTCCTGACAATCCTGGTCTTTGCATTGGTGAATGTTTTGAACGCTACCATACACTAGTTGAGTATTAGCGTAGGGTACAGCATTGCACAGACTAGGCACACTTTCACAGGGTCTCCCAAGATGCCATCACATTTTGAGAGACCCGAACCTGGAACCGGTTACCGTTATAAAAGTTACAAGTTTGCAAAAAAACCACAAAAAAAAAAAATAGTTGTCGTTTTATTGTTCTCTCTCTCTCTATTCTCTCTATTGTTCTGCTCTTTTTTACTGTATTCTATTCTGCAATGTTTTATTGTTATTATGCTTTATCATGTTTGCTTTTCAGGTATGCAATTTTTTATACTTTACCGTTTACTGTGCTTTATTGTTAACCATTTTTTTGTCTTCAGGTACGCCATTCACAACTTTGAGTGGTTATACCAGAATGATGCCTGCAGGTTTAGGTATCATCTTGGTATCATTCTTTTCAGCCAGCGGTCGGCTTTCATGTAAAAGCAATCCTAGCGGCTAATTAGCCTCTAGACTGCTTTTACAAGCCGTGGGAGGGAATGCCCCCCCCCCCACCGTCTTCCGTGTTTTTCTCTGGCTCTCCTGTCTCAACAGGGAACCTGAGAATGCAGCCGGTGATTCAGCCAGCTGACCATAGAGCTGATCAGAGACCAGAGTGGCTCCAAACATCTCTATGGCCTAAGAAACCGGAAGCTACGAGCATTTTATGACTTAGATTTCGCTGGATGTAAATAGCGCCATTGGGAAATTGGGGAAGCATTTTATCACACTGATCTTGGTGTGGTCAGATGCTTTGAGGGCAGAGGAGAGATCTAGGGTCTAATAGACCCCAATTTTTTCAAAAAAGATATTTACATTCCCCGAGATAACAATAAAAATGATTAAAAAAAAATAAAAATGAAAGGAACAGTTTAAAAATAAGACAAAAAAGCAAAAAAATAATAAAGAAAAAAAAAAAAAAAAAAAGCACCCCTGTCGCCCCCTGCTCTCGCACTAAGGCGAACGCAAGCGGCGGTCTGGCGTCAAATGTAAACAGCAATTGCACCATGCATGTGAGGTATCACCGCGAAGGTTAGATCGAGGGCAGTAATTTTTGCAGTAGACCTCCTCTGTAAATCTAAAGTGGTAACCTGTAAAGGCTTTTAAAGGCTTTTAAAAATGTATTTATTTTGTTGCCACTGCACGTTTGTGCGCAATTGTAAAGCATGTCATGTTTGGTATCCATGTACTCGGCCTAAGATCATCTTTTTTATTTCATCAAACATTTGGGCAATATAGTGTGTTTTAGTGCATTAAAATTTAAAAAAGTGTGTTTTTTCCCCAAAAAATGCGTTTGAAAAATCGCTGCGCAAATACTGTGTGAAAAAAAAAAATGAAACACCCACCATTTTAATCTGTAGGGCATTTGCTTTAAAAAAATATATAATGTTTGGGGGTTCAAAGTAATTTTCTTGCAAAAAAAAAAAACTTTTTCATGTAAACAATAAGTGTCAGAAAGGGCTTTGTCTTCAAGTGGTTAGAAGAGTGGGTGATGTGTGACATAAGCTTCTAAATGTTGTGCATAAAATGCCAGGACAGTTCAAAACCCCCCCAAATGACCCCATTTTGGAAAGTAGACACCCCAAGCTATTTGCTGAGAGGCATGTCGAGTCCATGGAATATTTTATATTGCAACACAAGTTGCGGGAAAGAGACAATTTTTATTTTTTTTTTGCACAAAATTGTCACTAAATGATATATTGCTCAAACATGCTATGGGAATATGTGAAATTATACCCCAAAATACATTCTGCTGCTACTCCTGAGTACGGGGATACCACATGTGTGAGACTTTTTGGGAGCCTAGCCGCGTACGGAACCCCGAAAACCAAGCACCGCCTTCAGGCTTTCTAAGGGCGTGAATTTTTGATTTCTCTCTTGACTGCTTATCACAGTTTCGGAGACCATGGAATGCCCAGGTGGCACAAACCCCCCGCAAATGACCCCATTTTGGAAAGTAGACACCCCAAGCTATTTGATGAGAGGTATAGTGAGTATTTTGCAGACCTCACTTTTTGTCACAAAGTTTTGAAAATTGAAAAAAGAAAAAAAAAAAAGTTTTTTCTTGTCTTTCTTCATTTTCAAAAACAAATGAGAGCTGCAAAATACTCACCATGCCTCTCAGCAAATAGCTTGGGGTGTCTACTTTCCAAAATGGGGTCATTTGGGGGGGTTTTGTGCCACCTGGGCATTCCATGGCCTCCGAAACTGTGATAGGCAGTGAAGAGTGAAATCAAAAATTTTCACCCTTAGAAATCCTGAAGGCGGTGATTGGTTTTCGGGGTCCCGTACACGGCTAGGCTCCCAAAAAGCCCCACACATGTGGTATCCCCGTACTCAGGAGAAGTAGCTAAATGTATTTTGGGGTGCAATTCCACATATGCCCATGGCCTGTGTGAGCAATATATCATTTAGTGACAACTTTGTGCAAAAAAAAAAAAAAAATGTGTCACTTTCCCGCAACTTGTGTCAAAATATAAAATATTCCATGGACTCAATATGCCTCTCTGGAAATAGCTTGGGGTGTCTACTTTCCAAAATGGGGTCATTTGGGGGGGTTTTGTGCCACCTGGGCATTCCATGGCCTCCGAAACTGTGATAGGCAGTAAAGAGTGAAATCATAAATTTACGCCCTTAGAAATCCTGAAGGCGGTGATTGGATTTCGGGGCCCCGTACGCGGCTAGGCTCCCAAAAAGTCCCACACATGTGGTATCCCCATATTCAGGAGAAGCAGCAGAATGTATTTTGGGGTGCAATTCCACATAGGCCCATGGCCTGTGTGAGCAATATATCATTTAGTGACAACTTTTTGTAAATATTTTTTTTTTTTTTTTGTCATTATTCAATCACTTGGGACAAAAAAAATAAATATTCAATGGGTTCAACATGCCTCTCAGCAATTTCCTTGGGGTGTCTACTTTCCACAATGGGGTCATTTGGGGGGGTTTTGTACTGCCCTGCCATTTTAGCACCTCAAGAAATGACATAGGCAGTCATAAACTAAAAGCTGTGTAAATTACAGAAAATGTACCCTAGTTTGTAGACGCTATAACTTTTGCGCAAACCAATAAATATACGCTTATTGACATTTTTTTTACCAAAAACATGTGGCCGAATACATTTTGGCCTAAATGTATGACTAAAATTGAGTTTATTGGATTTTTGTTATAACAAAAAGTAGAAAATATCATTTTTTTTCAAAATTTTCGGTCTTTTTCCATTTATAGCGCAAAAAATAAAAACCGCAGAGGTGATCAAATACCATCAAAAGAAAGCTCTATTTGTGGGAAGAAAAGGACGCAAATTTCGTTTGGGTACAGCATTGCATGACTGCGCAATTAGCAGTTAAAGCGACGCAGTGCCGAATTGGAAAAAGACCTCTGGTCCTTAGGCAGCATAATGGTCCGGGGCTCAAGTGGTTAATGTCGATAGAAAGATACTGGCAAAGATCATTTTCTGGCGCCTATCATCAGTAGCAGAGTCTTTGCTTTCTCGCCATCAGCACTGTTCGGTCCAGGGTAGGTGCACCTTCACAGCAGTTTTAGCTGTCCGGGAGGCCTTGGAGCGGTGCAGGGCTGCAGGCTGGGGAAAGTATTTGCTGACATTGGATCAGGCAAAGGCTTTTGATCGTGTTAACCATGAGTACCTGTGGTTGCTCCTTAGTAAGTACGGTCTGCCGGGTGGTTTTGTCGATTGGTTAAAAGTCTTGTATGAGGGGGCAGAGAGCTTTCCTCTTGTTAATGGTTGGGTTGGGCAGTCCTTTGAGGTTGGCTCCGGGGTGCGCCAGGGTTGTCCCCTGAGTCCCCTGCTCTATGTGTTTGCAATCGACCCCTTCATCAGGAGGCTAGAGAGTGGCATGTTGTGTGGGGTGCCAGTGGGGCTTCCGGGTGAGCCGCCTTTGAGGGTTGTTGCCTATGCGGACGATGTGTCGGTGATTGTCACTGGGGCAGATGAAGCAGAGGAGGTGGTCTCTCTGACATCACGGTATTCTGAAGCATCAGGCTCCAAGATCAATCAGGAAAAGAGTGAAGTTTTCTGGATGGGAAAGGAAGGTGAGGGGTTTGATCTCCCGGACACCTTTCCAGTGCCCCAGGAAAGAATTAAGATTTTAGGCATTGAATTTGGACCTGGCGATTATGGCCTCAAAAACTGGGAAGGCAGACTGGAAATTGCCAATACTAAGGTGGTCAGCTGGAAGAGATGGAAGTTATCTATGAGGGAAAGGGTTGATCTGATTAAGACTTACCTGATTCCGATCTTCTTGTATGTCAGCTTTGTCTGCATCTTGCCAGTGTCTCTCTATGCTAGGGTCAGTAGTGTGTTCTTCCAGATGTTGTGGGGGAACAGGCTGAACCCCATCAAGAGGAATGTCACCTATCTATCCAGGAGGGAGGGTGGCTTAGGTATGGTCAACCCAGTTCTTTTCTTTTCACTGCTTTTTCTCAAGTTTAATATTGGTAATATGCTTGCAGTGGAACCTCCTGGATGGGCAGGCATATTTAGATCTTGGTTTAGGCCTTTTCTACGACTTTGGGAAGAAGGTGGCCAAGTGAAGAATCTCAGGGGTCATCGTGGTCAGCTACCAGCCTATGTCGCTCCGTGCCTGAAGTTACTACGGCAGTGGCGATTGTCGGCTGAAGATCTCAGATCGGTTCCGAGGAAAGTCCTTATGAGTCGAGTCTTGAGCGAAGTCTTTCATGACCCACTGGCCTTAAGGGATTGCCCAGGCCCAGTTTTGAGGGCAGGGTTAAGACTTATTAATTTGGACAGAGTACCCCCTAAATTCAGGGATCTGGCCTGGTTGTGCTTCCATGGGAGACTCTATGTTAGGGGCAATTTGAAATTCCGCAGTGGGGTGGATCGTAGCTGTCCTCGGGAGGAGTGTGCAGGTGAGGAGGAGACTATGGACCATTTTCTGCTTCATTGCCCTTTTAACATAGAGGTGTACAAACAGGTGGGACGGGCCCTCGGTGTCCCTTTCCTCTCCAGGCTGGGTTATGCTGAGTGGGTGTACGGAGCATTCAATACTGGTGGGGTTTTTTGTTTAGATACACTTTTTCTAGTTAGCCTAGTAGTCTGTTATTTCACTTGGAACGCACGGTGTCAGGTCTGCATTCGGCATAAAATCCTTCCTGTTCAGGTGGTGGTGTATGACATTTTGCATGAGGTGGAGAAGATTCGGGTGCTCGAGAGAGACAAGCGGAGTCAGGGGGCTTGGTTGAAGGCGTGGAGGGGTTTCAAGCCTCCCTGACTGCCAGGAGTCTCTTTCCCGGGTGTGGCTGTCTGTCTCTTTTCACCCTAGATTATTATTTTTTTGGATTCATTTTTGATAAATGGCTGCGTACATAGGTGATGGGTTGTGCCTCTTAGGCCCTCTCTGCTGCTTTATGTAAATAATTTTGGTAGTGGATTATGTATATATTGTATATATTCTGAACATGGATGTGTATTCCTTGGATTTCTGTTGAAGTTTTGTACTATGGTTTTGTTTTTTACTTTTGTATAAAATTGGTTGCTTGATTCTTTTAATAAAAGATCAATAGTACCCCTTGGAAGGAATAGGGCCCTGTCATTGGTGTCAGTGGGAGGAATAGTGCCCATGGAAGGAAGAGGACCCTGTCATTGGTGTCAGTGGGAGTAATAGTGCCCCATGGAAGGAATAGGGCCCGATCATTGGTGTCAGTGTGTGGGCAGGGCTTAATGCACTGGCATTGGGAACCTGGAGATAGCATTCACCAGTGCCTGGATTGCAGGCTGAGGCCGCCAGTCACACTGCTACAGCGTTAAAGCAACACTTTGTCTTAGAAGCCACTCTACTCCATGTGACTTGTTAACCCTTTTGACTCCATTTACAGTGCAGATGTTCTTTCCATGCTCTGGTTCTTTCCATGCTTCCACACAGTTTCTCCCTTCATTGATGCAGCATTCCTGTGTTGGTGTCACAGAGCTTTCACCGATCCTCACCAGCACAGGTTCCAGTCGCCTCACTCCCAGTGACTTCAGCCCGACACTAGGTGTGGTTGCCAGGAAGCTGTCCCTCACTCTTCAGCCAAGCTTCTTCTATCCCCCAAGGCCTCACTTCTCCTCTCCCGTGATGCACAGGCTGGGTCCCTGGGGTGCCCAGTGCTGCAGTCTTGGACCCAGTATGTGGGGTACCATTCACTAGGCCAAGTTCATAAGCTCCCTCACTACCACATACCTCCCAAATTTCTGAGCTGGGAACGAGGGACTGAGCCTGATAACTTCTCACACAATCTCCAAGACAGAAGATAGAAGTGTGTGTCAGGGGAGGCTGCTCTAAATAGATTAGCAGCCAGCTTGTCGTCTCACAGCACATTCTTTTCCTCCCTTGCCTATGAGGAGAGGGGGTGTGTGCCTTTCCTCCAATCAGCTGTCTTGACTCACTGTATGCCCAGGCTTCACTGCAGTGCTAACCAGGAAGAGGAAAACTTTACCACGAAGAACACTTTCTAAAGGATATATAAAGCTGAAGACAGCAGATTTACAGTACATGTAAAACTTTTGTAGGGAGATTTGTTTCATCTCTGTGTATCATTTGAGGCTGTTCACTTCACTGGGTATATGTGAGGGTTTACATCCACTTTTTTTTACAACTCCTCTTCCTTTATATTGGCTTTTTGAATTTTACAGATACATCAATTTAGAAATTGGATAAAAGGTTTGGCAAGGTAAAACACTTTTGGATAAATAGTGTAACTATATTGATCAGACCAAAAATGAGGGGCAAATGAAGAGGAAAGAGGGACAGCGGGACTGTTCTAAATGGGGACAGTCTTTCAAAATCAAAGACAGTTGGTAGTCAGTGGTGTATTTTGGTTTTGGGCTGCCCTAGGCAAGACTAAAATCGGGCACCCCCCATATAAATTTGTCCTACCTTTTTCCTGTCTGTTAACACCCCCTGCCATCCAATCCGATAGAAGAGAGTAGACTGTGTCCATGTCTGCTCTGTATAGTGGACAGACCCCCCACTGAGCAGGCAGATCCGCTTTACGGAGTCTGACCATGTGAAAGGGCTCTTACTATTTTTTTTATCTTTTTTTACAATTTTCTTTTTTACAATTTATATTTGTTTTACTTTTCTTGTGGGGGGGGGGGGGGGGGGGCTTTGGAGAGACATCGGGGGTCTAAACAGACCTCTGATGTTTCTTTTTTGAGACTTTTTCTCTGTAGCCTGAATGAATAAGATAGTAGTCTGTATAGAGACTCCTATTCATTCATAAAATGAAATATAGTAAATAGTGTTTACTATATTTCTTTCACAAACTGACTAATAGTTTGCTATGTGTCAGTGATTAATGAATACAAGAGAGATCAGTACTATAATCACTGTCTGTATTCTTTCAGGAAAGGAAGGGGGCTGGTAGACACATATTTACCAGCCCCCTCCGCTCTCTATCCATCCAGAAATCTCTCTCGCTAGCAGCGGCTGCAGCTGGCAGGAGGGGGAGGAGGGAAAGATGGCCAGCAGCTTCACGTGAGGGAGTGGCCACCACTCACTAAGGTGGGGAGCACTGAAGGGGGTCGGATCACCTCCAAAAGTCGGCAGGGGGGGAAAGAGGGAAGCCGACAGCTGTAGGAGATTGGGTTTGCGAGGGGAGGGGGAATCAGTGCAGCGGGGTAAAGCGCCGCCCCTCTGAGAAATGCTTCCCAAGGCAAACCACTTATTTGCCTCGCAGAAGATACGCCCTTATTGAGAGCTATGCTACCCCAGGGCATCTGTCACCTGGGCCAAGTAACCCTGCTTCCTGCTTGGCTGGTTGTTTATGCACCCGACACTAATCCGGTTGTCATTAGAAATAGAGGCCATTTTGTTGTTTTGGGCCCGCGTTCTCCCTGTTTAGCCTACCGGGCCTTTTTGGATTTTACACCCACAGTTCCTGGGACAGACATTTTCAGTGGTAGTCCAGTGAATATGAGCATGTGTATTCCCTCTAACAGTTTTGTAAGTATGGGCACAATATGGCGGTCCTTTAACGCTTTGACCCTATACAATTCTTTTACCTTCCCTATTATACTTATACAGTTTTTACCGTATAGATATCAAGTTTGCATCAACCCCTGAGGAAGTGAACAGGTGTTTACGAAACGCGTTGGGTCAATGGGATGCATTCTTGTACTTATCTTGGAAAAACCTTTATCATGAAAAATCATATTTTACTGCGGTATTATGTGTACAGCATTACAAATCTGTTCATATACTTGACATCTGTTTGTGGCTACTGTAGATCTTGTGTGAACCAATAAATCTGTTTTTTATTGCATTAATACCAGTTTCACACCTCATTTAAAGTCCCAAGGGCAAAAATGTCTGTATTTGCATTAGCAATGGTATTCCAACTTCCTCTGGATACAGGGCTGGCTCAGTACATTGTGTTGCGTGGGTCCAAGAATGAAATGCTGCCCCCCACCCCCCCCCCCCAAAAAAAAAGAAAATGCCCACCAAAAGTCCCCCACATCCATTATATTATATCATGATAATTAAACTAAAATTAAATTTATCACGAGGTCAGATTTACATGTAACAGCACCTTGATTATACGGCATACCATTATGTTCAATTCCTTTTTTAACGCTTACTGTTAGATAGGTCAATTTGGTTGTCTGCAAGCTGGTGGTAAGTAGACTTTGGCTTTTTCCTGGGCATTCCCCAGACACTTGTTGGTACCTGTTTTAGCCTCCCAAAGCTGCTTACTGCGATAGCCAGCTATAAATGAGAGTGGTGGCACGTTTGTGTTTTCACGTGAGTGTTTGTATTGGTCCAGCAGTGCACCAACACCTTTGCAGCCATTGTGCTATTGCTGGGTGTTTGGTGTGCTCCTGTACCTTTAAGGAGGGGTGGGCTCCCCTCCAGCCACCTGCTCTCATTTATCCATTAAATGCATGTGCCTCCACTGTGGGGACACTTATACTTTAGTGTTAGGACCACAGATACAAGGGTGCCGTGACGTGGCTCTGTGGCTCACGCATGCGTTTGCAAATGCGTGCGGACTAAACCCCTTTTTTAACGCTTACTGTTAGATAGGTCAATTTGGTTGTCTGCAAGCTGGTGGTAAGTAGACTTTGGCTTTTTCCTGGGCATTCCCCAGACACTTGTTGGTACCTGTTTTAGCCTCCCAAAGCTGCTTACTGCGATAGCCAGCTATAAATGAGAGTGGTGGCACGTTTGTGTTTTCACGTGAGTGTTTGTATTGGTCCAGCAGTGCACCAACACCTTTGCAGCCATTGTGCTATTGCTGGGTGTTTGGTGTGCTCCTGTACCTTTAAGGAGGGGTGGGCTCCCCTCCAGCCACCTGCTCTCATTTATCCATTAAATGCATGTGCCTCCACTGTGGGGACACTTATACTTTAGTGTTAGGACCACAGATACAAGGGTGCCGTGACGTGGCTCTGTGGCTCACGCATGCGTTTGCAAATGCGTGCGGACTAAACCCCTTTTTTAACGCTTACTGTTAGATAGGTCAATTTGGTTGTCTGCAAGCTGGTGGTAAGTAGACTTTGGCTTTTTCCTGGGCATTCCCCAGACACTTGTTGGTACCTGTTTTAGCCTCCCAAAGCTGCTTACTGCGATAGCCAGCTATAAATGAGAGTGGTGGCACGTTTGTGTTTTCACGTGAGTGTTTGTATTGGTCCAGCAGTGCACCAACACCTTTGCAGCCATTGTGCTATTGCTGGGTGTTTGGTGTGCTCCTGTACCTTTGGCTTTTTCCTGGGCATTCCCCAGACACTTGTTGGTATCAATTCCAAGTGGTGGGCTAGGGCAGTATATAGACAGGCTAGGGCAGTATAGGGGCAGGCTAGGGCAGTATAGGGGCAGGCAGAGCGGCTCGGGGGGCAGTTGTTGTCATGACACACAACTGGCAGAAAAAAAATCTTGGTCGTCAATTTGCTGGGTAGATAGAAGAGGAGAGGCAACCATGGTTCAATTTTCTGCCCCTCTCAAAGTGCTGCCTGGGTCCAATGGACCCACTGGGACACATGGTAGGGCAGGCCCTGTCTAGATAGCCTTTCCACATAGTAGACTTGGACACTACTATGCTGAAAGGCTATCCAGAGCAACTATCCCCGTCCCCTTTCTCTGAGTCCTTATTCTGTGGTACACCATGCATGCACCCATTTACAATAACTGCTGTACATAGCCTGTGCAGAGAGCAGAGCTGTGGGAGGGGCCCTGCAGGCTCCACCCACTACAGGCTGCCTGCAGAAAACCACAGGAGGGGGCGGAGACAAGACCAGTCACCCTGCACAAGGAGAGAGAGCAGCAGTGAGCAGTCTTTATTACAGGAAGCTCCTGCACAGAGGGAAAGTTTCACACTGGATTCTTGCACAGATCTCGAAGAAATACACAACACCAAGATGAAAGAAGAATACACATGACTTTTGTATTTAGACAGTATTTGATTATTCCTGAGTTCAGTTTTAAAAATTTCAAGTAGAAGAAAAAGAAAATCAACTGGAGACTATGTCTGGTCTAATTCAGTGTTGTGGCATTCCAATGTTTGAGTAGAAACGTTGGTCTACGACCTTCCTTCAGGAGATCTGCCAGACACTGAGAACCCGGACACTCAGCTGAAGCTTTTTGTTTTATTGCATATTGACAACATCCGCGTGGAATAGAAGTCAAGCCGTGGGGCGCAGACAAAAAAATATATATATCTGTTTGGGGATTACAGGGATCTCATAAAGTACGCAAAGGAAGCTCAAGTGGTTTGAAATGCAGTCGGACCCTGCGGCCATAGACATGGGAGTTTTACTGCGGATGAAATTGGAGCTCTGTACGGATTGCAGCTCGGAGGTACGTTCTCTTTGCTCTCGGGACGCCGCTCTGAGACGTGAGTGAGAGGCCTTGTCCATTTGACTGCTGTGCTGCTTTGTTTTTTATTCCTAGAGTTGCCTTGCTCTAATGCTTGGTGAGTGTGTGTCAGTGGAGGCAGGGAGGACTCATCAATGACATCTCTGACTTATTCTTTTCTTTGATCCCTTGTTACCTTTTATGCTTTGAAGAAACCTTAGCTGTCTAGTGTATCAGTTTCCAAAACTTTATTATACTGAGTTAAGTAAACATACACTATAAAACAGCGCTAATGTTGAGCAAAACTATATAAGAAATCATGCGGCCAACTACGCATAAAAAAATATATCAGACAGAGAAGTAGAGAGTCCGTGAAGTGGTCAGAGGAATGTCCATAAGTGACAATACAGCCGTATCCCAGTGTGCGCCTTCCACCGGTCAATGAAATTTCACCCTGTGTTGACACTCTCCCCCTAGGGGGTCAGACTCACCAGATCTGCAAATCATAAAAGCCTCCAAGAGCAAAAAGATCTCCTCAACACCTCTCTCTCAATACCACTCCGGGGGGTTTTCAGGGGGGGTCACAACTCCACACAGATGAGTAAAAAGAAAGAAAAATGTGCACATAGCATAATTCTGTTTATTGAAGTCAAAACCCACAATCTTCAAGAAAACCCTTCAATCTATATACGTACATATAAAACAGTCAATCAAGCAAAATAGAAAAGGCTGCGTGTCACCATTCACAAGATCAGCCGACTTGGTATCCAGGGGAACAAATCACTTCCTGGTTGTAGATCGGGCTGTGGTGGAACGCAAACCTCACTTCCGGCGTCGTGTAGGCCACGCCCTGACGCGTTTCGTCATATCCTGACTTCGACAGAGGGCGTGGCTACACGGCATGATGAGAGGCTTATAACACCCGCCCCAATCCTGACCGCCAATCACAAGGCAACAAGTCAGACGTCAGGCGCACGACATCAGACCCGGAGCCAAGCGGTGGCTCAGCATAGGGAAAAGAGGAGGGGGCGTGTTTAGCCTCACTGCACACAACGAGTGGCAGTAACAATGCGTTGGGATCCATGAGATGAGCCGTCGCTCAACACAAACGTCCACATAATGCACACTATTACAAAACCACTAGCCGGCATGCGTACTAATTAACATACGAGATGCCGCTACAATAGATAAAAATAGGCATGATTATACAAACAATAGATACAAACAGGCATGAATATGCGGACTACATTAGCACTAGGAGCAAATTAAGCTAGTACTAGAAATCAACATAATATAATAGTAGCGGTACAGCGACCACTTGCAAATCATAATTGCAAAAACATTTTTAAAAACATATTTCTTTAAACAGTATACATTAAAAGGAGCCATATTCATAAGAAAGTAAATAGATAAAATACTGGTTAGTGTAAACCAGACATCATTATAAATCTGCATAAATAAAAGTAAATGAATTGGAAACAATGACATATATCATACATATATAAAAAAGGTCATACTGAGGACCAGAATAGAAATTAATAACTTAATACAATCAAATTAATAATGATTAAGATTAGTAGAGTAATTGAAGAACTCTATATCAAAGATAAATATTGCTCATAAACCAACATTAAAATCATTAAAATTAAAATAATAAAAAAATTTATAATAATAATAAAAATGATATTTACGAATCACTGATAAAGCAATTGATGTCTAGGTCAACGTTTAACCCCTTTGGCGCCAAAGTGTCAGCCAAAAATATCCACTGGGTCTCTCTTTTAGAGAGATCACGGACCAGATTGGAACCCCTCCATTTTGGCTTAAGGTGGTCAATGCCCCAAAACTTAAGACCCGACGGGTCCTGGTTATGCACAACGTTATCCACAACGTGTAGAGACACGTTGTGGTCTTTGAAGCCTAGTTTGATGTTGGCTATGTGTTCTGCAATTCTTACTCTTAGAAGCCTTTTTGTGCGACCGATATACATCAAGTCGCACGGGCATTGAAGGGCATAGACCACATGCGACGTGTTGCATGTGATAAATTCATCAATGGCGAATTCTCTACCATTGGAGGTCGACCTAAAATTCTCCACAGCCCTGAGAGGCCTATTGACCTCTCTGCAAGCTCGACATCGTCTACAGCAAAAAAAGCCATTTCTATCCCAGAAAGTGGGCATCCTGGACGGGGGGTCCAGTACTTTCTGCACTATTTTGTCAGCAAAGCTAAGAGACTTTCTGTATATAAATCCGGGCCTCTCAGGCAAAGCAGAGTGGAGAACTCTATCCATCAGCAACACATGCCAGTGGGTCGAGATAATGTTTTCCACCTCCTTATATTGGGAGTGAAATGCTGATAGGAAGCTCCATTCATGGCTCTCTCTAGCCATTAGAGGTGGAGCTTCATCCAGCAGCGACGATCTTGGTTGGAGGGCTAGTTCATGTATAATGGAATCCAGCATCACCTCTTGATACCTCTTGATACCCTTGACCCCCCCTGAAAACCCCCCGGAGTGGTATTGAGAGAGAGGTGTTGAGGAGATCTTTTTGCTCTTGGAGGCTTTTATGATTTGCAGATCTGGTGAGTCTGACCCCCTAGGGGGAGAGTGTCAACACAGGGTGAAATTTCATTGACCGGTGGAAGGCGCACACTGGGATACGGCTGTATTGTCACTTATGGACATTCCTCTGACCACTTCACGGACTCTCTACTTCTCTGTCTGATATATTTTTTTATGCGTAGTTGGCCGCATGATTTCTTATATAGTTTTGCTCAACATTAGCGCTGTTTTATAGTGTATGTTTACTCCTATAGTTTATGTATGCTATTATGGACATCCTCATGTTATATTTTTAAAACGGCTGCTGCCTTTTTAAGTATTCAGTTTAGATACTGTAAGTCTTTTTATCCTTTATATGTTCCAGTCTGTAGTTCTATCTCTGTTAAAACATTAGCTTATCCATTTGGCGCTGAGTGGTGTGCTGCAGGCCTGAGCATACCTATCCCCATACTGAGTTAAGTGACATGTAAATCAAATTTTTTTTTTAGCTATGGATAGTTTTGGTGACCATTGATACCGAGGCATTATGGGAAATCCAAATTGTTATAGTTGTCACTAGAGCAAGAAATGAAAAGAAATCTTCCCATGGTAACAACTCTTTCATTTTACAGCTGTCTAAGAATATAATAGCAAATGCACTTTCTTTGAGCCTCGTAGCTGTATACTTGCAGTGTTAGATCATCTAAGGCAGGGGTCTCCAAACTGTTTGCCTTTATCCGGCCCTTGGGGCACTTTTCCTTCCGCTGATACAAGACACTATTCTTCCCACTGATACCAACAATGGGGCATTATTTGTCCCATTGACGCCAACGATGGGGCACTATTTCTCCCACTGACACCAACAATGGGGCACTATTTCTCCCACTGACACCAACGATGGGTCACTATTTCTCCCACTAACGCCAATGGTGGGGCACTATTTCTCCCACTGACGCCAATGGTGGGGTGCTTTTTCTCTCACTGACTCCAACGGTGGGGCACTATTTCTCCCACTGATGCCAATGATGGGGCACTATTTCTCCCACTGACGCCAATGGTGGGGCACTATTTCTCCTACTGACGCCAACGGTGGGGCACTATTTCTTCCACTGACACAAACGATGGGTCACTATTTCTCCCACTGACGCCAACGGTGGGGCACTATTTCTCCCACTGACGCCAACGGTGGGGCACTATTTCTCCCACTGACGCCAAGGGTGGGGCACTATTTCTCCCACTGACGCCAACAGTGGGGCACTATTTCTCCCACTGACGCCAACAGTGGGGCACTATTTCTCCCACTGACGCCAACAGTGGGGCTCTATTTCCCCCACTGACGCCAACGGTGGGGCACTTTTTCTCCCACTGATGCCAACGGTGGGGCACTATTTCTTCCACTGAGCACAGTCTGGCCCCCCTATAGTCTGGCCCTTTGTTCAGAAAGTTTGGAGACCCCTGATCTAAGGCACTGCTGCTCTTGTTAGTCTCACCAGATTTGCAGTTACATTTGACGATGTGCTGCTCAGTGTTCTCCTTCCTGCAGAGGAAGCTGTACCTGAAGACTTGCAGTGCAAGGATCTCCCTGCTTCTGCGTCATTTATTCTGCAGATGCAATGAATTCTCCACCTCTCCTGCTGCTTCTTGAATATTACCCCCACCAGTTATCAGATTACGAGTTATAGGGGTTGGGGCAGCCTTTGATAAAGCCCTGCTCCACTACCAAGACGGCCACCTCCACACAGAGACAGTGCCAGAGCAATAAATATTCCCACCCAGTGCCAGGACAAGGTCATCTAGAGCCCAGGGCGGACATACCAAACTGCACCCCCCCAAGACGTATGGGCATTATGTGTCAACAAAATCCCCCCACAAACAAATTGAGCATTAATTAGCATGCTTACCCCATAATTCCCCCTCCTTCCCGTATAAATCCACCCCTTTGCTGAAATCCCCCCTTTCAGCACAAGTTTATCCCCATTCATCAAATCCCCCTCAGGACACATGCCCCCCCCCCAGCACAAGCCCTATACCCCTCAAATTTCTCCCACAACCCCACCACTCCAAATTCCCCCTTCCAGCACAAATTCCCACCCATTACCCCCTCCTACCACAAATTCCAGCCCCCCCAAAACAAATCCCCCCCTAGCATAAATAACCCCCCCCCCTCCAGTCATCCTTACTAGCACAAATCCCCCTCCTCAAAAAATCCCCCCTAGCACAAATACCCCCCCAGTTATGCCTACTAGCACAAATACCCCCCCCCCAAAAAAAAAAATTCCCCTCCTAGCACAATTCCCATCCAACATATCACCTCTTCTAGCGCAAACCTACCAAATCCCCCTTCCTAGCACAAATCCCAAATTCCTATCCCCCTAAATCACTACTCCTAGCATAATCCTCAAATTTCCCCTCCTAGAACTATTCCGGCCCCTTGAACCCTCCAAATTTCCCCTCCCAACAGAAATATCCTCGCTCCCAATCTCTTCATGGTGCCCCCCCCACCTCACATGATACCAAAGTGCACAGGGCAGCCACCACTCCTGCCTACCCCTTGTCCCGGGCCCTGTTCCTACCACACAAGTGGCTGAAAAGTAGGTGGATGCTGCAGCAACCACCAGCTGGAGTTTGGAACAACTCAGAACACATGAATATGTCACCAGCACACCAGGAAACTCAATAATAGGGTCCAGCGCATTATTGAATGTTCACATCACAACAAAAGATAGCAACTTTTTCAGTGCCAGGCAAGACCCCTTCATCAGACATGTGATGTTCAGTAAAGTGTTGGACCCAATTTTCGAATTTCCTGGTGTGCTGGTGACATATCGCTTGAACAGAGCAGAATAAGGCATAGGCAGTTAGTATTGAAAAAAAGGACAGTAGCAGAGAGTCCAGACTAACAACTCTGGAAATAAGTCATGTTCTCTCTACTTTTATGGGCACAGCTGCCACAGTGCAATACTCACCTTCAATCCAGAGCTTCCCCCTGCAGTGCCTCTTCATTACCAGAAGATCTCCTCAGACTTGGGTTAAACGAAGCCCAGCATCACCAGGAAGAGTCAGTACATATCGTGAGTGCAACAGTGGCGGCTGGTGCTCAAAATATTTGGGGGGGGCACAAAAACTGAAAAATTCTGAAAAAAACCCCATCAATTGCAGCCTCACTGTGCCATCAAATGCAGCCACTGTGTCATCAAACACAGCCACTGTGCCCATCAATTGCCTCCACTGTACCATCAAACATAACCACTGTGCCAAACGCAGCCACTGTGCCCATCAATTGCTGCCACTGTGCTATCAAACGCAGTCACTGTGCCATATCAAATGCTCCCACTGTGCCATCAAATTATGCCACTGTGCCATCAAATGATACCACTGTGCTCCATCAAATACAGCTACTGTGCCCATCATATGCAGTCACTGTGCCCATATTATGCAGCCACTGTACCCCATCAAATGCAGCCTCACTGTGCCTCATCAAATGCAGCCTCACTGTGCCCCATCAATTGAAGCCTCACTGTGTCCCATTAAATGCAGCCACTGTGTCCCATTAAACGCAGCCACTGTGCCATCAAGCGCAGCCACTGTGCCCATCAATTGCCGCCACTGTACCATCAAACACAGCCACTTTGCCAAATGCAGCCACTGTGCCCATCAATTGCCGCCACTGTGCCATCAAACGCAGCCACTGTACCCATCAAACACAACCACTGTGCCACATCAAATGCTCCCACTGTGCCATCAAATTCTGCCACTGTGCCCCATCAAATACAGCTACTGTGCCCATCATATGCAACCACTGTGCCCATCTTATGCAGCCACTGTGCCCATCAAATGCAGCCTCATTGTGCCCCATCTAATGCAGCCTCAATGTGCCCCATCTAATGCAGCCTCACTGTGCCCGATCTAATGCAGCCCTGAGCTTCACCTTACAGGCAGCTCTGTTCGGACCGTGCGTTCCGTGCTTTGGATTGTGCCGCAAAGCAGGTCAAAAGGCTGCAAATGAAGCACCTTGTCTGCAATCTCGTGATTGCATTGATGTGGTGCTTCCCATAGTGCACTGTGTCTGGCGCCCGAACACAGTGCACTTAAAGAACATTTTTTTTTTGACTGCTGGGTGGGGGGGTGGCGCCCGTGCACCCCCTATGGACGGGCCGCCACTGGAGTGCAAGGTACCATAGGTAATTGGTGAGGACTACCCAGCTCAGAGAAGAGGAAGAAGTCTCTACAAGCATCATGTGCTTAACGACTTTGAAAAAGGTAAGTATTAAACCAAAAAAAAAATCGTATAATACGGCCAGTGGGAATTGCAAGGGGAAAGTCAATTTGGGGTGCCACGATTTAGCAGAGGTTAGATGATCATAGACAAAGGAAAGAGAGGAAAGGCAATAGGATCTGACTATGAATAATAGAGAGAGGAGACTGAGCCTGGTGCCATCATAGACCATTGAGAGAATAGGTTAAAGTGGACCATTGCCTCCTTTTACTAAAATTGACCTCGGCATGCATTTTGATTTACTTACCTTTCTTGTGTCCAATTCCTGATCTCCTTGAAGGCTCTTGTAGGGTTAGGTTGCGTTGTATTGCCTCCCCACTGCCTGCTTTAACCCCTTGAACCCCGCACTGACAGCAATCAGGAGCATTGCACGTGGTAGGGCTTTTGCAGAGTTTCCCTATTCACTTAAATGGGTCATGTTAGGTGAGAACTATGCCTGCTGAAAGTGGCAGGGGTAAAATTCCTGCTGCCACCACAAAGCAAAGCATCATGGCTGCGGCATGTGTACACCCCTGGCCACTGGCTCTGCTGCTAAAGGGGGTACCAGTTAGTGGGAGCAGAAATAGCACCTTTGGGTGGCACAGTGGTGTAGTGGGTAGCAATCTTGCCTAGCAGTAAAAAGGGTCGCTGGTTTGAATCCCAACCATGACAGTACCTGCCTGGACTGCGTGGGTTGCCTCCGGGTACTCCGGTTTCCTCCCACACTCCAAAGACATGCTGGTAGGTTAATTGGCGTCTGTCTAAATTGACCCTAGTATATGAATGTGAGTTAGGGACCTTAGATTGTAAGCTCCTTGAGGGTAGGGACCGATGTGAATGTACAATGTATATGTAAAGCGCTGCCTAAATTGACGGCACTATTTAAGTACGTTAAATAATAATAGCACCCCCCCTCCAAATCATTAGTGTGAACAAGCCCTAAATGACATGAAGCTCATTACATCTGAAAGACTACCTGAAAGTGGCTCTACACCCTCACATATACTCAATGAAGTGACTGGCTTCAGGTGATACACAGAGATGAAATAAATTCTCCTACATAAGTTGTATCTGTCTATCTGCAGTCTTCTCTTCTCTATATTAGTTTTAAATTTAAATTTTAAAACCTGTCTGAGTTGCCAGAAAAAAAGGGGGCGGGGAGCTGAAGTGACACTCTGCAGAGCTCAGTGGAGGAGAGGTCTAAGTGCTGATTGGAGGGATAAGACACTCCACCCAGGAACAGAGCTGCTGGAGGTCCCTCCCCGTCACCATTTTTCTCTTGGTGTCAGGAAAATTTGTCAGAAGTTATTCATGCTGATAGCAGAGGAAGGAGGCAGCAGATAGAAACTACACTTAGTGCTCTGGATTTAGACAAGTATACACTACAGAGGGATATGCTTTTTTTTCATATTTCATTCCTGAGGTTTACAACCACTTTAAACACACTTGGGGTTTACTATTAGATTTTACATGTTGCTTGCAGTTGGTACCATCTTTATTTTTACATTGTTTATGAACCGGGGACATGAAGAAGTTAGAATGCTCTGCACCAGCATTACTACCCCATTGTTCAGGAATGATATATTTCACTGTAATATTCTCAAAGACATGAAGGCAATTCATGAATCCCGTCAATTCGTAAACTCCCAGAACAGCGACCGGAGAATGTTTTCACTGAGCTGGAAAATCACATTGAGTTGCAGCATATAGAACGCCACATGCCAGGTTCACTGAAGACCAAAAATGAGGATGTAGCTTGTGAAAGTTTCATCGGTGATGATGTGTTTCTGGGATCGTCAAAAAAAAAAAAAAATACTTTCAGTCTTATAACTAAAAACTGGCACTGTTTAAGATTATTCATCATCATCTAGAGCTCAGGGCGAACATGTCAAACTGCACCCCCCACCCCCTCAAGATGTACAGTATGAGCATTATGTGTTACCAAACACACCCCCCCCCCCAAAAAAAAAATAAAAAAAAAATAAAAAATTGAGCACCAATCTGCATTCCCCCTCCTTCCAGGACAAATTGGCCCCTCTGCTAAAATTTTCACTCCAGGCACAAATCTTTGCCCCCCCCCCCCCTCCATCATCCCACTCCTCACATCCTCCCAACACAAATATCCCCCTCCAAAAAAAAATCACACCTCCTAGCACCAACCCACGTCTCAAATTTCCTCTCAACACAAATTCCCCCCCTCATAGCAAAAATCTTCTCCCCCCAATCTCCCCTCCTAGCACAAATACCCTCTAATCATCCCTACTAGCACAACCCCCCCCCCCCCATAAAAATATCCCCTCCCAGCACAAATCCCCTCTACCATTTCACTTCTCCTAGCAAAAATCCCACCAAGTCACCTTTCCTAGCACCCCCCCCCCCCCCCAAAAAAAATTCCCCTCCTCAAACAATTCTTACCCCTGCTGCCCCCCCAATTCCCCACCCAACACAAATCCCCTCCCCCATCGCCTCGTGGTACCCCAGAAGCATTGTCCAAGAGCAATGAACCACTTGTGGAGAGCTTCAGAAAGACCTGGAATTACCAGGTACAATTGTTTCAAAGAAAACATTAAGTAATGCACTCAACTGCCATGGCACGCTCACCATGCAAGACTCTATTGCTAAAGAAAAAGCATGTTGAAGCTCGTTTAAAGTTTGCTGCACAACATTTAGACAAGCCTGTGAAATACTGGGAGAATATAGTCTGGATAGATGAAACCAAAGTTGAACTCTTTGGATGCCATAATATACACCATGTTCAGAGGTCACATTGCACATCACCCCACCAACAGTGAAGTTTGGAGGTGGGAACATCATGATGTGGGGCTGTTTTTCAGCATACAGTACTGGCAAACTTCATATCTATGAAGGAAGGATGAATGGAAGAATGTACCAGGACAATCTTGATAAAAATCTGCTGCCATCTACCAGGATGAAGAAGATGAAAGGAGGGTGGACATTCCAGGAAGACAATGATCCCAAACACAAAGCCAAGGAAACTCCCAATTGGTTTCAAAGAAAGAGCTGCTAGAATGTCTAATGGAAAGAACTAAAGCTCATTCATAGAGGCCCACGGAACCTTCAGATTTGAAGACTGTTTGGAAGAATTGGGCAAAATCACACCTTAGCAATGCATGCGACTAGTTTTTCCATACAGGAGGCGTCTTGAAGCTGTCATTATTTACAAAGGATTTTGTACGAAGTATTAAATTAATTTCAGTTAGCGTGTTCAAAACTTTTTCCCTGTCATTCCATTTTATTACACATACAGTGGGGACGAAAAGTATTCAGACCCCCTTCAATTTTTCACTCTTTGTTATATTGCAGCCATTTGCTAAAATCATTTAAAGTGGGGTTCCACCCAAAAAAAAAAACATACCTAAAAAATTCTAAAAAAAAACCCAAAAAAACATTTGGATATTTTTTTTTTTTTTACTTACCTCTAAATGCCTGTTGCTAGGTGGTCCCTCGTAATCTGCCCCTTCGTCTGCCTGGGCTGGTGACATCACTTCCCCCTGGCACAGGAAGGGCTCGGCTCTTCTCCCTCCCTCCTGTCAATCATCTAGGACCCATTGCAGGTCCCAGGTGATTGAGCGGCCAATCATGGCGCTCGGCGCCGCTCACGCATGCGCAGTGGGTGCCAGGCTGTGAAGCCACAGCCCGGCGCCCACAGTTGAAATGCCGGCGCCGACGAGCGGAGGGGGGGGGACGAGCGGGGCTTCGATCCCCCGCACCGCTGGACCCAGGGACAGGTGAGTGTCCAATTAAAAGTCAGCAGCTGCAGTATTTGTAGCTGCTGACTTTTAATTTTTTTTTTTTTTAATGGCCCCCCTGGGTGGAACTCCTCTTTAAGTTCATTTTTTTTCCTCATTAATGTACACACAGCACCCCATATTGACAGAAAAACACAGAATTGTTGACATTTTTGCAGATTTATTAAAAAATAAAAACTGAAATATCACATGGTCCTAAGTATTCAGACCCTTTGCTGTGACACTCATACATTTAACTCATCCTTGAGATGGTTCTACACCTTCATTTGAGTCCAGCTGTGTTTGGTTATACTGATTGGACTTGATCAGGAAAGCCACACACCTGTCTATATAAGACCTTACAGCTCACAGTGCATGTCAGAGCAAATGAGAATCATGAGGTCAAAGGAACTGCCTGAAGAGCTCAGAGACAGAATTGTGGCAAGGCACAGATCTGGCCAAAGTTACCAAAAAATTTCTGCTGCACTTAAGGTTCCTAAGAGCACAGTGGCCTCCATAATCCTTAAATGGAAGATGTTTGGGACGACCAGAACCCTTCCTAGAGCTGGCCATCCGGCCAAACTGAGCTATCGGGGGAGAAGAGCCTTGGTGAGAGAGGTAAAGAAGAACCCAAAGATCACTGTGGCTGAGCTCCAGAGATGCAGTCGGGAGATGGGAGAAAGTTGTAGAAAGTCAACCATCACTGCAGCCCTCCACCAGTCGGAGCTTTATGGCAGAGTGGCCTGACGGAAGCCTCTCCTCAGTGCACATCAAAGCCCGCATGGAGTTTGCTAAAAAAAAACACCTGAAGGACTCCAAGATGGTGAGAAATAAGATTCTTTGGTCTGATGAGACCAAGATAGAACTTTTTGGCCTTAATTCTAAGCGGTATATGTGGAGAAAACCAGGCACTGCTCATCACCTGTCCAATACAGTCCCAACAGTGAAGCATGGTGGTGGCAGCATCATGCTGTGGGGGTGTTCTTCAGCTGCAGGGACAGGACGACTGGTTGCAATCGAGAGAAAGATGAATGCAGCCAAATACAGGGATATCCTGGACGAAAAACTTCTCCAGAGTGCTCAGAACCTCAGACTGGGCGGAAGGTTTACCTTCCAACAAGACAATGACCCTAAGCACACAGCTAAAATAATGAAGGAGTGGCTTCACAACAACTCCGTGACTGTTCTTGAATGGCCCAGCCAGAGCCCTGACTTAAACCCAATTGAGCATCTCTGGAGAGACCTAAAAATGGCCGTCCACCAACATTTACCATCCAACCTGACAGAACTGGAGAGGATCTGCAAGGAGGAATGGCAGAGGATCCCCAAATTCAGGTGTGAAAAACTTGTTGCATCTTTCCCAAAAAGACTCATGGCTGTATTAGATCAAAAGGGTGCTTCTACTAAATACTGAGCAAAGGGTCTGAATACTTAGGACCATGTGATATTTCAGTTTTGTTTTTTTTTATAAATCTGCAAAAATGTCAACAACTCTGTGTTTTTCTGTCAATATGGGGTGCTGTGTGTACATTAATGAGTAAAAAAATGAACTTAAATGATTTTAGCAAATGGCTGCAATATAAGAAAGAGTGAAAAATTTAAGGGGGTCTGAATGCTTTCCGTCCCCACTGTAACCTCATTTCTGAACGTATTTGTTTTGGTGTCTTTGTATGCATGAATTGCATGGGTTGTTACCGACATGTTGTGAAAATTTCATGCCAATAGCACCTTTAGAAATATATTTACCTAAAAAAATGGTGACAATACTTATTTTATCCGCTATTTATTTATTTATTTATATTTATTTTATCCGCTGTATATTGGGGCTGTAGTGAATGTAATGCAAAAGTGGTCATAACTTTTTATTAACTTACATAGGTTGTTCAAACTTCACATGTTGGTAGAGTAACTATTCCTCTATAGTGACTCTTCTTCTTTTTCATTGCAGGTAAATAATGGATTACAAGCAGACGCAATGTGCCGTCATTGAGTTCTTGACAAAGGAGGGGTGCAGGCTGTCCAATACCATTGACAAAAGTCACCAATGACACGACATGGCAATGGTGGCATCTCCATAAACATTCTGCAGTCTTTTGAGAATGCCAGACAGCCTGCACCCCTCCTTTGTCAAGAACTCAATGACAGCACGTTGCTTCTGCTTGGAGTCCATTATTTACCTGCAATGAAAAAGAAGAAGAAGAAGAGTTGCTATAGAGGAAGAGATACTCTACCAACATGTAAAATTTGAATGACCTATGTAAGTTATGTAAGATATGTCCATTTGTGCATTACCTTTGTTACAGCCCACATAACTTTTTGCTAAAAATTTTTTTTGATGTTTTTAGCCTTGTTCATAAAGACCCTCATTCTGTGGAGACTTTTATAGCACCAATAGTCTATTAGAGACTCCATGAATGCTCACTAAATACTCTCAAATCATCAGAAAAACACCAAAAAATGATATATTTAGGGAAATGATTACCAGTGTCATAGATGGGTAGGAAACAGGTGACTGAAGAGTGACGCCGCTGTTCTGACTGAGTTTCTGGGCTCTGGCAATATTCCAGAAGATTGGTCCTTTAATGTTTTAGATTAGGAAAAGATGAACTCTTTGAAGGTCAGTTTGGGACAAAGACATCAAAAGAGAATGATCTGTATGGAAATTTACATTTTTTGCTTTTGATATAATTATTTCCTAAAGTCCCTTCAATTAATATGAATGTAGGTTGTGAATAATGAATGTAAAATCCTTTGATCATATGTGGTATGGTACAGTCAACCTTTAGGTGAGGACAAGAAAAACATTTTTAAAGAGACTATGTGACAGTAGAATGAAGCAAAAAAAAAAAAAAAAACACTGAATGCCATATAAAAATAATTATATGTAGGGCATCCATTTTGTTTTAAGGAGAATTTGTTCTAAATTCTAAAACATATTGTTGTAGCAATCTAAAGTCAAAACTTATTTTTTCATTCTGGATAAAGTTTTTTTTTTTTAGTTTTTTTTACCACTGAGATTTTCCTTTATTTTCTGTCCTCACAACAGAAAGTGAAATAAAGTCTCTCTGAGGTGAAAATAAAATCCTGCTTAGACAGTTGTCCTTTCCCTCTATTCATGTTGGAGTGACGACTCAAAATTTTAGATGTTTTCCTCACTTTCAATCCTGGTGACAGCTGAACAAATAAAGAGAGTAAATTGTCCTAACGGACAAACTATGAAAACCAAAGAACTGTTCTAACCCTTCACTATTCAAAAATAAAAAAAATAAAACGTTTTCACTTTAGATACATTGTAAAGGTTTCGGATTTTGCTCTGAAATTATTAGAAAAGGGTCTACTCCACCGGTTCCTTTTTCATTTTTTTATGGTTCAATAATTATTATTAGGTGTTTACTCCACTGGTTTCAAGCTTGTATAAACTTCTAGGTTCTCTGGATGTCAGCCTCTTACTTAATCTTAATCCATCAGTTGGATGAATGAGCTCTGTTCATTTTAGAAAAATTTCTATTAGAACATCTGTTAGGAGAATATCTGTACTGAGTGGAGACCAATGGCCGAAAACGTCAGGCTAAGCACATTACTCAGTTGTTAAGAGGTTGAATTGTTTGAACCGCTAGACCGATGATAGGTGTCAGAGTCACAAGCCAAGGTCAGTGCAGGTGAACAGTTTGGTGGTCGGGGGTCACAAGCCAGGGTCGATGCAGGAGAAGAGTTTCGTAGTCGGGGGGCACAAGCCATGGACGGTGCAGGAGAAAGCTTTTGTAGTCCTGGGGTGACGAATCATGGTTGATTCTAAGTAGCAATAGAGGTAGCTCGAGGCAGTGGGCGGCATAATGTGTGAAGCACAATAATCTGGCAAACAGGAAGTGCAGAGGCATGGCTTAAATCAGGAATCTCATGGGAGGAGCAAAGAGTTCAAGATTCAGCAGAAATAAAGGCACAAGGCAGGGTTGTCCAATGGATCAGGCAGGATGCTGGCCAGTATCTCAGGTAGCTCAGCGAGAAGAGTCACTGCCAGACACAACAGAGGTCCCAGGTTAAAGTGCAGGCCCTGACAATCATATTTCATGGGACCGATCACACAAGCTATTAGGGAGCTTTTCTGGCTCTTTGGGTGAATAATTCCAACATTAACAACTTGCAAATTACTCCTCTGTTGTACAGTTTTTATTTTTTTAAGGTTTAAAACAGCTAGCTTTGTTCTGGTCATGTCTCTGGATCTATCAAGTGCTTTGAAGGAACAGCAACAATGAAGGATCCTGCACGTTTTGATCTATGGTTGCACATCTAGTAATGCTGTTGGCCATATTCAGCTTGTTGAAGGGATGTTGACAGCTAAAAAAATACTTTGAGACCATATTACAACCAAAACTTTTCAGCTTATTTAACCCCTCACACTTCACAGGAATATCAGTTCCAGCAAAATAAACATTCTGGCAATTAGGGATGAGCTTGCTATTCGGGTCGAACATACACTCGAATCGAACATCAGGGGGTTCGCCCGTTCGCCGAAGAGTGAACATTATGGGGCGTTCGAGGCAAATTCGAGCGCCGCAGAACGCCCCATAATGCACTGCGAGATCGCAGTGCATTGCTGTATGATGATTGGCCAAAGCATGCACCTGACCTGCATGCTTTGGCCAATCCCAGCACCCTCCGCTAAGAGAGCCATAATTGGTCAAAGGCAGGGTGCCTTTGGCCAATCATGGCTCAGGGGGACTAAGTCAACGCCTCACACTATATAAGGCTGCCTACATGGCGGCCCTGTGTAGTGTTGTTGGTGTGGACGGAGAGATAGCTAGATTTCGATTAAGCAGGCAGGTTATTTAGTTAGTGGCAGTGTATTTTATATATATATATATATATATATATATATATATATATATATATATATATATATATATATATGTAGCGCTGGTAGATTTTTAATCTACCGCTGATAGGTAAAACAAGCTGTTAGGCTTTTCAGCTAGATAGATAGTGGGGTTGTAACAGTCATAATGTGGTTTTGTTTACGGATGTGAACATATTGTTTAAAAGAAAAATGTTGAAATTGTAATGTCTCTTTACTGTCTTCCTCTCTTCTTTACTTTAATCCAAGTTTTAAGCTCAAATACCTACTCTCAGGCTTCGGAGTTATTTTTGACAGACGTTGAGGACAACGTCCATTGTAGTGGGGGGAGTATGTAGCGCTGGTAGATTTTTAATCTACCGCTGATAGGTAAATCTAGTGGGTTACTTGTTAGGTGAAGTTAGGTTTGCCTCTGTTCCAGCTTGGCTGAGTTGCGTGTGATTCCACACTGCGCCGGTGGGTGTCGTTGTCCCCATAGGCCGGTGTTGGAAAGGCAACGTGTTGAAGCGGATGGATGCTCCTCTGTCCCGGAGACAACTTGGTGGAGGTGGTCCTCCGAGTTGCATTCTGGGAGAGGGTATTTATGGGACAGACGCCATGTTTAGGGGCCCAGAAGCCTGTCTGGGGCCTACCACAGCAGCAGAGGAACGGTCCTGAGCTGTCTATCCTGAGTGAAGAAGCTGGACAACTGAGGAGATCCCAGGGGAGGACCCGTCATGGAAGGATCATGCAGAGTGCTGGGCTGGAGAGGGGCCTGGTGACTCAGTTGGAGGACGTATCCTGAAGTAGTCTTACTGCATAGTACTGACGGGTTGGCTTAAACGTTCAAGTACCGTGTCTGACATTCATCGCAAACCAATACATCCTGTGGCAGAGGATCGTATGGGTTTTATTCCAAACAAGTCTGTGGCAGAGACTTTTGTTTGTGCTACATACTGGCTGCTAGGCAAGTGAGAGAGGCCTATCCAGGCAGGCAAAGATTGAATCCCACAAGAGGAGTGCATTCAACTACAAGTGTTCAATTCCAAATGATGTTCCAAAGAATACTAAAGAAAGGTATTTGAGCTTCCCTGCAGCTTTCCTTCTGCCTCTTTCCTGCTACTTCCTTTATTGTTTGTTCATTAAAGCATTGAAAACATATTCAAGTGTTTGGTGCCTACATCGTCCAGAGGTAAACTCAACGGGACCCTAGACCCGGTGCCGGTGAAACAGAGGTGGCGAGAGTGAAGGTAACAGCCCGCTTTAAACCAGCAGCTCCACCGAGAGTTATTGCTACATATATATATATAAATACAGTCAGTCTAGTATATATATATATATATATATATATATACTCTGCATTTAGCATAGACTATAAATTCAGCGTTTACTCAGTCAGTGCAGGCAGCGTATTAATATATATATATATATACAGTATATATATATATACTCTGCATCCAGGCAGCGTATTAATATATATATATATATACAGTCTTGTATATATATATATATATATATATATATATATATATATATATATACAGTATATATATATATACTCTGCATCCAGTGTAGCCTATATCCACAGTGCATTCTGTGCTGTACTGTTTCTAATACACTTCAGGCGGTGTATATATATATATATATATATATATATATATATTTATACAGTCTCGTATATATATATATATATATATATATATATATATATATTATGTTGCAAAACAAAATATACATCATGTCTGGAAGGCCACCAAGGAGAGGCAGACGCTCACAGGCCACTAAAAGAGGGCAAGCAGCCTCTGTGTCTACAGTCAACAGTGCTGGTCGTGGATATGGTGCATCCTCTGCAGGTGGCTGTGGGGCATGCTTGTCCTTTTTTTCTGTTGCTGGCTGTGTTATTGAGCCAGAACATGCAGAAAAGTTGGTGGAGTGGATAACAAAACCATCCTCATCCTCCTCATCCTCTGTCACCCAAGCTCAGAGTAGTTTGCCTTCCAATGCAGCTGTCAAAGCGGCCTATTCCACCGGCTCCTTGTCCACAGTCACTCCTTCCGTAGCCCCACCATCATGCATGGAGGAGTCCCCAGAACTATTTGACCACATTGTCGTGTACATGCTGCTGGAGGATGTGCAGCGATTTGAAGGCTCCGATGTTGGTTCCCAGGTTAAGGATTAATGTGAGCCTAAAGAGAGGGGGTGCCCAAGAAGGACAAGAAACTGGCAGTTATGTTCCCCCAGCTGCAGCATACTGCCAAGTTTGCTCTAGTGACGAGGAGGGAGGGATAATGAGGTCATTGACTCTACTTGGGTGCCTGAGAGAAGAGAGGAGGAGGAGGCAAAACTCCAACGAGGCAGGATGTCCTCTAGGGGGCAGCTTAAGGGCAGCCACCCTATTGCATCACACCGCAGAGCTCCGCAGGTGCAGGGTGCTGCTGTCTCCCCGCTGACTTTTAAAAGTTCCTTGGTGTGAGCCTCTTTCGACACGTGTGCAGCAGATTCCACCATTGCTGTTTGCAACCTATGTCTGAAGTGGATCAAGTTTAGCCAGAACAGCAGCCGCTTGGGCATCACATGCTTGACCAAACATATGACGACCTACCATGCAGTCCGCTGGCAACAGCACTTGAAAGACCCACATCAAAGAAAAAGGCGGACTTCTCCTTGCTCCTCATCTGGGATCTCCAACCCCAATATACCTCAAGTCCTCTCAAAAACCTGCACTGAGAGAAATGAAGGTATAGCAATAGGTGTCCCAAGTACTTGCAGCCAATCTGCTAGCAGTACACCACTATCTGATTTTAGCAGGCAAATTTCCCTACCCCAGTTGCTGAACCACAAAAAGAAATTTGATCCCAGCCATCCACATGCCTAGCGTCTGAATGCTAGCTTGGCCAAATTGCTAGCACTGCAACTACTGCCATTTCAGCTGGTAGACTCTGCCCCCTTTTGTGAATTTGTGGATTGTGCTGTACCTCAGTGGCAGGTTCCAAAAAGCCATTTCTTTTCAAGGAAGGCCATTCCGGCACTCTACCGGCATGTGGAAGGCAATGTTTTAGCCTCGTTGGTCAGCAGTAAGGTGCATATTACTGCTCACTCATGATCCAGTAGGCATGGGCAGGGATGTTACCTTTCCTTCACGGCACACTGGGTAACTCTGCTGGCAGCTGGCAGCTGGGAAGGATGCAGGACAGTGTTCAGTATTGTTGGAGCTTGTTCCGCCACCATGCCTCCAAAATTCTAGTGGTGATTCTGCCACAGCTTTCTCCTCCACCCCCTCCTCTTCTTCTTCCTCCATGGCCTCTTCTGCAGATTTGTCCTCTGAACCAGCGGTGCTCCGTAAGCGTTCAAGGGGCTACGCAAGCAGTCAGGCAAAAAACTGCCATGCATTGCTTGAGTTGGTCTGCTTAGGGGACAGGAGACACACTGGGGCAGAGATTCTGTCAGCTCTGCAGGGGCAGGCTCAGTGGTGGCTGACGCCATGCCAGCTTCAGCCAGGAATGGTTGTATGTGATAATGGCACCAACCTTCTCTCCGCCCTCCAACAGAGACACTTGACCCATGTTCCATGTTTGGCACACGTCTTGAATTTGGTGGTGCAGCATTTCTTGAGCAGGTACCCAGGCTTACAGGATCTCCTGAGGCAGGCCAGAAAAGTTTGTGGTAATTTCCACCGGTCATACAATGCCAGTGCTCGCCTGGCTGACATTCAAAGGGAATGCAACCTGCCCACCAACCGCCTCATTTGTGACATGCCCACCAGGTGGAACTCAACGTTGGCAATGCTGCAGCGGCTGCACATGCAGCAGAGGGCCATCAATGAGTACCTGTGCAAGTATGGCACCAGGACAGAGTCAGGGGAGCTTGGTTTCTTTTCGCCATGCCAGTAGCTACTGATCAAGGATGCATGCATCCATTTGAGGAGGCCACAAGGATGGCAAGCAGCGACAATGCATGCATCAGTGACACTATCCCTCTAGTCTTCCTGTTGGAGCACACGCTTCGTGGAATAATGGACAGGGCACTTGAGGCAGAACAGCAGGAGGAAGAGGAGCGCTTCCTTAGCTCTCAAGGCCCCCTTTATCCAGATAGCATCCTTGTGGGCCCGCCAAACACACAGGAAGAAGAGGAGGAGGATTGTGTCAGCATGGATGTGGAGGATAACACTCAGCAGAAGTCTTCAAGGGATGGTTTTCAGTCCTCAGAAACCCAAGGAGTTGTACGTGGCTGGGAGGAGGTTGTTATGGATCATGTGATCCTTAGTGACACAGAGGACTCTGAATCGAATGCCTCTGCAAACTTACCCTGCATGGCCTCCCTGATTCTGCAAAGCCTGAGAAAGGACCCTAGGATTTGTGGTATCAAGGAGAAGGATCATTACTGGCTGGCGACCCTTCTTGATCCACATTACAAGGGTAAGGTTGCAGAACTCATCCTGCCTTCGCAGAGGGAGCAGAGGATGAAACATCTTCAGGAGAAAGGTTTGTGCAATGCATTTCCATACCCTGCGAGGTAACAATTTCCTGGTGCTGGACAACGTGTTGCTGAGGCTTCGTTCAGAGGGAGAGCGGTGGAGAAGGTGGCCGGCTGACCGATGCCTTTAAACAATTTTTCAGTCCTCAGCACCAAGTACTGATCGGTTCAAGCAACCATCGCCAGAGTCTGCATTACATGGTGCAGGAGTATCTAGAGGCAAGAGCAGACTTGGAGACCATTCCAACAGAGCATCCATTGGGTTACTGGGTCTTGAAGATGGACCACTGGCCATAAATTGCTCAATATGCAATTGAGCTACTGGCCTGTCCTGCATCCAGCGTTCTTTCTCAATGCACATTCAGTGCTGCTGGAGGGTTTGTAACGGATCATAGAGTGCACCTGTCCACAGACTCCGTTGATAGGCTCACATTAACAAAAATGAATCAGTCTTGGATCAGCAGCTATCAAGCACCTGATGCTGATGTAACTGATTTAATTTTCTTAGATAGACATGTGCGCCATCAATCAATTTGTTCCGTTTCGTTTTTGAAAATTTTCGTTAGGTTCGTTAACTTTTCGTAACAATTACAAATGTTCGTTATGATGAATTTATCATTATGAGGGGCTCCCACCATTCCTGTGCTGTGCTGACTTCCTGTGTTTTTAACTTTTAGGTTCGTTAACTTTTCGTAACAATTACGAATGTTCGTTATGAATTTGGATCCGAAATTCGTAAACGAAATTTCGTATTTCGTACAAAATTCGGAAGCATAGCAATTCGTATTTCGGATCCTCCGGAATGTACGAATTTACGGAAATTCGTACGAATGTTCGATTCGTACAAAACGAATACAGTGGCATGTATTTACAATTTATGATATAATATTTCACAGCAGGGCCCGTTCCTACGCCCAACAAGAGTATCTGTGAGGGGTTACAGTGTTGTGACACCACCATCACCAACCAAGGCCCAATTTTTCTGCCCCTGTATAACAGGGGCGTGTAATTAAAATTTTTGATATAATATTTCAATGCAGGGCTTCCTGTGCCCAACAAGGGTATTTATGAGGGGTGTCAGTGTTGTGGCACCACCACAACCACCCAAGGCCCAATTTTTCTGCCCCTGTTTAACAGGGGCATGTAATTAACATTTTTGATCTAATATTTCATAGCAGGGCCCGTTCCTGCACCCAACAAGAGTATCTGTGAGAGGTTACAGTGTTGTGGCACCACCACCACCACCACCCAAGGCCCAATTTTTGTGCCCCTGCTTAACAGGGGCATGTAATTACAATTTTTGATATAACATTTCATAGCAGGGCCCATTCCTGCGCCCAACAAGAGTATATGTGAGGGGTTACAGTGTTGTCGCACCACCACCCAAGGCCCAATTTTTTTTCCCCTGTTTAACAGCGGCATGTAATTACAATTTTTGATATAGTATTTCGCAGCAGGGCCCGTTCCTGCACTCACCCAGAGTAACTGTGAGGGCTTACAGTGTTCTGGTACCACCAACACCTAAGGCCCAATTTTCTGCAGAGTATATAGGGCAGGCCGTATAGTATATATACTGCTGTTCAGAGTATATAGGGCCTGGGGGACCCCCACTCCATTTTTAAAAAAAAATTGGGTGCAAGGTTCTCCTTAACAGCCATACAAGACCCAAAGGGCCTGGTAATGGACGGGGGGGGGGGGGGGGGGGGGGGGGGGACGGACCCATGCTGTTTTTTTCAATGATTTTCATCTATATTGCCGGGACCCGACAATACAATTTAGCCGCGAGCAGTTTTAAATGACTTTTTTCCTTTAGAAATGGCATTTTGCTGTGGCACTGTTCTAAACACTGGAAAAATGCGCCACTTTACAGGCATACGATAGACACCCTCCAGGCACGATATTTTAAGGAATATTTCATTTTTTTTCGTTTCACTTTAAGCATTATTAAAATCACTGCTCCCGAAAAAAACGTTTTTAAAACTTTTTTTTGCATTGATACATGTCCCCTGGGGCAGGACCTGGGTCCCCAAACACTTTTTATGGCAATAACTTGCACGTGAGCCTTTAAAATTAGCACTTTTGATTTTTCACGTTCGTGTCCCATAGACAGTGTTCGCGTGTTTGAACAAATTTTTTGCCTGTTCGCATGTTCTGCTGCGAACCGAACCGAACCGAACCGGGGGGGGGGTTGTTCAGCTCATTCCTACTGGCAATACTGCCAAGTCTGTAAAGAACTATAAAACAGCCCAGATCTAAATTCCATTGAAAATCCCTGGACAAGACTAAAATGTGGTGTTGGAAAAGAAAGACCAAGAAATGATCAAGAACTCATAGAATCAATAATAAACTGCTGGTAATATATTATTACATCAAAAACCTAAAAATGTAGTGTATTCAGAAGGCTAGCCAGCCAGATATTGGAATTTTTGTATTTAAAAGCATCCTGTGTTAATAGACAAGCAAAATTTTTTAATAAATTTTGACTTGATATACAAGCGATGTCTTGATATACAAGTAGCGTCTCGTCCCAACTGAGTATACAAGAGAAGAGAGGTGCCTCTAAGTGTAAAAATATGGTTACATTTAATGAAGGTACAACATTTAGAAGCTCACATGATTTATGATTAAAAGAGGCACATCCAAGTATGCAGACATCCAGGGTAAAGCTGTCCACATAGACCATCCTCCTCACCGCCATTGACATCATCCCTTCCACGCTTCGCTCCACAAGCCGTTCAAGCCTCACTTTCAGATCGCTCCTACTGCAGAGCCAAAGTCACACAGCATTTTTGTGCAGTGCGCACCACAGCCGCCCCAGGGATATGTGAACTGGCTCCATAGGGAGCCAGTCACATTCTCTTGCTATGCGAATTAGATGCGGGGAAACACGCATCTATTTCGCATAGGTGTGAACCCGGCCTAATGAAATCATATATAGTATCTAGTGTACATAAAAGCCGACAAATCAATAGCATAATGGTGTCACATATAGGACACAATGCACGTTTCGTCAGAGAATGACGTCTTTAGAGAGATTGCCCAATGGATCTCAAATCGATTTGTCGGCTTGACGTGAACATCAGTGTTAGGAACTGCCTGCTTTGAAAACCGCTGTGTATGCTTTTTAATGCGATTTATCACAGAGAATATGTAAGTGCACTTTTATTATTAAAGACATGGATTTTTAAACATATTGCGCCATGAGATGTTGTTTCTTTGCTTTACATTCCACTGCTGGGTGGGCTCATAGCAAAGGGATGGCGAGTGACAGGAGGATATCCTGATTATTCGAATGCACTATTGACCATTTTATAATGGTCCTCATTGTCCGGTAAGAAGTGAATTTAATCTTTTCCATGGGGTGATATCACCGTGGTGAACAGCACTGGATGCACCTTCTTTTGGATTGTTTATACCTTATGAGTTTTTTATGATTTCTATATCTGGACAATAACTTTTTTCATTTACCCTTGGATGTGGGATTATACACCTCTCATTAAGTTGAACATTGCACATGAATTATGAACTTTTCACTTTATGAATTGGGACTTTTATTTTCAGTTTGATTTTTAAGGATTTTATGTACACTAGATATATGATTATATGATTTCAACATGCTGAAGATTATATATGAATTATGAATCATTCTCGTTTTTTATACACTAGTGTATATGGCCTGGTGGCCTTTACAGCACAATCTTCATGCGTTGACTCAGTCCCAACACTTCTCCTTAAACATTTCTCATTTATTGGCTACATTTGTTGAGCTGTATATGCACTCATACCCCCCAGTAGTAGCCAAACCCACCCAGGACTTCAGTCCTTTTATTGTCAACCAAACTCGGCATTGGACTTGATCCCATCACTTTTGCTCTTGGGCAGGCCTTCTGGCTAGCTCAGGGCAAGATGTATACCTGCCGAAAAGGCCTGCTTTTGTACTGCACATGGAATTTTTGTATTTCAGTTTTTTATTAGGAGCACTTACACTACACATGTGTTTGTTTTTTCTTGCACAGAGACTCAGAGTGCAAGTTTGTCAGGGCCTGCCTTGAGGTCGGAGAGAAGATCTGTGGTCCTCGGGTCTTTTTCCTCTTCCCAACCAGGGGTCTCTCTTTGGAAGAGCCCTTGCCAAGTACTTGGAGGACAGCTTCGGCAGGTCCCAAAAGGATTTGGACACACTTGCCTTTGGCATAGGTAGACCAGAGTGTGCCTAGCCCCTGTCAGGAGCCTTGCACCCTGGGGGGGGGGGGGGGGGCGTTCAAGGCCTGATGTCCTTCCTCTTCAGAGTTTGACTCTATTATGAACACTTGTGCACTATTTTGTGTGCTGTGATTTCACTTTTTTGTTCACTGGAGATCTAAGCACTGTGCCACGGAGCTCCAAACTGACTGATTTAGGCTGATTTTTGGCCCTTATATACAAGGCTTTACTGTGTGCTGCCTGACCCGACCTCTGCCTGCACCTGGATTATGTTTATCATCTGCCGCCTGCCATGACCTCTGTCCGCCCCTAGATTATGCTTATTGTCTGCTGCCTGCTCAGTCCTCTGCATAAACGGAATTACACTTACTATCTGCCGCCTACCCTGACCTCTGCCTGTCCCTGGATTTTGCTTACCATCTGCTGCCTAACTTGACCTCTGCCTGTAGATAAATTTTGCTTGCAATCTGTTGCCTGTCCTGACCTCTGCCTGCCCCTGGATTATGCTTACTATCTGCCACCTGCTGTGACCTCCCCTTTTCCCTGGATTATGCTACTGACTACCATCAGCCTTACCTCTTGCACACAGACTCAGATTGCAAGTTTGTCAAGACCTGCCCGGACGTCAGGGAGAGGAGCTGTGGCCCTTGGGTTTTTTCCTCTTCCCAACCAGGGGTCTCTATTCAGGAGAGCTCTTGCCAAGTACCTGGAGGACCAGCTTCGGCACGTCTCTAAAGGATTGTGATGCACTTGTTTCATCCTAGGTAGACCTGAGTGTGCCTTGCCCCTGTCAGGAGCCTTGCACCATGGAGGGCGGGGGGGAGGGGGGTTCAGGGCTTGAGGCCCTTCCTCTTTTGAGTTTGACCCTATTCTGTACACTTGTGCACTTTTTTGTGTGCTGTGATTGTATGGTTCACTGTTTTGTTCAATGATGATCTAAGCATTGTACAGAGCATCCAACCCTGGGGGATTCGGGGCTTGAGGCCCTTCCTCTTCGGAGTTTTGTACCCTTGCGCACTTTTTTGCATGCTGTGAATCCACAGTTAACTGGAGATCTAAGCACTGTACCACAGAGCTCAGAAAAAGATTTTAAAAAATTGGCAACCAAATGTTGGTTTCAATGGATATGTAAATGCTGTACCTTGCACCCTAGGGGGTTTGGGGCTTGAGGCCCTTCCTCTTCGGTCACATTGGGATATGACCGAAGAGGAAGGGCTTGGGCTGCACCTGGTTTCAGCCTAGGTAAGCCTAAGTGTGCCATGCCCCTGTCAGGAGCCTTGCACCATGGGCAGTTCAGGGCTTGAGGCCCTTCCTCTTTGGAGTTTGACCCTATTCTGTACTCTTGTGCACTTTTTTTATGTGCTGTAAATCCATGGTTAACTGAAGATCTAAGCACTGTACCACGAAGCTCCGAAAAAGATTTAAAAAAATTGGCAAAATTGTACCTTGCACCCGGGGGGGGGGGGGGGGGTGTGCGGGGCTTGAGGCCCTTCCTCTTCGGTCATATTGCAATAAAAGTGATATTTCTGTCTACCATTAGTGGTCTTCTGCCACAACTACCATTAATTACCTGAAACCCCTTTGTATATTTATTTTATTGCTAAAATCCACTAAAGCTATTGGGACAGAATAAGTAACAACAAAACACTTTTTTTTTTTTAAACTGTGCTTTATTTAGGGCTAAGCTGAAAAGCGTCATTCAATAATTACAGAAGATTACAAGGAGATTTTTTAAGGTAATTGAGAGTGAAAAGAGCAGTTGGACGGAAATGCAGCTGCTGTACACACCTGTACTTACTAACAGCAGGAATTAAAGGAACACAATGACCAAGAGAAAAAGAAAGACGTTGCCCAAGAGCAGGCAAGGAAAACAAAGATAAAAAAAAAAAAGAAGTAAAAATAAAAGAGTTCAGTGACAGAATTAAAAAGGGTCTGCATTCTAATGAACAGCAAGGATCACAGCGATAAACTATTCTGAAAAAAAAAAGACCATTGTGATACAAGTTGGATTTTTTAACAAGTCAGCATAGGGTTAAATAAAAAAAGCTTATAAACAAAAATGAGGCTTGAGAAAAGGAATCCATTTTTTATCCAGAGGAGGGCTATGGCACAGTGTTCCATCCCCTTCCAGCAATTAAAGGGAAAAAAAGTGACCCATTGCAGGAGATAATACTTCATGATTTTTTTTGTGTATTTATATATATATTTATATTTATATATATATTTATAAAAAAAAGTTAAACATGATCAAAAACACTCTTTTAGTTCAACTAAAATGAGTGAGAACAGAAACCAAAAAAAAAGAAGATAAAACTGAAATATTCATACAGCAGAAATAAATTAGAATAAATATGATATATTTTAAAATATATGTGTTTTTTAAATAGTTAATTGACTTATTTTTCTGAATCTGAGTTTATTCTAAAGCAACATCTTTTATTTTATTTTATTTTTTTTTAACTGCTCTAAAGTCAATTACCAAAGATAAATATCGTGCTTTCATTTTAAATATTTTTTCCTTGTTTTTTTTTTTCTCTATCATTACAATTAAAAGACCTACAAAATATGCAAATGTATTTACAGAAAAACAGAGCCAGCATCGTTTTTTAAACATCCCCTGTTTTTCAAAATTCCTTGTAAACAGTTTCAGAAATTTTTTTCAAAGATTGTTTATATTTTTTTTTTTTTATATTTTTACTTTTTTTAACATTAAGGTTCTAGGCTGTCTTTTGCCCCTGAAGGTCTAGAACAAATATGGAAACTACTAAAGCAGAGGATGATGGGAGGGTTAGCAAAGAGCAGATTACGAAGATATGAAGCGAGAGCCATGTCATTCTTCAAGTTAAAATTAACTGATAAAAAGACAATAGCTGTTGTAACGTTAGTATTTCATTGCATCATTTTACAAGAGTCAAGTTTTATTTTTAATAGGTGGAATGCTTGCAGTTAAAAGCTGCCATCACAGCCTCTCATATCCTCCTCAATAAAATATGCAATAGGATTTTATGCTTATTCTAAACTCTACAAAAATTACAGTTCTACAACATCTTTCTTTTAGCCATAATGCTAACGTCTATTTTTTTTTTTTTTGTTTTTGCTTTCTAATTTTTTTTTACTATTATATAGATATCTTAAACTTTTCTGTTAAATCTGTACAACTATTAGGATTTTAAAGGGTAGTTAGAAGCATTTACAAACTTTTTTTTTTCTTACTACCCTCTTTCTAATGCATTTTCCCATTTTTTTTTTATGTTTTCTTTTATTTTTCTCTTTTTTTATTATTTTTTTTTCCATCTCACATTTTTTATTTTTTTTTTATTTTGTCTGCTTTTAAAATATCTATCCCTTTATTTAATTCCTACATACTTATCCTTTCATAATATACAGAAAACCATAGGAAATTTTTCAGAATTGAATTAATGTAACCAAAGAACCTTCTATAGTATCAAATAGCTATTATCTTGCCATTTTTTAAAAGCATTTTAAGCATTTTTTTTTTTTTACATATTTCATATAATTGCTCCCAAACTGTTTTAAGAACAGCTAAGGTGTAGGAAGTTAACTTCATATTTTACATACAGCTACAAGTCTGCAATAAAAAGTTTGGTCCTTTGGTCCCTAAATAGCTAAGGAATGACATATACGATGCTTCTTGCAACAGTTGCCATGGTGATGCCATAGCAACATAACTCATGGTGGCGAACAGGCACTCCTTGTCAAATTTCAGGTTTCTTTTTTTTTTTTTAGAAGAAAAAGCCTTTTTTTTTGTGTGGCATTATCAGTGTCTGTTCGGAAATTCCCATTGATCTTGATCCATCTGATGTTTCCAACTTGAGTTCCCGTCCACGTAAGCAGTCGCGATACTTTCATTGAAGAAATATTACAGTCTTAACAATCAAAGTAGAAGAAAAGTCTGAAGTCTTCAGCATGATTGGTACTTAGCTGATATGTCAAAATTGTAATCCAGCGCTTCTCAGTCATATATTCTTTATATGTTTATTTTGTATTGTAATAATACGGCCCATTCAGTTCCTGTCCTGAAAATAAAAAAATAATAAGAGATTAGTCAAGGTTTTTGACATGTTAATGCATGCACATCAAATAAAAACTACCCTAATCAGATCATGTGTGAACTGCCTGACCCAAATCCCGGAAGTGTTGCATTACTCTTTTCCAAACGGTCATTATTAAATTGCTCCAATACATTATTTTCAACAAGGATTTTCATATTTGTTAAAATGTAGTTTTTAAAGTATTTTTTTTTTGTTATAAATCATCCCCCCTTTACTGTTTTCCTTATAGTCGAACTCCAGTCATATCTCAGGGTCTCAACTATATGACTGTTAGGGTCATCATGCATGCTCCTGTGCTACCTGTCTTTGCCTTTCCACAGGCCCTACAGTGCCTTGCAAAAGTATTCATGCCCCTTGAAATTTTCCACATTTGGACATGTTACCACTAAAAACATAAATGTATTTTATTGGGATTTTATGTGATAGGCCAAGACAAAGTGGTACATAGTTGTGAAGTGGAGGGAAAATGATAAACGGTTTTCAAATTTTTTACAAAATAGCTCAAGCTTTGTCAGATTGGATGGAGAGCGCCTGTGAACAGCAATTTTCCCTGAGATGACGCCAGTATATGACGAAACGCGCGTAGGGAGGTTGACGTGCGGACGTCATCGCGCCTATCTAGTGGACAGGTGTTCGCAAGCTGGCCGGCTGTTTCTTTATGATCATTATCTCCACTTTCTTGTAGATGCAATTTTATTAGTTTTAAATACACCTTTGTTACGTTTTACACTATGGAGAGTCTTCTTGCTTTTCTGTTTAATGTCTGATCCACCATCCTGGTGGTTGATGCTCGAGTCTCCCCGGTCGTTTTGGTGTCCTATTCCCGTTGTCCTTCCTGTGGATATCCAACATCTCCCCGGATAGAGGCCCTGGCTGGGTAAATTAGCCGCAGGCTTACTTAAGCTTGCCTTTTGGTAAGCGCGCAGTGGTGGAGGTGCACTGTCTTTGAGAGGTGTATTTCACAAGAACCTACAATGATGTTTCTTATGGACTGTTGCACAATTTTTCACGTGTTAATTTGTATTGTAGTTCACTTACTTTCACTGCTGGGATTAGTCTTCTTTTGGTTTTTTTTGCAACGGTGTGGATGGTGTGTTCAGGGTGATGTGCAGTGTTAGTTTTCCGCCACACATAGCGTTTTGCTTTTAGGCCAAAAAGTTCCATTCTGGTCTCATCTGACCAGAGTACCTCCTTCCACATGTTTGCTGTGTCCCCCACATGGCTTCTCGCAAACTGCAAACAGGACTTCATATGGCTTTCTTCAACAATGTCTTTCTTCTTGCCACTCTTCCATAAAGGTCAGATTTGTGGAGAGCACGACTAATAGTTGTCCTGTGGACAGATTCTCCTGCCTGAGCTGTGGATCTCTGCAGCTCCTCCAGAGTTACCATGGGCCTCTTGGCTGCTTCTCTGAATAATGCTCTCCTTGCCCGGCCTGTCAGTTTAGGTGGACAGCCATGTCTTGGTAGGTTTGCAGTTGTGCCATACTCTTTCCATTTTCAGATGATGGATTGAACAGTGCTCCGTGAGATGTTCAAAGCTTGGGATGTTTTTTTCATAACCTAACCCTGCTTTAAACTTCTCCAGAATTTTATCCCTGACCTGTCTGGTGTGTTCCTTGGCCTTCATGATGCTGTTTGTTCACTATGGTTCTCTAACAAACCTCTGAGGGCTTCACAGAACAGCTGTATTTATACTGAGGATTAAATTATTACACACAGGTGGACTCTATTTAATAGTTAGGTGACTTCTAAAGGCAATTGGTTCCACTAGATTTTAGTTAGGGGTATCACCGTAAAGGAGGCTGAATACAAATGCACGCCACACTTTGCAGATATTTATTTGTAAAAAATTTTAAAAACCCTTTATCATTTTCCTTCCACTTCAATTATGTGCCACTTTATGTTGGTCTATCACATAAAATCCCAATAAAATTAATTTACCTTTTTGGTTGTAACATGACAAAATGTGGAACATTTCAATGGGTATGAATACTTGTTCAAGGCACTATAGGTCTGCTGCCATCTTAAGGCAACAGGCTTCACCCTAGCTGCAACGGTCCCATAGGCACTGACCCGTCTGTCTAGCCAATTCTGTCCCCATTGGAAGGTGGCACCTTGTCTCCCTATTTGAATGTCAAAAGCTCAGGACTCTGGGCTTGTGATAGATCTGTCTACACCATGGGTGCTCAACCTGTGGCCCTCCAGCTGTTGCAGAACTATAAGCCTTTGCTTTTGAGAGTCATGCTTGTAATTGTCATCAGCTTGCCTCATGGGACTTGAATTTTGCAACAGCTGGAGGGCCATAGGTTAAGCACCCATGGTCTACACTGATTCTGTCCTCTAGGACTTTAAACTTTGACTCTGGCCTTAGTTATCCTGCCTTGACCTCAGCCTGTTCCTGGATATATCCCTGCTGCCTGCCCTGACCCCTGCCTGTTCCTGGATTATGCCTACTGACTGTCACGTGCTCTGATCTCTGCCTGTCCCTGGATTATGCTAAAGCTAGGCACGCACTAGAAGTTTTATTTTTTTTTTCGTTCAACTCAGCGGGCTGAATGAAAGAAAAAAAAAAAACAGACAGATTTCCATACCAATATAAGCAATGTTAGTGTAGTGATCTCCTCTGCTGTGCTATTGCATTCTTACAAGGGGGCCGCTCCCCTCCCCCCCCCCCCAGAACACACTGATCAGAGTTGGCCATTGGCTGCCATCGTTGATCGGATGCTGGTTGGGTGCTGGTTTTCCAGCACGACCGTTTGACAGAAAGCCATCCGGTTCCTGACGACCACGTGTACAAGGCTTTACTGTGTGCTACCTGACCTCTGCCTGCACCTAGATTATGTTTATCCTCTGCCGCCTGCCATGACCTCTGATTATGCTTATTGTCTGCTGCCTGCTCAGACCTCTGCCCATCCCTGAATTACACTTGCTATCTGCTGCCTACCCTGACCTCTACCTGTCCCTGGATTTTGCTTACCATCTGCCGTATAACCTGACCTTTGCTTGTCCTTGGATTTTGCTTGCCATTGCTGCCTAACCTAACCTCTGCCTATCCATGGATTTTGCTTACCATCTACCGCCTAACCTGACCTCTGCCTATCCATGGATTTTGCTTACCATCTACCGCCTAACCTGACCTCTGCCTGTCCCTGGATTATGCTTACTGTCTGCTGCCTGCCCTGACCTCTGCCTGTCCCTGGATTTTTCTTACCATCTGCCGCCTAACCTGACCTCTGCCTGTCCCTGGATTTTGCTTACCATCTGCCACCTGCTGTGACATTCGCTTTTCACTGGATTATGCTATTGACTACCGTCAACCTTACCTCTGCCTGGTATTGGATTTTGCTGGCTATTCACCCATTGGGACATCAGTCCCTACCTGTCTCTTACATGGGCCCCAGGTATATCTTTTCTCTGCCTCTAGTACCACTTGGTCAGTGACTAAAGCATTGTCCATTGGGCAACAAAGTACCAGTAGGCCTGCTAGACTTAAGGGAATAGGGACTGCTATTGGTGAAGCCGCACTGGCCAGCTATAGCCTGTGATCACTGGTTTCAGTGTGAGCGCTACATTGACAAACCATATTTTTATACCAGCAAGCATCCTCCTTGTGCACAGCTCAACAACCTTCTTTTTAAATCCATGACAATCATACTCATCCACCTGAAGGGTGAATATTTGGGAAAAAAATGCCAATGGAAATTCTTCCCTCATAGTCATCGTTCCCTCTTGTCTGGAATTGGACAATAAAGGAACAGTAGCACAGTAAAATAGCAGCTTCCTGTTCCTTTATCCCATGGGCATAATTTTAGATTTAGATTGACTACACTGCAAAAATATAGAGCCATGCATGTTATAAACTTTTCTCTCCAAGTTTAAACACCTTGGTGATAGGGATGCTAAAACGAAGACAGGCTCACATATTTATTCTAGCTGTCTATTCAAACATACTTTTAGTCTCAGCCATCCACATACCTTTTTATATGTGAGCTTACTGCTGTTCACTGGGCTCTCTCTATTTCTCTTCTCTGTTACAGCCTGTTGCTGAGTGAAAAGGCAGAGTGCTGACAGAACACTAAAAGGGGTACAATTACTGCCTGTGTGTTTTGGGGAACCCATTAGGGTGTACTGTAAGTCTTGAACTGACTTGATTTTAGCTATTTGCTTGGGCAAGCTGATATTTTGTTTGATGTATACTACTGACTTGCTGTACAAAGCCACCCTGCATTGAAATTGTATTTGTTTGCTTGCTTGCTAAATAAAATTGCAGAGCAAACCTGCGTGTGCCCAGCCACATGCATGGTTTTGCTATCACTACTGCTACCAGTTCAGCTTGTCCCCCTTACTAGATTATTATATTTATTATTTTTATTATTATTATTATTATATTTAATATTTTATACTATAATTATTATTATATATATATTGTAAGGGGGACATAGATATAGATATAGGTATAGATATATATATCTATAGATATCTATATCTATATATATCTACATATATATATACATATATATATATATATATATATATATATATATATATATATATATATATATATATATATATATTATATATAGATAGATAGATAGATAGAGATATAGTATGATATATATAGATATGTATGTATCTATATATCTATATCTATATATACTGTGTATATATATATATATATATATATATATATATATATATATATATATATATATATATATATATGTATATATATATATATATGTATCCTGTATATTTTATAAAAATTATAACTGACTGTTATCCTGTATATTGTAAAAATAGTTAAAATGGTATTGTGAAGCAAAACAAAAAGAAAAAAAGTTCCTGAACCAAAATAATAACTAGTAAAAATATCAGATTTTTTTCCCTATACATTGTAAATATGTTTGCTATTTTTTTTAATGGAAAATCTGGTTGGGTTTTAAGCTTTCCATTCAATTCTCACTCTACCCTAACAAAATGTGCTAAAATAATGAAAATCCTTGTTGAAGTTTCACGATATGGAAGAATATTTGATAAACAAAGATTGAGTTAAATAGTACAGAAAATATGCCCAAGTCTGTATTTAAATATATTTGTGTGTATATGTATAGTCCTATAGAGTGAATGCCAAAAGTAAAAAAAAAAGTAAAAATATTAATGTTTTTCATCAGACCGGCAAACCCATGTTCTCTTCACACATCCAGATTTAAAGTGTCAATCCAGATTTTAAATATATATATATATATATATATATATATATATATATATATATATATATATATATATATATATATATAGTGCCTTGTAAAAGTATTCATACCCCTTGAAACCAAAAATGTAAATGTATTTTATTGGGATTTTATGCGATAGACCAACACAAAGTGGCACATAATTGTGAAGTGGAAGGAAAATGATAAATGGTTTTCAACATTTTTTTACAAATAAATATGTGTAAAAAGTGTGGCGTGCATTTGTATGGCGCCCCCCTGAGTCAATACTTCGTAGAACCACCTTTCACTGCAATTACAGCTGCAAGTCTTTTTGGGGATGTCTCTACCAGCTTTGCGCATCTAGAGAGGGACATTTTCGCCCATTCTTCTTTGCAAAGTAGCTCAAGCTCGGTCAGATTGGATGGAGAGCGTCTGCGAACAGCAATTATCAAGTCTTGTTACAGATTCTCAATGGGATTTAGGTCTGGACTTTGACTGGGCCATTCTAACACATGAATATGCTTTGTTTTAAACCATTCCTTTGTAGCTCGGGCTGTATGTTTAGGGTCCTCATCCTGCTGGAAGGTGAACCTCCTCCCCAGTCTCAAGTCTTTTGCAGACTCTAACAGGTTTTTGTCCAAGATTGCCCTGTATTTGGCCCCATCCATTTTCCCATCAACTCTGACCAGCTTCCCTGTCCCTGCTGAAGAAAAGCATCCCCACAACATGATGCTGCCACCACCATGTTTCACAGTGGGGATGGTGTGTTCAGGGTGATGTGCAGCTTCATATTCCTCAACACATTGCGTTTTGCTTTTAGGCCAAAAAGTAACATTTTGGTCTTATCTGACCAGAGCACCTTCCCCCACATGGCTTTTCGCAGACTGCAAATGAGACTTCTTATGGATTTCTTTCAACAATGGCTTTCTTTTTTGCCACTCTTCCATAAAGGGCAGATTTGTGGAGAGCACGACTAATAGTTGTCCTGTGGACAGATTCTCCCACCTGAGCTGTGGATCTCTGCAGCTCCTCCAGAGTTACCATGGGCCTCTTGGTTGCTTCTCTGATTAATGGTCTCCTTGCCCGGCCTGTCAGTTTAGGTGGATGGCCATGTCTTGGTAGGTTTGCAGTTGTGCCATACTCTTTCCATTTTCGGATGATGAATTGAACAGTGCTCCGTGAAATGTTCAAAGCTTGGGATATTTTTTTTTATGACCTAACCCTGCTTTAAACTTCTCCACAACTTTATCCCTGACCTGTCTGGTGTGTTCCTTGGCTTTTGTGATGCTGATTGTTCAAACCTTAGGCTCGGTTCACACTAGGGGCGGCACGACTTGCAGGTCGCCTCACCGAGGCGACCTGCACACGACTGCCACGGCGACTTGCAAAACGACTTCTGTATAGAAGTCTATGCAAGTCGCCCCAAGTCGCCCCCAAAGTAGTACAGGAACCTTTTTCTAAGTCGGAGCGACTTGCGTCGCTCCGCTTAGAACGGTTCCATTGTACAGAACGGGACGCTACTTGTCAGGCGACTAGGTCGCCTGACAAGTCGTCCTAGTGTGAACCGGCACTAAGGGCTTCACAGAACAGCTGTATTTATACTGAGATTAAATTACACACAGGTGGACTCTATTTACCAATTAGGTGACTTCTGAAGGCAATTGATTCCACTGGATTTTAGTTGGGGGTATCAGAGTAAAGGGGGCTGGATAAAAATGAACACCACACTTTTCAGATATTTATTTGTAAAAAAAAAAATGAAAACAATTTATCATTTGTGTTGGTCTTTCCCATAAAATCCCAATAAAATCTATAAACGTTTTTTGGTTATAACATGACAAAATATGGAAAATTTCAAGGGGTATGAATACTTTTTCAAGGCACTGAGTATATATATATATATATATATATATATATATATATATATATATATATATATATTACATTTACTATTAACCAACTGATTTGCTGGTCTAGGGAAAAAAATGTAAACTTTTTCTCAACCTCTAATTGTTTTACACTTGGGTGGGTAGTGATGAAATCTATGACGTCAATCTCTCTTAAAATGCTTCAAAATACATAAAAGGTTTTTTTATTTTTTTCTATTAGATATTAGTATTACTAGAAATGCCACACAATTAATATACACAAGATCATTTTGGCTACATCCGATCATATGTAAAATTTGTTTTAGTCAGTTTTCAAAAGCTTAAATTTCAAGACACAATCATTGTTGAAGCAAAAAATGTGTAGATCCTCTGCCCTACAAATAATTTCTTTTTTCTTTTTTTTTTTTCAAATCCGAAGCGTAAAAATGGAACCAGCCAAAAAAAAAACCAAAAAAAACAAATAAATATCCAAAGCCTATAAAAATAAACACATTGATGAGAAGGTTTTATTTCTTCAAAAAAGAAGAGTAAGACTATTTTTTGAAAGATTTTTATTTACAGTGTAATCATTATCGGGCTAAGCCTGGCATTTTAGCCGGATGCCTAATCATTGAGGATTAGCTTATGAAACCCTTATCTCTTGCTCACAAGCAGGCTCCTCCTGAGCACTCTTTGATTTATTACATCAAGAAACTGGAGCTGAGAGGATTCACTCTGGTAGGTTTGTCATGCCGAATGTCAATTCACGCTGGCAGGTTTTCAACACTGTTGCTTCAACAGACAGCAAACCATACACAGCAGGTAGACAATTACAACACCAAAAAAAAAATACAAAAAAAAAATACAAAAACAAAGAAACACTTGTCAAGGACCCTTTTTCAGTTGCAAATAAACACACATGTATATATTTTTGTATTCTTTTGTATTGAATTTTGTTTAAAGATCCAGTCCCACAAGCATAATGCTTTGTTTCTTTTTCCAAATAACCCTAAAATAATTTTAACTTGCTCAAACAATTCAGCAATCGGTGATGCTGTCAACACACTTGGGGTTGAAAAATTTTGCTTAGCTCTTGAATGTTCACCTAGCCTAACAATGCACTTACGTTAACAATCCTATGAATCACCATTTAAATTACGAGAATGTTATGCCGAAATAAAAAAAATAAAAAAATAACTTTGCACTGCAATTTGGCTAGCATGCCTTGGTTATTTTTTTCAGGTTTAACTTTTAATAAATAATTATGTGTGTTACTATTTGATTATTTGATTTGATTTTTTTTAATCTGGCCTATTACGCAAATAGAATTTAATATCATTTTTTTTAATAACATATTAATAAAGTATACTTTATTATTTTTTAACTCTTAAGAATTAAAACGAAAAATTAGCAATATATAAACTGATTAAAAACAAATTATTAAATTTGTTAATGAACATTGTTATGGGAGCTACAATAACTTACTCCCTGGGACCTTATCCTTGATTCACTACTTAACCAGTTAAAAAATAAATATATATTGAATACATTTCCCTTAATTTTTTTTTTTTCTGCAGCCTGCATTTACAGTTTAAACATCTGTTGATCTACCAGAACTTCAGTGAGCACATACATTATATTGCCAAAAGTATTGGGACGCCTGCCTTTACAAGCACATGAACTTTAATGGCATCCCAGTCTTATGCCCTGTACACACGGTCGGACTTTGTTCGGACATTCCGACAACAAAATCCTAGGATTTTTTCCGACGGATGTTGGCTCAAACTTGTCTTGCATACACACGGTCACACAAAGTTGTCGGAAAATCTGATCGCTCTGAACGCGGTGACGTAAAACTCGTACGTCTGGACTATAAACGGGGCAGTGGCCAATAGCTTTCGTCTCTTTATTTATTCTGAGCATGCGTGGCACTTTGTCCATCGGATTTGTGTACACACGGTCGGAATTTCCGACAACGGATTTTGTTGTCGGAAAATTTTATCTCCTGCTCTCCAACTTTGTGTGTCGGAAAATCCGATGGAAAATGTCCGATGGAGCCCACACACGGTCGGAATTTCCGACAACACGCTCCGATCGGACATTTTCCATCGGAAAATCCGACCGTGTGTACGGGGCATTAGTCTGTAGGGTTCAATATTGAGTTGGCCCACCCTTTGCTGTTATAACAGCTTCAACTCTTCCAGGAAGGCTATCCACAAGGTTTAGGAGTGTGTCTATGGGAATGTTTGACCATTCTTCCAGAAGCACATTTGTGAGGTCAGGCACTGATCTTGGATGAGAAGGCCTGGCTCGCAGTCTCCTCTCAAATTCATCCCAAAGGTCTTCTATCAGATTGAGGTGCAGGCCAGTCAAGTTCCTCCACCCCAAACTTGCTCATCCATGTCTTTGTGGACCTTGCTTTGTGCACTGGTCCAAATCACTTGGTGGAGGGGGGGGATTATGGTGTGGGGTGGTTTTTCAGGGGTTGGGCTTGGCCCCTTAGTTTCAGTGAAGGGAACACTTACCAAGACATTTTGGACAATTTCATGCTCTCAACTTTGTGGGAACAGTTTGGGGATGGTCCCTTCCCGTTCCAACATGACTGCCCACCAGTGCACAAAGCAAGGTCCATAAAGACGTGGATGAGCGAGTTTGGGGTGCAGGAACTTGACTGGCCTGCACAGTCCTGACTTCAAGCCGATAGAACACCTTTGGGATGAATTAGAGCGGAGACTGTGAGCCAGGCCTTCTCGTCCAACATTAGTGCCTGACCTCACAAATGCTCTTCTGGAAGAATGGTCAAACATTCCCATAGACACACTCCTAAACCTTGTGGACGGCCTTCCCAGAAGAGTTGAAGCTGTTATAGCTGCAAAAGATGGGCCATTGGCTGAGAGCGCTGATCGGGATTCGGTCGGCGTTGATCGGGATTGGTTTTCCAGCATGCACGTCCAACAGAAGCCGACATTTGGCCAGTGTGAAGCTGTTATAGCTGAAAAGGGTGGGCCAACTCAATATTGAACCCTACGGACTAATAGGGCGTACACACAGTCAGACTTTGTTCGGACATTCCGACAACAAAATCCTAGGATTTTTTCCGACGGATGTTGGCTCAAACTTGTTTTGTCTACACACGGTCGCACAAAGTTGTTGGAAAATCCGATCGTTCTAAACGCGGTGACGTAAAACACGTACGTCGGGACTATAAACGGGGCAGTGGCCAATAGCTTTCATCTCTTTATTTATTCTGAGCATGCGTGGCACTTTGTCCGTCGGATTTGTGTACACACGATCGGAATTTCCGACAACGGATTTTGTTGTCGGAAAATTTTATCTCCTGCTCTCCAACTTTGTGTGTCGGAAAATCCGATGGAAAATGTCCGATGGAGCCCACACACGGTCGGAATTTCCGACAACGCACTCCGATCGGACCTTTTCCATCGGAAAATCCGACCGTGTGTACAGGGCATAAGACTGGGATGCCATTAAAGTTCATGTGCGTGTAAAGGCAGGCTTCCCAATACTTTTAGAAACATAATGTAACTCTCTGTCAGCCTTGTCCAGTGCTCTTCTGCTAGACTACAAAACACCTTCCCTCTTTTTATGTCCCTAACATAAGAGGGATGTGTTCTGTAGCCCAACAGGTAGAGAACTCAGGCAAGGCTGATAACACTGCATAGTTTTATGGTGCAGCAGAGGCAGCACTGTAAGCTCACTACAGGAAGTTCGGAAGGTTAAAGGATAGGAATGAGAAACCTCGTGCCCACACCTTTAATAGTAGGTTGGCATTTATGCTATGATACTATATCCCAAACCTACTGTAGTTAATAATGAAACTTTATTTTTGAGTGGGGTAGAATCTTTAAACTAACCATTCAAAATTTCAAATATTTTAAACATAAATAACATTTATACTAAAAAAAATAAAATAATGAATTCTTCACACAATCAATTGAAAAAGGCCCCAAATTTCCATAAAAATATAGAAATATACCAAAAAAACACGATTGTACTAAGAGCAAAAAAATCAACCACAACACTTTTTTTTTTACCCTTCTGCTTTTTGATTTTCAAGGTTTGCATACAATTTATAAGGATCACAAATTAGTTGCTTATTTTTTTTTAATCTACATTACAGTACACAACGGAAGCATAAACAGCAAGGCTGGACAAGGAGATCAAAGAACATAATATCACTGCAAGCACCAATTAAACAGAATGAGCACAGCAAAAAAAAAAAAAAAAAAAGTGGCAGCACAAAATAGGAAAAATAAATAAATAAATAAATAAAGCGGCACATGTGATCATGACTGGCCAATCATGAACGGATACAACATCCAAGAAATAATGCTTCAACCACAGCACCTCCACAAAACGGCATGTCATGCAGCTTTAGCTTATTACATGACGCCATCATTTCACATTTTTAAACTGCTAGTCGATTGAACTTACGGACTGGGGGGGGCTCGTTTCTCCACGTCATTACGTTAACTTTTTTCGGCGTGAGATCGTGTGTTGGGTCTGGTTAGGTTGGGATTGAGTTGAATGACAAAAAAAAAAAAAAAAAAGAAAATATATATATTTTTTTTCTTTTTCAAAGTGTTTTGCGTATTGGGTTGTATTTTCAGTTTTCTTCGGAAAAAAAAGGAGGAAGGAGGAGGAGGGGGTGGGGGTGGGGAGAAAATATATAAATAGCACTCACAGGTCATTTGATCAATCACGATGAAGGCAGGTGACAAAAAAATGAAAAAGCCACATCAAAATGAAAAGAAGGACAAGAGCAAAAAAAAAAAACAGAAAAAAGTGACAGAGCAAGGGACACATGGAGATGTTACAGCAAGTCAGAAACAGACAGAGGCAAGCTTTTGTAGTCATGATAAAGGAACACATGCATTTGATGAATGCAATACAAACATAGCCTTGCAAATGTTTGAAACAATTATTTTTCCAGCCAGCCCTCTAAGTCACATTCCATAGCTCTACCAGTAAAATTCTGTAGGTAGTACTTTGTAGATAAATGCATCAAGCCTTCCTTAAATTTTGTAGAGCATTAAAACTTTAATACATTATTATTAATATTATCATAGACATACAATGTTGCACTTCTTTCTTTTTCATGAGACCGTATGCTTAAAATTTCCTTATAAATTACAATAATTAAAAATAACCATTTTTTTTTATTTTGTACAACCACCTTTTTCGTTGCCTTACCACATTGTCAAACCATTCTGATTGTATCTATTTTCTCCTGCATTTTTTTAATGCCAAAAATAATTTGCAAAACATGGGTAATTCACTTCCGATAACTTAGGTGTGCAAAGGAATATGTCTTTCATTTGCAAGGTTGGAGAGGTATGTACCCAAGCCATAATAACGTAATAATTTAATAAATAAAGCCATAATAATGTAATAAAATTTTGCAAATAAATAATTTATAAGTTATAGAGTCCACAAACTATGGTATATATTTGAAAATTGACCAGTCCCCATTTAATGACGACCTATCTCATTTCTTGAGACCCTAAAATGCCAGGACAGTACAAATACCCCCCCCCCCCCCCAATGACCCCTTTGGGGAAAGTAGACAGTCCAAGGCGTTTTTACCACCCTTCATGCCCAGGACATTTTTCAGCTTTCAGCGCTGTCGCAGTTTGAATGACAATTGCTCGGTCAGGCAACACTGAATTCAATTTTTAGCATTTTGTTCACACAAATACAGCTTTCTTCTGGTGGTATTTAATCACCTCTGGGATTTAAAATGTTTTTCTAAATTAGCGAAAAAAGATTGAAAATGTTGAAAAAAAAAAACCCACAAAATTTTCTTTGCTTCTGTAATAAAATTTTGCAAATAAATAATTGTTCTTCATACATTTATCCCAAAATGTATTCTGCTACATTTCTTTGATGAAAAGAACCCAAATCAGTGTATAATATTTAGTCTGTAGGAAAAGTTATAGAGACCACAAACTATGGTATATTTCAGAAAATTGATCAATCCCGATTTAGTGACGGCCTTGAGACCCTAAAATGCCAGGACAGTACCGCAAATTACCCCTTTTTTGGAAAGTAGACAGTCCAAGGCGTTTTTACCACCCTTCCTGCCCAGGACAATTTTCAGATTTTAGCGTTGTTGCAGTTTGAATGACAATTGCGCGGTCAGGCAATACTGAATTACATTTGTTAGCATTTTGTTCAAACAAATAGAGCTTTCTTCTGGTGGTATTTAATCACCTCTGGGTTTTTAATTTTTTTCTAAATTAACGAAAAAAGAATGAAAATGTTGAAAAAAACCCACAAAATTTTCTTTGCTTCTTTTTATTTTTTCTAAATTAACGAAAAAAAAAAAAAACTTCTGTAATAAAATTTTGCAAATAAATAATTGTTCTTCATAAATTTAGCCCCAAATGTATTCTGCTACATTTCTTTGATGAAAAGAACCCACATCAGTGTATATTATTTAGTCTGTTGGAAAGTTATAGATTTCACAAACTATGGTATATTTTGGAAAATTGATCAATCCTGATTTACTGACGGCCTTGAGACCCTAAAATGCCAGGACAGTACCCCAAATTACCCCTTTTTGGAAAGTAGACAGTCCAAGGCGTTTTTACCACCCTTCCTGCCCAGGACAATTTTCAGCTTTCAGCGCTGTCGCAGTTTGAATGACAATTGCTCGGTCATGCAACATGGAATTCAATTTTTAGCATTTTGTTCACACAAATAGAGCTTTCTTCTGTTGGTATTTAATCACCACTGGGTTTTAAATTTTTTTCTAAATTAACGAAAAAAGACTGAAAATGTTGAAAAAAAAACACAAAATTTTCTTTGCTTCTTTAATAAAATTTTGCAAATAAATAATTGTTCTTAATACATTTAGCCCAAAAGGTATTCTGCTATATTTCTTTGATGAAAAGAACCCACATCAGTGTATAATATTTAGTCTGTAGGAAAGTTATAGAGTCCACAAACTATCTTATATTTTGGAAAATTGATCAATCCTGATTTACTGACAGCCTTGAGACCCTAAAATGCCAGGACAGTACCCCAAATTACTCCTTTTTTTTGGAAAGTAGACAGTCCAAGGCGTTTTTACCACCCTTCCTGCCCAGGACAATTTTCAGATTTTAGCGCTGTCGCAGTTTGAAAGACAATTGCACGGTCATGCAACACTGAATTACATTTTTATAATTTTGTTCACACAAATAGAGCTTTCTTTTGGTGGTATTTAATCACCTCTGGGTTTTTTTTTTTACTTAATTAATGTACTAAAATTTTGCAAATAAATAATTGTTCTTCATACATTTAGCCCAAAATGTATTCTGCTACATTTCTTTGATGAAAATAACCCAAATCAGTGTATAATATTTAGTCTGTAGGAAAGTTACAGAGTCCACAAACTATGGTATATATCTGAGAATTGACCAGTTCCGATTTACTGACGGCCTATCTCATTTCTTGAGACCCTAAAATGCCAGGACAGTACAAATACCCCACAAATGACCCCTTTGGGGAAAGTAGACAGTCCAAGGTGTTTTTAGCCGCCCTTCTTGCCCAGGACAATTTTCAGCTTTCAGCGCTGTCGCAGTTTGAATGACAATTGCTCGGTCATGCAACATGGAATTCAATTTTTAGCATTTTGTTCACACAAATAGAGCTTTCTTCTGTTGGTATTTAATCACCACTGGGTTTTAAATTTTTTTCTAAATTAACGAAAAAAGACTGAAAATGTTGAAAAAAAAACACAAAATTTTCTTTGCTTCTTTAATAAAATTTTGCAAATAAATAATTGTTCTTAATACATTTAGCCCAAAAGGTATTCTGCTATATTTCTTTGATGAAAAGAACCCACATCAGTGTATAATATTTAGTCTGTAGGAAAGTTTTATAGAGTCCACAAACTATCTTATATTTTGGAAAATTGATCAATCCTGATTTACTGACGGCCTTGAGACCCTAAAATGCCAGGACAATACCCCAAATTACTCCTTTTTTTTGGAAAGCAGACAGTCCAAGGCGTTTTTATCACCCTTCCTGCCCAGGACAATTTTCAGATTTTAGCGCTGTCGCAGTTTGAAAGACAATTGCACGGTCATGCAACACTGAATTACATTTTTATAATTTTGTTCACACAAATAGAGCTTTCTTTTGGTGGTATTTAATCACCTCTGGGTTTTTTTTTTTTTTTTACTTAATTAATGTACTAAAATTTTGCAAATAAATAATTGTTCTTCATACATTTAGCCCAAAATGTATTCTGCTACATTTCTTTGATGAAAATAACCCAAATCAGTGTATAATATTTAGTCTTTAGGAAAGTTATAGAGTTCACAAACTATGGGTTATATCTGAAAATTGATCAATCCTGATTTACTTACAACCTTTTCAGATTTTAGCGCTGTCGCAGTTTTGAATGACAATTGCGCGGTCATGCAACACTGAACTAAATTTTTATAATTTTGTTCACACAAATAGAGCTTTCTTTTGGTGGAATTTAATCAACGCTGGTTTTTTTTATTTTTTCTAAATTAATTAAAAAAGGCTGAAAATTTGGGGAAAAAAATCTAATTTTTCTTGTTTCTGTTATAAAATTTTGCAAATAAATAATTGTTCTTCATACATTTAGCCCAAAATGTATTCTGCTACATTTCTTTAAAGAAAATAACCCAAATCACTTTATATTATTTAGTCTGTAGGTAAGTTATAGAGTCCAGAAACTATGGTATACTGTATATATGAAAATTGATCAATCCTGATGTACTGACGGCCTATCTAATTTCTTAATATGCCAGGACAGTACAAATACCCCCCAAATGACCCCTTTTTTGGAAAATAGACAGTCCAATGTGTTTAGTAAGAGGCGTGGCGGTTTTTTGAAGTTGTAATTTTTTGTCATCATTTTTGGGAAAAATTAAGATATTATAAAAAAAAAAATTCACACTTTTTAATTTTTTTTACATATTGTCACCAGTGCAGTACAGCATCATCATATAACTGGTGTGGCGTGATCAGGGACTCTGACTGGTGACAGTACAAAAAAAAAAATATTGTTTATTTTTAATTACATTTGTTCTTTTTTTGTTTTTTTTTTAAACACTGTGACCAGAGCAATATAATGTTACCATAGTAACATTGTACTACTCTGGATAAGTGATCAGGATTTTTTTTTTTTTTTTACACATTATGTTTGCTTATAGCAGTGAATTGCATTGCTATAAGCAAGCATTTTACTGAATGAAACATTCAGTTTGTTTTGTTGGGATAAGCTGTGATTGGTCAAAGCTAATCACATGGTACAGATGGGCTGTGATTGGCCCTGTCTGTACCATGTGGTCAAATTGACCAATCACAGCTAGCAACACAATTGTACACAATGAATGGCATTAAAGGAAGCCATCCATTGTGTACAACTGTCATGTGACCTGCTGTGATTGGTCACGGCGGTCACATGGCACTGACAGCAAACCGGTACTCTGATCAGGGGACACAGCCGGTGACAGATCGCACTGCTACACAAGTGGCCTTTCCTGACAGGATGTCATATGCTATAGGTCGGGTGGGAAGGTGCTAGGGGTGTCACATATTACACTTTGATTTTAAAAGTGATATTTGGCAAAGAGTTTTTGGACACCTGGACATCACACCTACACTAGTATATGGCCAAAAGTACGTGAAAATTATTGAGTTCAGATCTTTCCAGTAAAGGGTACAGATAATGCTAGAGAATACAGACGCTTTAGGCAATTGGGCGCTTCCAACCTTGTAAAATAATAAAATAATAAAATAGAATAATAAAAATAATAATAATAATAAAATAAAAATAATAAAAGTTAACGCTAGGGGTTTCAAGAACTAGGCTGCTAACAGCAAGGTTTGACATAAAAAACCCAAAAAGAATGTTCAAGAAAAAAATGTAGCGCCAAAAAAACAATAAATATTTATACAAACAAAATAATATGCAAAAATTATCTTTAAATTCAACTTGTATTTCCTTCTTTACCATAACATGTGCATGAAATATACACAATACTGTCAAAAGTATTGGAACACCTGCCTTTACACACATGAACTTTAACCACTTAGGACCGGAAGGATTTGCCCCCTAAAGACCAGGCCATTTTTTGCAAAACGGCACTGCGTCGCTTTAACTGACAATTGTGCGATGCTGTACCCAAAAAAAAATTGACGACCTTTTTTTCCCCACAAATAGAGCTTTCTTTTGGTGGTATTTGATCACCTCTGCAGTTTTTATTGTTTGAGCTATAAACAAAAAAGTTTTGAATTTTTCTTTTAGATTTTTAACTTTTTGCTATAATACATATGCAAAATAAAATTTAAAAAAAAACAATTTTTTTCATCAGTTTAGGCCAATATGTATTCTTCTACATATTTTTGGTAAAAAAAAAAATGCAATAAGTGTATATTGATTTGTTTACGCAAAAGTTATAGTATCTATAAAATAGGGTATAGATTTATGGCATTTATTAATAATTTTTATTTTACTAGTAATGGTGGCGATCAGCGATTTTTAGCGGGACTGCGACATTGCGGCGGACAGATCTTACAATTTTGACACTTTTTTGGGACCAGTGACATTTATACAGCGATCAGAGCTAAAAATAGCCACTGATTACTGTATAAATGTCACTGGCAGGGAAGGGGTTAACACTAGGAGGCGATCAAGGGGTTAAGTGTATTCCCTGGGAGGTGTTTCTAACTGTATTGGGGATGGGCTGCCTGGGAGTACAGAGAGACCACTGTTCCAAATCACTAGGAACAGCAGATCTCTCTCTACTCCCCTGACAGAATTGATCTGTCTGTTTACATTGACAGGTCCCCATTCTGCCTCTCTGTGGAGTGATTGCCAGTGGTCGGCGGTCATCGCGGCCGCCGGCCACGCGCATCAGCTTCGGTGTTGTGCTGCGGGCGCACGCCTCCTATTTTATTTAAATCGCCCGACATACAATGATGGCGATTCGTGCAGGGGAGCCAACCTGCCGCAGTACAACTGCAGGGGCTGGTCCTTAAGGTTAATGGCATCCTAGTCTTAATCCATAGGGTTTAATATTGAGTTGGCCCACCCTTTGCAGCTATAACAGCTTCAACTCTTCTGGGAAGGCCGTCCACAAGGTTTAGGAGTGTGTCTATGGGAATGTTTGACCATTCTTCCAGAAGCGCATTTGTGAGGTCAGGCACTGATGTTGGACGAGAAGGCCTGGCTCGCAGTCTCCGCTCTAATTCATCCCAAAGGTGTTCTACCAGATTGAGGTCAATACTCTGTGCAGGCCAGTCAACTTCCTCCACCCCAAACTCACTCATCCATGTCTTTATGGACCTTGCTTTGTGCACTGGCCCAAATCATTTGGTAGAGGAGGGATTATGGTGTGGGGTTGTTTTTCAGGGTTTGGGCTTGGCACTTTAGTTCCAGTGAAGGGTGAAGGGAACACCTTTTGGATGAATTAGAGTGGAGACTGCGAGCCAGGCCTTCTCGTCCAAGATCAGTGCCTGACCTCACAAATTAACTTCTGGAAGAATGGTCAAACATTCCCATAGACACACTCCTAAACCTTGTGGACAGCCTTCCCAGAAGAGTTGAAGCTGTTATAGCTGCAAAGGGTGGGCCAACTCAATATTGAACCCTACGGACTAAGACTGGGGTTTCATTAAAGATCATGTGCGTGCAGAGGCGTATCTAGGGTATGGCAGCCATGGCAAGTGCCATGGGCGCCATAGGGGGGGGGCGGCAAAAAAGCACAAAAAATAAAGTCCCACCACCCGTCCTCTCGCGGCCGCCTCCCGCTATATTCTTGTCCCCGGCGCCACGACCGGCCTGCTGGAGCGCAGTGCCGGCACAGCAAATTAGCAAGTGAGGAGGCCAGGAGGGAAGCCAGTGACAGGCGCCCCCCCTGACGGCCGATGAGTTGGTCTGGCCAGAGTGACCGCCCCTGGGTCATCTACGTAGAGATAGAGTAACTGGTGGAGGCGGAGCCTAATTCTCCGCCCAGGGCCGGATTAACATAGGGGCTGGTGGAGCTGCAGCTCCAGGCCCCTCCCTCAATATAGGCCCATGGAAGTGGCTTGTCAAATCCTGTGTGCCTTCCTGAAGGAAGAGGAGCCCTCTGTGCTCACATGGAGGAGACAAGTCACTGCAGCCAAGTCCTGTCTCTGTCGATGCCTGACCCCTATCACAGGATCTGTTACACTCACACAGATCCTCCTCAGTGTCTGGGGGAGGGGCGCTGATGTCCTAACCAGCAGGAGCCCGGGAGGAAGGACATCTCCCTTGCTGTTATGATAAGGTCAGTACATTTGTTAGGGGGATGTTGTGTAATTATTGTGCTAGGGGACAGACTGCTGCTTCCCCCCATGTAATGTGCTCTCTTGTGCCCACCATGTCATGTGCATTGCAGTGCCCCCCATGTAATGTGCTGTGCCCACCATGTCATGTGCATTGCAGTGCCCCCCATGTAATGTGCTGTGCCCACCATGTCATGTGCATTGCAGTGCCCCCCATTTAATATGCTGTGCCCACCATGTCATGTCATGTGCATTGCAGTGCCCACTATGTAATGTGCTGTGCCCACCATGTCATGTGCATTGCAGTGCCCACTATGTAATGTGCTGTGCCCACCATGTCATGTGCATTGCAGTGCCCCCCATGTAATATGCTGTGCCCACCATGTCATGTGCATTGCAGTGCCCACTATGTAAAGTGCTGTGCCCACCATGTCATGTGCATTGCAGTGCCCCCCATGTAATTTGCTGTGCCCACCATGTCATGTCATGTGCCTTGCAGTGCCCCCATGTAATGTGCTGTGCCCACCATGTCATGTCATGTGCCTTGCAGTGCCCCCATGTAATGTGCTGTGCCCACCATGTCATGTCATGTGCCTTGCAGTGCCCCCATGTAATGTGCTGTGCCCACCATGTCATGTCATGTGCCTTGCAGTGCCCCCATGTAATGTGCTGTGCCCACCATGTCATGTCATGTGCCTTGCAGTGCCCCCATGTAATGTGCTGTGCCCACCATGTCATGTCATGTGCCTTGCAGTGCCCCCATGTAATGTGCCCACCATGTCATGTGCCTTGCAGTGCCCCCCATGTAATGTGCTGTGTCCAGTATGTCATTTGCTGTACATTGCAGTGCCCACCATTTAATGCGCTGTGCTGACCATGTCATGTGCTGTGCATTGCATTGCCCTTCATGTGATGTGCAGTGCCCACCATGTAATGTGCAGTGCCCACCATGTCATGTGCTGTGCCTTGCATTGCCCACCATGTAATGTGCAGTGCCCACCATGTCATGTGATGTGCCATCCAGTGCCAACCATGTCATGTGCAATGCCCACCATGTCATGGCTGTGCCTTGCAATGCCCGCTATGTAATTTGCAGTGTCCACCATGTCATGTGCTGTGCCATACAGTGATCACACCATGTAATGTGCAGTGCCCACCATGTCATTTGCACTTCCCACCATGTCATGTGCTATGCTGTGCCCACCCTGCCATGTTTCGTGCCCAGCATGTAGTGTGTTGTGCCCACTGTGTAATGTGCTGTGCTGTTCAACAGTGCCCACCATGTCATGTACAGTTCCTAACATGTAATGTGCAGTTGCATTTCCCCACCATGAAACGTGCTATGCCATGCAGTGCCCACCATGTAATGTGTTGTGCCCACCATGTAATGTTATGTGCCATTCAGTGCCCACCATGTAATGCGCTGTGCCCACCACGTCATGTGCTGTGCCATGCAGTGCCCACCATGTAATGCGCTGTACCCACCATGTAATGTGCTGTGTCATGCAGTGCCCACCATGTCATGTGTAGTGCCCATCATGTAAATTGCTGTGCAGTGCCCACCATGTCATATGCTGTGTTGTGCCCACCATGTCATGTGCTGCATCATGCAGTGCCTACCATGTAATATGCTGTGCTCACCATGTAATGTGCTGTACATTGTCCACCATGGCATGTGCTGTGCAGTACCCACAATGGAATGTGGTGTGCAGGGCTCAACATGTCATGTGTGGTGTCCACCATTTAATGTGCTGTGCTCACAATGTAATGTGCTGTGCTGTGTCATGCAGTGCCCACCTTGTCATGTGCTGTGCAGTGCCCACCGTGCTATGTGCAGTACCCACTATATAATGTGTTGTGCCCACCATATAATGTTCTGTGCAGTGCCCACTTGTAATGTCCAGTGCCCACCATGTAATGTGCTCAGCTGTGCCTGCCATGTCATGTGCTGTGCCCACCATATAAGGTCCTGTGCCCACTGTGTGCATGTGCTGTGCCCACCATGCAATGTGTTGTGTTGTGCAGTGCCAACCATGTCATGTGCTGTGCCCACCATATAATGTACTGTGCCTACCTTGTAATGTGCTGTATTGGGCAGTGCCAACCGCGTCATGTGCTGTGCCCGCCATTAAATGTGCTGTATCCACCATGTAATGTGTTGTGCCAACCATGTGATGTACTGTGCTATACCCCCCCTCCCATGTAATGTACTATGCTGTGCCCCCCACAGACTCACACCCTCACTCCCACCCCCCTCTCTCTCTCTCATCCCCTCTCTTTCACCCTGTTCTCTCACTCACCCCCTTCACCCCATACCACCCTCTCTCTTTCACCCTCTCTCTATTCCCCTTTTTCTCACCTCTCTCTCTCTCTCTCTCTCTCTCTCCCCCCCTCTCTCTCTCTTTCCCCCCCCCTCTCTCTCTTTCTCCCCCCCTCTCTCTCTTTCTCCCCCCCTCTCTCTCTCTTTCTCCCCCCCCTCTCTCTCTTTCCCCCCCCTCTCTCTCCCCCCCCCCCTCTCTCTCTTTCTCCCCCCCCTCTCTCTCTCTCCTCTCTCTCTAATTTAAATTTAACAAAAAATTGTTTGCGTTTTCATTTTATTTATTTTCATAAAAAGGCCCACCAACATCCTTAGCACCAGGCCCATGATGCTCTTAATCTGGGCCTGTCTATAGGGGAACATGGAGGCTGGCGACCAGGAGAAGAAAGAGATATCAGAGAGTAGAAAACCAATTGGAACCCCCCCCCCCCCCCCCCAGGCAGCAGCAGCAGCAGCAGGTACTAGTACTGTACAGCACCTGTCACCATGATATTGATCATCTTGTGCATGTGTACCAGTAACCAGCACCAACTTCAAAGCAAGCAATCAAATATAGTGCTCAAACAATTTGGATTAAATAAATATGCTTAGCCATATATATCATAAAGTGTAAAAAAGTGATTTGTGTTAGTAGTACCTGCTTTTGCACAAATAATTTTATTACACTTTATTTATGATATCAATGGCTAAGCATATTTATTTAATCCATATTGAGCACTATATTTGATTGGCTACTTGCTTCTGCTTGGGCCTGGCATACACACACACACACACACACACGCACATGATGATGACTTAGACCCCTTTTCACACTGAGCCGCCCCGGGCGTCAGCGGTAAAGCTTGTTGTTTTAGCAGCGCTATTCGGCTGCTAGCAGGGGCGGTTTTAACCCCCGCTAGAGGCCAAAAAAAGGGTTAAATCCACAAAATGCTGCTGCAGCGGCGCTTTGCCGGCGGTATGGCAGCGCTGCCCCATTGTTTTCAATGGGCAGGAGCGGTGGAGGTGTATTCACCGCTCCTCCACCACTGCAAAGAAGCTGCTGGCAGGACTTTTTGTGACATCCTGCCAGCACAGCGCCCCCAGTGTGAAAGCACTCAGGCTTTCACACTGGGTTTGCAGCTGAGGCTTTTTTCAGGCGCTATGCTGGCGCTATTTTTAGCGCTGTAGCACCTGAAAAATGCCTCCAGTGTGAAAGGGGTCTTAAAGTCATCATGGGCGATTCTGCGTGTGTGCCAAGCAGACTGGGCCGGCGCTACCACTAGGCAAACTAGGCAGCCTAGAGCACCCGGCCGCTGGTGATCCTACTCCCTTTCTACCTCTGTACAGTGTCAGAGGCGATGGCACAGCATTTTTGGTTGCTGGTAAGGCCGCATTTATGGGTGCTGATGTTACTGTATTTTTGGGTGCTGATGTTACCGCATTTTTGGGTGCTGGTGAGGTCGCATTTTTGGGTGCTGATGTTACTGCATTTTTGGGTGCTGGTAAGGCCGCATTTATGGGTGCTGATGTTACTGTATTTATGGGTGCTGATGTTACTGTATTTATGGGTGCTGATGTTACCGCATTTTTGGGTGCTGGACAGGGGCGCAGTTTCAGGTCTTGCCATAGGCGCCATTTTCACTAGATACGCCTCTGTGTGCGTGTAAAGGCAGGTGTCCTCAGTTCATAAAACTTCAATCACTTTGATGGGTGATTAAAGTTTTATGGACCTTCATTTCATGCACATGTTATGGTGAAGAAGGAAATACTATATATATATATATATATATATATATATATATATATATATATATATATATATATATATATATATATATATATATATATATATATATTTTGGTGCTACATTTTTACCTTGAACCTTCCAACCTTAAGGCAACTGTACGGGAAAGACATTGTTTGATGAGTTTGTTGGGATGGCTTGCACAAAGCCCTGACCTCAACCCTACTGATCACCTTTTAGATACATTTGAATGCCCATTGGAAGCTTCTTCTTCAAGACCATTAGCTCAAAAATGTACTTTGGTTGAAAAATCGAGTGGAAAGCTTTTTCAGGAGAGTTTAGACTGTTAAAGCTGCAAAGTAAGGTAACTCCATATATACTAATGTCCTGGGGTTTAGAATGTAGTGTCCAACAAGCGCATGTTTGGACAATAGTGTATATTTTATAATGGGCAGTAAATTAAGAAACATCTGGAACCAAAACCCAGTCAATGTAGGTTTATCTAATTTATATTAAAATAGATGTTATATGTTCTTAAACAAAATTGTGAGAAGCCACTGAAATTAAAATGATGGAAACCAGGCAAATTATCGATTCCAATTTTTGATAACTGGCCTCCAAGACACGCATAAGGACATTTATTTGTGTTGGATGTATGCTGCTTGGTCCTGTTTGCACACTGCTCTATAATTAACTTATTAGTTGGATTTTGTGTGTATCAAATGGCTAAGCTTTAATATTTTGGATGCAGTGATTATGTACTCAAGTCCAACTACTTGTACAAATTTCTTGAATGTAGCCTTTTTCTATATACACATTGTACAAATTCAATACCCCTGATTTATTCCTGATGAAGCTGATGTCAAGTTCAGTGAAATGCGTTGAGATTTGAAGCTCAAGAATCAACACATCTTGTAGGGTTTATAGATGTAAGAACAATCTTCTGGATGTCTTACTGGGTAATAACTGACATGCTGTGTGCTTAGAGAGTATTGGTATTATGGTGGAATCTTTTATATGAAATTTCTATTTAAATTTTTATGCTGATTATTTTTGTACAATAAAATGTATTTTTTTAATATAAATATTTCTCTGGATACATGTGTGTGGTAGCATTGAAAAATCCCTTTTCCAAGTGGTCGTTTTTTGCTCTATTACTGTATTTGTGGGGTGTGGGTACCATAAAGTTTATATATATATATATATATATATACATGGTTTCTGTTCTAAATTACTATGTGCCCATTTAGTGAAATATTACAAACCTTAACTAGAATATCAATTTTGATTATAAAAATTTGTAATTTTGTAATTACTACTATAAAAATGTTTTTATGTACAGCTGAGCAAATGTATAATTCATTTTCAATTTGTTTCTTTAAAAAAAAAAAAAAAAAAAAATATATATATATATATATATATATACGACCATGCAATTGTCAGTTAAAGTGACACAGTGCCGAATCGCAAAAAGTGCTCTGGTCAGGAAGGGGGTAAAATCTTCCGGGGCTGAAGCGGTTAAATACCACCATTAAAATGTATATACAAGACCGCAATATGTTTTTATATATACACGTTACGGTCTTGAAGTGGTTTACTGGTATTATGGCTGAAGATATCAGCCATAACCCGGCAGGCTTTCTCATGAATGCATTCCAAGCAGCCCATGAGCTGCTGGAACTATTTTAGAAGTGGTGGGAGGGGGCTGCCCCACCCCTCCCGGCACTCACCAGTGTTTCTAGGGCTTACTGGTTCACCCGAGAAAAGATCCAATGGTGCGACCAGCTAGTCCAGAGGCGATCAAAGAGTAGATCCTTTTTGATCACCTCTATGGCCTTGGAGGACTGGGGCGATTTCAAGACGCCACTTCTGGTCCAGGCTGAAAGTAATCAATTTTTTTTTTTAAAGCAAAAGATCAAAATAAAAAAAAATCTTTTTTTTTTTACTTTTAAGGGTAAAGGAAAGATTTGGGGTCTTTCTGACCCCAGATCTCTCCATATAGAGGACCTGTCATCCTTATTTCTATTAGAAGGGATGTTTACATTCCTTTTAAAAGGAATCAAAGTGATAAAAAAAAAAGGGACAGTGTAAAAATAAAAACTAAAATAAATAAGATAAAGAAAAGGTAAAGATCCCTCTGTGCTCGCGCACGCATATGTAAGCGGTATTCGCACCAAACATGTGAGGTATCACCGCAAACATTAGAATGAGAGCATACATTCTAGCACTAGACCCTCTCTGTAACTCTAAACAGGTAACCTGTAAAGGAGTTTAAGGCGTCGCCTAGGAAGATTTTTAATACCGTAGCTTGTTGCCACTTCATGAATGTGCGCAATTTTAAAGTGTGACATGTTAGGTATCTATATATTCAGCACATTTTACAAAAAAATGGGGTATATTTTGTGTTTTTTTTTTAATCATTAAAGTGTATTTTTTCCTAAAAAATTGTATTTGCAAAACGGCTGCGCAAATACCGTGTGACATAAACAATTGCAATGATCGCCTTTTTTTTCCCTAGGGCAGTGATGGTGAACCTTGGCACCCCAGATGTTTTGGAACTACATTTCCCATGATGCTCAACTGCTCTACCAGAGGTTGTCTTTGGGAAATAGATGTATGAGTGCTGCCAGCATTGCCGCAGAGGTTGAAGGGGTGGGGGGTGGGGGTCAGCCTGTCACTGCTCAGACCATACGCCGCACACTGCATCAAATTGGTCTGCATGGCTTTTGTCCCAGAAGGAAGCCTCTTCCAAAGATGATGCACAAGAAAGCCAGCAAACAGTTTGCTGAAGACAAGCAGACTAAGGACATGGATTACTGGAACCATGTCCTGTGGTCTAATGAGACCAATATAAACTTATTTGGTTCCGATGGTGTCAAGCGTGTGTGGCGGCAACCAGGTGAGGAGTACAAAGACAAGTGTGTCTTGCCTACAGTCAAGCATGGTGGTGGGAGTGTCATGGTCTGGGGCTACACGAGTGCTGCCGGCACTGGGGAACTACAAATCATTAAGGGAACCATGAATGCCAACATGTACTGTGACATACTGAAGCAGAGCATGATCCCCTCCCTTCGGAGACTGGGCCGCAGGGCAGTATTCCAACATGATAAGGACCCCAAACACACCTCCAAGACAACCACTGCCTTGCTAAGGAAGCTGAGGGTAAGGTGATGGACTGGCCAAGCATGTCTCCAGACCTAAACCCTATTGAGCATCTGTGGGGCATCCTCCAACGGAAGGTGGAGGAGCGCAAGGTCTCTAACATCCACCAGCTCTGTGATGTCATCATGGAGGAGAGGAAGAGGACTCCAGTGGCAACCTGTGAAGCTCTGGTGAACTCCATGCCCAAGAGGGTTAAGGCAGTGCTGGAAAATAATGGTGGCCACACAAAATATTGACACTTTGGACCCAATTCGGACATTTTTCCTTAGGAGTGTACTCACCTTTGTTGCCAGCGGTTTAGACATTAATGGCTGTGTGTTGAGTTATTTTTACATTTACATTTTTTTTACACTTATAAAGCTGTGTTTTAAATATGTTTAAATTTAATGGTTATGTTTTTTCTCCTATGTATGCTCTCGAATGTGTCCTATGTTTAAATAAATAAAATAATTGATACACTGTTATACAAGCTGTACACTCACTACTTTACATTGTAGCAAAGTGTCATTTCTTCAGTGTTATCACATGAAAAGATATAATAAAATATTTACAAAAATGTGAGGGATGTACTCACTCTTGTGAGATACTGTATATATATATATATATATATATATATATATATATATATATATATATATATGCACACAGGCTTTTTGTGGCACTTTCTGTTTAAATCAGTATTTGTTGCTAGAAATTTATTTATAACCTTCAAACATTATACATTTTACAAAAAAATTGGGGTATAAATTGTGTTTTTTTTAAATTCATTAAAGTGTATTTTTTTCTAAAAAATTGTTTTTGCAAAACCGCTGCGCAAATACCGTGTGACATAAAAAATTGCAATGATCGCCATTTTATTCCCATCGGCAGTAAAAGTGATCCTTGGCACCCCAGATGTTTTGGAAATACATTTTCCATGATGCTCATGCTCTCTGTAGAGTAGTTGAGCATCATGGGAAATGTAATTCCAAAATATCTGGGGTGCCAAGGTTCACCATCACTGCCCTAGGGAATAAAATAGAAGAGTGACCTAAAGGTAAATGATATATTTCTGTCCCACTTCTCTACTTGCTGCCTAACATCAAAATATTCCAAAAATATTTTTCAACCAAATAATGTTCTGGGACCCCTTAATGCTGATCATGTGACCAAATGTGTAACTATGCCAGCCTGAGCCCTTGAATGAATGAACGAATAAATAAATGAATGAATTACATGATTCCTGAGCAGAGTTTTCATGGGAGGTCCACTTTATATATTTTTTTAGTATTGCAGAAATCCTGATAAAACTTTAAACGCAATGTGGATCAGCTTGAACAATATTGTTGCATGTCACACTATTCTTAGACTACTCTTAGTTCTTACTCTAGGCAACAGTCTATGTAAGTCAATGATCACAAGAAATGAGTAAGTGGACAAACATATTAAAAGCCACATTCTTTTCATCTTGAATCTTACAGATGTAATTGAAGCAGTTTTGTTGCTTTTTGTATTCTTCTAGACTCCAGTGTCATCTTTAGGGTTAGAAGTTCACGCCACCCCATGACCTCTTGAAGATGAACAGAGCACCTCGGGTCCCTGAAATAATGGTCGGGGTGCGGAAGGGGCATGAAGCAAATTGTCGTGTTTGAAATATGAAAGATTTCATAGCTGTAATTGCCAAGAGAGTTTGCTATTTTTTTCCTACAAAAGCCATTTTCACAGGTTAAAGGATCTGACTTGTTGAAGCTGAAATGGAACCGCAGCAAGATTTTATGGATGACCTCACATAAGTAGGTTTGATACTGAGGTTACTGGGTGCTCTGAAATCAAGCACCCTTCCCAATTGAAAGAGAAAAAAAAATTGGTTCATAAATAAAGAGAAAAAAAACAAAAACCCTAATTGTGAGCACTGGTTTTACAAAAAAAAGATTGGATGGGAAATGTTATTGTTAGTAGTAAATACCAACTGATTTAATTACTAGGCAGAAGTTTATTTTTTTATGTGTGAGATTTGCTGTTGAATAACATTTATTTTTTTACAAATAATACATTGAGCCATTTTAACAATCTTTTTTTCTCTTGTGCGAGTCCATATCTTTTTCCTGTGTATTTTTATTTTATGTTTATTGAGTCTTTAAAAACTATCTCTCGATTGTTTGTTTAAATTAAATAACAAGCGGTGAGAAGATTAGCTAAATTCATTTTAATAAATTCTGGAATTGTATTGCGTTTTCAAAAACATTTTGTATATTGTTTAAATAAATAACAAGCTCTGGGAAACTTAGGCTTAATTCAATTTTAAAAGTTCGGGAATTAATGGAAGTTTGTCACAAAAATAGTTTCAAATACCCAGGTTGTCTCGTCTTGTGCTAGCGGCACCTAAGGTCCTAAAGAGCAATTAATACTTGTACCTTTAAAGGTATATTTTGTTTTTGTATATATTTTTATACTTTTTTTATATAACAAAACAATAATAAACAATATTTTTTTTTTTACAACGTAACCAGCTAGTGGTGTTTTTTACTGCTTTTTATGTTTTCCAGGAACTCCTTAGCTCAGCCTTTCTCAAACTTTTTACCGCAAGGGAACCCTTGAAACAATTATCAGGTCTCATGAAACCCCTGATAAAATTAGTCTATTGAGAGTCATTAGGAAAATGCCTCTTACATTGGTGGTGGTAAGTGTGAAGAAACCCTAGTAGTAAACTTCGCTTTTGAACTTCTACCTACAAGTAAGCCTATAATAAGGCTTACCTGTAGGTACAGTAAATATCTCCTAAACTTGTGGTGTTTAGGAGATATTCACACTGGAGGCAGCCGGTGACATCAGCAGTGCATGTGCTTTGAAGGGACCGAATACCTTTGCCGTCCCTTCGGAGCTCTATTCCGTAAACTGTGACTCCCATGCGCATGCACAGGAGTGATGTCATTGCGGCTCAGCCATTCAAAGGACTGGAGCCAGCGAACCCGGAGGGAAGACGAGGGCAAGATGGAAGCCCTGTCAGTGGTGATAGTGCACTGATGGAGGGCTTTGATCTAAGGTAAGTAATTGATAATGTGCTAGTATGCGATTGCCTTGAAGGGAATTTTTTTTATAGGGCCGTGGTTTACTACCGCTTTAAAGGGGTAGCCAGAAGGACACCCTTGCAGTCATGTCGCTGGCAGTGCCAAGTGGGGTTGGATCCGAAACTAAGCAGGCAACATTAGATGGGAGTTCATTAAGCCAGAGCTCAAGGAACCCCTTGCTATCCCTGGACAAACCTACAAAAAAATTCTGCTGCACTGAAGGTTGCCAAGAGCACAGTGGCCTCCATAATTCTCAAATGGAAGAAGTTTGGCACAACCAGGACTCTTCCAAGAGCGGGTACAATTGAGCAATCAGAAGAAAAGGGCCTTAGTAAGAGAAGTGACCAAGAACCTCATGTTCACTCTGACTGAGCTCCAGAGATCCTGTCTGTGTGGAGACGGGACAAAGTTCCAGAAGGATAACCATCACTGCTGCCCCCCACCGATCTGGGCTTTATGGCAGGGTGGCTAGACAGAAGCCTCGCCTCAGTGCAAAACACACCAAAGCCTGCTTGGAGTTAGCAAAAAAGCACCTGAAGGACTCTCAGAGGGTGAGGAACAAGATTCTTTAGTCTGATAAAGCCAAGATTGAACTGTTTGGCCTCATTTCTAAACTTTATGTCTGGAGGAAACCAGGCACCTCTCATCACCTGCTCAATACCATCCAAACAGCGAAGCAGGGACTGGGAGACTGGTTGGAGTTTAGGGAAAGCTGAATGGAGCAAAGTACAGAGATATCCTCAAGGAAAACCTGTTCCACAGTGCTCAGGACCTCAGACTGGGCCGAAGGTTCACCTTTCAACATGACAATGATCCTAAGCACACAGTCAAGGCAACACAGGAGTGGCCTAGGGACAACTCTGTGAATGTCCTAGAGTGGCCCAGCCAGAGCCCTGACTTGAATCCTATTGAACATTTCTGGAGAGAATAGAAAATGGCTGTCCACCGATGGTCTCCATGCAACCTGCCTGAGCTTGAAAAGATTTGCAAAGGAGAATGGCAGAAAATCCCCCCAATCCATCCAGGTGTGCAAACCTTGTCATCTCATACCCAAATAGACTTGAGGCTGTAATTGCTGCCAAAAGTGCTTCAACAAAGTACTGAGTAAAGGGCCTGAATACTTAAGTACATGTGATATTTCAGGGGTTTTCTTTGCAATATATTCACAGACATTTCTAAAATTCTGTCATAAGATCTCATTATGTGGAGAGTCACCCTCTCTATTTGTCCTGAAACCCAATATTTTAGAATTGGCACCAGAACAAGAACTGCCGCCGTGCACCGTCCGCCCAGGGGGCGGATGTTCATTGGCAGCCCTAGCTAATGTCCCAATTGGGCCCAAAGTGTCAATATTTTGTGTGGCCTTCATTATTTTCCAGCACTGCCTTAAACCTCTTGGGCATGGAGTTCACCAGAGCTTCACAGGTTACCACTGGAGTCCTCTTCCACTCCTCCATGATGACATTACAGAGCTGGGGGATGTTAGAGATCTTGCGCTCCTCCACCTTCGTTTGAGGATGCCCCACAGATGCTCAATAGGGTTTAGGTCTGGAGACATGCTTGGCTAGTCCATCACCTTTACTCTCAGCTTCTTTAGCAAGGCAGTGGTTGTCTTGGAGGTGTGTTTGGGGTCGTTATTATGTTGGAATACTGCCCTGCGGCCCAGTCTCTGAAGGGAGGGGATCATGCTCTGCTTCAGTATGTCACAGTACATGTTGGCATTTATGGTTCGCTCAATGAACTGTAGCTCCCCAGTGCCGGCAGCACTCATGCAGCCCCAGACCATGACACTCCCACCACCATGGTTGACTGTAGGCAAGACACACTTGTCTTTGTACTCCTCACCTGGTTGCCGCCACACACACACTTGACACCATCTGAACCAAATAAGTTTATCTTGGTCTCATCAGACAACAGTACATGGTTCCAGAAATCCATGTCCTTAGTCTGCTTGTCTTCAGCAAACTGTTTGCGGGCTTTCTTGTGCATCATCTTTAGAAGAGGCTTCCTTCTGGGACAAAAGCCATGCAGACGAATTTGATGCAGTGTGCGGCGTATGGTCTGAGCAGTGACAGGCTGACCCCCCCCCACCCCTTCAACCCTTGCAGCAATGCTGGAAGCACTCATATGGCTATTTCCCAAAGACAACCTCTGGATATGACGCTGAGCACGTGCACTCAACTTCTTTGGTCGACCATGGCGAGGCCTGTTATGAGTGGAACCTGTCCTGTTAAACCGCTGTATAGTCTTGGCCACCATGCTGCAGCTCAGTTTCAGGGTCTTGGCAATCTTCTTATAGCCTAGACCAGTGATGGCAAACCTTGGCACCCCAGATGTTTTGGAACTGCATTTACCATGATGCTCAACTACACTGCAGAGTGCATTAGCATCATGGGAAATGTAGTTCCAAAACTTCTGGGGTGCCAAGGTTTGCCATCACTGGCCTGGGCCATCTTTGCACCTGAACATCTTATGTTTATTCCTATAGAATTTGAATAGATTTACCTCTTAAAGCTCCTGAAGAAGCGTTCCTGCAGCGCGAAACATGTTGAGCCAACTTCACTCTATGTAGCTGGATGCTTCCACCCCTCAAAAGCCACCTCTTGACATTGCTGATTACTAGAAGACTGTGATTCTCTATATACAGTATATTATACATGTTGTCTAGTGTCTTGGAGGCTCCTTAACTTTTCATTGAGGGCTAGTGGCATTGTCACCTTTTGGATGGGGTTACCTATCAGTATGTGTTGTATATTTACATGGTGCTTTTAATATTTTTTTCAATAAATTTCTAACCTTTAAACTATTTTTGACTATGTGTAATATGGTGCCCAGAAAGTCCAATTTAAATCTTTTCTAAATGCTACTTAGGCCATCTTTATGTAGAGCAACTATTCTTTTTTTTTCAGATCGTCAGAGAGTTCTTTGCCATGAGATGTCATGTTGAACTTCCAGTGACCGGTATGAGAGAGTGAGAGCGATAACACCAAATTTACCACACCTGCTCCCCATTCACACCTGAGACCTTGTAACACTAACGAGTCACATGACAGCGGGGAGGGAAAATGGCTAATTGGGCCCAATTTGGACATTTTCACTTAGGGGTGTACTCACTTTTGTTGCCAGCGGTTTAGACATTAATGGCTGTGTGTTGAGTTATTTTGAGGGGACAGCAAATTTACACTGTTATACAAGCTGTACACTCACTACTTTACATTGTAGCAAAGTGTCATTTCTTCAGTGTTGTCACATGAAAAGATATAATAAAATATTTACAAAAATGTGAGGGGTGTACTCACTTTTGTGAGATACGGTATGTGTCAAATATTATACTTTAGCCGCATTTAGCTTTTAGACTTTTGTACAAATAAAATTGTTCTTCTGTTATTGTATATTCAGCTAGCCAATAATAGCCCCCCCCCATTAGTGGGTTAGAGGGTATTCTGTATGTAGAGGTGAAAAGAGATTGCCCAAACTAAGACAACTGTCCAAGAAGGGAACAATCTTGATATTAGAGAGATTTATTCCAACTTTCTGTTGCATCTTCATGAAGTAAAGAGAAGTCTCCCCAATTGGACAAAGGCGGAAAAAAATAAAAATACAAACAGGGGTTTTAACCCTTGCCTACTCCAAAAGTAAAAAGCAAAGTTTTGATTTTACTGTATTTTAAATAAATCCTGGAGGTAAAATAAAACATATATAAAAAAAAAATATTTTCACACTAAGCGGAATAGCTGGGCATGTATGACTTTCATTTCCTCCCAGGAAATAGAGCGGTTACATAGAGCAAGTTAAAAAAAAAAACCAAAAAAAAAAAACCGAAATGACAGCAGCAAGCAATGACTCTGCTTGGTCTGTCTGATGGATTCGGTGTCTTTATAACAAAATTAAAATTTCACCAAACAAGGCCCGGTTCCGAGGCCTGCACGGAATAAATGACAAAAGCAAACCGCTAACTCCTTTTGCTTATTCTTTGCTGCGCTCTCATCATCCATCTCTCCCCAGATTATATTTTCAGCTGAATTTAATGAAGATCATTTATTAGAGGAACGTTCAGGCCTTGCTCCGGCCTCAGACAGATGCACCGGCTAATATGAATCATTTCTTTAAATTGGATTATTTTGATGGAGGAACAGGCCCCTGCACTCCTCGGTGCAGGGAAAGCTGCGGCGACTCACACAAAATCGTGACAGGGAGGCCGTTTGTGCTCATTAAAAAACAATCTCGTGCACAGAGCTGCATGCGGAAATATGGATGGTTATCATTTGCCATTGGTGACGCTGTTTGAGGGCCCACTCCCCACCGCCAGTCCCGCTATACGATGCAGGGATAATGAGCACACACAAAGCACATTTTAGTTTTGTTTATTTAAAGAAAATGTGCAAATTACTGGCACTTCTTCAGCCGTAGCTGCAAATCACTTTGGAAATAGATTTACACTGACTACAACACTTCAAGGTTGTAGGCTTCCATGTGAGGAGAAAACTGTTTGCCGGCACGACCGGTAAAACCCAGACTTGTTGGCAATGGCTTTAATAGGAGCCCAGTATTTGTTTCCTCATTTACTTTGATTCAGATAACAGGTCTACAGTACATCAAAGAGTCTGTCAAGGAGTGGAAGAGTCATTCTACAGCCCACCCTTCAACCCTCTTAAACTTACCTTTACCATGCTCCCTGTTCACTTTGTTAGAGTCACTTCCAGGTGTGGGGGAGAATCTATCTCCTTCAGTGATATAGTGCTTGGGACTAGCAGCGAAAAAACAGGGTCGGACATTGTGAGGAGGAAAAGTCATAGTCAACTCTGTGCAAGCTCAGAGAGATCCTGGTGCAATAGATTGGTATAGGAGTGTGGGAAAGATAAGTATATTTGGGTCAGGGGTTTGACTTTAAAGAGACCCAATTTTCCCAGAATGGGCATAGGGACAGAGTCTCTTTAATGATTTCTGAACTAATAAAAAATGTGATCCACCCATCCTTGCTGTGCCATATAGCTGTGCAGTATAAGGAGTTCTACATACTCTATGGAGTTGTCTTGCCTGTTTCTTACTAAACACCCATCACTACACTGGTGAAACCCATCATGAACTCTCTTTCCCTCCTAAAAAAAATTAAGCACCCTCAATAGTTCTCCTGCAATGCCGCGTACACACAGTCGGAATTGTTGTCCAACATTTGTGTGACTGTGTGTATGCAAGACAAGTTTGAGCCAACAACCTTCGAACAAAAAATCCACGGTTTTGTTGAAGGAAAGTCCGATCGTGTGTACGGGGCATAAGGGTTACCAGTTACTAAACACCCATCACTACACTGCTGATGATCACCATGAACCATCCTCCGTGTGTAAATCCAACTAAGCACCTTGAATGGTTCTCTTGTAAGTTTTACCCGTTGCTAAACACCCATCACTACATTGTTGATGCCCACCATGAACACTCTTCCACCTGTAAACCCAATTAAGCACCACAAATGGTTCTCTTGTAAGTCATACCAGTTACTAAACACCCATCATTACACTAGTGATGCCCACCATGAACCCGCTTCCACCTCTAAATCCACCTAAGCACCCTGAATCGTTCTCTTGTAAGGGTTACCAATTACTAAACACCCATCACTACACTGGTGATTTCTACCATGAACCCTCCTCCATGTGTAAATCCAACTAAGCACCCTGAATGGTTCTCTTGTAAGTTTTACCAGTTAGGAAATGCCCAGACTATTCTGGTGATGCCCAACATGAACCCTCCTCCACCTGTAAATCCAACTAAGCACCCCAAGTGATTCTCTTGTACAGGATACCAATTACTAAACGCCCATTGCTACACTGATGATGCCCACCACAAACCCTCTTCCACCTGTCATTCCAAACTAAGCACCCTGGTTCTTTTGTAAAAGTTACCAATTGGTACCTGTTGGTAAAATCTCCAGCCTATCAGCTACCATGAACCCTCCTCCATGTGCAAATCCAACTAAGCACCCTGAATGGATCTCTTGTAACTTTTACCAGCTACTGAATGCCCAGATTATACTGGTGATGCCCACCATGAATACTCTTTCACCTGTAAATCCAACTAAGCACCCCAAATGGTTCTCTTGTAAAGGATACCAATTACTAAACACCTATCACTACAGTGATGATGCCCAACATGAACCCTCCTCCACTTGTAAATCCAACTAAGCACCCTAAATGAATCTCTTGTAAGGAATACCAATTATTAAATGCTTCTTCGCCACACTGATGATGCCCACCACAAACCCTCTTCTACCTGTCATTTCAAACTAAGCCCCCTTACTCTTTTGTAAAAGTTACCAATTGGTACCTGTTGGTAAAATCTCCGGCCTATCAGCTTACAGAGCAGGTAGTGCAACTGCAAGTCGGATATAAACTTTCACCTTTCCATAGGGAAGGCTTTGAGATATTTGAAGTAGACAGAAATAAAATCTCAACTTTTGATTGAAATTTTTAGTGAAGTCTGTTTTTATCTGACCGCCTGGAATTTGTCATTGACCCATTTGGCCATAAATGCGTATGGCCCAGTCTGAACATAATGGTCAGCCAAAAGGCTTTAAGACGGAATTTAGAGATGCCAGGTTTAGCAGTGCTCTTGGGTTCTTTGCTGGTCACCTTAAGGCTCCATTCACACTTGTGCGACTCCAAAGTTGCCCTGACTTTGGTGTGCAACATTGTTGCAACTTTGGATGGGTGCAACTTGCATATGACTTTGGCTTTGACCAGTGATAATGGACAACAGTTGCACACAAGTTGCATTGTATAACATTCAGGTATGACGTTCATGCAACTTCTGAGGGCTAACATTGAAGTCTATGGCCCTCAAGTTGCATGAAAGTCAGACCAAAGTAGTGCATGAACTACTTTGAAGTTGCTGCAACTTTAAGTTGCGCATATATGAATGGTTATCATTGGAAAACATGGAGAACGACTTGTCATGCAACTTTGACATCCAAAGTTGCATCACAAGTCACACAAGTGTGAATGGAGCCTAAAGCGAACCTTACAGCCATTTTAATTTTTTAATTGTAAAAGCCCTACCTAAAAGCAAACATAACATGCCTACTTTTGCTTCATTAATACTGTTTGGTTACTATGTTACTATGGACTTGGTTTCCCCAATTCAGAGGTAAGTCCTGGCCACCCATTATTCCCCTGAGCAGGTTTATTATTGCACTCTAATTGGACAGAGGGCCAGCCTGTGAGTGGGGAATAGACCCAAAGTCAGGAAAATAAAGATCTCTGTAACTAGCAATTATCTTTTAAAGGACGCACACAGAAGGGTTTTTAATAAAGTAATACAATAATAAAGCAATAACTTCCCCTTTGCCATGAAAAGTTTAATTTTCCAGAGAAGTTTGCTTTAATATGTCCATATATTGGATATTTGCAGGTGAAAGTTTGTTTTAGACTGTGTCTACTGAAACTGACCTCTCTATGGGTTCATGACTTGAAGGTCAAAAAGATATCTTAATGGATGTCAAAAGGCTGGGATGAGAGATATTTTAGAAGCATTGATGTGTGTATGTGCTTCCTGCATGACTGCTTCAATTGTAACCCCCCATTCCTCATATGATGCAGGGACTCTCTTCAAATGCCATATCTGTCAGACTTGGTCAACCATGAGAGCTAAACAGACACATAAAAACAGCACTCCTAATATATATATATATATATATATATATATATATATATATATATATATATATATACTGTACATATAAAGTATAAATATTAGTACAACATTTGTACAATTTGAAATTTCAAAAATGCATTTCATGAATTCTGAATCTTTTTCAAACGCATTCAGAATGGACACCTCTGACTTCGAATTTCAGGAAACTATAAGAAAACTTCTTATGATAGAAATAATTTCTATGTTCAAGGAGGAAGGGGGTTGGCAGGGAGAGCTGAGCTGCCAAGTCACCGCTGGAAAGCTTGGAAGCAGAGGATGCTGAAGTCACTGCTCGGAGGTGGAACAGGAGGAGCTGATCTGCTAAGTCTCTACTGAGCGGGAGGTGCAGGGGGAACTGATCTGCTGAGTCACAACTGGGAGAGGAGCACGGGAAGCTAAACTGTTTATTCACTGCTGGGATGTGAATCGTGGGGAGCTTTGCTGCTGAGTCTCTGCAGGGAAGTGAAATCAAGTTAAGCTGAGTCACTACCAAGAGAATTGAGCTGGGTGAGTCACTACCAGAGGGGTAAAGGATAGGGTGAGTTGAGCTGAGTCACTACCAAGAGAAGAGAGCATGGTGAGCTGAACTGCTGAGTCACTACCAGAAGGGTGCAGGATAGGGTGAGCTGAGCTGCTGAATCACTACCAGGGAAAGGGAGCAGGGTGAGCTGAGCTGCCGAGTCACTGCTGAAAGAAGTGTGCAAGGGTGAGCTGAGCTGCTGAGTCACTACCAAGAGAAGGGAGCATGGTGAGCCGAGCTACTGAGTCACTACCAAGAGAAGGGAGCATGGTGAGCCGAGCTACTGAGTCACTACCAAAAGGGTGCAGGATAGGGTGAGCTGAGCTGCTGAATCACTGCCAGGGAAAGGGAGCATGGTGAGCTGAGCTGCCGAGTCACTGCTGAAAGAAGTGTGCAAGGGTGAGCTGAGCTGCTGAGTCACTACCAAGTGAAGGGAGCATGGTGAGCCAAGCTACTGAGTCACTACCAAAAGGGTGCAGGATAGGGTGAGCTGAGCTGCTGAATCACTGCCAGGGAAAGGGAGCATGGTGAGCTGAGCTGCCGAGTCACTGCTGAAAGATGTGCAAGGTGAGCTGAGCTGCTGAGCCATTTCTGGAAGGGCAAATCAAGATATGTTTAACTACTTAATTATTGCTGAGAGCTGGGTGAGCTGCTCAGAGGGGGGAGCTGAGCTGCAGAGTCACTTCTGTGAGGGGGAGCTGAGCTGCCGAGCCCCTGTTCGGCGGGCGAATCTGAGCAGCTGAGTCTCTCCTGGGAGGGGTATCAGGGGAAGATGAGCTGCTAAGTCACTGCTGGGAGTGGGGATCTGAGCTCATGAGTCACTGCTGGGAGGGTAAGCTGAACTGCTGCTAAGCATCTTCTGGGAAAAGGGAGCAAGGAGATCTTCAGTTCGTGCAGCTACAGAGGTCAGTTAAAGCTTGTTTTAAAGCTAATGGCTCTCTCATAAAGGAAACCTGAGAGACATACTGTATATGTTCAGCTCCAGTATATGAAAATGCTACCTGCTTGGCTGTCAGGGGTAAACCCACTGACAACAGGACTCTGGAACAGGTATCTAATGGGAATTAAAAAAAAAATATAACATACCAGGACTTCTCAACGGACCTTGTTCATGACGGTCTGTACTATTTATTTGATCTGGAACATGAGGTAGTGCTTAACACAAAGAAGATCTGTAAATGAACAACCGCCAGACCTTCCGCTTAACTGAACTGTATTAAAACTTCTTTGCTAAGGTATGCGAATCCTCTGCCGCAGCATAATAAATCCACGAGTACTTTTTGCTTTTGGCAATCCATAGACAAGTATTTCTATCTGACTTGATGTTTTCCTTAGCTAATGACTGCGTAATTAGCATACCCCGGAAAAAGCGAGGTAATAGCTATGAGATAATGCTCCAATTAAATCCATTTCACAAAAACACAAAGTCATTTTTTTGACCGCAAGATGAAAACGTACAATAAACAAAAAAACAGAAGCCCGCTGTACGGAACTTCATCAATAAGATATTAAAGTATGTATTGGAATTAAGGGCCTTCAAAGACACACATATATCTGTAGAGTTGTAGCTTTTATATTTATGAAGTAAACGCTGTTTTCTTGGAGCTGTGAAGTGTATAAAATCAGAAAAATCATTTGTAAGCATTTATTTTCCATCTTAAAGCTGAATCTCTGGCACAAAAAAAAAAACACACACAAAGGAATGCATAGCTAGTAGTAACTAGTCAACTGGACTTATAGGGGTTGATTTACTAAAGCCAAATAGACTGTGCACTTTGCAAAGTGCAATTGCACTCTGTAAGTGCAGTTGCTCCAGAGGTTAGTAAATGAGGTAAAGCTCCACTTTGCAAAGAATACCCAATCATGTGCCAGGAAAATTAAAAAAAAATGCATTTTTGCTTGCACATGATTGGATGATTGAAGTCAGCGGGGCTTCTACTCATTTACTAAACTTTGGCACAACTGCACTTTGCAAAGTGCACAGTCTATTTGCCTTTAGTAAATCAACCCCATTATGTTGAAGAAATTTTGTACCTTCTCCAAGCCCACTTTTTCAGTTCCGGTGGGTGTCAGGAAGGTACCTCAACATCATTTATATCCACACAGGTAGCATAGACACCTTAATCCATACACCATGGACTGCGTCAAGGCAGATGCTAATTGTCCAAGAACAGGATTGGAGGTGTGGAACCATACTACTCTAGCTAAATAATCCCATCCTTGGTGTAAGGAAGTCTACATGATGTGCACATTTTCGACAGAGAGAGCTACTAGTTAGGCGTGAAATAGGCCATTTACATCAAGCTATATAAACTGTCCCTGAACAGGGTTCGGGCCTTCAACACCATCAGTTGAGGCGTGAAAAAGGCCATTTACATCAAACTAGAACAACCATCCCTGAACAGGGTTGGGGGCTTTCAACACTATGCCATTTTAACATCTCTACCTATTGGACAACAATTCACACCTCTAGCCATGTGATGAAAATGAATAACACCTATGCAGACTGTCTGCCTCTTTAAGATGGCAGACTAGAGCTCTGGTGCACAACTTGTAGCCTGGGTGCCACATGTGGTCCTCTGGCACTTTTTGTGTGGCCCTTGGGGCTCCTGCTCCCATTACTCTGTTTCCAGTCTATGACAACTGAAGCATGTCCCTAGTCTCAAAAACTCCCATTGCATGTTTGCACTCTTTGACCTTCTCATGAAACATGTCCGTAGTCTCTGACCATGTCTTGTGGCATTTCCACAGTCTCAGACCATCTTCTGTAGCAGGTCCATAGCTTCTGACCATGTCTTGTGGCATTTCCTCAGTCTCTGTCCATCTCCTATACCATCTTCTGTAGCAAGCCCAAAGTATCTGGCCATATCCTATAACATTTCACCGTTTTTGACCATCTCTGGTGTCATGCCCATAGCCTTTGACCATATCATGTTGTGTGTCGGCTGTTTCTGAAACCGAATATTTCCTGAATAGTATGTATGGCCCTTTGGTAAAGTTATGGGCCAGACTTTGAGCCTCCTATGTTAAGAAAGTTGACCACCATTAGGTGTTCATCCTTTGAGTCACATGGCTGAAGGTGTGAATTATTGTCAGGAGCTACAAATCTTTTTCAATATTAAAGAACGAGCTCAGTTGAATATGACCAACTACTACTAGCTACTACTACTACATGACCTGCATAATTGAGAACCTTTACAGACAAATGAACGCAGATTTGTGCTATAATAAAAACCATTAAACTTGTACTCTCAGAAAACAGCAAAATACACAATTGAAATACATATAGTACATGGGAGCTGTTTTACTTGCTAAAAGTATTGGCTGGCCAGGATGACAAATCCTTTGGCAGGTAAGACAGTTTATGTATATGTATTTGAGCATTTTGAGTATCTTGTGCTTCCAGAAGAGATGAGCATCAAGAGACATGAAGAGCTTGAGCTCTCCAAGCCGGAAACCTGAGCTTTAAACTGGATATCCACCCACTCCCACCCAACCCCCTTTTTCTTTTCTTTCGCCCACTTACCAGGTGGGGTGTTGTCCCACTGAGATCATCTCATGCCTTGCCACCGCTCTGTCTCGTGCCACCATGTTATCTTTGATGTAATCGAGAGGCCCGGCCTACCGATAATGTACCACTAGGCCCGCCCCCCTCCTCTTCTGTAAATTAGACAGTAAGACCTTCTGAGATATGTGACGTGCATATCCCAGGAGGCACAATACACATCATTTGCCTAGGCAAGTGTAAAGTGGGTGGGTCTAAACCCTTTTTCTAAGAAAAAGGGTAAAAGAAAAAGCTGCTATACATGTAGCCGAGCAGAGAAGGGGTTGGCAGAAGGCAATTTCCCTTTATGGCTGAGGAGCCACTTTAAGTAATGAGGAATCATCAGGGGACACAATGGACCTCTGTGGACAGACCACTGCTTCCATGCAGAGAGCAAGGGGCCTTCTCTTCAGTATGCTGGAACATAACAGTAGACTTATCACCTAGACTGATCTCCTTTAGTCCTGGCAGGTCCAAGCTCACTGTCGCCACTAAGTAGCTACTGCCATCTCTTCCAGGACATTTTCCAGACCAGGGTCCTGTTCCTTTTGGCCACTGGGTGGCCACTGATGATATAACCCCTGTGTACGTACACTATAGTTATATTATCCCAGCACCTGGTTCCATTCCTAGCATCTTATAGATGATGGGAATGGGCCAAGGATGTACACATGTGTCACAGGCAGTTTATATACACACAAACACACACACTGCAGGAGAAAGGGGAAGGTGATTCCTTGGGAGAATGAGATGCAAAGAAGGGACATGGAGAGCTAGAGATATCTGATTGGCAAGGAACATGAGCTTTAAGAAATGAACAATCAGTGTAAGTGGGGGGGGGGGGGGGGGGCATTTGGACCTCTTCAGAGAGACCACTGCTTCCACAGAGCATGCATGTTTGCTTATTGACTTATTACCTAGACTATTTTGCTTCAGCACTGGCAGAGGCAATCAAAGGTTCTTCTCTGATAGCATGGGACAGGCTTTTCTGTTGAAATCTTGAACACAATTGTGCTGCCTTTTGACTTATCCAGGCAGTGGATAGGGTGTGCACCACTTGAAGTACAAGTCCTTTTGATGAACACAGGTATGCTATAAGGAATCTCATATAGAGTACACATCACAGCTGGGGCTGGTGGGGGAGTTGCAAGGTGATGGCCTAGGCCAGTGATGGTGAACCTTGGCACCCCAGATGTTTTGGAACTACATTTCCCATGATGCTCATGCACTCTGAAGTGTAGTTGAGCATCATGGGAAATGTAGTTCCAAAACATCTGGGGTGCCAAGGTTCGCCATCACTGGCCTAGGCACTACAGGCAGTGTTTGAACTGATTCTTCATTTATAGTTTTCTGAACTTTATCCTGATGGACCCAATGAGGACATCTTTTCGGGTGACTGTCTATGAAGGTAATTCCTCTCACTTTGTAGAGATTTCTTCTCCCCAGCAGGGCACAAAAATTAAAACCCTTCCACACTCAAAACTACACTTTAAGTAAATACATACAAAGACCATGTAATTATTGATCCAACACACTGCTACAGATACACTTGCTTGCACAGTTCCCAGCTGCTGGCTTCCCAAGTGGCTTCTTCTCTGCCTCAGAGTCAATAGCGTAAGAACCAAAAGAAGGTGCACTCCAGAATAAAACGTCTTAGTAAATTTTAATAAATGAATCCAGTACAAGAGAGACCACCTGCTGACTCGTTTCATTCATAATGAGTTTATTTGTAGACTCTACGACCGTGGCTTTTTATCCTGAAATACTGTACCTTTTCTTATGCTATTGACATACAAAGACCAGTTAATAGAAGATATGTCCACCATTACCTAATCAGAAGCTATAAATGTCATGGATGTGGATAGTGTTGCCTCTTCTCCTCTCAAGCCAAGCCAATCCTCCTGTTGTGCACTGAACACAAGGTGCTGGTGGCACATGGAGCTGTCCACACTGGAAGGAAGGAAGGAGTCACTGTACATTGATGACATCACTGTACTCCAAGTTTATTGCACAATGAAACCACAGAAGCAGTCCCCATCTGAAGGACTGCCCCCGGCCAATGTGTAGGCATGGGGAATGGGTGTGCAGAGGCTCCTTCCTGTCTATTGATGCCTTGGATAACGGAGAAAGTAAATGTCATTACACTTCCAGAATCCCTGACAGGACTTCAAAAATCTTTACAAGTACTTCCAATGGCACTCAAGAATCCCTTCCAGTATTTACACTGGCACTCACAGAATCCCTAACAGTATTTTAAATGGTCAATGGTCTTTGCAGAATCCTGCCAAGATTTACAATTTCCTAAAATAACACTGGGCATGCTCTTTGACCAAAAGTGTATTTACCCTCCAGGTTTTGAAGTGGCCGGTGCTGTTTCTTCAAAGCAGTTACCCATGAGCACTATAATAGCTATAATACTTAAGCCTGTTACCTGTTGTTGCTGACTTGGATTGCCTGACTATTATTTCATATTCTGCTTTCTTTGCTGCCTATGTTGACTACCCTTTGTTTGCCGCCTGCCAAGACTCCTGCCTGTAATAAACTACTCTCATGTCTCCATCCTAGTTTACTGCCTATTCATTGTTGACCCGAACAGGCTAACTTCTGTCTTCTTGCCACCTTCCATGAGCCCTGACTGCACTTTGGTCCCCTTGCTCTGTACTGTAGCCTTACTGTACCTGCTACCCGCCCCCTCCCTCAGGTGGTGTAATTCCAGTGGTCATGACCTGGTGCAACAAAGAGTTCCAGGAACTACTAGGTTTCAGGCCTATCTTCATCAGAAATAGCTCTAGTGAAGACCAGCTGGTACTTAGAATCCATGCCCTGGGAGAGTCCACATCACCTGTCAGAGGGTATCTTAATGGGGGGAGGGCTGGAATAGATAAAAGGAAGGTTAGTGGGTAGAGCCCTAGAGAAAGGGTTAGATGAGTTAATTGCTTGTGCTGGATGGTTGAGGATGTGTGAATTGTCAAATCTCCAGGCTAAAGAATTTACAGTATCATTATACATGGAAGACAGATGTTATTGAATTCCTTCTCCCATGTTTAGAAATGGTTGTTCTAATCTAGTGTAAAATGGTCCCTTTCACTCTTGAGAACCAGTTCTCATTTTTGTTCAAAGTGTGCACCTCACTGTAAGGATGCTAAGTGGTTCAGTTGGAAGAAAAGTGAAGGGTGGGGCCAGGGAGAAGTAAGGGGAGGTGCAGGAATTTATGAAGGAAAATAGAAGATTTGGATTTGGATGGAGAGAAGGGTGGATAGGGTCAATGGGGGAGGTTATTGTTGCAAGTAAAGGGTTAAATGGAAGAAAAAAAAAGCATGGGGCAATTTTAAAGAAAGATAAGGTACAGGGATTGACAAAGGGAAAGGCAAGCCATAAACTGGACAACAGGAAGGGTAGACAGAGAGAAGGGGGAGGGAAAGGGGAGGTGAGGTTTATAGGAATGGAAAAGAATTGTAGGGCCAAGAAAGGGCAAAGGAGAAGAGGAGTTTAGGATTCGACAGAGGAAAGGGTGGACAGTGTGAAAGGGGCTAATGACCATTTGGAGGGTGGTAGTTAAAGCTGCATGGAAGAAACAGAGGTAGGGAGGATAGACTGGGGTTGAAAAAAAAATGTTTGACTGAACTAGATTAATCATTGGCAGGCATAAAAAAAGCTGAATAACCTAAATCACAAGATAAATTAATTTTATCTCAGCCATAAATATTAGCAAGCATTATTTTATGCCCATTGCTTCCCAGGCTGTGAGCGGGTTAAGAAACCAGACTAGAGATAATGCCATGGAAGGAGGACTTCTGTTCATCACTTAGGCTCAAATTAGCAGCTCAGATTCACTCATCCATCTTCTGCAAACTGCACACACACAATGCTGACTTCAACTCAAACACAGTTATATTTAAAGCATCTATCATGTCAGCTGTGATTTAGATGGTGAATTTCTTAATTGTCTTTCTTTATTTCTCCATATGTCTTTTTCAAGGCATTAGCTGTTCTCGCCGAAGTCTTAGAGCTGCTATCTGAATTTCCTGAGAACGCTGGCCCATCAGTCTTTAACATTGTTACAGGGGTAATTTAGGTATACCGAAAAGCTGCGGCACAGCGCCGTAACCTTGCCGCATGCTATTCTTTTTTTTTTTTTCTTTTTTTATATAGAATGTAGAGAGATGCATGGAAATCCAATGTCAAGGCTGCAAGGGATTTGGTGGACTGGAAAATGTAAAGCCTATTTTAAAAAGAACCCCCGACCTAAGCTTTCCACCTGCCACAAAAATGAAGGCCCATACCTTTTTTTCCGAGGGTCTTCTGGTTGGTCCAATAATGTCATTGGTTGTTCCTTTTTCCATGGGTGGTCCTTCTTGCTACACTGCACAGAACTCAGGTGAAGTGATGACATTTGAGCAATTAGTTTAAATTTAAATAATAGTTTAATAATACTCTAAGCCTGGGCAGCATGGTGATGCCACCCTAAAGGTGGGTCCATGACAGCCTGTGCTGACAGGAAGTGGGGTAAATGAAGCTGACCCAGAAGACTGAGGACATCTAGTGGCAGAAAGGAAGTACTGTGGGGAACAGCACCAGACTGAAGTTATGTATTGCTACAAACACTTTTCCTTTATTTTTACTATTAGAGGGCTATTAATTAGATTTTTTTAGCTGCAGTAAAGCTTTTATTCAACTTACTGGCCATATCTGCTTTTTAAGAACAGTATAGGGATTTCCTAGATCAAAGACACACTCTGGGTAAAAACAAAACCCATGGCATATGAATTAATGCATTGCCTGTGTCCTGTACTATACTTAAAGCGGGGGTCCACCTATCTATCGTTTTTTGTTTTTTTTTAGTTCATTCACAAACTTTTCTTCTCAGCATTACATACTCACATATTGTGTGTAATATGTCCGCCTGTGTCAGATTTCGTCGGAAAGAATAACTTATATTATTCACTGCAGGCGCTTTCCATCTTCATTGTGGGCATTTGAAGCCCACAAGCATTTATTTCCTGGATGTGGTGAATGCTGTGCTCCCAGCATTCACCGCTCGTTCCCGCACATGCTCAGTGGCATCCTGGGAAGCCTGAGACTAGCTCCCAGGAGTCTGGGAGAGGCTAGAAACACGCCTACTCCCACGGGAGGAGAACCAGGAAGTGCAAAGAAGAATAGAAAAATAAAAGGTAATTACGGCGATTTAAATTTTTTTAAACGGCATGTCAGCATCTAGGCAAGGAAGAGAATACATACAGATATTGTTCAAAATTTGGGTGGAACCCCGCTTTAAGATAATATGATGTAGCCTGCCACTAGCATTAACACAGCAGTCGTTTTATTTCTGAATCTCCCTGTAACTTTTTTACCCGTCATCAGAATGTGGAAGAAAGGGGATTTAGGTGACTTTGAATGTGGCATGGTTGTTGGTGCCAGACAGGCTGGTCTGAGTATTTCAAAATCTGCTGATCTACTGGGATTTTCACACACAGCCATCTCTAGGGTTTACAGAGAATGGTCCGACCACACCGGGTGCCACTCCTGTCAGCTAAGAATGGGAAACTGAGGTTACAATTCGTACAGGCTCCCCAAGATTGGACCATAGAAGATTGGAAAAATGTTGCCTGGTCTGATGAGTCTTGATTTCAGCTGTGACATTGAGATGGTACGGTCAGAATTTGGTGTAAGTATGGATCCATCCTGCCTTGTATCAACGGTTCAGGTTGGTGGTGAAATGGTGTGGGGGGATATTTTCTTGGCACACTTTGGGCCCCTTAGTACCAATTGAGCATCATTTAAATGCCACAGCCTACCTGAGTATTGTTGCTGACCAAGTCCATCCCTTTATGACTACAGCGTACTCATCTTATGATGGCTACTTCCAACAGGATAATGCACCATGTCACAAAGATCAAATCATTTCAAACTGGTTCCTTGAACATGACAATGAGGTCAATGTACTCCAATGGCCTCCACAGTCACCAGATCTCAATCCAATAGAGAACCTTTGAGATGTGATGGAATGGGAGATTGGCATCATGGAGGTGCAGCAACTGCGTGATGCTATTCTGTCAATATGAACCAACATCTTGGAGGAATGTTTCTAATATCTTGCTGAATCTATGCCATGAAGAATTAGGGCAGTTCTGAAGGCAAAAGGGGGTCCAACCCGTACTAGCAAGGTGTACCTAATAAAGTGACCGAGGAGTGTATATTTTATATTTATCGCTTCAAGCTAGAAGGTTGTGAATTTCAAGTAGGAGTTGGAGACATCACAGCACATCCTGTAGTGCGAGCCATGCAGGAGGGACACATCTCCACACTCCAGCAGAAAGTGAGCTGTCTGACTTGGAAATTATACCCAGGTGCTCCCTAAAATGTAGACAGTGCTGGGATTTCTTATTAGTAAGCCTTGCATACGTAGTGTCATGGATGTACCCTGTATTAAATATTTATTTACGCATTTAAAAAAATGTATACACATGGGTACACCTTTAAAAGCTGTTACACTTTACCTTTGTGCCCCAGGCATCAAAGCAAAGGTTACACTGTGCCGAAAAAAGCATGCACCCAGTAGAGACATCTGTAATCTACATACTTGTTTCAGGTGAGTGTCTGACTAAATAATGCACCTTTAAAAAAACAAGTTAGCAATGGCAGCTCCAATTCTTCTATCCTAATAGGTTGCTTTATGGACACACCAACGTAAAAATTGCCCCCCACCCAAATGACAAATGGTAAAAATTGAGATACTTACCTTTCCTGGTGCAAAGGCTCACCTTCAATAGGGTCATGTGGTTCAGAGTCAGAGCATTGGCCATATGACCTCTTTTGTAATAGTTAATGGAATGGATGCTCAGGCAGAGCTGGCCAATCTGTGGGTTGGCCTAAAATTATGATTCTCCACTCAAGCAGAGATAACATGGCCAATGTTACAGCATTGGGTCTACAGAATGGCTTTGGAAAAATGTATTTGCCTAAAAACAATATGAATTTTAAGGTGAAAATAGATGTGCCATCCTAACAAGAAACAGCTACTCTTATACCTAAATTTCCAGTACCCATTCTACTCTAAAATGAAAACTACACAATAAAAAAAAATAACCATATGTTACATATCTGACTATATAATTTGACACTATGACACCTATTAACATCCAAAAAGAATTAGTGTGGATCTAACAGGTACAAATGAGATAACACTCAAACTTTATACAAATATTGTACATTACCTATAAAAATATATGGATCACTTTATCCTAAAAAAATTACCTATATAATTAACAAAATCTTCTCTTGGTTGCCAACATGCAATGTCAAATATAAAATCTATATTCCATTCCTGTACAAATATCACATAACATATGATGGTAGATGCCTTTAAGTCAACGTGTTTCTCATAAAGCTTCTTCAGGACCAGACGAGGACAGTTAAATGTGAAAAACAGCTCATATATATATATATATATATATATATATATATATATATATATATATATATATATATATATATATATATATATACCGGTATATATAAATATATACAAAGTATAAGTCTCATATTTTAAATACATCTGAGGTGGATGGAAGTGACAGCCAAAAGCAAGGTAATCCCCCGGGGCTGGAAACTGGGACATAAAGTATAGATCAGAACCACAACCAGAATTAGACCCCATTTAGGCTATAATTTCTTCTTAGAAAAAAGGAAGATATAGTTACTTATCCTTGAGCTAATAGTGTTGGAGAGCATTATGACATTTTGGAGAGGGACAGGAGTGTTTTTTTGCTTTCTGTTAGTGATGATGTTCCTTTTTTTCCTTTTTAAGCTCTTATGCCGCATATACACGAGCGGAATTTCCGTCGGAAAAATCTTGGATGGTTTTTCCGACGGAGTTCCGCTCAAGCTTGGCTTGCATACACACGGTCACACAAAATTTCGCTGATCTTTCGACCGTCAAGAATACAGTGATGTACAACACTACGACAAGCCGAGAAAATGAAGTTCAACGCTTCCGAGCATGCGTAGGAATTTTGTGCGTCGGAATTGGTAAAGACGATCGGAATTTCAGATCGGAACTTTTTCCGACCGAAAAATTGAGAACATTGGTTGGAATTCCGCCAGCAAAAGTCAGATGGAGCATACACACGGTCGTATTTTCGGACCAAAAGCTCTCGTCGGACTTTTGCTAGCGGAATTTCCGCTCGTGTGTACGGGGCAATAGCCTAAGGGGGGGGGTCTTAAACCAGTCATTGTTCGGATCCATCCTCTCTGTCCCAGTGTCCACTAGGTATTTTTGAACATTGGTACGTTTAGAATATGTATCTGTGGAAAGTAAAAACAATCTTTTAAAATATGATCATTATACGTTGTATGTATATACATGCCTTAATGAGCTGTTTTTTTTTTCACATTTAGCTATTACAATTATCTCCTCATCGGGTCCTCGGCTGGTCTTGAAGAAGCTTTATGAGACGTTGACTTAAGGGGATCTACCAACATACGTTTTGTGATATCTGTACAGTGTATATCCTACAAATAGAATTTGGATTGTATATTTGACAATGCATGTTGGCAACCAAGAGTAGATATTGTTAGTTATATGGGCTATGGTTTTTAGGATCAAGGTGATCCATACATTTTTATAAGTAACAATAGCGTGATGTACAACATTTTTATAAGTTTGACATTTCACATATGTACTAATAAAATCCACACAAATTCTTTTTTGGATGTTAAGAGATACAATTTTTGTATGTGATACAGAGGTGGTGTGTGGCCTCTATTTAGTACTATTTAGTACAACTATTTTGTTGGTGAAATTGACTCGGTTGTTGGCTAAGACACTTGACTGATAATGTGATAGACAACACAATAACACACAGAAAGCTTCCATAACCCAACTATGTTTTTGGTCATCTTGCACTGGCCAAACTTCATTGTCAGGTGTTGATTGTAAAATCAACATAATGTTAAACTGATAGAGTAGCTTTTTTTTTCTTGCTGTTTCTGGTAAGTATAATGTTTCTTCATTTCCTGTTCTAAAGGCACAACAGGAAGTGAGGAAAAACCTCTACCAACTATCACCAGACCAGTTGTCCCCATTTGAGGATTTGTCCTCAACTCCCGTTCCAATGGCAACTGTAGAAAACTGGATTTCTCTTCACTCTCTGTACCGGTGTCAATAGTCACCAGAACAAAAAGAGATGGGGAATTTGCCCTGCAGAGACACAGACAGCGATATAAGCCCGATGGGGTTCCAACCATTCCATTCCCTATCCAAAAGTACAAAAAAAAAGGTTTTGGCCACAGATATACTTTAAGAATTGCAATTACCAGACGTTTTAGCTGTAATTAGCTCTATTTCAGTTTGTTCTTGTGCAATTAATCTTGAAGAAAGGCACCTGTAGATACCATGAACCTTGTTAAATATGTTATGTTACCAAAAAAATTAGTTCTCACTCTTCTATCCAGTCTTGTCACTAGCCAGATGTTGTCTCTGGTTGACCTACCTGTGCTAGTCCTTGTTTCCAGAGGCTCCTGAAGTATCTCAGTAAGGGCGGTTGGCATCTTTCGGCCTCTTGAGTTGCACCTTCAGCCTCTTCATGCCAATCTGAAAGCCATTCATGGCCTGGATGGCCGCCTGGGCACTGGCAGGATTGTCAAAACTCACAAAACCTGTCAAAATACGAAGCGATGTGGGGGCTTAACAAGCCGAATTTATCGGAGGACCAAACACAGATAATGTAATTGCTAGGGATGTGGATGAGAAGGAGGGAATTCAACAGAGGTAGATGATCATGAGCGATTCATGTTGCATATCCTAAAAAGCAGCACCCATCATATTTAGCGGACAATAATAAAACTTTCCGGGTTAAAATCAGCAAAGAAGAGACACGCCCTAACATCTGTTTCTGAAACTCAAGAAAGCTTAAAATTCTGTCATGTAGATATCACAGCGCTATAAAAAAAAAAAGCATTCCAAGCCAAGCCAACCAAACAGGCTACATAGCTGAAAACCAAAAACATATTTCATGTGATGTATATTTTGTGGAACAATTATTCAACCATATGACAAAAACTTTCAAACAAGATACCTATTTTTACTACATAAAATATTTAAAAAAAATCATATCAACTGTTTTTTATAAACCACAACTTTCCCAAAAAAAAAACGTTCATGATGAGTAGGTTGTAGTGTTAGAACTTATGTCCCCCCCCCCCCACATGACAGGGTTTGGGCCCTGTGACTAGCCACTCAAATCTGAGGACTGTTGTACAGTGGAAGTCACATACTTCCCTTACCCAGAATCTTCGCTCTATTAGAGCAAAAAAGCTCAGACTGGGGACGGCAGCAATAGAGCGCAGATGGTCAAGTTTACCTTGCTGGGGGGGGGGGAAGGTGGGATCTCAGGAGGCACTATCACCTTGACCAAGTGTTCTTATGCCGCGTACACACGAGCGGACTTTACGGCAGACTTTGCCCAGCGGACTGGATTTCGTCAGACAATTCGATCGTGTGTGGGCTCCAGCGGACTTTGTTTTCTCAAAAGTTGGACGGACTTAGATTTGAAACATGTTTTAAATCAATCCGTCTAAATCGAGTCCGGTCGAAAAGTCTGCTCGTCTGTATGCTAGTTCGACGGACAAAAAGCCACGCTAGGGCAGCCATTGGCTACTGGCTATGAACTTCCTTGTTTTAGTCCGGTCGTACGTCATCACGTACGAATTCGACGGACTTTGGTGGATTGTGTGTAGGCAAGTCCGTTCATTCAGAAAGTCCGTCGTAAAGTCCGTCGAAAAGTCCGCCGGGCAAAGTCTGCCGTAAAGTCCGCTCGTGTGTACGCAGCATTAGACTCAACACAGGCTGTGTTGCCCAGAAAAAGGCAACACAAAACCCATTTTTGCTTCTGCCAAAAACCAAAAAAAATTCTTCCTGAACCCCTAAATAATTATATTGCTCTATTATTAGCCTTTAGCAATTATAAAACCTTGGATATTATTAATTGCATTAAAAATATCCAGTGCTTTTTAAATTCCCTTTGTTGTTTTTGTTCCATTACTAGGTCAGGCAGTAAAGCCCTCCACGGCTTAACCATTCTTCCTCAACTGAATACAAAATCATAATCATAAGCAATATTGTTGTTGCAAGTATTTTAGTTCTGAAGGAAGCGTTTTAAAGTCATTATTGTTATTGGTAGTACCTATTCGCTAAATGGCCTTCTTTCTTGAGGGCGGTCAGTGAAGTCATTCCAGTGGCACTCGCCAACTAGAATTACAAGCCTTGAGCTGATTAGAACCATTAGGTTGAAAAAAAACTCTGTCCACGGGTGGTGTTTTGGTTCAGCAAAGGCTGCGTGATTGCTTTGATGTGGGACATTTATTTATATGCCTGTCGGTTAAGGCATTACCAAGGGAATATTTGGAAAATTACCAACGATATATTGAGCTTATAGAATAGAGCTTGTAGAAATGACTATCTATTAAGGCCCCGACAAAGTATTAGCTAAGTATTTGGAACAGAGGTCATTGTGGCTTCAACTAAAACAGGACCCCAAGCAACTCCATTTCAAGACATTAGTGGACCCAAGGCAACAGTTTTGTCCTTCATCACATTTATTTGAAAATTGGAGCCTTAAAAGACAATTTTTTTTTTTATATGTGTTGCTCAGATTTCACAAGTACTCAGCTCTGCACTTTTGCAAGTTTTTTTTATATAATTGAAATACAACGTATACAGTGCCTTGAAAAAGTATTCATACCCTTTGAAATTTTCCACATTTTGTCACGTTACAAACAAAAACGTAAATGTATTTTATTGGGATTTTACGTGATAGGCCAACACAAAGTGGGACATAATTTTGAAGTGGAAGGAAAATGATAAATGGTTGTCAAGTTTTTTTTTACAAATAAATATGTGAAAAGTGTGGCGTGCATTTGTATTCACTCGATACTGAGTTGATACTTGCACACCTAGAGTGACATTTTTGCCCATTCTTCTTTGAAAAATAGCTCAAGCTCTGTCAGATTGGATGGAGAGTGCCTGTGAACAGCAATTTTCAAGTCTTGCCACAGATTCTCAATTGGATTTAGGTCTGGACTTTGACTGGGCCATTCTAACACATGAATATGCTTTGATCTAAACCATTCCATTGTAGTTCTGGCTGTATGTTTAGGGTCGTTGTCCTGCTGAAAGGTGAACCTCCACCCCAGTCTCAAGTCTTTTGCAGACTCTAATGCCGCGTACACACGGTCGTACTTTTCGTCTACAAAAGTCCAACGGACGCTGACGGACTAAAGCTGGCTGGTAATCCGATCGTGTGTGGGCTTCTCCGGACTTTCAACCGACTTTTTTAGCCTCAAATCCGACGTACTTTAGATTTGAAACATGCTTCAAAACTTTACTTCGTAACTACGACGGACCCTGAAATCCGCTCGTCTGTGTGCTAGTCCGACGGACAAAAAGCCACGCTAGGGCACCTATTGGCTACTGGCTATGAACTTCCTTATTTTAGTCCGGTGTACGTCATCACGTACGAATCCGACCGACTTTTGTGTGGTCGTGTGTAGGCAAGTCCGGTCGTTAGAAAGTAGGCCGCAAGTCCGCCGCAAGTCCACCGAAAGTCTGCCGGAAGTCTGTCGGACAGGCTGTCCGACTTTTGTAGACGAAAAGTACGACCGTGTGTACGCGGCATAACAGGTTTTCTTCTAAGATTGCCCTGTATTTGGATCCATCCATCTTCCTATCAACTCTGATAAGCTTCCCTGTCCCTGCTGAAGAAAAGTATCCCTACAACATGATGCTGCCATCACCATGTTTCATGGTGGGGATGGCGTGTTCAGGGTGATGATGTGCAGTCTTAATTTTCTGCTACAGATAGCGTTTTGCTTTTAAGCCAAAAAGTTCAATTTTGGTCTCATCTGACCAGAGCACCTTCTTCCACATGTTTTCTGTGTCCCCCACATGGCTTCTAGCAAAGTGCAAACAGGGGTTCTTATTGCTTTCTTTCACCAATGTCTTTCTTCTTGTCACTCTTCCATAAAGGTCAGATTTGTGGAGAGCACGACTAATAGTTGTCCTGTGGACAGATTCTCCCACCTGAGCTGTGGATCTCTGCAGCTCCTCCAGAGTTACCATGGGCCTCTTGGCTGCTTCTCTGATTATTGCTCTCCTTGCCCGGCCTGTCAATTTAGTTGGACGGCCATGTCTTGGTAGGTTTGCAGTTGTGCCATACTCTTCATTTTCAGATGATGGATAGAACAGTGCTCCATGAGATGTTCAAAGCTTGGGATATTTTTTTATAACCTAACCCTGCTTTAAACTTCTCCACAACTTTATCCCTGACCTATCTGGTGTGTTCCCCGGCCTTCCTGATGCTGTTTGTCCCCTAGGGTTCTCTAACAAACCTCTGAGGGGTTCACAGAACAGCTATATTTATACTGAGAATAAATTACACACAGGTGGACTCTGTTTACTAATTAGATGACTTCTGAAGGCAATTGGTTCCACTAGATTTCAGTTAGGGGTATCAGAATAAAGGGGGCTGAATAGAAATGCACGCCACACTTTTCAGACATTTATTTGTAAAAAATGTTGAAAACCATTTATCATTTTCCTTCCACTTCACAATTATGTGCCACTTTGTGTTGGTCTATGACATAAAATCCCAATAAAATACATTTATGTTTTTGGTTGTAATATGACAAATTTTGGAAAATTTCAAGGGGCATGAATACTTTTTCAAGGCACTGTATGTACATTAATGTGTTGATTTGCATATGCCAGAGGTGTTTGGGGATTGTTAGCATGGTAAGGAATTAAGGATCAGTTAGCATGTGGCACACACACACACACACACACACACATATATATATATATATATATATATATATATATATATATATATATATATATATATATATATATATATAAAATGTATCTTATTTTTGTTTACACACGTTTCATAAGTACTCAGCACTTCATATATTTTGAATATATGAATAAAAGCACATACTGATCTACATACACTTAAGTTGGTTAGATATTTAGCATGTTGGGTTTTTTTTTGGGGGGGGGAGGCTACACATTTTAAGAAAAAAAAATCATGGTAAAGTATTAGCGGGACATTTACTGTACTTTGTGTAAGCTGTTTTTTAAGATAGAATTAATTATAAGAGTTAACATCTCTTTGGGTTTTAGTGGGTAAGAGGATATCCCCTCTTATGGGAACAGGTGGACGATTTTCCTTACTGTGACAGTTTAAAAAAATTTGGATATCCAGTCACATTGCATACCCAAGACAATGGCCACCAGGACAAATAGAGTGAATTTCCCAATTGGGGTCATGGAGGGTGAGAAAAACCCAAGTGGGGTTCTAATCCTGTCCTGCTCTATCCTGGACTGCCAAAAAAAAGTTTGACTTTAAACTCTGCTCTGGCCAAGGTCTACTCTACAGCAATAAGCTCTGCCCATTCTGTATACTGTCACTGTAAAGATATGGATACGGATATGGAGGTGCTTGGTGTCTCTGAGATGCTGAATAATAGTTGAGCTTATTACATCTAACTCTTCGATAATGGGTTCTAACTGCACTGCTTGGGTAACAAGCAAACTTTGGTAACATTCCAGAAATTGACTAAAATCATTATCGCGTGAATAACAAAGTATAGCGTCTACCTTTACTAGCCTCTTCCTACCCCAAACCTGCTGACTACTTAAAAACAGGTATGCTGCAAAGTCTTTAATGTGTCTTTATGCTTTGAAGCCTTGACCTTCCAGTCCAGATTGGTGAGCCAAAGCATCTACAAATATTGTCACCCAGAAAGTCATAAATGACTTGTAATGAATTGTAATGCAATAGTATAGAGCTGTAGACACCTGGCCATTACACTTATTACACCATTAATACGGAGTTGCCCCCATCTTTTTTTGGCTATAACATGCTCCAACACTCTTTTGAAAAGGCTTTCCATATAACGATGGAGTGTGTCTGTGGTAATTTGTGGACATTCAACCAAACAAAATGGCCTTCCCCAGACTGTACCCACAAGGTTGGAAGGGCTCAGTTGTCTAAATCTCAACCTTTCCAACACAGATAAACCCTTGAATTAAATTTCTGATCTCAGGGAACCCCTGCTAAAAAATACTATGTCTACAACTCATGATACATTAGTGTGATGGTCAGTGGGAAGAATGCTCCTTACACTTTTGGTCATTGGGAAGAATTACCCCCTTACAAGTAGCTAGATCAATGGTGTCAATGGAAACTTATCTGAGAGGCAGAAATTGCTCAAGGAACTCCTAGCAACCTCTGTAGGAACCCTTGAGTTTCAATGGAACCTGTTTGAGAAACCCTGGTCTAACATGTTTTTGGATGCTAAAACATTAGCAGTGCCCTTTACAGAAATACCAGAAATCAATAATTTAGAGGGGTAATGTTGGTACATATTTATTAACAATCCCTTAATGTATAAATTTAGTGTAAGTACCTGAGTTAGACTTACACGTGTTCTGGCAAGAGAAGAGTGTAGAGAAAGACAACCACATCAGTGTGCTTTAGCCTAGTCATTGTCCGATCACAGGCTGGGGGCAGGTAAATGAGAAAGCTTTACTGCATAACTACAGTCGAGAAAACTCATTTTACCAGCGGCTTGTTGTGCTCTAGACCAGTGGTCTCCAAACTGCGTCCCGGGGGCCAGATGTGGCCCTGTGCTTGCCTTTATCCGGCCCTTGGAGCACTATTCCTCTCACTGATATGAGACACTATTCTGACATCTGAAACCAAAAACAGGGCACCATTTCTCCCACCGACACCAATAATGGGAGCACTAAGCTTCCCTAGGATACCAATAATGGGGCACCATTCATCGCCCCAATACCAAATGTGGCGATGTTTACTCCCACTGATGCAAGGACAGTTGCTACTCCTGCTGGCCACAATCCGGCCTTCCTAAAGTCCGAAGGACAATAAATTGGCCCTTTGTTTAAAACGTTTGGAGACCCCTGCTCTATGTAAATCTCAAGACAAGATGGCCAGATGGACAAATAAATATTTATGAGCATATAGGAGGTATTCAAATCAAAACCACAAATTGAAAAACCCCTTGAATAAAAAAGAGGCGAGTTTGGTGGTTGGGTACATTGCTCTTCACATGGGAGGATGCCTAGGATGTATACATCCAGCCTTATCTCTCCCCTACATTATGTTTACCTAAATACTGAAGTGTATCATATCCATTAGTATTTTTAACTATTTCTAGTAAGGGAATTTTTTTAAAGCCACAACAAAAATCAAAAATCAAAATGAAAAGTGTCCTGCAATGTCCTGCAGTAGTCTTCTCCAGTGGCACACATATCCTGTCCTCCCACTGTTACCTCCATTAATGTATTTTGGGCATTTGACACTTCAGAGAGGGTTTGATATCCAGCTGTGTGCCATGGATCCTTTCTCCCACCAGGGGTCGGAGGACAAAACCATGGTACATGTAGGTGAATGCAGACACCCAATACTCCCAAAACTGTAGAGTTTCCATAGGTTTTGTCAGAGGTTGCAGCACTGCAAAGGAGGGAAGGTAAGGAAAGTGAGCCACAGGAGGGGTGAGTATAATACTTCTTCTTTTATAGGACATTTTCATCTTAATTTTTTTGTAACTTACCAGGGTCACCAACCACTCTCGTACCTATATACCCTAGACATGTGCACACTGAAATATTTTGTTTCGGAATTTCGTTTTCGTCCGAAAAAATAAATTTATTTAGTTACTCCCGAAATTCATTTTTATTTATTTCGTTTTTCGTTAAAAATTGCATTCGTCCGAAAATCCAAATTAAGGTCGAATCTGTCATTGAAGGCTCATGGTGACTGTCGAATGTTCAAAGAAGATTCGACGGAGCAGCTAAACTGTACGACGCCGTATAGTTTACCTGCTCCATCGAATCTTCTTAGAACTTTCAACAGACACCATAAGCCAAAGTATGTGTGTACTTAGTTCTAGCTATTTTACTGCCCCTCCTCTTTGGTTACAATCAGCCAATAACATTCATCATCATCATTATTTTTATTTATCTTTTCTCCCCTACGTCGAATCTTTTCTCCCCTACGTCAAATCTTTTCTCCCCTACGTCAAATCTTTTTTCTCTATGTAGAATAATATTGGACTAATAGAGTTAAGGTTAGGCACATTCGACCACAGGTTTGATGGACACAGATTGTTATTGTCATCATCATGTCGAATCTCCTATCTATATCGAACTGTTGTAGCAACAAAAACGAAAATAAAGCATTTGTTTATGTCGGATCTTTCATTTTTTGGTTTCTGCACTTTCGTTATCGTTTGTTAAAACGATAACGAAAATACCTGAAATTCCGACGAAAATGCATTCGGACGAAAACGAATGCACATGTCTAATATACCCCTTATGGACCAAAGCGACTTTTACCTAATTTACTACATGCCTGTTTATTTGGCAACAACTATGTTCATCCTTGTTATTACTTAAGATAACAAAAAAATACATATATGTTTTTTTTTTTGGGGGGGGGGGGGGGGTAACTAGGTTTTCTTTTGGCAATATTGTACTACAGAAATGATTGTACTTCCTATGTAATCTATAAAAAAAAATATAGACAAAAAAGATGTAAAAAAAAAAAAATTAAAATTTTTTATTTGTTTTGATAAGTTTTTTTTTTTTTTTTTTTACAAAAAGTTATGTTCTTACTACTAATTAACAATATACATTTTATTCTATATGTCCTGTTTAAAATGACACTAAAATGATATTTCTGGTACAAAGCATGGCCAGATTATTTGCAAATATTTTTTTTTCCATTTTGTGCATTTTAGTTTTATGTGACACTGAAAGAAAAATAACAAACAAAAAAAAAATAAAATAAAGAACTAAATAATAAAGGTGGAAAAAAAAAAACTACAAATGAAAATAAAGAATTGTCAGGAAAATAATAGTTAAGGGGAGAAGGAGAAGAAAGAGTTAAATGTTATCTAAGGGTTTGGGTTGAGTGTCCAAGCACTGTCTCTGAATGATTGTCCTTATTTGGTATAGTTTCAGTTCTCTAGGATGTCCGTATTGAATTAAGTGAAATGCTTTGTCATTTGTATTGGCTGTTTACATGCATTTACGTAAAGTTTTCTCATTTGCATTGTATGAGGAGGTGTTTGGTATCTCAGCTAATTTTTCTCTTCTTTGGGTTATCTCTCTGTATTGCGGGTAAGGTGCGCGTATATCCTCAATTTCTTCTGGGATGTGGAGAGTGCTGTACTGGTCACAGGTGTAATTTGTATAACATTTTACATTTTTTTCTCAGTTTTTTTGTTTTGTTTTTGTTTGTATATCACTGACTGAATGTAGTTTTTATTCATTTTTATTTTTTATTTTTGCTTCACATGCAGCATCTGTGTTGTATTATTTAATTGGAAAACAATAAAAATAATTTTCACAAAAAAATAAAATGTTATCTAGGGGTTACAAGGGATTAAATATGAATACATTACATAAAAAAAAAAAATCTTATATAGTTACATAGTAGGTGAGGTTGAAAAAAGACACAAGTCCATCAAGTCCAACCTATGTGTGTGTGTGTGTGATTATATGTCAGTATTACATATAATTCTACTTGTAAGGTTTTTTTTTCCCACTGATGCCATAAGCACACCTTTGATCTACCTATAATTAAAATAGTAAATACAATAAAAACAATAAATACATTGTTAAATTGTATTTACCTAATGACATTTGCAGACAATCTGCATGTGCTATTTTACGTAGGGGAAGCTACATTTTGACAAGCCACCCCTACTATGTAATACAAAGTAATTACCGGCTGTCATTTTGACAGCTGTTAATTTCTGGTAATAAAGGAGAGGGGAGCAGCAGCAATGGGAGAGCTTCTGGATGTAAGAGATGCACCCAAAATCTTTGTGGTAGATTTTTAGGAAATATTTCTTGCACTAAAAAAACCTCATGTGGTTAAAGCCACCCTGTCAGTCACTATCCTAATCCTAATAGCAGTCTCCTGCAATAGAAGAGGTACATCCTTAAGCATTCAACGCTTCCAGGTGTGCTCGGTGCCTGTATCCCCCCACTACATGTTTTAGCCTCCTCCAACCTCTATATGACTAAAGGACACATCAGTTATAAGGGGTCAGGGGATGAAACCACAGTGGGGGGGGGGGGGGGGCACATGAATCTGACACTCCTGGAAGTGTCGAAGGATGAAGACTCAGAACAGCCTTTATTAACCTTTTTTTTATCACAGAGCAACCCTTGAAAAAGCTTTCTGGTCTCAAAAATGCCTGCTAATAATTACAATATTTACAACTTATGGGACATTGACATGACGGTTAGAGGGAACAATGTTCCTTACCTTTGTGGTTAGTGGGAAAAATTCCACCCTAAGGCTCCATGCACACTGGGCTTAAAAAAAAACATCTGTTCTTTTGGCAGTAAAAAAAACACTCATATAGAGTATTTTTTGTACAAAGTTTAGACAAGTTTAGTAGAGTTTTATGTTTTTTTCTGCCAGTGAGCTCCAATCAGAAACGTGAACCAGAAGGGTTTTTTCCCTGCCTCTAAACGTTGAGCACTTGAGCTCAAAATATGCCTGTAATTTGTCCTAATAGAAAAGGTTGTTTGCACCACCCCGAAAAAAATGGGACTTTAATTTGGCAAAGACACTGGTAAATTTGTTTAAAATTTGGTAATGATTTATTACACAAAAAGGACAAGAAGACTATGCTAAAAAATTATCTGCATATGATGATTGATAAAACAAACACTGACAATAACATAATTACACATAAAACAATGATGTCGTGCAATAGAAATGTGACAATACATATATGGAGTAGTTTCACTCCAATGTCCGGTAGCACTTTCCGGTGTCCAGCATCCGGGATAAGTCCTACCCAACGCGCTTCAGGTTCAAAGTCCTTTCATCAGGGGTAATTATATAGGAGGATAGTAATCGTCCTAATGTGCATGGACATATAGGATAACATTGAGCTGCTTCTACAGGCAGAACGCAAAACTCCTGCAGACGCAATTTTTTTTTTTTTTTTAAAGCCAGTGTGCATGGAGCCTGAGGGTAGCTATAATTGGTGTCAGTGGGAACTTATTTAAAAAGGAAGAAATGGCTCAATGCTCAAGAAACGCCTAGCAGCCTCTGGAGGAACCCTGGGGTCCAATGGAACTCTGGTTGAAAAGAGCTGATTTAGAAAGAGGCTGCATCACTAGGAGGGAAGACAACATGGGCCACCTACAAGGGGGGGTTAAATACTTCTTCTATTCACAACTCTGCCCTGAGCTACATCACCACTCTTTTCTCCAAATGTCATCCAAACCATCCTCTCCGCTCCTCTCAAGACCTACTCTCAAGCTCCCCTCGTCTCCTCCTCCCGTGCTCGTTTTCAGGGCTTCTCCAGAGCCTCTCCCATCCTCTGGACGTCTTCTCTGCTCCTCTCAAGACCTCCTGCTTTCAAGCTCCCCTCGTCTCCTCCTCCCGTGCTCGTTTTCAGGGCTTCTCCAGAGCCTCTCCCCTCCTCTCGACGTCCTCTCTGCTCCTCTCAAGACCCCCTGCTCCCAACCTCCCTCGTCTCCTCCTCCCGTGCTCATTTTCAGGACTTCTCCAGAGCCTCTCCCCTCCTCTCGACGGCCTCTCTGCTCCTCTCAAGACCTCCTGCTCTCAAACTCCCTCGTCTCCTCCTCCCGTGCTCATTTTCAGGACTTCTCCAGAGCCTCTCCTATCCTCTGGAACTCTGTCTGGCTATCTCCTACCCCAGCTGCCTTTAGATGATCCCTGAAAACTGATCTCTTCAGGGAAGCCTATCACACCTCCAACTAATCTTTTATTACTTCCGTCAGCTCATCCTCCACAGTTACAAGCTTTTGTACCACTTGCCCCACCCTATTAGATTGTAAGCTCTAATGAGCAGGGCCCTCTTAACCCTCTTTTTTTTATTGTATTGTAATTATACTGTCTCCCTTTTATATTGTAAAGTTCTATGTAAACTGTTGGCGTTATATCTATCTATCTATCTATCTATCTATCTATCTATCTATCTATCTATCTATCTATCTATCTATATATATATATATATATATATATTTTTTTTTTTACTGGAGTTGGCTTTTAGTTCAGGCATCGGTTCTCCACCTGAAGCTCCATCAGGAGGCATTAGCTGAACGCAGCCCAATTTGTGACAGCAATAGGATTTCAAACAAGAAGTTAATTCTGGATTGTTTGGCCAGTGTTAAAGTTTGAGCTGGAGTCAGTTGCAAAAGCTGTCATTTAGATTTATCTTCCCAATAAGCCATCAACTTCATTGTAACGGAAAAATGCCTTCATTGCACCTTTGGGAGAACACAAGAAATTAATCTAAACATCAAATTAATTATGGTTTGCAAATGAGAAATTGCCTGCACACCTAGCATGTTTTGTGAAAATCTTCCCTCGTGGCTAATTGCATCGACTGTTGCCTGCAATTTTTTGGGGGAGGAAGAGGGGTGGTATTCCAGCTGTAGATTAATCATTCGGCTTTGGGTTCAAATGGTGACCTGAAGTCTTCTGGTCTTTCTGGCCTACCGAGATCTTTTGTTTCCCTTTGTTGGCTGCCCCGCTTTCTAGTCTACCTTTTACAGACTGATCCATTGTGCTTCCTTTAAAGTAGATATAAAACCAATCACTAAAATAGAATAAAAGTTTTAATATCGTTTATAACTACAAATAATTTAATAACGTAATTTCAATATTTTGTTTTTGAACACTTTTAAATCTGCAGTTGCTTTTTAACTATTTCCTGGTAATCCTGCCACAAGGGCCCTTGTCAGGAACTTCCTGTTTTAGGCTAATGATGTTCTCTCTCCCATCTGTGCTTCCTCATTGTCACCCTGTCACATGGCTTCCAGTGGAGACTACAAGTGGCCACTTCAACAGAGTTGCAGGTGTGATAGGCTTTTTTAAAGAGATGAGTATTCAGGGATCATCTAAAGGCAGCCAGAGTAGGAGATAGCCAGAGGTAGAGAGTTCCAGAGGATGGGAGAGGCTCTGGAGAAGTCCTGAAAATGAGCACGGGAGGAGACAAGGGAGCTTGAGGCAGGAGGTCTTGAGAGGAGCAGAGAGGACGTCCAGAGGATGGGAGAGGCTCTGGAGAAGTCCTGAAAATGAGCACAAGGGAGGAGGAGACAAGGGAGCTTGAGAGTAGGAGGTCTTGAGAGGAGCGGAGAGGATGGTTTGGGTGATATTTGAAGACAAGATTGGTGATATAGCTCGGGGCAGAGTTGTGAATAGAAGAAGTATTTACTGTGGCCCACTGTTGTCAACATCAGTAAATCCTCCCTGAGAAATAGCACGCATATATATATATATATATATATACCCGTATTTATCGGCGTATAACATTCATTTTAAGAGGGAAGTTTCAGGAAAAAACTTAAATTTTAAATAAGGAACTTTGAAGCAAAATAAGGATCAGTGCCCATCTGCAGCCTCACCCATTGCCATCAATGCAGCCTGATCAATGCCCATCTGCAGCCTCACAAGTGCAATCAATGCAGCCTCATCAGTCCACATCAATGCAGCCTCACCATTGCCATCAGTGCAGCAGCCTCACCATTGCCATCAGTGCAGCCTGATCGATGCCCATCTGCAGCCTAGAGGGGACAGGGAGGGGGGCGGGACGAGCGACGACAGATTACATACAGTGAGAATCTCCTATGATTGACAGAACAGTGGTCCAATGGCGGCCCAGGAGACGGGACTTCCTATTACAGAGGCCGCCAAGTAAACAGGAGTTTCTCACTGTATGTAATCTGACGGCGCTCGCCCCGCACCCCTCCCTGTCCCCTCCAAGGCAGCTAAAATTTAAGTATTGGCATATAACACGCACACGCCATTTGCACCCAATTTTCATGGTGAAAAAGTGAGTGTTATATGCCAATAAATACAGTATATATATATATATATATACACACACAATTAATTCTCCAAGTATTACACACTATACAACCAAAAGTATTGGGACACCTGCCTTTACACACACACATGAACTTCAATGGCATCCCAGTCTTAGTCCATAGGGTTCAATATTGAGTTGGCCCACCCTTTGCAGCTATAACAGCTTTAACTCTTCTGGGAAGGCTGTCCCCAAGGTTTAGGAGTGTGTCTATGGGAATGTTTGACCATTCTTCCAGAAGCGCATTTGTGAGGTCAGGTACTGATGCTGGACATGAAGGCCTGGCTCGCAGTCCCCGCCCTAATTCATCCAAAAGGTGTTCTATCGGGTTGAGTTTAGGACTCTGTGCAGGCCAGTCAAGTTCCTCCACCCCAAACTCGCTCATCCATGTCTTTATGGACCTTGCTTTGTGCACTGGTCCAAATCATTTGTTGGAGGGGGGGTTATAGTGTGGGGTTGTTTTTCAGAGGTTGGGCTTGGCCCCTTAGTTCAAAATCTGGAGAGTGCAAAATCTGGTGCAGCTCTGCATAGAAACCAATCCGCTTTGAGGTTTTATTGCCAAAGCTCAATTGAGCAAGCTGAAGTTAGAAGCTGATTGGCTACCATGCACAGCTGCACCAGATTTTGCACTCTCCAGTTTTAGTAAATCAACCCCTAAATGTCAACTAGTTATTAGGGTTTACATCTACTTTAAAGGCCAGGGTCCATGTATCAGATTTCGGCCCTGTTAGTATTGGTGTTGCCCAGGGTCTATTTGTCACCGAGTCCTTCTTTTTTCAGACTGTGTCTGAGCAATAAAAGCCGAGGGCAAGAGTTATAGTCCAGCTTGTTCTTAGTCACTAGTAGTCATTAGTAGTGTAAACTACTAATTGCATTATCGGGCTTTGCTAAAAAGAAACGGCAAGATCAATTTTTCTGGATGCAAGGAAATTATCTTTTTATACCCTTAATTTTTTTACACTGGGAAAAAAAAATAATATTGGAAGAAACACAACATGGGCAAAAGATTACGAATATAAAAGATTGTAGCAAAGAATAAAATGATGGGGGTAATTTGGATTGGCCTTGTTTGAAGTATTTTTTTTTAAAACTGTATCAATGCCATGAAGGTGAGCAATGAGACGTGAGAAGATTGATTTCCTACATTTAAAGCACAAAACGGGGAGAAATACATAGACACAATACATATATTGGCTGTTTTAATTGGCCAAAGGATTTGTATTTGTGTCCATCCAGCCCTGAGATTTACACAGCTCTGCCGCAAAGCACAGCTCTTTCTGGCAGGGAAGGGGAACTGATTTTTTTTCCTCTGTTGCTGTTGAAGCGGAGTTCCACCCAAAAATGTAACTTCCGCCGATCGGATTCCCCCCCCTCTCCCGTGTCACATTTGGCACCTTTCAGGGGGGAGGGGGGAGCAGATACCTGTATAATCCAAGTATTTGCTCCCAATTCCGGACATAGATCACCACAGGCTCCGCGATGATCTACGTCATGTACGGCCCCTCCTCCCCCCCCGTCCCCCCCGCTGTCTTCTGGGAGACACACAGGTCCCAGAAGACAGCAGGGACCAGTGAGGACGCGCAGCGCGACTCGCGCATGCGCAGTAGGTAACCAGGCTGTGAAGCCTTCACTTCCTGATTCCCTTACTGAAGATGGCGGCACCTCTACCCGAGAGCCGAGGGACGGGTCGGCTTCGAGTGAGGACATCGCGGGCGCCCTGGACAGGTAAGTGTCCATATTTTAAAAGTCAGCAGCTGCAGTATTTGTAGTTGTTGACTTAAATTTTTTTTTTTTCAGCGGAACTCCGCTTTAAGTAAGTAACACTTACAAGTTTTGTCCCTCCCCCAGCCCGTGATTGGACAGTTAAAGAGGAAGCAAAAGATTGGTGAGCTGTCAGTCTGCTGTCACCTCCTATCATTATGAACTGGTTAGTAAGTTAGTTAGTTAGTTTTAGTTTATTTCGAACAAGTAGAAAAAAAACATAAAAAATAAAAGAAGTAATCATATAGTAGTAGACAATCACAAAACAACTACAGTAATACCTTGGATTGCGAGTAACGCGATTAACGAGCGTTTCGCAATACGAGCCATTATTTTTTCTTAAATACTGACTCGGTTTGCGAGTGTTGTCTCGCAAAATGAGCAGGATTCAAGCCTCTGCGGTGTGCAGTACTGCATTTGGTCAGAGGTGGGGGGGCGCCGGTGACACTCGGAGCCGTTCGGAGCTGTTCAGACCTGTTTGGATGCACTCAGAAACACTCGGAAATACCTGAGTGTTTCCCAGCTTTTTCGAGGGTTTCCGAGTGCATCCGACCGGTATTTCTGAGTCTCTCCGGCGCCCCCCCACCTCCTCTGGCCACATGCGGTACTGCATACAATAGAAGTAAATGTGGAAGGAATTATCTTCATTTCCATTGACTTCTATGGGGAAACTCGCTTTGATATGCGAGTGCTTTGGATTACAAGCATTGAACGGATTATGCTCACAATCCAAGGTTCCACTGTAGTTACAAGAAAGGACAAAGAAAGAACTATAAAAGAGAATTTAGTTTATATATCCGAAAAGGAATTGGAAGAAGTACAAACTTATTTAATCCCACCCCCTTCTCCATAATTAATATTAAACTATTTTATAATGAATAAAATAGTAACCATAATACAAACAATAATTACATATTATTATTTAAATATATATATATATATATATTAAATAATTGTGAAATTATTGTTTCTATTACAGCTACTATTTTATTCATAGTGATAGGAGGTGAGGGCAATGAGAAATTCTGTGTAGATATTTCTATACTGTAATAGCTAAAGAGGAGAAGAAGAAGGAGTTAATTATGTGTTGATTAGGGAAAACTAAAGGTAGATAAGAGGTTAAATAGGAATACATTTTAATTATTTCTTTTAATTTCTTTTACTTGTAAGGTTTTTTTATCTGATGTCATAAGGAGATCAAAGGTCACACCTCTGATTTACCTACGAATAAAGTAGTAAATACAATAAAAACAATAATTACATATTATTATTTAAATATATATATATATATATATATATATATTAAATAATTGTGAATTAATTATTGTTTCCATTACATTTACTATTTTATTCATAGTGATAGGAGGTGAGGGCAATGAGAAATCACATGTAGATATTTCTTTACCGTAATAGCTAAAGAGGAGAAGGAGAAGAAGGAGTTAATTATAAGTTGATTAGGGAAAACTAAGGGTAAATAAGACTCGCAAGGTTTCTTTATCTAATGTCATCCTCTGATTTACCTACTGTATGAATAAAATAGTAAATACAATAAAAACCATAAATGCGTTGTTACTTTGTATTAATTTCATGAGAAATGCCATGCAGCCATTTATATAATAGCTAAAGGGGAGAAGGTTCTTCATTAATAAGCCCTGTGGGTGGGGCGAAACATGTCGGGAGGGGGTGGCCTGGATAGAGTGAGGCTGAAGCCAAGATTGTTTGTTGCCTCTATACTAGGGGTTGGTGTGTGGTGGCCATGGTTCCTTTTTTCCAAAGATACTGTGTTGCAAAATTAGGAGTTCATTGAGATTCTGGAAGATCAACAGGTATTTTTCTGTGCTTGCAGCATTGTTTAAAGGATAAAACATGGTGAAATGTACATGTATTGCAGAGAAATAAAGTATGTACCAGTACATTTTTGCTATTATACAGACATACATTTAAATATTATAATTAAATCACATTTAATAATACAATATTATATTTAATTTAATAGCATGAAATTTAAAGGGGGAGGCACAAACATTTTTTTTTTTGCATAGGGGCTCTTTGCATGTCCACCACTGACTCTAAGAAACACTTCTATTAAAAATAAAGACCAAAATGTTCTTGACCAAAATCATCATCCAATATTACCATAAAATAATAACACATCAATTCAATATTCTTACAAATAAAACATAAATAAATATATATATATAGATATATATATAGATATATATCTATATATATATCTATATCTATATATATACATATATATATATATATTTTTTTTTTCATTAAAATCACTCCTTGAAACAACAAACTAGCCAAATCTGTGAAATCAACACACCCTTAACAATTCTTCAGCTTGTTTCCTAATAACCAACACATTTCAGACCAATCAACATCACTTATTTAGTTGTAACTTTCAACAAACAAACAATTAACCAGAAACTCCTGCATGGTACAACTATCTTCCAACATTAAACAGTTCTAAACTCCATTGACTAGAGTATAAAAACATCCCATATAATGCAGAAAAAAAACTTTTGTTTCTTTTTAAATAAAAAAAAAATGTAAATTTTTTGGTGCTGCAATAAGGATGTTCTTCGAATTACACAAATGGAAACACAGTCCACTAAAACTCCACACACCACACCACATCACATAGGTCCACGGTGCACTGCAGTATACAGTATATAGGTTTACACCACGTCACCACATCACCACAGTACACCAGTAGAAAAAAACACCAACAGCTCCCCAACACTGAGACCCCCACATCTCCCCGAACATTCATCAAAGCGACCAATATTTGTAGAGGTCTTCCTTAGCCCGGAAGACCCAGGTTATCTATGAGCTGCTTGATTTTCTGGGTTAAGGTTTACACTTTATATTTAACTTCGGTGCTCTTTTCAATCTGCTTGGTAAAATAATACGTTTAAAAAAAAAAGAAACAAAAAAACCCCAAAAAACTAATAAATAAAAAGATTATGAGTAACTTTGGAGTTATGGTGACATCAAAGATGACTTTGAGAGGAAAAGGGTAGAGTTTTTGAAACCGAAATAAGAGATTATTGGATAAGGCAAAGAGGTTAGTCCTCCCAGAAGTGATATTGCAGTTATAATTGTTGAGCTGAACCACATGCTGATTTCTTAAAAATAAATTGGGGATTCCAGCAGCAAGATACCTGCCTAATGTATAATGTTGGATGTTCCTGCGAATCTTGGAGTATTTCCAATCCTCCATACCATAAAATCAATTAAGCATAGTGGGGATCCTTCATAATGACCATAGCAGGTGTGTAGACCAAGAAACTAGCAAAAACAAGGATGAGAACCCCTTGTAATGGCCACAGCAGGGGTACAGACCAAGGAACTCAGTGCAAGGATGGTGAGAACCCCTCATAATGGGCACAGCAGGTGTACAGACCTGGGAACTCAGTGCAAGGCTGATGAGAACCTCTCATGATGGGCACAGCAGGTGTACAGACCAAGGAACTCAGTGCAAGGCTGATGAGAACCTCTCATGATGGGCACAGCAGGTGTACAGACCTATGAACTCAGTGCAAGGATGATGAGAACCTCTCATGATGGGCACAGCAGGTGTACAGACCTATGAACTCAGTGCAAGGATGATGAGAACCTCTCATGATGGGCACAGCAGGTGTACAGACCTGAGAACTCAGTGCAAGGCTGATGAGAACCTCTCATGATGGGCACAGCTTGTGTACAGACCTGAGAACTCAGTGCAAGGATGATGAGAACCTCTCATGATGGGCACAGCAGGTGTACAGACCAAGGAACTCAGTGCAAGGCTGATGAGAACCTCTTATGATGGGCACAGCAGGTGTACAGACCTATGAACTCAGTGCAAGGATGATGAGAACCTCTCAGGATGGGCACAGCAGGTGTACAGACCAAGGAACTCGGTGCAAGGATGCTGAGAACCCCTCATAATGGGCACAGCAGGTATACAGACCTGGGAACTCAGTGCTAGGATGATGAGAACCTCTCATGATGGGAACAGCAGGCAGTTTGACGCTGAACCTCAACACAAGGATGAGAGGAACCCCTCATCATGGGCAGAGCAGGCGTGCAGACCTGGTAACTCAGCACAGGGTAGGTGGGAATCCCTCATAATGGGCACAGCAGGTGCACAGACCCAGCAACTTAGTGCAAGGATGATAGGAACCTCTCCTAATGGGGACAGCAGGCATATTGACGAAGGACCTCAACACAAGGATGAGAGGAACCCCTCATAATGGACAGTGCAGGCGTGCAGTACCAGATCTTTGTGCAGAGTTCTCACCAACAAAGTGCCTGACTGTCTGGCAGTTTAAACTTCCAGGATCTACCAAACACTGAAATATCCATTTTGTGTGGACTGACTCTAAAAGGCGATACCGTTCTTTGTCTCTTAGCCCCAAAAAAAGGTTTCACTTTAACTCCAAACGTTCTTTCATCAAAAGCAAACAAAGTACAAGATTCTTCTGGATGAGGCAAAGAGAAAAGTGCAGTACCTATAGAGTTTCTCATTCAGCGATATGAGTTTTCTACACATGAATCTGATTGGTGGCCAACAATTGCTGGACTGACTGATTAACAACACTGATAAATGTAACATTTTTTCCCCCCTGTGCCTTACAAACACCAGGAACATTAAATCAATGCATAAAACAACAATGTTATATATAACAACCATTTACAAAACTTGACATATTTGTCCTCATTGTTAATGAAAAGAAAATTAGCTTCATAATTTTCCCAGGAGCCACTTATTGTACTTATGTTCCGTAACAAGCTAAAGCAAATTATTTGTTATGCCGCGTACACACGAGCGGACTTTACGGCAGACTTTGCCCGGCGGACGGAATTGGTCGGACAATTAGATCGTGTGTGGGCTCCAGCGGACTTTGTTTTCTCAAAAATTGGACGGACTTAGATTTGAAACATGTTTTAAATAAATCCGTTGAAATCGAGTCCGGTCGAAAAGTCTGCTCGTCTGTATGCTAGTTCGACGGACAAAAAGCCACGCTAGGGCAGCTATTGGCTACTGGCTATGACCGTCCTTGTTTTAGTCCGGTCGTACGTCATCACGTACGAATTTGACGGACTTTGGTGGATTGTGTGTAGGCAAGTCCGTTCATTCAGAAAGTCCGTCGTAAAGTACGTCGAAAAGTCCGCCGGGCAAAGTCCGCCGTAAAGTCCGCTTGTGTGTACGCGGCATTAGTGTGCAGCCAAAAGGGATTTTCCAACTAAAACTAGAACCTGACAGCATCCTTACACTTCTAAGTAAAGTTTTTACGTGGTTTGTCAAGCTTTTTATTTTGTTTTGGACATAGCGGGAAAGAGTTTCAGTATCTAACAGGTTTCTATCGCCATCTTCAACCCTATTGAGGAGACTGACCTACACCTCCTATCAAGACAAAAAGCTATGTTACCAAAATCCCTCCAGCACAGACTATAAAAAAATAAAAAAAAAATATTTAGAGGGAAGAACACAGTTTATATGGCTATCTGTACCCCCATGTCTTGCCCGCATTCTGCTTCTCTTTCTCTAATGTCAAAGAGACAGGAAGTCTGGGAATGTCTTCTCACGGACGGAAACAAAAAGCCTGATAGAAACTTTAAACTCTTCCATACTTTATCCAAAACTAAAAGAAATAAATTGGCTGGAGTTACGTTTTAATGAGTGTTATGGTATGTGTTTTGCGCCCGTGCATTCTGCATTAATGCGTCCATGAATTAATGCCTCATTTTTTAGCATTCCCAAGATAGCAATCTGCACTAAGGTCTTCAATAACAGTAAAAAATAAACATATTTATTACACCTCCAAGTAGGCAGTACAAAAGCATACACTAAGTTTTGAAGCTACTCCGATCTCGACAAAAAACCCATGTGGGTTCGAAACATAGCAACATTTTAAGGGATGTTTTTATGCTTTTTTTTACTGCCTAGTCTGAGATGCAATTAAAGAGCTTTGCTTTTTTTTAATCTATTATTGAACATTTTGGTGTGGATCACTATCTTGGCGATACTGTGAGTGATGGCCGTAAAGCCAAGAGGGCTGTGATCTATGTACGGGCCATTAAGGTGTACGTCAAGGTAAAAACTATTTGTTGGATAGAATTGGGAAGGATTAGAACAGTTTTATTTACTATCAAAGAATCCTTTGTTGGTAATGGTAGCTTCCAGACGCTTCCTGTGTGGAGAAACTAGTCGCATGCATTGCTCTGGTGTGATTTTGGCCCAGTCTTCCATACAAACAGTCTTAAAATCTTGAAGGTTCCTCTTCTATGAACTTTGATCTTTGGTTCTTTCCATAGATTTTTCTATTAGATTCAAGTCAGGGGTTTGGCTGGGCCATTCTAGCAGCATTATTTTCTTTCTTTGAAACCAATTGAGAGTTTCCTTGGCTTTGTGTTTGGAATCATTGTCCTGCTGAAATGTCCACCCTTGTTTCATCTTCATCATTCTGGTAGATGGCAGATTTTTATCAAGAATGTCTTGGTACATTTTTCCATTCATCCTTCCTTCAACGATATGAAGTTTGCCAATACTGTATGCTGAAAAACAGCCCCACACCATAATGTTCCAAACTTCACTGTTGGTATGGGGGGTGTTTTTGGGGCGATGTGCAGGGCCATTTGACCTCCAAACATGGTGTGTATTATGGCATCCAAAGAGTTCAATGTTGGTCTCATCTGACCAGACTATATTTTCTCAGTATTTCACAGGCTTGTCTAAATGTTGTGCAGCAAACTTTAAACAAGCTTCAGCATGCTTTTTCTTCTGCAATAGAGTCTTGCGTGTTGAGCGTCTGAGAGCATTACTAATTGTTTTCTTTGAAACAATTGTACCAGCTAATTCCAGTTCTTTCTCAAGCTCTCCACAAGTGGTCCTTGCCTCTTGGTTAACTCTTCTGATAATTCCTTTCACTCCTCTGTCAGAAAACTTGTGAGGAGCACCTGCTCGTTGCCGGTTTACGGTGAAATTATGTTCTTTCCACTTCTGTATTATGGCCCCAGCAGTGCTCACTGGAACATTCAGAAGTTTAAAAATTCTTCTGTAACCAATGCCATCAGTATGCAATAATAAGGTTGTGCAGGTCTTTGCTTTTACCCATTATGAGATGGTTCTTGTGTGGCACCTTGGTAACGAGACACCTTTTTATAGGCCATCTTCATGTTTTCTTTATGTTCTTATTTGTTTTGGTGTCTTGGTATGGTAAAAAAAGGTGACGTGTTCAATACTTATTTTACCCGCTGTACATCTTCTACTCAATTAAAGAAGGCTATATTAATTTTTGTCTGCGTTTCTGTTGGAAAGTTCCCCTCACTTCTTGTCTGGTAAAATGCTGTCAGCAAGACAGGAAGCAAGGGAGAGACTAGAGATGCCATGGCAATTCACCACTCCAGCAGCTCTCCCCTGCCAGCTGCAGTAGGGGGCATTATGGTGAATGATTCAGCGCATTACACGGCTCTTTTTTTAAAAATTTTGTACTAACTTTATTTGATGTGTACAAAACGAAAAAAAAATGCTACTTGCCAGGCTTTAATATTTCCTTCCATACTTTACCCACAACTAAAGAAAGTAAATTGGCTGGAGTTAGACTTTAACAAGTGTTACAGCATATGTTTTGTGTTCATGCATTGTGCATGAATTTGTTTCAAAAAGTGACAGTTATTTTTGGTTAGACCGAATGAGGTTTAAAATGACAGTTAAACGGCTAACAGAGAAAAAAAAATCTTGTGTTAAAGTGGAGCTTTACCCAAAAGGGGAAGCTCCATTTATCTGCCCCCCCCCCCCCCCGCCGCTGCCACATTTGGTACCCTTTGGGGGGGGGGAGGGAGCAGCTACCTGGTTTTGACAGTTACCCGCTCTCACTGCCAGCTGACTTTACCGTGGCAAACTCATCCGGAAGTATTGCCCCCCTCCTCCTTCCTCTGCCGCCAGGCCATTCACAAAGCACAGCGCACGTCGTGCATGTGCAGTAGGGAACCGGCTGATAAGCCGTAAGGCTTCACTGACGGTTTCCCATACCAGGGACAGCGGTGGCAGCACCCGGAAGCCAATTGAAGACCCGGCTCAGGTGAAGACGCCGCTGGATTCGTGGACAGGTAAGTGTCCTAATATTAAAAGTCAGCAGCTACAGTATTTGTAGCTGCTGACTTTTATTTTTTCGGAAGGAGCTTGGAGCTTTGCTTTAAAGCCTTATGAATTAAGACTGAAGCAAAAACCTGATAAAAATGCTAAACTCTTCCATACTTTATCCAAAACGAAAGTCAAAAAAATGGCCTGGAGTTAGGCTTTGATGAGTGCATTATATATATAGGAATACATGTGGGATTTTTAAGGTGCATATACTCATGAATTGATCCAAGGAGGTATAATAAAAAGTATACATTTTATTTGAACAATGATTAAGAAAAAATATCTAAAAACAATTCCACATCAAATACATAGGGATACAATCCTTATGGATACAGCCCATTTGATGGAGTTCCCAACATGTTTCACCTTCAATCTGGGCTTCCTCAGGGGTTGCTGTCCACTCGGAGCACAAGCCTTCCCGCACCCTTCCAGCAACACTGCTGGAACCACAGGGACACGTTCGTTACTGCAGGACATCAGCTCCATATGTGATTGTCCTGCTTTGGAAACTTTATGTGTGAGTGTTCTATGTCTTTACAAGACCATTTTTTCTGGTCCCTAAGTGCCTTCTATGGTCACCTGCATTCCTTGGCGTGTTGTGGCGGTTGTAGACTCTTTAAATCAATATTGATTGAAGTGTACACAATTATCTTAAATTCTGGGAAGGCTTGTGCTCCAAGTGGGCAGCATCCCCTGAGGAAGACCAGATTAAGGGCGAAACATGTTGGTAACTCCATCAAATGTGCTGTATCCATAAGGATTGATCCCTTTGTATTTGATGTGGAATTGTTTTTAGATAATTTTTCTTAAGCATTGTTCAAATAAAATGTATACTTTTTAATACACCTCCTCAGATCAATTCATGAGTATATGCGCCTTAAAAATCCCATGTGTATTCCTATATCTATTCAAATTAAGGGATGTGGTGCTAATTGTAGTGGTTTGTCCGTGGTTAAGAATTTATCCTGAGTGCATTATATGGTTTCAAAAAATAAATGACAGTTGTTTTCAGTTAAGTCCACTCTGCCGCGTTTTATGTACAGGTCAAAAGGTCACCAATGTAAAATGCAGAAAACGCCTGTAATCTGCCAAAAAAAAAAGAAGCTCCTGTACTTTTTTGAGATTCAGGCGTTTTGCTTCAGAAGACAAAACACTCAGATGTGAACAGGGGCCATTGAAATGAATGGGATTTGTCTTGTTTGGCATTTTGCCGTTTAGGCGTTAGGCGTTTAGCGTTAGGCTTTTGCCATTTTTAGAGCTGAGGCTTACAGCAGAAAAACGCCCCAAAAACGCCTAGGCGTGAACAGAGCCTAATTATGTTAAAGCCTTATGAATCAAGTTTTACAGTATGTACTGAGAAAAATATGGTGTGGTGATTGTAAAAAACAGAATTCTTCTATAGATATGGTACGGAGCCCTTTCTTGACCTCTCCTAGCGAAAATGGCATTTGTTCCAAGCCAGTGTTTCAGAAAGTATTAAAGCCAGGCAAGTAGCATTTTTTAGTGGAGGATCGGTAACAGCGGTCTCAAAACGTAACTACAAGTCCCGTCCATTTTACTCAACAAAGCCATCAGAAGCCGTTATCAGAATTTAATTTGTGTTGGAAAACCCCCTTGAGATAAATGAAATATTGGAACAAGAAGTTATTGTAGCTTTTCTACCAAAAGGGAAAAAAATAAAAAAATTAGTCCCATAATTACACATTATAATCTTTTTACCAGAATGCAATGACAATATTCATAAGCAAAATAAGAATTTTATTTACAAAAACATAGATCAGAGTTTGGGTTGCGCCCAACGGAATTGAGTTATAATTTTGACCATAAAATTCACTTTAAACAAAAAAAAAAAACAGCATCGCGTTATGGAATATGTAATACAAATTCACAACAAATGCGTCTTTATATCGGCAAGACATATTTCTCTTCCAAAGATTTAATCCTTTTTGTAAGGTCACGATCAGTCAATTCCCTCTGGAAATGACACCCAGGTTGTGCCAGATTTATTTTGCACAATTCCATAAGAGCATTAAAGAAAGAATTACTTATTTTTTTTAAAACATGTGTAAAAATAATAATGGTAATCATATATAATGTTGTATAAAAAAAAAACGAGTTTAGCCAAATTTGTGCATTACATACATGGGTTCTGCTCCCTCCATAGTAGTGCTGCTGCACAGTGACTGTGCCTTATTGTTCCCCTTTCACAATGCAATACCTACCTAAAAAAAAAAACATGCATTCTTTGTGACTGAGACTTTATCTCAAGAGCTGTTAAAACCCAACTCCATGCTTTTTTAATTCAGTTTGCCTCCCATTAGTTACAAAAATTAAATTAATCAACTCAGGCTGCAAAACTCACCTTCAGTCTGGAGGCGTCCCCCCCCCAAAAAAAAGCTCTTCCCCACCACCAGATGTCCTTAGTTTTGCCCAGAATCAGTGGCCGCCCATTCATAAGGAGTACAGGGGTTACCTACTCCCCCATCCATATTAATATATATATTGAATATTAATTTGCTATTGTCACACAAGTGGGTGTGCTCAGGGCACAATGCTCTGCGCCCCGAGCCCATCCTTTTTAGAAGCCTATTAGAGCCTCTGGAGCTAATCACGTGCTTAGAAAAAAAAAAACCCTCATTGGAATCCATGTGTCCTGTGCCCCGCATGTAGATTAGGAGGCTGGACGCATGGATTCCAATGGGTTTTTTTTTTTTGAAGCACGTGATTAGTGCCAGAGGCTCTAATAGGCTTCTAAAAAGGATGGGCTTGGGGCACCCCGAGCACACCCACTTGTGTGACAATAGCAAATTGATATTCAATATATATATTAATATGGATGGGGCGGTAGGGCGCCCCTGCGCCCCTTATGGACGGGCCGCCGCTGATTCTGGGCAAAACTAAGGACATCTGGTGGTGGGGAAGAGCTTTTTTTTGGGGGGACCCCTCCAGACTGAAGTTGAGTTTTGCAGCCTGAGTTGATTAAATCAATATTCGCTATTGTCACACTGATTCTCCTCCTGGCCAATCAGGAAGCGGGTCCTGAGACCTGTCACCCGATTGGCTGAAAGGACAGACAATCCTATTGGACGCCTAGGAGGAGGAGGAGGGAGGGGACCCGCAGCAGAAGCTGCCGTATTGCTGAGAAGGAGGAGACGGAATGGAAGCTGCTGCCCACCTGTGACCTAGATAGGGTAAATGCGGGGCTGGATGACCGACCAATTGCAGGGGGTGGTGAGGGCGGCCGACCGGGGAGGGGTTCTTGTTTGCCACCCCACCCCCCAAAAAAAAAAAAAGCTGCTACCCAGCATTACTCAACATAAAAGTTTTGAAATATACCATGAGTGCAGGAGTGTGCATCGGTGCAGAGAATGACGCTGACAATCAGTGCTGGATTCTAGAACATTCCATTTTCTTTACATACCTCATTTTAGACCCAGAGATGTCCTCACTGGTTTCATATGCTTCCCTATGAAATGCAAGCATATCATGACTGGTGGAAGGGACTGCCCAGGTGCTGTACATAGCTTCCTGAAAACATCACAGCACCCTGCCTCAGTACTCCTTTCAAGAGCCCTGGTGCAAGCAAGTTATGCAAATATAAAAATCCCGTTAATGGGTGGGTGTCAGTCTGGAGCGGGTACACCCCCATGTGATGCTGAGCCTCCATGATTGAAAGAACTGAAATCCAATGAATGGAAGAATGAAAGGTTGGGCAATGAACAGACCCAGGAGGAAAAAGCTAGATGATGCTGGATGTCCTCCAGCCAGGAAATGAGGGGGACTCTATCTGACTTGCTGCAGCTTCTAATACACAGAGAAGCTCACAGTGTGCAGTGAAACCAGAGTATGTAATTTCAGTACAGGAGAGGAGCCTGTACAACAGTGCAAAAATGAAGGGAAGGCTGGAGGTCAGCTTAAAGTGAAAATAGTTTGTTTCTAACACACCTAAGTAGTAGACTTGGGATTCATAGGTGAAAGCCGCTGGCTTGCTCTGCCTGGAGTTATTGTTTAAAATTCAGCCGCAAAGGCCGACATTAATTTGAGATTGGCCTACGCTGACCTGTAAGTGTAATAATCCAGTAAGAGTTATGAGATGTTGGCTTGATAGGCGTCTCGTCTAAAGGCCGGCGCTGTGACGTGTCACCTGTGACCTCTCTGCCGTCTGAGTCCCTCCACTGAGACAAGGTTAAATGTTACTTCCCCTCTATAATTCTCGGGTCATCTCAATTTCCTCTAGCCTTCCCTAGACGTCGGTGACTTTTTATAGGACTGGATTTACAGCGATGAGTCAACCCGAAAAGCCTGCGGTGATGTGAAAGGACCAACTATATATATATATATTTTTTTTTTTTTTTTCTTTCTTTATACAAGTGAATGTTTTGAAATAAAAATAAATGTTTCTACGTGTAGTTTGTAATGGGTTGTACAAAACATAACACCAAAGTGGGCATCGCTTTTTTATTGACTTACGTTTTGTAGGGCGTTCTGATTTGACATGTTGGTAGAGTAACTCTTCTTTGTAGTAAGTCTACTTCTTTTTCATTGCAGGTAAATTAAGGATTCCAAGCAGAAGCAATGTGCGGTCACTGAGTTCTTGATGAAAGAGGGGTGAAGGCTTTCTGGCATCCTCAGAAGGCTACAGAATGTATATGGAGATAACACCATTGAAAAGAGCAATGTCTTGTCATTGGCGACTCTTGTCAATGGTGTGATCTCCATATACATTTTGTAGCCTTCTGTAGTTGCTGGACAGCCTGCACCCCTCTGTTACTACAGAGGAAGAGTTACTCTACCAAAATGTACAATCTGAACACCCAACAGTACATAAGTTAACAAAAAAGTTATGCCCACTATGGCATTATATTCAGTCCAGAAGAAGAGGGAAGAAGAATGAAGAAAAAAGAAGATGAAAGAAAAAGAAGAAGAAAGAAGGAAGAAGTAAGAAAGAAGTAAGAGGAAGGAAGAAAGAAAAGAAGGAAGAAAAAAGAAAGACAAAAGATGAAAAACAAAAGATGAAAGAAGAAGAAGAAGAAGAAATAGAAGAAGAAGATTTACTCTACCAACATGTGAAATATGAAGTCCAACAGTACATAAGTTAACAAAAAAGTTATGTCCACTATGGCGTTATATTCAATGCACAAGAAGAGGGAAGAAGACAGAGGAAGAGGAATGAAGAAAAAAGAAGATGAAAGAAAAATAAGAAAAAATAAGAAAGAAGTAAGAAAGAAGTAAGAGGAAGGAAGAAAGAAAAGAAGGAAGAAAAAAGAAAGATGAAAGATGAAAAACAAAAGATGAAAGAAGAAGAAGATTTACTCTACCAACATGTGAAATTTGAACGCCCAACAATACACAAGTTAACCAAAAAGTTATGCCCACTATGGCGTTATATTCAGTGCAGAAGAAGAGGGAAGAAGACAGAGGAATAAAGAAAAAAGAAGTTGAAAGAAAAAGAAGAAGAAAGAAGGAAGAAGTAAGAAAGAAGTAAGAGGAAGAAAGAAAGAAAAGAAGGAGGAAAAAAGAAAGACGAAAGATGAAAGATGAAAAACAAAAGAGGAAAGAAGAAGAAGAAGAAGAAGAGTTACTCTACCAACATGTGAAATTTGAACTCCCAACAGTACATAAGTTAACAAAAAAGTTATGCCCACTATGGCATTATGTTCAGTACAGAAAAAGAGAGAAGAAGATGGAGGAAGAAGAAAGAAGAAAAAAGAAGACGAAAGAAAATGGTAAAACTTAACAAACTGAGCAGTTTCTGAAGACCTTTCCTCACAACTGGAATAGGCAGAGAGGGAGCCAGTGGACCATGTATTGGATTATCCCTTTGTAAAATGAGCACTTTATTCTACATCAGCTGTAGGGTGGGCACTGGTATTTGTTTTATTTATGCCCTGAGCTAGGCTTTAATGCTGAACTACAAGCAGACATGGATGTGAGAGCAAGAAGCAGTATAAGGAGCCAATCAGTTCAAATTAAGACAAGAAGCATCTGACAGAAGAAGAGAGAAGAGTGAGAGGAAGCCAGGGGACCATGTATTGGATTATCCCTTTGTAAAATTAGCACTTTATTCAATATGAGCTGGAGGGTGGGCACTGGTATTTGTTTTATTTATGCCCTGAGCTAGGCTTTAATGGGCTTTAACACCAAGCAGACACGGATGTGAGAGGAAGAAGCAGTATAAGGAGCCAATCAGTTCATATTAAGACAAGAAGCATCTGACAGAAGACGAGAAAAGAGTGAGAAAAGAGATGAGCTCATCACTGTGCTGCTTTTCCATTCACTGTCCAGTCACAGGCTGGGGGGGGGGGGGGGGGGGTTGGGTGCACGACCACCTGGGTTCTGGAGAAGTTTGTTGAATGATGCTGACCATCCGATTAAAGATATCTAGTGGCAGAAACAGTACTACAGGGGAAATCCCTGGATTGAAGGTTAATATTACTTGCTTTTTTTTTCTTTTTTTTTTTTTTACTTTTATTCTTTTAAGGGGCTTTTCAATTTATCTTAGTATTGGGTTCTGTTTTAAGGAAAAAAATATCTTACTTGCTCCCTCATGTCACCTAAAACCTGGGCAAAAGACCAAAATAGCATTGTGACTGCTCCACATCATTAGAGACTGGCAGCTTGTCCTATTCTTACCAGTCAGGCCAGTTAAATACTTTCCAGGTGGGTAGCCCTACTTCAAAAATTGGGCTGCTTTCACTCAGGCAAGCCTTGCCTGGTAGACTTGCGGTACAGTAAAAGGATCAATGCACAGTTGGTGGGCTGCACTTCCATTGAGGAAGCAGAGACAACTCAGCAACCCCCTTCACAGATACAGAGGTAAGCACAGAACTAGCACTACTACATAGTCATCCAATGGAGCCTCAGCTGTGGCTCGGACCAGTTCTCTTTAAAGCTACGATTCTGTACAATGTGGCCTTCTAGGAACGAGCTCTGCATTTTACCATCCGGAACATTATCTGTCAATTCAAGACCCAGACGCAGTCAATAGCTGACGTGTTACTCTAAATCGCAACATTTGTGTTTTTTCTCCTCTAAAGCAAAATTAAACTGCTATCGGATTCCACACGCTGCTCTTTAGCCTCGCTTAGCTCCTTCCTGCCTCTTCCTAGATATCAGGACACACGTGAGAAGAGAAGATAACGTGGGAATGAAGCGGGAAACACAGAGGCCCCTATCAGTCTGTTTGCTTGAAGCTGCTGCCTTTAGGAACAGCTGACTGTCTGCGATACGGGACTGAAAACGCGTTACTGCGCTATTTCACTTAGCAAGGCTGGGAGTCAGCTAGGGGTCAGCTTCCACAGCTGTGCGGGGGTTTATTAATATGAGCTCTGTCGTCAATTTGATTTTTGTGTTAGATATTAGCGCTAGTATTTCTCTTTTTTTATTTATTTTTCATTTAAAGGAAACCTGTGCTGAGTGTCTTACCTAAGACTACAATGTGCTCTATGTGACCAGAGATTACAATGTGCTCTATGTGACCGGAGATTACAGTGTGCTCTATGAGTCCGGAGACTACAATGTGCTCTATGTGACCCGAGACTATAATGTGCTCTATCTGACCCGAGACTACAATGTGCTCTATGTGACCCGAGACTACAATGTGCTATATGAGACCGGAGACTATAATGTGCTATATGTCACCAGAGACTAGAATGTGCTATTAGTGACCGGAGACTATAATGTGCTATATGTCACTAGAGACTACAATGTGCTATATGTGACCTGAGACTACAGTGTGCTCTATGTGACCCGAGACTACAGTGTGCTCTATGTGACCAGAGACTATAATATGCTCTATGTGACCTGAGACTACAATGTGCTCTATGTGACCTGAGACTACAATGTGCTATATGTGACCGGAGATTACAGTGTGCTCTATGTGACCTGAGACTACAATGTGCTCTATGTGACCCAAGACTACAATGTGCTCTATGTGACCTGAGACTACAATGTGCTCTATGTGACCTGAGACTACAATGCGCTTTATGTGATCTGAGAATACAATGTGCTCTATGTGACCCGAGACTACAATGTGCTTTATGTGACCCGAGACTACAATGTGCTTTATGTGACCCGAGACTACAATGTGCTCTATATGACCCGAGACTACAATGTGCTCTATATGACCTGAGACTACAATGTGCTCTATATGACCTGAGACTACAATGTGCTCTATGTGACCCGAGACTACAATGTGCTTTATGTGACCCGAGACTACAATGTGCTCTATATGACCTGAGACTACAATGTGCTCTATGTGACCCGAGACTACAATGTGCTCTATATGACCTGAGACTACAATGTGCTCTATGTGACCCGAGACTACAATGTGCTCTATGTGACCTGAGACTACAATGTGCTCTATGTGACCCGAGACTACAATGTGCTCTATATGACCTGAGACTACAATGTGCTCTATGTGACCCGAGACTACAATGTGCTCTATGTGACTCGAGACTACAATGTGCTCTATGTGACCCGAGACTACAATGTGCTTTATGTGACCCGAGACTACAATGTGCTCTATATGACCAGAGACTACAATGTGCTCTATGTGACCCGAGACTACAATGTGCTCTATGTGACCCGAGACTACAATGTGCTCTATATGACCTGAGACTACAATGTGCTCTATGTGACCCGAGACTACAATGTGCTCTATGTGACCCGAGACTACAATGTGCTTTATGTGACCCGAGACTACAATGTGCTCTATATGACCTGAGACTACAATGTGCTCTATGTGACCCGAGACTACAATGTGCTCTATGTGACCCGAGACTACAATGTGCTCTATATGACCCGAGACTACAATGTGCTCTATATGACCTGAGACTACAATGTGCTCTATGTGACCCGAGACTACAATGTGCTCTATGTGACCCGAGACTACAGTGTGCTCTATGTGATCTGAGACTACAATGTGCTCTATATGACCTGAGACTACAATGTGCTCTATGTGACCCGAGACTACAATGTGCTCTATGTGACCCGAGAATACAATGTGCTCTATATGACCTGAGACTACAATGTGCTCTATGTGACCCGAGACTACAATGTGCTCTATGTGACCCGAGACTACAGTGTGCTCTATGTGATCTGAGACTACAATGTGCTCTATATGACCTGAGACTACAATGTGCTCTATGTGACCCGAGACTACAATGTGCTCTATGTGACCTGAGACTACAATGTGCTTTATGTGACCCGAGACTACAATGTGCTCTATATGACCTGAGACTACAATGTGCTCTATGTGACCCGAGACTACAATGTGCTCTATGTGACTCGAGACTACAATGTGCTCTATGTGACCCGAGACTACAATGTGCTTTATGTGACCCGAGACTACAATGTGCTCTATATGACCTGAGACTACAATGTGCTCTATGTGACCCGAGACTACAATGTGCTCTATGTGACCCGAGACTACAATGTGCTCTATATGACCTGAGACTACAATGTGCTCTATGTGACTCGAGACTACAATGTGCTTTATGTGATCTGAGACTACAATGTGCTCTATGTGACCCGAGACTACAATGTGCTCTATATGACCTGAGACTACAATGTGCTCTATGTGACCCGAGACTACAATGTGCTCTATATGACCTGAGACTACAATGTGCTCTATGTGACTCGAGACTACAATGTGCTTTATGTGATCTGAGACTACAATGTGCTCTATGTGACCCGAGACTACAATGTGCTCTATATAACCCGAGACTACAATGTGCTCTATATGACCTGAGACTACAATGTGCTCTATGTGACCCGAGACTACAATGTGCTCTATGTGACCCGAGACTACAATGTGCTCTATGTGACCTGAGACTACAATGTGCTCTATGTGACCCGAGACTACAATGTGCTCTATGTGACCCGAGACTACAGTGTGCTCTATGTGATCTGAGACTACAATGTGCTCTATATGACCTGAGACTACAATGTGCTCTATGTGATCTGAGACTACAATGTGCTCTATGTGACCTGAGACTACAATGTGCTCTATGTGACCTGAGACTACAATGTGCTCTATGTGACCTGAGACTACAATGTGCTCTATGTGACCTGAGACTACAATGTGCTCTATGTGACCTGAGACTACAATGTGCTCTATCTGACCCGAGACTACAGTGTGCTCTATATGACCTGAGCTACAATGTGCTCTATGTGACCCGAGACTACAATGTGTATTATGTGTCCTGATAATACAATGTACAACTGTGGCCAAAAGTTTTGAGAATGACACAAATATTAATTTTCACAAAGTTTGCTGACACAGTTTTTATGATGGCAATTTGCATATACTCCAGAATGTTATGAAGAGTGATAAAATGAATTGCAATCAATTGCAATGTCCCTCTTTGCCATGAAAAAGAACTTAATCCCATAACAAAAAAAATTTCCACTGCATTTGTGAAAAAAGCTTCAGGGCGCTCAAGAAAGTCCAGCAAGCGCCAGGACGGTCTCCTACAGTTGCTTCAGCTGCGGGATCAGGGCACAACCAGTGCAGAGCTTGCTCAGGAATAGCAGCAGTCAGGTGTGAGGACATCTACACACACACAGTGAGGAGAAGACTTTTGAAAGATGGCCTGGTGTCAAGAAGGGCAGCAAAGAAACCACTTCTCTACAGGGAAAAGGTACATTGGTTGGACTGCTGAGGAATGGGGTAAAGTCATTTTCTCTGATAAATCCCCTTTCCGATTGTTTGGGGCATCTGGATAGAACCTTTTCCAGAGAAAAAAAAGTCTAGCGCTATGTCATGCCAACAGTAAAGCATCCTGAGACCATTCATGTGTGGGGTTGCTTCTCAGCCAAGGGAGTGGGCTCACTCACAATTTTGCCTAAGAACACAGCCATGAATAAAGAATGGTACAATAAACTTCCTCCAACAGCAACTTCTCCCAACCGTCCAAGAACAGTTTGATGACGAACAATGCCTTTTCCAGCATGATGGAGCACCTTGCCATAATGCAAAAGTGATAACTAAGTTGCTTGGAGAACAAACAATCTAAGTTTTGGGCCCATGGCCAGGAAACTCCCCAGACTTTAATCCCATTGAGAACTTGTGGTCAATCCTCTAGAGGCGGGTGAACAAAATAAACCCACAAGTTCTGACAAACTCCAAGCATTGATTATGCAAGAATGGGCTGCCATCAGTTAAGGTATGGCCCAGAATTCGATTGACAGCATGACATGAATTGCAGAGGTCTTGAGAAAGAAGGGTCAACACTGCAAATATTGACTCTTTGCATAAACGTAATGCAATTCTCAATAAAAGCCTTTAACACTTATGAAATGCTTGTAATTATACTTCAGTATACCACAGTAACATCTGACAAAAAGATCCAAAAACACTGAAGCAGCAGACTTTGTGAAAATTTCTATATGTGTCATTTTCAAAACTTTTGGCCACGGCTCTATTCTAGCATTTACACTAAATGGTATTTAAAAAAACAAAACAAAAAGCATCCAGTGAGTGGCAGTTCCATGGATAGAAACACCTTGTTAATGAGCAAGGTCACAAAAGAATGGCCAGATGGCTTCAAGCTGATAGAAAGGCTACATGCAGGGGCGGACTGACCATTGAGCCACTCGGGCACTGCCCGAGGGCCCTGGGCCACTAGGGGGCCCCATCAGGGTTGCCAGCCTCAGTAAAACCAGGGACAGCATGTATAAATCTGTGTTTTTTTTACATCTGTCTGTGTATACTGTGTGTACATGTATGTGTATACTGTGTGATTGTATACTGTGTGTGTGTATACTGTGTGGCCCCATAATCTCTGATTGCCTGGGGGCCCCATAATCTCCTATTGCCCGGGGGCCCCATGAGTTATCAGTCCGCCCCTGGCTACATGAATTCAGATAACTGCAGAACAGGATGAACCTTGAGGCGGATGGACTACAGGGGAAGACCACATTGGCTTCCACATTTGTCATCCAAGAACGGGAATCTGAGGATACAGTGGACACAGAGTCACCAAAACAGGACAGTTGAAGCCTGAAGCCTGGTCTGATAAATCTCGACCTCTGCTGAGTCACACAGACGTTAGGCCCAACCACTGGATCGGATTCAAATAGAATACCTTTAAAATATAGTAGAACGGAAGATTAACAGCACGAATGTGCAATTGCAAAACTAGTGTGATGTTATTACAGGGCTGCCATTAGAAATCATGGGACTCTGCATAGCCTACACGACAGAGCCCCTTTGAACACCCAGAGGACAGAAATGAGGCAGCACTGGCAAATGGACAATTGTAGGTGTGGAAAAATTACACAGTCGGAGGTGGGTAAAATTTGAGCCTACATACAAACGTCAGTAATACGTTGTATGTAATGTACAGACTGCAGGAGTCAGGGGTATGTAAAGTACAGATTGCAGGAGTTAGGAATATGTAACATACAGAGTGCCGTGGTCAGGAGTATGTAATGTACTGAGTGCAGAGGTTAGGAGTACAGTATATAACATACAGAGTGCACAGCTTAGGAGTATGTAAGGTACCGAGTGCAGAAGTTAGGAGTATGTAACATACAGAGTGCAGAGGTTAGGAGTATGTAACGTACAGAGTGCAGAGGTTAGGAGTATGTAAGGTACCGAGTGCAGAGGTTAGGCGTATATAACATACAGAGTGCACAGCTTAGGAGTATGTAAGGTACCGAGTGCAGAGGTTAGGAGTATGTAACATACAGAGTGCAGAGGTTAGGAGTATGTAACATACAGAGTGCAGAGGTTAGGAGTATGTAACATACAGAGTGCAGAGGTTAGGAGTATGTAAGGTACCGAGTGCAGAGGTTAGGCGTATATAACATACAGAGTGCACAGCTTAGGAGTATGTAAGGTACCGCGTGCAGAGGTTAGGAGTATGTAACATACAGAGTGCAGAGGTTAGGAGTATGTAACATACAGAGTGCAGAGGTTAGGAGTATGTAACATACAGAGTGCAGAGGTTAGGAGTATGTAATATACTGAGTGCAGAGGTTAGGAGTATGTAATGTACTGAGTGTAGAGGTTAGGAGTATGTCATTTACAAAGTACAGGGGCTAGGAGTGACTTTAGGGGGTTAAGTAGCTGAGTAATATTACTTTGCCTGCTTCCAAAAGAAAAGTCCCCATTCCCTGTGCCCTCTTACTGAACGAAGGGGGCTCCAGGGAACTTTACTGTAAGTGCAGGAAGTAATAGTCCGCCTATGCCCCATGTAAAAAAAAAAGTTCCCTCTCTGTCCCTGGGTCTTCTGGCTGGAAGTAGAGTCCAGCCCAAGTACGGGAGGACCGGCTCTGCTTCCTCTATTCGCAGCCCTGTGTGATTATATCAACATGGATCACAATTTCAAAAGAATGTTTAAGTGATATGGAACCCATGTCATGAAGAATCGAGAGTTTTTTGAGATCAAAGGGAGGCCCTACCCATTATTAGTAAGGGTCCCAGTAAGCTGTTTGCCCTGTTAGCTCTGATCCTGGGCAGTTTAGATAGCACGTTAGTACAGCTATGTAGGAATATAACCAGGTAGGCCTGGAACAAAATACATGTTAAGCTAGAAAAGCGTGCTCATCCTTTAGACAGGGGTCTAAAAACTTTCTAAACAAAGGGCAAGTCTACTGTCCTTCAGACTTTAGGGGGGACGGACTGTGGCAATTTCAAGTAGAAAATGTCCCGGCACCAGTGGGAGTAAATAATGCCCTATCTTTGGTGTCAGTGAGTGGAATTTTGAACCCATTGCTGGTGTCATTTGGTGGGAAGAATCATGCCCCATCGTTGGTGTCACTGGGAGGAACTGTGCCCCATCATTAGGGTCATTGGGAGGTACTGTGCCCCATCGTTATTGTCATTGGGAGGAATTGTGCCCCTTCGTTTGTGTCATTGGGAGGAACTGTGCCCCATCATTGGTGTCATTGGGAGGAACTGTGCCCCATCGTTGGTGTCACTGGGAGGAATAGTGCCCCATCGTTGGTGTCATTGGGAGGAACTGTGCCCCATCGTTGGTGTCATTGGGAGAAATTGTGCCCCTTTGTTGGTATCAGTTGGGAGGAATTATGCCCCAATGTTGGTGTCAGAGGATAAAATATTGCCCCAAGAGCCAGATAACAGCAAGCAAAGGGCCACAGTTTGGAGACCACTGCTTCAAGATGACCATATGTGTATCTAAAAAACAATAAAAAATAAATAAAAAAAACCCCAAAAACCTGATTCTAATTATTTGAATATTCCATCGCTGATCTCATTGTGTCTACATATTTACACAAAAGCTACATATCATCTTCTATCAGACTTCTCCGGTTTGTTGCTCACATTCAAAAAAGATGAAAATGCCCAACATGTATTCATTTGTGATGCTGAAAAGCTTCACAGACCGCCTGTAATATAATAAAAGCTATAAAGTTGTTTTTGCTCTCTCTTTTCCAAAATTTTTTCTCAGTGCATTCGGAACAACTCCACGCTCTTTGGTCTCACAATAGAATATCTGTGTAATGTTCCGTGCAAGGTATAACGAGATTCATCATTATGGCCATCCGGGAACGTGTCTGATGACTTCAAAGGCAACTTTTTTTTTTTCCTGCGCTCTTTTTAACATGATTCCCAATTGCTGCGAGGAGGAATTCAGAAAAAAAACGAGAGGTCCAGCTTTGCTCTCCTGTCTCCTCTAATCCCTCTTTAATAGTCTTTTGGACATTTCTGCATTATAAATATTTGAATTTGAGGGATTTAAGTGAAACGGGTTTGAAGTTTTCCTAAAGGGCCATAAACCATTTTTTTGAAAGAGTATGCGTAGAGAACTTTGTTGAGCTGGATTAGATAAGCCTATTTGGTAAATAAAATAAAGATCAGGGATGCACTGTGGGGGTATGATTGGTTCGCTTGCCAGTACATGTGGGAGGATGAGCAGTCGTGATCTATGAACCTATGTAGCTGTTTGATGCATATGGTGCAGACCTGGTTTATCCATGCACGTTAAACATACAAATCTTGTCGCTTTCATGCTCCCCGTTTGCATAAAAATTTGATGTAAAAAAAAAAAAAAAATAGTTTGACTACGAGCTAATGTAATGTAGTTTAATGTGGAAAAATCATCACCAAACATAAGCACCTCATCCCTTGATTCGTATGAAACAATGGTAGATTAAATAGGACTATAACAGTGCAGCCAAGCCAAATGTAGAATAAAAAATTAATTACTTATTAACAACAATCTAAAATGACATCTTAAAATAAAAGAACATTTACTCATAACCCATATTTCTGGTCCGTAATTTTTAGTTTTGCGGTATAAATGTGAATCCCGACATGTTTCGCCCTAATTTTTGGGCTTCGTCAGGGGATGCTATCCGCTTAGAGTCTCAGTCTTCCCGAATTTCACTTTAAATATGTAGCCACTGATTCATTCAATAAGAATAAAGTGCCAAAAAACAACTGCAGAGCTGTGGGTGGCCACAGGAGGCAGACAAAGACCAGAAGGGTTAGATGGTATAAAGAAAATGACACGGGGGTAGCGGTCCACAGCAGTGGTGTGTCTATTCCCCACGTGTCCCAGGCAGCGTTATAGTCCTATTTAATCTACCATTGTTTCACAAGCTAATGTGTTTTCACCAAGCTAAAAAGCATAGTCAGCATATGCACAAGTACACTATGGTGTTGATACCTTGATAGTGTCCTATTGGACGAAACGCATTGGGAAGGAGACACTAGTGCTGACATCACACTTCTGTGCGATCCCGGGTCAGCAACTGCTTCTCATTTAGGAAACTTAATATGGTTTTACCTTGTTTTATGTACATGCATTCATAATAAAATACTACACTATCAGAGCACTTTGTCGGCTCCTGGTGAGCTTTATTCACCTTACTGGACCCTACTGGGAAGTACCTCTGGATGTGGATATCGGGTGTTACCCCTATGTTTCCTGTGTATGTCTGATTTAAAGATCTAAAGATACAGGTGGTTATGCTGCTGTAATGGCAGCCATCATCTCTGGTGAGTGTTCACTTCACTGGGATGTGGTGATGGACCTCTGAGCACACCTTGGACACTTTACCACTGCTTAATGGTGTTGTACTTTATCTGCATTATACCTTTAAATTTTTTGGACTAAGTTTGCTATATCACTGAGGATTGATCTTATTACCGAAGGACACTTATTTGATAATTTTTTCTACACGTTCTTGAAGATATATATATATATATATATATATATATATATATATATATATATATATATATAATTTGTCATTATTAGTGATACACATCTTATTTACACTGTGGGGTTGATGTATTAACACTGGAGAGTGCAAAATCTGGTGCAGCTCTGCATAGAAGCTTCCAGTTTTTTTGGCAGAGCTTGATTGAACAAGCTGAAGTTAGAAGCTGATTGGCTACCATGCACAGCTACACCAGATTTTGCACTCTCCAGTTTTAGTAAATCAATCCGTATATGTCTAAACATTTGTGGACTCATGACCATCACATCAACTTTTTCTTTGGTCTGAATAGGCAGAATGACAGTTTATTTTGGGCTCTACAACGTAAGTAATTCACTGCAGACAGATTTTAAAAAGCTCTTTACATGTAGGATGGGTGGGTTTGCTTTCTGTATATGTAGTGCATAACATACTTCCTCTCGGCTTGATAGGTCCTCAGCTGAATTTAACTTCCCAAGGCAAGTCTAAATCTGTGCAGACACTAGAACCCAAAGCGTGGATGGTGGGGACACCTCATAATGGGGACAGCAGGTGTACAGACCTGGGAACTCAGCACAGGGATGGTGGGAACCTCTAACAATGTGAACAGCAGGGGTGAAAACCTGGTTAGCTCAGAACAGGGATAATGGGAACCCCTCATAATAGGCACATAAGGTGTGCAGACCCAGGAACTCAATGCAAGGGTGGTGGGAACCCCTCATAATGGGCACATAAGGTGTGCAGACCCAGGAACTCAGTGCATGGGGTGTTTAGGACCACTCATAATGTGCACAGCAGGTGTGCAGACACAGGAAACTCAGCACAGGGATGGTGGGAAGTTGGAACTCCCCATAATGGGAACATCAGGTGTACAGACCTGGGAACTCAGCTCAGGGATGGTGGGAACCCCTCATAATGGGCACAGCAGGTGTACAGACCTGGGAACTCAGCACATGGGGTGATTGGAACCTCTCATGATGAACATACCAGGTGTGCAGACCCAGGAACTCAGTTCAGGGGTACTTGGAACCTCTCATAACGGGCACAGCAGATGTTCAGACCAGGGAACTCAGTGAGGGATAGTTGGAACCTCTCATAATGAGCCCAACAGGTGTGAAGACTCGAGAACTGAACACAGGGATTTCTCCAATAGAATCCATGAGAGACAGAAACATCTATTGGGGGGGGGGGGGGGTCATCTCATTACCACGCACCAAATAATTATCAGTCCTGGATGGAAGACCCTTTAAGGAAAAAACATCATGTATCCAAACCAGCACAAACCTACAACACCACTGATTTATTTGGTTCTATAGTGTCATGTATCACAACTTAGTAAAACAAACCAGCCCGCTCCAACTTGAAAGCAACCGTGCCACTTAACAGATCAATACAACGCTGATCGGCGGTAATGTCAAACAGGTTCTTGTAACTTTTCCATTGTGGAGATACTAGAAATAACAGGTAAACTTTAGTTTTGTCTAATGGGTCTGTTGGCAAATGGTTTGTTAAAAGGCCGTCTAGGTAGAGGGACAATGCGGAGCCTAGGGCAGCTATACAGCGTTAAACCAATGTTATCACTCTTGCCTTTATTAAGTAGCGTATTAAACACTTCGACTATACGTTGTGAAAGGATCAGGGAGCACCAAAATTAAAATTTATGCAAAGACAAAACTTTCAAGTTTCAAACAGAGTAAGGAATGGTGAGAACCCCTGTCAGGTTTTTATTGCTTTCTGTGTCTCTGTTGGGGAGATTCACCCCCTCATTTTGTCCTGGTGACCATTGTCACTGAGGCAGAAAGTTTAATGGGAATTTCAAATTATTCGAGTCGTCACCAGAGCTAAATCTTCCATTGGGGATGCTTGCTAATACTTTGTTTTGGAGCGATCTGCTCTTACTTGGTCCACAGAAAAGTCCCGCACGCCAGTAAGTCAGCATATAGGGTCATCCTTAATTACAAAATAGTAGAATACAGCTGAATAAAAACTCAAACGCATTTTGGCCTTTAGGCCTTAATCGGGTCCCATGATTAAGGCCTAACGGACGAAACGTGTTAGGCTATTGTGGTGCATTGGCAGCCTATTCATAATGAAAGGGCTGCTATAACACAGTGCAGAGTAATATGTGCCATAACATCCATTGAGGCATGTGCAATAACGTAACGCAAAAAAAAAAAAAAAGCTAAAGTGTTAATGGGCCCTTCAAAAATTGGCTTTACATACACGTCATATGGTATATTTCTGTTTTTGGTTGATGCCGGAAAGTTAACTCTCTTGATATTTTTTTGATATCTCTTGGGAATTTGACCTTATTATATATCACAGAGAATACAGCAGAAGGAATGGACAAAGGCAGGAACATCTCTACTGTAGAGGAATGAGACTCCAAACGTGGTTAGAACCCAACTGTGAACTTTCTGCTAAAATCCCCAAGCCAGAGGGTGACCTTAAGATGCCACTTATAATGAAAATGTCCTGTCTGGGTGGACTGTCCCTTTAAGGGACCCGTTCTTCCCAACGGTGAAATCTCCCTTGAATATTTCCAGCTCTGCCCACCTGCTGTGATCACCTTCATTTAGTTTGTCCTTTATAAGTGAAACACCCTTGCTGGCAGAATTATTTTGCTGCTGGAATCCAATAAAATTTCAACCAGAACTTTTTTATAGATTCGGGAAGAATACTTATAATTTTGTCCGTGACACCATTGGGGAGATTTCACTTTATTTCCTTTCCCTATGGTGGCCAAAAGTCCACTTGAGTAGGGATTCGATGTGCAAAGATTAAAGCGTCAAAAGCAGAACATATAAAGTCCAAATTACATTCTATTCAGACTCCTAAATCATAAAAAGCAAAACACGTTTCGGGGATTCAAAGGTTCTCCTTTTATCAGGGCTTGGTACTGATGAATGATGTGTGTACTAGAATTAATTAAAATTGGAAGCATTCTAAGAGGTAATTAGTATGATCACTCCAGACCCCAGTTAGGCTTGGCTCACAACCACAGGTGTGACCAAGCATGGCTGCGCTTCCATGCGTTTTTCTGCATTCGCATGTAGGGCAGCCCATTCATTTCAAAGGGAACATAGAAAAGAAGTCCCTGAAACTTTTCCAAAAATGCACAGCATCGAATCAAATGGTGCTCCTCATTGGCTCACTGGCTGTGATTGGCCCTGCATCTCTTCTCATTGGCTCACTGTGATTGACAGCAGCGGGAGCCAATGGCTCCAGCCAATGAGGAGGGAGAGTCCCCAGGAAAGCCGAGGCTCTCGTGCACATTGCTGGATCGCGATGGGGCTCAGGTGAGTATGGGGGGAGGGGGGCTTGGGGGGCTTGGGGGGCTGCTCCACTCAGAATTTTTTTTTTTTTAACTTTCATGCATAGAACGCATAAGAGTAAAAAGCCTTTAGCCTTTAGAACCACTTTAATTAGCCCAGTATGTGTGTGCAACAGTATCAAGCCCTGACGAAGGGGGACTCTACCTCTGAAACGTGTTGGAAATTTTAATACAAATGTCCTAATTGAATTAAAATAAGGATCTTAAATGTGCTGATTTTGGCACTTTCCTCTTATAAAAATTCAAGCCTTCCTCTTCGCTACCTCTACTTAAAAAAATAAATAAATTTGTGTCTGTGTTTCTGTTGGAGAGTTCCCCTAACTTTTTGGCTCATGAAATGTTGTCAGCAGCACAGGAAGGGAAGTGCAATCCCTCTGAATATCAGTAAACACTCTTCCCCACTCTATCCAGAACTAACAGTTTTGGCGTCATGCAAACTTTATAGCATACAGTATCTCACAAAAGTGAGTACACCCCTCAAATTTTTGTAAATATTTTCTTCTATCTTTTCATGTGACAACACTGAAGAAATGACGCTTTTCTACAATGTAATGTAGTGAGTGTACAGCTTGTATAACAGTGTAAATTTGCTGTCCCCTCAAAATAACTCAACACACAGCCATTAATGTCTAAACTGCTGACAACAAACATGAGTACACCCCTGTGAAAAGTGAAAATGTCCAAACTGGGACCCATTAGCCATTTTTGCTCCCCGATGTCATGTGACTCGTTAGTGTTACAAGGTCTCAGGTGTGAATGGGGAGCAGGTGTGTTAAATTGGTGTTATCGCTCTCACTCTCTCATACTGGTCACTGGAAGTTCAACAGGGCACCTATGGGGATCTAAAATAAAGAGTTGCTCTACATAAAAAAAAATGCCAAGATCCTAAAAACTGAGCTGCAGCATGGTGGCCAAGACCATACAATGGTTTAACATGTTTTGCGTTGCAGGAACGCTTCTTCAGGAGCTTTAAGGGTTTAATCTATTCAAATTCTATGGGAATAAACATAAAATGTTCAGGTGCAAAGATGGCCTAGGCTATAAGAAGATTGTCAAGACCCTGAAACTGATCTGCAGCACGGTGGCCAAGACCATACAGCGGTTTAACAGGACAGGTTCCACTCAGAACAGGCCTCACCATGGTCGACCAAAGAAGTTGAGGTCACATGCTCAGCGTCATATCCAGAGGTTGTCTTTGGGAAATAGACATATGAGTGCTGCCAGCATTGCTGCAGAGGTTGAAGGGGTGGGGGGTCAGCCTGTCAGTGCTCAGACCATACGCCGCACACTGCATCTAATTGGTCTGCATAGCTGTCATCCCAGACTGAAGCCTCTTCTAAAGATGATGCACAAGAAAGCCCGCAAACAGTTTGCTGAAGACAAGAAGACTAAGGACATGGATTACTGGAACCATGTCCTGTGGTCTGATGAGAACAAGATAAACTTATTTGGTTCAGATGGTGTCAAGCGTGTGTGGAGGCAACCAGGTGAGGAGTACAAAGACAAGTGTGTCTTGTCTACAGTCAAGTATGGTGGTGGAGTGTCATGGTCTGGGGCTGCATGAGTGCTGCCGGCACTGGGGAGATACAGATCATTGAGGGAACCATGAATGCCAACATGTACTGTGACATACTGAAGCAGAGCATGATCCCCTCCCTTCAGAGACTGGGCCGTAGGGTAGTATTCCAACATAACGACCCCAAACACTCCTCCAAGACGACCACTGCCTTACTAAAGAAGCTGAGGGTAAAGGTGATGGACGGGCCAAGCATGTCTCCAGACCTAAACCCTATTGAGCATCTGTGGGGCATCCTCAAACGGAAGGTAGAGGAGCGCAAGGTCTCTAACATCCACCAGCTCCGTGATGTCATCATGGAGGAGTGGAAGAGGACTCCAGTGGTGACCTGTGAAGCTCTGGTGAACTCCAAGCCCAAGAGGGATAAGGCAGTGCTGGAAAATAATGGTGGCCACACAAAATATTGACACTTTGTGCCCAATTTGGACATTTTCACTTAGGGGTGTACTCACTTTTGTTGCCAGCATTTTAGACATTAATGGCTGTGTGTCAAGTTATTTTGAGGGGACAGAAAATTTACACTGTTATACAAGCTGTACACTCACTACTTTACATTGTAGCAAAGTGTCATTTCTTCAGTGTTGTCACATGAAAAGATAGAATAAAATATTTACAAAAATGTGAGGGGTGTACTCACTTTTGTAAGATACTGTAACTTCAGTTACATTTAAACTTTGGATAGCATGGAAAATTCTCAGGATTTTCTTTCTGCCTGGGGAGTTTTTTCCTCATTTCCTGTCCCTGGGGGTAAGGTGGAGGGGGGGGGGGGGGGTGGTTGACAAGAAAGCATAGATATCAATGATAACTCTTCTTTCCTGATGGAGTCGCCAAAGGGCTAGAAGAGGCTGGCAAGTGATTAAACCCACCTGCCTCTAGCAGAAACAGTAACCTTCTGCAGGTGGAATAAGGCTTTACGGTAGCCTGCATTCACACGGGGTCATAAGGTTTATTCATAAAAAAAAATAAAAAATCATTGGACAAAGTCACAAGCATTGCCCATCATAGATTTTAACCATATTTTGATTCATATTTGGATTCCCTGTGATTGTCAGCTCCATCTAGTGGCCGTAGTACATATTTTTTCCCTGAAACATCTCAACCAAGAAAATACTGCAATGTGGCCACTAGATGGAGCTAAAACTAATTTTTTTTTAATAAACGGACCCCATAGTGTATGTACCATCCATTTTTATTCACACCTGTGCATAAAACATGGGCTGACCCTCAGCATAATAAAAAAAAAAAAAAAAAAAATTGCTTAAGGGTGGATGAATGGGCACGTCCGGCGCAACCCACGTTGCCACACGTCAACGTCCATGGGAAAACGCATCCACAAGTGTGAATGGGCCCTTAACATCTCCCCCTTTTCCAAATAATAAAAACATTAAACCTATTTATTACATCTGGATATTGCTTCCGAAGCGTGCCTAAAGCGTAGACAAGACAAAGCATAAGGCTAAAAGGGGAGAAGAAAAAAAAAATGATTCAAATAAAATCAAGCAGTCTAACAGGTGAGTGTTTAGAGAGAAAGAGAAAAAAAAATCCCTTTTATTTTTATTCCGGGATGAAGCTAATTATTTTGTTATCTTTACCCACCAAAGCATTTACTTTGGTTTGTCGCCCGATCCACAAACACTTTCGAGGAGATGACATTACCGAAAGGCAGGAACATCTGCATGAGCTCGGCGTCCCCAAATTCCTGGGGCAGATGGTAGATAAACAGGTTGCAGCCTTCGGGTCCTGAGAACAGGGGGGAAAAAAAAAAGAAGAAACAAACGTTAAAGAGGACACGAGACCGGCGGAATAGAAGATTCAGCAGCAAAAATAAATACAGGCTTGGCTTGCAAAAGAGTTATTATTACAAATCATAATACAATAAAATGTATATATTATTATTTGGCATTAGTACTATTCCCTTTGGTTATAAAAAAACGTGCAGAACTTTTTGTTCTGCAATACTACAAGCAAAATCGAATGTTATTAAGCTATTTTTTTTTCTCCGGGTCGAATGTTCTTCATTTATCCAGAATAGAGTGACTCAGGAAAATACTGCAGTATGTCCACTAGATGGAGATGGCAATCATAATAAATAAGTATTTTTTTAAAGGACTTGATTCGCCAGATATGGTACTGGTAAATATTATACGTATTTTAAAGAGATGCTGTTGTGAAAGTGTATTTCCACTTTTGAAGTTAAATTTGAGAAACCCCTACTATATGTTTGTGATATGTTCCCACTCACACAGCATACACTATATTCCCAAAAGTATTGGAACGCCTGCCTTTACGCGCACATGAACATTAATGGCATCCCAGTCTTATGCCCCGTACACACGATAGGATTTTCCGATGGAAAATGTGTGATAGGACCTTGTTGTCAGAAATTCCGATCGTGTGTGGGCTCCATCGGACAGTTTCCATCGGAATTTCTATCACACAAAATTTGAGATCTGGTTCTCAAATTTTTCGACAACAAAATCAGTTCGCGCAAATTCCGATCGTGTGTACACAATTCCGATGCACAAAATTCCACGCATGCTCGGAATCAAGCAGAAGAGCCGCACTGGCTATTGAACTTCAATTTTCTCGGCTCGTCGTACGTCACCGCGTTCTTGACGTTCGGAATTTCCGACCAACTATGTGTGACCGTGTGTATGCAAGACAAGTTTGAGCCAACATCCATCGGAAAAAAAATATGGAATTTGTTGTCGGAATGTCCGATCGTGTGTACAGGGCATTAGTCTGTAGTGTCCAATATTGAGTTGGCCCGGTCTTTGCAGCTATAACAGCTTCAACTCTTCTGGGAAGGCCGTCCACAAGGTTTAGGAGTGTGTCTATGGGAATGTTTGACCATTCTTCCAGAAGGGCATTTGTGAGGTCAGGCACTGATGTTGGACGAGAAGGCCTGGCTCGCAGTCTCCACTCTAATTCATCCTAAAGGTGTTCTATCAGGTTGAGGTCAGGACTCTGTGAAGGCCAATCAAGTTCCTCCACCCCAAACTCGCTCATCCATGTCTTTATGGACATTGCTTTGTTTACTGGTCCAAATCATTTGGTGGAGGGGGGATTATGGTGTGGGGTTGTTTCTCAGGGGTTGGGCTTGGCCCCTTAGTTTCAGTGAAGGGAACTCTTAAGGCGTCAGCATACCAAGACATTTTGGACAATTTCATGCTCCCAACTTTGTGGGAAGAGTTTGGGGATGGCCCCTTCCCTTCATGTCTTTATGGACCTTGCTTTGTGCACTGGTGGACAGTCATGTTGGAACAGGAAGGGGCCGTCCCCAAACTGTTCCCACAAAGTTGGGAGCATGAAATTGTCCAAAATGTCTTGGTATGCTGACGTCTTAAGAGTTCCCTTCACTGAAACTAAGGGGCCAAGCCCAACCCCTGAAAAACAACTCCACACCATAATCCCCCCTCCACCAAATGATTTGGACCAGTAAACAAAGCAATGTCCATAAAGACATGGATAAGTGAGTTTGGGGTGGAGGAACTTGACTGGCCTGCACAGGGTCCTGACTTCAACCCGATAGAACACCTTTGGGATGAACTAGAGCGGAGACTGCGAGCCAGGCCTTCTCGTCCAACATCAGTGCCTGACCTCACAAATGTGCTTCTGGAAGAATGGTCAAACATTCCCATAGACACACTCCTAAACCTTGTGGACGGCCTTCCCAGAAGAGTTGAAGCTGTTATAGCTGCAAAGGGTGGGCCAACTCAGTATTGAACCCTACGGACTAAGACTGGGATGCCGTTAAAGTTCATGTGCGTGTAAAGGCAGGCGTCCCGATACTTTTGACAATATAGTGTACCTTAAATTTTTTTTTGTGCTATGGATAGGAGAACATTTAACAAATATAAAGTAGGTGCTTCCCCAATTTGGCTTTAAAAGTGGAAATACACTTTAAGGCTGGGTTCACACCAGTGGGAATTGGATGTGAGTGTGTGCGCATCCAATTTGCATGTCAGTAGATTGTGACAGGTTCTCTATGGAGCCGGTTCACACATCTCCGGAGTGGCTCTGGTGCGAAGAGTCCTGTGCCTTTTTGGGTCTGTTTCAGGTCGAATTTACCCGAAACCGGACCCGAAACGGTGAATGGAGACGCACCGGACCCCCTGCTGTGAGCCGCTCCGGTCCTCACTGCGAACCCAGCCTAAGGCACATATATCGTAACAACAAGAGTCTCTTTAAAGCTTCCAGCCAAAAAAACTAAATATGCAGCAGTAATAGGTATTTGCTATCCTTCTCAGCCAGTCGTGTGATCCCTTTTGTACCCTGCCACACAAAACAGCCAGGTCCTCAACCTCCACTGCAGCAGCTTCTAAGCTTGTTCAAGGACACACCCCCCCAGCTTACTGATTGGACAGTGAAGAAGCAGCACAGCTACCTTGATGCTCTCTCCCAGCTTCTCTCCACTCTATTAGCATTTGAGTACTACAGGAGAGGCCTAGATTCAGCTACCTAGAATCATTGCACTTATAAATATATTTAGTAATTTCTTAATAAACACGCAACATTCATTTTTGTTAATATCTCACAGTCCTTTTTTAACCATTTCAAATTTTTATAGATGTCTGCCTATAAAGGTTAAAAATGGTTTGCAAAGGAGGAAGAACTATAATTAAAAAGCATCAAATGGTTTTGATCAAGAAAAAGAATTATTGTGTATTTTACTAATGATTAAATGATAAAATTAAGTGCTTATATGCTAATGTTTGGTTCTTTATATAATAACAGGTTCGCTATCTAGAGCGACTTTGTAGAAAAATGTTATTGGAACAAACTGTTGCTTTCCGGATCCTTGTTGTGGAACATTGAGACAATTTGTTTCCTTGTTGTACGGCGAACTAGAGTCTGGATCTCGGTCAAGCTGATAAGGTGTTCCATGATAACAGGAATTAATGTCTCTTGTAATTATTGACGTTCTGCTTGTACAAATTCTTACGTGAATGATTTAGCCTGTTCCCACCAGGACAATTCACATATGCCGCAGCAAGAATCCTTGCTTCTACATATACAGTGCCTTGAAAAAGTATCATGGGGTGAAGGATGGAGCCGAAATACAGGGCAATTTTAGAAGAAAACCTGTTGGAGTCTGCAAAAGGGGGTCATTGTCCTCCAGGAGGACAATGACCCTAAACATAAAACCAGAGCTACAATGGAATGGTTTCGATCAAAGCATATTTATGTGTTAGAATGGCCCAGTCCAGTGGCATCACTAGGGTTGGTCTCAGCTGGTGCGGTAAAATTTCTTATTGGGGTGGGGTGGATGGGGTCATTAGTCACATGAGGGATTGGGGAACAGATGTTCCTTAAGTTCTTCTTGTTCTCACTGTACAAGCAGTTTCCAGTGGTCTTGAGCTCCCCAAAGGAACAAGGGAGCCCGGGAACAACTACAGGTGCCGCAGGCGGGATAGGGGAGTGGTTGGGGTTGGAAGTTGAGGTCATTAGTCACAGAAGGGATGGGGGAATGGATGTTGCTCAAGTTCCTCCTGCTCTCAATGTACAAGCAGTTTCCCGTGGTCCCGGGCTCCCCGGAGGAACAAGAGAGCCTGGGAACCACCACAGGTGCCACCAACAGCTGGGGGTTAGGTTGGACGTTCGAGGGAAATAGTGGTTGACTTTAGAAGGTCCTTCATGCCAACTCTCCAGGACTGGAGCTTACAGGCCTCCCATTTTGATTAAGAGATTAGATCCTTGGTTACACCTACCATGACTAATGCCGCGTACACACGGTCGGACTTTTCGGCTCCAAAAGTCCGACAGCCTGTCCGACAGACTTTCGACGGACTTTTGTCGGACTTTTGGCGGACTTGCGGCAGACTTTCTTACGAACGGACTTGCCTACACACGATCACACAAAAGTCCGACGGATTCGTACGTGATGACGAACACCGGACTGAAATAAGGAAGTTGATAGCCAGTAGCCAATAGCTGCCCTAGCGTGGGTTTTTGCCCGTCGGACTAGCACACAGACGAGCGGATTTCTGGGTCCGGCGGGGTTACGACGTAAAGATTTGAAGCATGTTTCAAATCTAAAGTCCATCAGATTTGCGGCTGGAAAAGTCCGCTGAAAGTCCGCTGAAAGTCCGGGGAAGCCCACACACGATCGGATTGTCACCCAGCTTTAGTCCGTCGGCGTCCGTCGGACTTTTGTAGACGAAAAGTCCGACCATGTGTACGCGGCATAAAGCTCTCCGATCTCATTAACTTCTCTACTTTCTAATCTTTACTTTTACTTTATAACTCTTCTTTCTTTTAAAAAAAACTTTAAAAACCATCACCATGAGCAGAGGTTGTTGATTTCATTATGCTTGTCGCATTTAAATGCATCCACAATTTTTTTGTGACTGTAGCAGTAAAGGAAAGGCGGGAAGGCAGATTTGAGAGGGACTGTCCCACCCAAAGCAAGATGGTCACGACCAACTTGCAATTTTTGGAGGATACACAAGGGTAGATTTTTTTTCCAGGCAAATGATAGGGAGGGACAAGACGAATTGCTCACGGCTCTATTATATTATCCTATCCCAGACTTAATGTTATTAATCTCCAGGACTGGCATGTACAATTAAGGCCGGAGCAAACTTTTAGTAGGTGTTTGGGAGGATGAGAAGTAGGCAAATGTATGCCCCCCCCCCCACTAACCATCATTCATTCACCTGTTATGGCGAAGGAAGAAAGATCGGACAGATGCCATTTAAAGTACATTAGAATTCTTCCACTTCAGTACGAACGCAATTAGGGGCCTCGCTGCACTCACCAGTAATAACAGAAGATGATGCCACCATGGCTATTTGCAAAGCGCGGTCTTCTTTGTTGATTTGCTAAGAGACCTTAGCGAGTAGGCGATCGATATTTCACACAAGTTCAAAGGTGAAACACGTTCGTCATCGGAGGCTAAGAGTGTGCATGTTGCTGTGACAACTTTTTCTGTAACCCCTTGCGTGCCGTGTTTTTTTTTTTTTCATATTCGAAAGGATTGTTATAGTCTTTTTATTTCAAAGTACCAATTTATAAAAGCCTCATGTGTGCAGCATTTTCCATTTTTGTGCTATATGCTAGTTTATTCTTTCACTACAATTTTTATTGCACAGATCTCTCTGATGATGGGTATATAATAAGGACTTATGGAAGGGATCCTCAAAGTACGGCTCTAACTACACATCCCATGAGGCATTGTAAAACTCTGACATTCACAGACATGACGGGAATTCTAGATCCTGAAGAACTGGAGGGCCCTAGTTTGAAGACCCCTGACTTATGGGATAAAAAGTCGGCTTATGACTTCACACCAATGCATGCAAACTATCATGAGATAAAATAACGAATGCATGTAAAATAACTCAAGACACAAAAAAGTTCAGTGGCATTATTTACCCGGAAGTGCTGGATCACATACTAGCTACGTGATCCAGCCCAGGAGAGCTGCTCATACGCTCATATGTCAGGCGGTCGGCAAGCAGTTAACCTAGAGTTGGCTCCCATCTGCATCTATACCAGCCTCCACTCTTCTGGGAAGGAATTTCCACAAGATTTTGGAGGGTATCTGTGTGAATTTGTGTCTATTTAGCCACAAAAAAAACATTTGTGAGGTCAGGCACTGATGTTGGAAAAGAAGACCTGGCTCACAGTTGGCTTCCAATGCATCTCAAAGGTCAGGCAAGCTGCCCAGGTTCCTCCACACCATACTGGTCAAACCACATCCTTATGGGGATGGGATTGTACGCAGGGGCACAGTCATGCTGGAATAGAATAGTGTCTTCTCCAAACTGTTACCAGAAGGTTAAATATGCACAATTGTCTAAAACAGGGGTCTCCAAATTGTCTAAACAAGGGGCCACTTTACTGTCCTTTAGACATTAGGCGGGCCGAACTGTGGCCATTGGGAGTAGAAAAGGCCCCATTGTCAGTGGGAAAAAACAATGCCCCGTCTTTGGTGTCAGTGGGAGGAATTATGCCCCATTATTGGTGTCACTGGGCCCAATTGTTAGTGTTCTTGGGAAAAATTGTACCCCATTGTTGGTGTCCTTGGGAGGAATTGTGCCCCATCATTGGGGTCAGTGGGAGCAATAGTGCCCTATCGTTGGTGTCATTGGGAGGAATTGTGCTCCTTCACTGGGGTCAGTGGGGGAGGGGTTATGCCCCATTGTTGGTTTCAGTGGATAAAATAGTGCCCCAAGGGCCGAATAAAAGCAAGCAAAGGGCCGCCATCTGGAGACCACTAGTGTAAAAGGTCTTATGCCCCGTACACACGGTCGGACTTTGTTCGGACATTCCGACAACAAAATCCTAGGATTTTTTCCGACGGATGTTGGCTCAAACTTGTCTTGCATACACACGGTCACACAAAGTTGTCGGAAAATCCGATCATTCTGAACGCGGTGACGTAAAAAACATACGTCGGGACTATAAAAACGGGGCAGTAGCCAATAGCTTTCATCTCTTTATTTATTCTGAGCATGCGTGGCACTTTGTACGTCGGATTTGTGTACACACGATCGGAATTTCCGACAACGGATTTTGTTGTCGGAAAATTTTATATCCTGCTCTCAAACTTTGTGTGTCGGAAAATCCGATGGAAAATGTCCGATGGAGCCTACACACGGTCGGAATTTCCGACAACACGCTCCGATTGGACATTGTTCATCGGAAAATCCGACCGTGTGTACGGGGCATTAGTATGTTGCATCGATTACAGCACCCTTCACTGAAAACACATTTCATTTGGAGGGGTGTCCAATACTCTTGGCCATATAAGTAGGTATGATATTAAGTGTGCACCAACTTCAGCTGCCTATATCTGGATCTTCTGACATGAGGTTCTTCAATTCATATGCCCATATGTTCTTTTTGAATTGGCTTATGGCTAAAAGTGCTACAACAACAACTCCATTTTGCAAACGTTGAAAACACACTAAAGCTTCTTTGTGAATAACCAAATTTAGGGTGTTCAGAGCCCCGACCTTTGGGATGCATTCAGATTTCCTTTACACTTGGGCTACTTCTCTCCTGACATTTTTAGGATGGTCCACCAATCTTTCAACCTTCCAGTAGGCCTCTGGGACTCACCCTCGGAATATGTTTCCCAAACTATTCTCCTTGGCTAATTATACATTATTTGGAGTGTGCTAATGCCACCAAAATAGTTATATGAAGAGATAAAATCAATTTGTGTTTTATGTGGAAAGTGATAAAATGGAGACGGCATCGTTAATGGAGCCATTCTGATTACAGCAAAACAGCGGTGACATTTAGGTGGCTGCATGCCGGTGATGGATGCCTTTTTCCATAAAATCCCAACAACGATAAATAATTGCCCATAATAAACTGGATGGTAATTTGTAAACAGATCTGAGATGAAGTTCAGTCTAACAGAAAATGTCACAAGGAGTTCAGGTAATTCTTAATTAGGGGATTAAAAGAGGAACCTTTCTGGATTTTTGTTTTTGTTTTAAAGGGTCAGTCCGTCCAAATGTGATTGATGGCATCTGGTGGTCTAAACCATCTGTTTATATCTCCAGGGAACGCTTAGAGCTGTCTTAGCTCTTGGCATTTTTTTGTTCTTGGGTTTAGTAATACTATAAAGTGGTTTAAAGGGGACAATTGATTTTAAAATGGTGTACATAAACTCCCTTGGCCTCCCGTTAGCCGATTGCTTGATATTAGATATTGAGGAACAGAGGAACCCTAATTCCAAGCCTAACCCTTAAGCACGCCCTAACACTACATGAAGTAGAAGATGGAAAGCCAGCAACTCGTTCATCCAGGAATGGTTATTTTATTAGCAGGCATGTGCAATTCGTTTCGTTCCGAATCCGTTTTTTAACGAATTTCGACAAATTCGTTAATTCGGGAATATCCGAATTAACGAAAACTTGTTTAACAAATTTTTTCCGAATATTCGTAAATTCGATAAAATTGGACATTCGTACATTAGTAAATTAGTGAATTCGTAAATTTGTAAAGTCGAAAATTCGGAAATCTGAAATAATAGTTAACTAATAATAACTTAACTATTAGTAATTACTAGTAACTTTTAAATTATAGGTATTGTAATTTCCTTTAAAATTTGGCTGTTAGTGAACGTAACACATACAAATTTATCCGAAGTTATGAATGATCCGAAAAAATGGAATGGAACGTAATGAATTAATAATAATAAATAACAATAATAATAATAACAACGTTTTATTATTATTATTTATTATTAATTTGTTCCGTTCCATTTGCTTAGATGCAGTAACTTCGTAACTTCGGATAAATTCGTATTTGTTACGTTCACTGACAGTCAAATTTGAAAGGAAATTACAATACCTATAATTTAATAGTTAGTTACTATTTCAGATTTTTGAATTTTCGGGTTTTTGGATTTTCAAACTTCGATTTTACAAATTTCCGAATTTTCTAATTTACAAACGTACGATTTTACGAATTTACGAATGTACGAATTTACAAATGAACAAATGTAAAAATGTACGAATGAACGAATGTACGAATGTTCGAATTTACGAATGTACGAATGAACGCATTTACGAATTTCCGAATGAACGAATTTATGAATCGCAATCATCACGAATGACCCGAAAAACGAAAAAAAAAATAAAGTAATGAAACGAAAACGAAAATGAACGAATTTTTTGGCTGTGCACATGTCTATTTATTGGTGCAGATAGAGTACAGCAGATACAAATTCTTACGCATTTTGGCCTATAGCCTTACTCATCCTCCTTCTACTTCATGCTGTGACTGGCTGTTAGGAAGATACCACAAGCCAGTGTCTACTCACACACCCTAACACTAACCCAACGGCAATTCAATACTAACCCTAATGCTATCACTAACTCTAATACTTACCCCATTTCTAACCCTAAGGCCTCATCCACATGTGCGGAAAGTTTGTGAAAACCAGTTTAGAGTTGGTTGACAGATGTTCAAGAGGCAATATCCTTGTCTGTGACCGCCTGTTTATTTGATCCCCAAGAAGATCACGCTGCAACCATGTGCCTAAGATGCAGTAGCGACATGGTCACACTGACCTCAATGGGGCGCGGTTGGAAAGTGGCATTGCCTACCAGCCAGCCATGCAAAGTGACTGCAGCAATGAATACAAACATACCTGCTGACCATGTTGACTTGCCAGTAACCGTTTGCTGGAGGCGGTAAAAAACGTTTTTATTGCCTATCCACCGCACATATGAATGAGGCCTTCTACTGTCCCCAACCATTTGTTTATTAAACCATGTGATTATCATATCAACATGATTTTTTTTTCCCCCACAAATTTGAAACAAATTTTGTCAAAATTTTAGCCAAATATAAAGCAATTTTAAGAAATCACTCCTGGGTCCCCCAATAAATATTTGTCTCCTGAATTGCCTTCTATTTTCTAAAGGCTGTTTATTTCTCTTTCTGTCCATGACCATCACAACAGCAGATTAGACCATGTGGCCTGACTTGATTTCATGAGTATTCATTCCCACAATTCCTGGATACAGCACCGTCTATTAGCAGGGCTCAGTGGTAATCAGGTATCTCTCTCCAAGCTTAGCGCCTCTTCCCAGCCGAGTCCTATTACTTCATCCCTTGCTCTGCTGCTATTGATTAAACTTCAGCTCAACCCGGCAGCCCAGAGATTGATGCCACAAGAGCCCCATGTAGGACAGAACAAAGTGCGTCCTGTACAAGTCATTAGCAGGTTAGGGACAATTGATAGGCAGCTGACCAAAGCCGAACACAAAGTGGAAACATGGACCTGCCACAGTGGTAATTTCATCAATTCTCGGGGTGAATGCACAAAGCTGAGGTCAAGTGGAATGGACTTGGAATTGGAGTCAGTGAGGTGCTAGTCTCCTTTCTCTAAATCTAAGGCGACCCCACCCAAAAACAATATTTTATTAAAGCAGGACTTTAGATTTTATTCTTCATCTCAACTCCAGCCAAAAAAAAAAAAAATGTTTTAATTTATTATTGGATAGTGTGGAAAGGTATACGAAGGGCTGGAAACTCGAACATCCATTTCCAAGACTTTATTGGCTATATAGCGGTGAGTTTAAAAGAACAGCTTATGTGTTTTTTAGCGAATAGCCTTAATCATAGCTTGCTATGATTAAAGTGATATTAAAGTCAAATAAAAAAAAAAAAATGTTATACCTACCTGCTCTGTGCAAAGATTTTGCACAGGGCAGCCCTGACCTCCTCTTCTCGGGACCCCACCGGCGCTCCTGGTTCCACCTCCTGCCAAGTGCCCCCAGAGTAAACAGCTTGCTGTGGGGGCACCTGAGCCGCTGCTCTGTGTGTCCATTCAGACACAGAGCCATGACTCAGCCCCACCCCCTCTCTCTCTTCTCCTTGGCTCACTGGCTGTGATTGACAGTAGCAGGAGCCACTGGCTCAGCCAATGAGGAGTCAGAGAGGCAGAGAGTGCTGATCGGGAGCCAGCCGGCTGCTGGAATTCCAGCATGCTCGTCCGACAGAAGCCGGCCAAAGGACACGGGCCGGATGAAAGGTGTTTTTTATTGAACCGGCCGATGTCGCCCGGCATTTGGCCCATGTGTACAGGGCTTTAAGAGGAGAACTGAGGCAAGGTGCTGTGATGTTTTCTAGAAGCTATGTACAGCATCCTGTTGACCCTTCCCACCAGCCACGATCTGCCAGAATTGCAATAGAGAGGCACAAAGACCCATTGATATTGTTTGCTGGGTCCAACATAAGGTAAGTAATAAAAACAGAAAGGTTTTTATTTAAAATGTCATTAGCATGTTAATAAGGTTGGGGGAAAAAGGAACCAGGGAAGGCAACATATGAGCAGAATAAGCTTAAGCTTTAGGTATGAGGCTTTAGGCTTTTTTGGGGGTTTTATTCTAGTGACAGACTTTTTTTTAAACAGAACACTGATGGCTGAATACAAAGCTGGAATAAATATTTGTCTACTTGTGGGGTCTGAGAACCCTCAGGGGGTCTTGGGGCTTTGTGGAAGATTGAGGGACACTGTGGACCACTATGGGAGGTTGGAGGGTGCTGGAAGGCACTGTGGGAGGTTAGAAGACCTGCAGCTGATTTGGCATCCATCAACCACACAGCATAGGCAGGGAGATCGCTCTGCTACTTCCTGTTGAGCTTTACTGCTTCTTGCCTTGTTTCTTGTCTAACATGAATGGAAACAGAGATAAGAAGCAAAGTTCAACCAGGAAGGAGCAGCGTCACTGACCTGGCTATGCAGTGTGGCAGAGTTTAGCGAGTCACGAGTCTGACTGAACAAAATTGCAAAACAGTTACTACAAAAAAAAAATCTCAGATAGCGGGAATAGATTCAGAAAGTATGGGTGGTCCATGGGCCAAGCTTTGAGTAAGAAAATCTGGATGCCGCACACTGGATGAAGTTGAAAACTTGTCTTTATTATAAAGATGGGATCATCAGAAATACAAGACCATCATGCAGAAAGTACAGGATCAGCTGACGCGTTTCGCACTCGAAGCTGAGTGCTTACTCATAGGTCCATGGGCCACCGGAGGATGACTCAGCCCATCAGAACCCACGTATAACTGAAACCTTTCTTTGCATTGGATGGACTCGTGCAATCTGCTCACTCACCTTCTCGCTGTTGCTGTGGGATCATGGGAGGTGGCTGGGGGAATGCTTGACTGATCTGTCCATAGGCAGCAGGATAAGCAGCTATTGGGGGAACAGGAAGAGAAAAGAGAAAACTGTCAGCAACTTGATTTAAAAGAATTAGTCCAGTCTCCAGATAAAGCATAACAACGGCTTAAAGACAACATATAACTGATTACCACATAGAAAAGAAGTTATTATAAAGTGCAGGACGCCTTCTAATACAGTGGATCTCAAAAAAGGACCCAGTAAATTCTTCCAGAACCTTCCATGCCACAGCATTAAAAAAATAAACTCATACAATAAAAGTATGGGAATGCAAAGTATGAAATGAAATGCTTGGAGCTCTGAATGGGGCTAAATGTCACTGTGGAGGTGTGATAGAGATTCTGGAAGTTAGAGGACTCTGAAGCAAACATGATGGCCCTGTAGGGGACGAGGTTTCTGGAGGGGGTTAGGGGGCAACTGTGGAAGATGGGGTCTCTCAAGGGGGAAGGGGGTCATCTCAGAAGTCTGAGAGCTTTGCAAAGGCACTGTGGGAGACTGAAGGGTGCTGCAGGGACTGTGGGACACTGTTGGGGGTTGAGGGGACTATGGGGTGTGGGAGGCTCTACGCTGGGCTGGGGGTCACTGTGGGAGGTTGGGGGTCATTGGGGAAGCAGGGTGAGTTGTGAAAGGTTGAGGGGCACCAGGGGAGGTTGGGGAGCACTAATGGAGCTGGAAGGCACTGTGGGAGGTCAGAGGACCAACAGCTGGCTAAAGGCCCTGGAGGCCATCATCTGGTGCTTCTGAATCACTGCTGTAATATGTTGGGTCCATGCCTACTCCTTTCAGTACAAGGTGGGTGAAAGTTACAAATATCAGTATGGGATGTATTTGCTTAATCTATGTTGGTTCCAAAATGTTTGATGTTTTAACACAGAGGATTGTTTTGGGCCAATACCACATTGCAGCACACAATGATAATGATTTTTAATATTATGGCTATTGCAAAGTTATGCTAAGATATTAATGGTTAGCGGTTTTAGGTAGGTCTAGGGCAGGGATATGCAATTAGCGGACCTCCAGCTGTTGCAGAACTACAAGTCCCATGAGGCATAGCAAGACTCTGACAGCCACAAGCATGACACCCAGAGGACACTCAGAGGCAGAGGCATGATGGGACTTTAGCAAAAGCTGGAGGTCCGATAATTGTATATCCCTGGTCTAGGGGTTACAGATGAGGTTTGGTTGGTGATAGGTTGAGGGTTAAGAGTTATGGCTCAAGACTACTGTTAGTTTTCGGGGTTAACATTCAGGGTTGGCGCTAGGTTTATGAATTGTAGTTCAGGGCTATGGTTAGGTGTAGGAGTTACAGTTCAGGGCTAGGTTTCCAAGTTAAGGCTGCAGTTATGGTTAAGTATAGTAGTTGAGTTAAAGGTTCATTTAGGTCTAGGAGTACAGGGCTACGATTATGGGTTAAGGCTGAGGGTTATGGTTAAATTCAGGATTTGGGTTGAGATTCAATTAGGTCTGGATATTACAGTTCAAGGCTAGGTTTACAGGTTAAGGCTAGGGGTTATGGTTAAACTGAGGTTTAGGCTTGAAGGTTTGATTAGTTCTAGATGTTACGGTTCAGTGCTAGTTTTATAGGTTAAGGCTGCTTATGGTTAAATTTAGTGTTCAAGCTGAGGTTCGTTTAGCTCTAAATGTTATGGTTCATGCCTGGGTATATGGGTTAAGGCTAGGGCTTATGGCAAAACTGAAGGCTTGGGTCTTAGAAGTTACAGTTCAGTGCTAGGTTTACAGGTAAAACTGGTTATGGTTAAATTTAGGGTTCAAGTTGAGCTTCGTTTAGGTCTAGATCTTATGCTTTAGGGCTGGGTTTATGGGATAAGGTTAGGGCTTATGGTTAAATTGAAGGCTTGGGATGACATTTGATTGGGACTAGAAATTACGGTTTAGGGATAGGTTTACAAGTTAAGGCTGGGGATAATGGTTACATTTAGGGTTTAGGTTGAAGGTTTAATTAAGTTTAAATATTCTTCTTCAGAGCTAGGTTCATGAGTTAAGGCTGAGGCTTATGGTGAGGTTTAGGATTAGAATCAAAGATTTTGGTTAGATCGACGAGTTAAGCCTCGTACACACGATCGGATTTTCGGCAGGGAATTGTGTGATGACATTGTGTTTGCCTAAAATCCGACTGTTAGTATGCTCCTTCAGACAATTGTTGTCCAACTTTCCGCCAACAATTATTGGATGGCAGGCTAGTAAATTTTCGGTGGACAATGGTCTGTTGTCAGATTTTCGTATCGTGTGTACACAAGTCCATCACACAAAAGTCCAAAGTACAAACACGCATGCCCAAAGGGTGGCGCTCAAGAGCTGAAATTCCACGTAGTACATCACTACGTTCGTGTTTGCCGGCCGACAATTGTGTGCCATTAGTATGCAAGACAAGTTCCTGGCACACACCCTTCGGACAAAAGTCTGACGCTCTGTTGGCCAACAATCCAATCGTGTGTACGAGGCTTTACAGTTAAGATCTAGGTTTTATCGGTTATGGCTGCGGCTTATGGTTTAGGGTTAGGGGTTGAGTTAATGGTTTTGGTTAGCTCCAGCAGCTACAACTAAGGTTTGGAATGAGAGTTATGGTCCAGGGCAGTGGTCTCCAAACTGTGGCCCTTTGCTTGCATTTATCCAGCCCTTGGGGAACTTTTCCTCTAACTGACACCAATGATGGGACACCATTCTTTCCAGTCATACCAACAATGAGCCACTATTCCTCCCACTAAAACCATCAATGGCGCATTGTTTACTCCCACTGACACAAGATCATTTTTTTACTCCTACTGGCCACAGTCAGGCCCCCCTAAAGCCTGAAGGAAGGTTTGGAGTCCCCTGGTCTAGGGTATAATGGTTCGGGGGTTGTGGCAACACTTACTGGTTGTAGTTGAAGGTTTTGGCTAGGTCTAGGATTTAAGGTGGAGGGTTAAATAATGACTCAAGATTGTGACTACAATTACTGGTTCACGGTTGCAGTTGGGTTGAAAAGTTGGGTTGAGTGCTACCATAAGTTTAGTGTTACGGTTAGGTTAGTGCAATTCAGGGTTGTGTTTTCGGTGGCAGTTAAAGAAGTTAATTTGAGGGTTATGGTTAGGTCTAAGGTTACGTAGGATTAGAAGGCTTTTGGTTATGATCATCACTACTCTAAAATGGTTTAAAATCCATCAATCTCAAATAAATAAATAAATAAATAAATAATGGAAATATCATTGCGGTTTCTAAACTTTTGTGCAGGCGTTCCAACACCACCCCTAACAATTTTCACACCAATATACCGTCCCATGGTGCAAAGGGAGAACATGGAACATTCCCCGGTATTATTTTCATTGTTGTGTTTTTTTTTTTTGTTTTTTTTTAATAAAAAGCTTTTAATTTCAGTCCTCGGCTCCCACACACCTGACACCTCCCTCCCTCTTCAAGCAGCTCAGTGTGCCTTAATGTCATGTTATAAGCTTATTGCCGGTTCCAATTATATTGTACGACAGTTGAGTGCCCTGTAAACGAATAGTACAGTATAACGCGGGAGCTGGCACAAAAAAAAAAAAAAAAAGAACTAAAAACTTAATAACATATATTAATCTCGTGTACTCAGGAAAAATGGATGTAAATTGCTGTATTTATGCGACGTGCCGCGCTCATCTACGTCTTTTGCACCATTTGCTGGAGTCCTGGAAACGCTAAAGGAAAGGATTATGTATGGTGACAGATTATAATCATGTTCAGTGCAAGTTTAAATGCCAATTCTTCACGCTGGCACTTCACTAGGTTTTTGTTTTCAGTACAATTCTCTATGCCCGCGTTGACAGTTGCGAGACGAGAGGGGAAAATGTGTTATCTTTGCTGCCCTCTGCTGGCGGCCTCTGGCCAGGCGCCGGCCGTGAACGGTGCCAGCTGTTGTAATCACAATCATTTCGGAAGCATTCCTTTTAATGTAGTGTTTATGGGCTAACAAAATTCACTTGCATAAATATATTTATGTTTCCGAGCGTGGCAATGCCAGGTGTAATAAAACCGCCGAGATGGGTCCGCTGGTGATCGACCGTGATCGCAAAATAATTAACATCGACTCATATTTTTCTCTTGTAATGTATTTTTCATGCATTTTGACTCTTTATTTTTTTATTCCCCCCCCCCTCCATTGTTGGCTTTGAGCGCAAAAAAAGCTAATTCCCTCCTTCTGGCTGATGTTTAGTAAATATAGACAGTGTTTTTGGCCCTCGTATCTGATAAATTGGTAGGCCTGCCTCCATTCATGCCGGGCTCCTCCTGAAAACGTTCGGGTCTTATGCTGATCCTTTGGTTTCAAATGTCTTTTTTTGGCACTGAGCCGAAACATTCAAGCAGAGCAAATTGTTGTTCTTGCATCCGGTGAAGGACTGCAATGAGTTGCTGCAAATATTTTTTGCACTTATGCGTCTGGCCTCTAATGGCCACCTTAGACTTTTGCTTTTTTAAAGAGTATTACGGCAACGCAAAAAAAAATAAAAAAATGCATGGCTCTATGTTGGAGTGTATCTGCACCCAGGAAGAAAAAATGTAATAATTAAGGGCTCTTTCAGACAGGCGGCCAGGGTCAGTATGAATGAGTGACTGAGCCGCGGTTTTACTGCCTCCCCAGGCCGCAATTCACAAACTGTCACAATGCAGCCGGACAGGACTGTACAAATGCCGCGCCTGCGATTCTTTGCTTCATGGCTGCAGCATTTTTAACTCAGGGTGCAGATAGTGCCAGATTTATAAGGGGGCAAAAGGGGCAACTGCGCTGGGCCTCCCATACGATAATAATAATAAAAAAAATACAAAAAAATAAAATAATATAAAACAATATTAAAAATTATATAAAATAATGAAAATATATGTGTAACTAATATATATCTAAATCTATATCTATACTATATATATAGAGAGAGAGAGATAGATATATCTATATATAGATAGATAGATAGATAGATAGAGAGAGAGAGAGAGAGAGAGAGAGAGAGAGAGAGAGAGAGAAAATAATAAAAAAATATAAAATAACATAAAGTATATAATAATAAAACAAATTACTTTCTTTAATTAAATGTGTCTTAGGAAGTTATTAAAAATATAACTTTCCTTTATGAAATGTATCTTGGGAAGTTATATTTTGCTGGCCATCATCTGTAAAAGTTTTTACTCTGGACCGGTAATGTTAACTCGGGGGTTCAGGTAGTGCCAGATTTGTAAGAGGGCAAAAAGGGGCAACTGCGCTGGGCCTGGGCCATGGACAGAATATATATAATAATAAAAAAGTAAAATACTATCAAAATAATATATATAAAAAAAAAAAAAAATATATATATATATATATATATATATATATATATATATATATATTTTTTTATATATATTATTTTGATAGTATTTTACTTTTTTATTATTATATATATTCTGTCCATGGCCAAGCGCAGTATATATTTATATACTGTATAACTCCCCAAGATACATTTTATAAAAGAAAGTAATTTTTCTATTACTATATATTTTATATATATATATATATATATATATATATATATATATATATATATATATATATATATATATATATATATATATATATATATAAAATATAAAATATATAGTAATAGAAAAATTACTTTCTTTTATTAAATGTATCTTGGGGAGTTATACAGTATATAAATATATACTGCGCTGGGCCATGGACAGAATATATATAATAATAGAAAAGTAAAATACTATAAAATAATATATATAAAAAAAAAATATATATATACATATATATATATATATATATAATATAAAACATATAGTAATAGAAAAATTACTTTCTGTTATTAAATGTATCTTGGGGAGTTATACAGTATATAAATATATATACTCTATATATAAAACAAAAAAAGATACAATGCCATAAAATATATAATAATAAAATATTTAATTAAATATGTCTTGGGAAGTTATATTTTGCTGGCCATCATCTGTAAAAGTTTTTTACTCTGGACTGATATTTTAAACTCGGGGAGCAGACAGTGCCAGATTTATAAAGGAGCAAAAGGGGTAAATGTGCTTGACCCCCGACAGAAGGGGATACAATAAAAAAATAATATAAGACAATATATAATTAAAAATTATATGTAATTATATTATTTATTATGTATATAAAATATATAATAAAAAAAATTACTTTCTTTTATTAAATCTTGGGAAATTAATAAAAGCAATAAAAAACTGGCAGAGGTTCTACCCTTTCCCTACTCTATCTAAAAAGACATAAAAGTTTGGGATTTTAAGGTTATGATTTTGTGGTAAATAAGTGTCAAGGGTTCAGGTTAAAGCCCAACCCCAGCCAAAGATTGTTAATTAGCTGTGGATAGAACGTAAGAAGGGTCAAAACCCGCGTATGGCAGCAGGAAGCATTTCCTTAGTCTTCCTTTCCCCAGCGATCAGACTGTACATTGCAACTTTGTAATTTTTCCGCAATAAGTTGAAATCTGCAGTCACATTAATGCATAAGTCCCCCTTACGTATGATTTATTCACTTTCTTGCAATGTTTTTATTTTTTAATACAAAGTTTCCATTTGCTCAGGCCTTCTTTTCTCCCTGAGGCTTTAACAGAGATCTCATGGCGGACGATGATTACGATAGAAACGGTAAATAGGTGTATGTTCAGCGTTTGCAACCGCCATGGTACAGCTATTGATTTTTGATTGCATGGTTCATTGAAAGCCATTTTGGCAGGAAAAGGTCAGCAGGGAGATTAGAGAGCTGGGTACACTGGGGTCAGCGGGCTGCCAGGAGATCATCTATAACCGCGTCGCACAATAGGAGGCCAAGACCATCAGAAACCTTGTGGGAAAAGCTGCTCTTCAACTGAGGCTGGAAACTTCAGGTCACAGCCAGTTACACCAGCCGAAATATGCTTAGAATACAGTGCTGACAGTCGGATGTGTTGTGTTAATACATGGAGGTGATGGTGCTATGCTGTGGATTGGGGTTCATCCTCCCTGCACTACATTCCAGGGTCTATAGAACTACTTTGCCCATTATGAGGGGTTCCCACCATCCCTCTGCTGAGTTCCCAGGTCTGTACACCTGCTGTGCCCATTATGAGGGGTTCCCACCATCCCTGGGCTGAGTTCCCAGGTCTGTACACCTGCTGTGCCCATTATGAGGGGTTCCCACCATTCCTGTGCTGAGTTCCCAGGTCTGTACACCTGCTGTGCCCATTATGAGGGGTTCCCAAGATCCCTCTGCTGTGTTCTCAGGTCTAGTACACCTGCTGTGCCCATTATGAGGGGTTCCCACCATCCCTCTGCTGTGTTCCCAGGCTAGTACACCTGCTATGCCCATTATGAGGAGTTCCCACCATCCCTCTGCTGTGTTCCCAGGCTAGTACACCTGCTATGCCCATTATGAGGAGTTCCCACCATCCCTCTGCTGTGTTCCCAGGCTAGTACACCTGCTATGCCCATTATGAGGAGTTCCCACCATCCCTCTGCTGTGTTCTCAGGTCTAGTACACCTGATGTGCCCATTATGAGGAGTTCCCACCATCCCTCTGCTGAGTTCCCGGGTCTGTACACCTGCTGTGCCAATTATGAGAGGTTCTCATCATCCCTGTGCTGAGTTCTCAGGTTGGTACACCTGCTATGCCCATTATGAGGGGTTCCCACCATCCCTCTGCTGAGTTCCCGGGTCTGTACACCTGCTGTGCCAATTATGAGAGGTTCTCATCATCCCTGTGCTGAGTTCTCAGGTTGGTACACCTGCTATGCCCATTATGAGGGGTTCCCACCATCCCTCTGCTGAGTTCCCAGGTCTGTACACCTGCTGTGCCAATTATGAGGGGTTCCCACCATCCCTGTGCTGAGTTCCTAGGTCTGTACACCTGCTGTGCCCATTATGAGAGGTTCTCATCATCCCTCTGCTGAGTTCTATCCAAAGCTAAAAAACAAAAACCTCTGGAATAGAAATACACTTTGACCATTTAATTAGAGATCACATGACCCTATAGCTACTTCTATGTGAGTGGCTTCCTCTATGCATCATTTATGTATGTTTGCTTAGCAGACATCTCACTCTTGATATGTGTATTCATGCCCACCGTCTATATCTGGAATATGATCGTTTCCCCTTTCTTCATACAGAATTCCCTTGCTTGTTGTCAGGCATATAGGTCCTGAGGAAGCGAAAGCGAAACGTCGACCTGCCATATTCTTGCAACCATAGGGCCATTACACACACCATGTGTGGTTTATTCAATTGAAAGCCAATACTTTTTGCTTTTAATGTTGTATTGCCATTTTTTTTTTTCTAATGATATTTTTGTATTCCTTTTCTGGTGCCTATAAAGTCAGACGTACCTTTTTTCTTATTAGCAGATCACATGACCCGTATGGCTGGAGCTGGGCTTTAAATTCTGAGATACAACACAACACGCAACTAGAATTTTCAGAAGGAGGTCGCCAATATTTATTGTTAATCTAAGTTTAAATTCAGCCTTCATTTTCTGTGGACAGTTCCTCTATATCATCACTGTTACCAAAACTGAAGGTGGAGGGGGGGAGCCTTGACCTCCGGAAGGTTTTACCCCCTTCATGACCATGGCAATTTCTGCTATTCAGCACTGCGCTACTTTAACGGGTAATCGCAACCCAAATGCGCAATTGGTCATGCAACCCAAATGCAATTTATATCGTTTTTTTTCACACAAATAAGGCTTTTTTTTTTTGGTGGCTTTTGATCACCGCTGCGTTTTTCTTTTTTTTTATTATATAAACAAAAAAAAGACCAAAAATTTTGACAAAAAAACCCCCAATATTTATTTTTTTTGTTTTCAGAATTTTCTGTTCTCATCAAATTTATTCTGCTACATGGCTTTGGTAGAAAAAACAAAAAACAAAAACACATCCAACACTGCGTTTTTGGGGACACTATACTTTTGGGGACACTATTATAGTTCTGATCATGATCAAGATACTGATCCATACAGACACTATAAAAGTAATGGAGGTGATCAGCGACTTATGGTGTGACTGCGGGCAATCTGGCACTAACTGACACTGGCTGGGGGGGGCCACTAACTGACACTGCTGTCGCTAGTGATACTAATACAGTGATCAGTGATAATACTGTACTAATGACAATGTTCTGGATGACAGGAGGGCAATTGTGGGTTAACTGTGTGCCTAACAAGTGTATGCAAGTGTCTGTGTGCTGCTTTTTTTTTTACTCACAGGTCTGGCTGGGTCTCCCCTTTTTCTGAACGGTAACTGACAGCAGGGAAAAATCTGTGCTGTGATTGGTCACAGCTGATTGGCAGGTATACAGCCAAAATTATTGGCTGTAACCTGCTGACAAACTCATGCTGTGTCCAATCATAGCACAGATCAGCAGGGGGGGGGGGGGGGGGGGGGTGTACACGCCCTTCTAAACCAGTACTGTTGGTGGATCTGATAGGTAACTGATAGCAGGGAGAAATCTTTGCTTTGATTGGTCACAGCTGATCGGCAGTTATACAGCCAAAATTATTGGCTGCAACCTGCTGACAAACTCATGCTGTGTCCAATCAAAGCATAGATCAGCAGAGAGGGGGGGGGGGGTGCTCACGCCCTTCTAAACCAGTACTGTTGGTGGATCTGATAGGTAACTGATAGCAGGGAGAAATCTGTGCTGTGATTGGTCACAGCTGATCGGCAGGTATACAGCCAAAATCATTGGCTGTAACCTGCTGAGAAACTCATGCTGTGTCCAATCATAGCACAGATCAGCAAGGGGGGGGAGCGCACGCACTTCTAAACTATTACTGTTGGCGGATCGGCAATTGGTTAAAGTTTCATTCTGGGAAGACTTACTCTTTAAAAATAGGCCAAGAAGAAAGAATCAGGGGCAGGAAGAAAAAAAATTGATAATTATGGGGCGATGTGGGGTGCATTTAAAATGAATTTTCATGGCCATTCGCTCAGTGAAAGTGCACGTCAGTTTTGTTCGGTGTGAATGAGAAGAAAGAATCAGGGCAGGAAGAAAAAATGGATAATTATGGGGCGATGTGGGGTGCATTTAAAATTAATTTTCATGGCCATTCGCTCAGTGAAAGTGCACGTCAGTTTTGTTCGGTGTGAATGAGGCAAAAAAAACAAAAAACAAATGTAAATAAGCTATATCCCATGCTGTTCAAATGTAAATGATTGATTTAAAAAAGTAAATACAGGATTTGGTCTCTAGATGGAGCTAAGTATTACAGGGAAATTCTGGGAAGACTTACTCTTTAAAAACAGGCCAAGAAGAAACAATCAGGGCAGGAAGAAAAAAATGGATATTTATGGGGCGATGTGGGGTGCATTTAAAATGAATTTTCATGGCCATTCGCTCAGTGAAAGTGCACATCAGTTTTGTTCTGTGTAAATGAGGCAAAAAAACAAACAAAACAAATGTAAATAAGCTATATCCCATGCTGTTCAAATGTAAATGATTGATTTAAAACAGTAAATACAGGATTTGGCCTCTAGATGGAGCTAAGTATTACAGGGAAATTCCTATGATACTGCACTCCATCTAGTGGCCAAATCTGGTATTTTTTTTTTTTTTTTTCATTTTAAATCAATGATTTAAACAGTATAGGATATAGTTGTTTGCCCTAATAGGTCATATTCACTGAATGGTTTGGTGAATTCTTTGTATACAAAAATGGATCCCTTATTGCTCCCCTGGCCAGGTTCCCTTATAGACAGACGGAGTATCTATAATTATTAGGAGAAAGTGTTAATACTAACGACCTGCGTACTGCTGCACTCCGGCGTAGGCTTGCTGCAGGGGGTCTGCTGCGGTGGGGCTCTGCGCTGTGGAAACAAAGAGTAACAAAGTATTAGTGATCGGATGGGTGAGTGTGACTGCTCAGCACAATACAGCACATCCCAAACAATCAGGCCAAGAGGAGTGACAGTTACATAGAGATCAGTGAGCCCCGCGCTCGGCCCCCCCAACCCAAAATCTTAGATGTTTTAATCTCTTGCAAACTAAGAAGCTCAAGATGACTCCCATGTGTCCTCTCTGGTAGAACAAGCCACTTTCTTAGCGGATATTGTGCTACTTTTATGTAATATGTGGTCATTAGACACTTGCCGTTCGTTTATTTTTTTAAATCGAAATTCGTACAAATTTTTTTGTTATTCGGATGTATTCGAATTTCCGAATTACAACAGTGATGAATTGAAACAAATCTGAAATAACGAAACTTCATCCAAAATTTTCAGCAAATTTGAATCAAATTCAACTCGAATTCAAAAACAAGAATAGAATAAAATAGAATATAAAATAAAGGAATAGAATAGAGACAAAATAAAAGAACAGCATAGAAAAAGAATAGAGTAAAAACAGAATAGAAATCTAAAATAAAAAGAACAGAAAAGATTAGAACAGAGAAAAAAAAAAAGAATAGAGTAAAACAGAATAGAATATAAAATAAAATAATAGAATAGAACATATTAGAATAAAATAGAATAGAAACTAAGGGGACAGAATAGAAAAGACTAGAATATAAAATAAAATAGTATGAAAAATAAGGGAATATATTAGAAAAGAATGGAATAGAATATAAAATAAAATAATGGAATAAAACAGAATATAAAATAAGGGAATAGAATAGTAAAGAGTAGAATAGAAAAGAAGAAGAATCTATAGAAAGAATATAACCGTTGTACGAAATTCAAATTTTGAATAGAATAAATTCACATTTGAATAGAATAGAAAAAAATTGAATATAAAATAGAAAAAATAATAGAATATAAAAGAACAGAATAGAAAATAAAATAATAAAGTAAAACAGAATAGAATATAAAATAAAAATAATAGAATAGAATAGAAAAGTAAAGAATAGAGTTAAACAGAACAGAATATAAAATAAAATAATAGAATAGAACATATTAGAATAAAATAGAATATAAAATAAGGGAATAGAATAGTAAAGAATAGAATAGAAAAGAAGAAGAATCTAATCAAAATAATATAAATGTTGTGCAAAATTCAAATTTTGAATAGAATAAATTCACATGTGAATAGAATAGAAAAGAATAGAATATAAAATAGAAAAAAAGAATAGAATATAAAATAAAATAAAAGAACAGAATAGAAAAGAAAATAATAAAGTAAAACAGAATAGAATATAAAATAAAAATAATAGAATAGAATAGAAATGTAAAGAATAGAGTTAAACAGAATAGAATATGAAATAAAATAATAGAATAGAACATATTAGAATAAATTAGAATAGAAACTAAGGGAACAGAATAGAAAAGCATAGAATAGAAAATAATAGACTAGAATATAATCTAAAATAATAGAATAAAATAGTATGAAAAATAAGGGAATATAATAGAAAAGAATAGAATATAATAGAAAATAAAATAATGGAATAAAACAGAATATAAAATAAGGGAATAGAATAGTAAAGAATAGAATAGAAAAGAAGAAGAATCTAATCGAAAGAATATAACCGTTGTGCGAAATTCAAATTTTGAATAGAATAAATTCACATTTGAATAGAATAGAAAAGAATAGAATAGAAAATGAAATAATAAAATAGAAAAAAGAATAGAATATAAAATAAAAGAACAGAATAGAATAGAAAAGAATAAAGTAAAACAGAATAGAATATACAATAAAATAAAAATAATAGAATAGAATAGAAAAGTAAAGAATAGAGTTAAACAGAATAGAATATAAAATAAAATAATAGAATAGAACATATTAGAATAAAATAGAATAGAAACTAAGGGACCAGAATAGAAAAGCATAGAATAGAAAATAGTAGACTAGAATATAAAATAAAATAATAGAATAAAATAGTATGACAAATAAGAGAATATAATAGAAAATAATAGAATATAAAATAAAATAATAGAATAAAACAGAATAAAAATAAGGGAATAGAATAGTAAAGAATAGAATAGAAAAGAAGAATCTAATAGAAAGAATATAACCGTCGTGTGAAATTCAGGTTTTGAATAGAATAAATTCACATTTGAATAGAATAGATTAGAATAGAATAGAAAATAAAATAATAAAATAGAAAATAGAATAGAATATAAAATAAAATAAAAGAACAGAATAGAATAGAATAAAGTAAAACAGAATAGAATATAAAATGAAATAAAAATAATAGAATAGAATAGAAAAGAATAGAGTTAAACAGAATAGAATATAAAATAAAAGAATAGAATAAAATAGAATAGAAACTAAGGGAACAGAATAGAAAAGAATGGAATTGAAAATAAAAGAATAAAATAAAATCAAATAAATATACTGTAACTCTCTTCCAAAATTCGAATAGAATAAATTAGAATTTGATTAAAATTTTCCGAATTCGGTCGAATTCAATTCAACTGAATTCAAAAAATTTGAAATGAATTTGAAAACTAATAAACAAAATGAAACTAAATGAATTCCGAAAACAAATTAAACTGAACAAAATGATTTAACGAAAGGAAACAAAACAATTTTTTTTTTGCTATTTGCACTTGTCTAGCGGTCATTTTATAGGAAATATTAGGGGGAGTTTTTTCAAAACTGGAGCAGATCATTTTGAAAGCTTAAGTATGTATAATTTTAAGTAAAGTATAACTAAAAGCAAAACTTTTTTTTTTTTTTTTTAGTTTTAGATGGAGGGGGGTTGTCTCCTGCTGACTTGGCACCATCCACAGGCAGCTTAACTCTTTAATAAGACACCAAATTTGAATCCAACACAATTTTACTTTCAGCTGATTACAATACAGAGAATGTTTGAAGTATAAGAAGACAATGGGGTTGATTTATTGAAATGGATATTAAAGGCTTGTTTTTTTGTTTAATAGGAAACATGTCATACTTACCTGCCCTGTGTAGTGGTTTTGCACAGAGCAGCCCAGATCCTTCTCTTCTCGGGTCCCTCACCACCTCTCCTGGCCCTTCCCTCTTGCCAAGTGCTCCCACAGCAAGCGGCTTGCTATGGGGGCTCCAGAGCTGCTGCTTTGCATGTCAGTTCACACATAGAGCTGTGGCTGAGCCCCGCCTCACCCCTTCCCCACTCTCTCCTCATTGGCTCACTGGCTGTGATTGACAGTAGAACCAGGCCAATGTCTCAGCCAATGAGGAGGGAGAGATCCAGGAGAGCCGAGGCTCTTGTGCACATCGCTGGATCAGGGTGGGGACTGGGCAAGTTTTTAGGAGGGCTGGGGGTGCTGCTAAACACAGAAGGTTTTTTACCTTCATGCATACAGTATATTTATTCTATTTTATTTTATTCTATTCTATTTTTTCTATTCTATTTTATTCTTTTATTTTCTATTCTTTTCAATTCAATTCTATTTAAATTTAAATGAATTCTATTCGAAATTCGAATTTCACGAGACTTACATATTCTTTCTATTAGATTCTATTCTATTGTTTTTATTCTATTCTATTATTTTCTATTCTATTCCCCTATTTTATATTCTGTTATACTATATATTTTTTTATATTGTATTATTTTCCATTATATTCCCTTATTTTTCATACTATTTTATTCTTTTATTTTATTTGATAATATAGTGTATTTTTTTATATTCTATTCTGTTCCCTTTTAGTTTCTATTCTATTTTAGTCTATTATTTTATTTTCTATTCTTTTCTGTCATTTTATTTTCTATTCTATTTTATTCTATTCTATACCATTCTATTATTTTATATTCTATTCCTTTATTTTCTATTGTATTTTATTCTATTCTTCAAATTCGATTCAAATTTTGGAAAAAATTTTGTTTCATTATTTCGGATTTGTTTAAATTCATTACCATTATAATTCGGAAATGAATTGAGCCTTCCCAACTACTTTAAGGCAAATAGACTGCGCGCTTTGCAAGTGCAGTTGCTGCAGAGCTTAGTAAATGAGGGGAAGCTCTGCTGACTTCCATCATCCAATCATGTGCAATGAAATGTTTTATTTTATTTTTTTTCCTTGCATGTGATTGGGTATTCTTTGCAAAGTGATGCTTTTACCTCATTTACTAAGCTCTGGAGCCACTGCACTTGCCGAGTGCACGGTCTATTTGCCTTCAGTAAATCAACCCCAATGACTTTCATGAGCCCCATCTCTGTGAATTACTTAAAAAGACTAAACAGAGTGAACATGCAAGAAAAGGGGCGGGTCTAGTTTGGACTGAACTAGCAAAAAACAGGAGGGGAATACAGAGGAATAAACCAAAATTACAATAGTAAACAAGTTGTAGTGACCAGAAACCACCACTAGATGGCAGCCTACTACAGAAAAATGATAACCTACTGAAGTTCGATATAAGACACAGAAAATATACGAAAATGGGGCCAAACAGGTGCTCTATAAATACCTGTAATAAATAAATAAGAAGCCCTCAACCTCAATCAGTGCATAGCCTAGTAAAGCCTTCTTATACAAATACATAATTCATATTTATATGTAATTTTATGCATCCGTAGGTAATAATTCAGCAATTTTTCATAACTGGATCCCACGTTATGGCCGACCAAGACGAAACATCCCCACCGGCACAAATGACTTTTTTTTTTTACATGGCACGGCCATGAAAGAATCACCATAATATTTACCCGGAAAAAAGGGCAAAGGCAATTGTAACATATTGACGCAATTCTTCACGCGGCCCCTAATGCCATTAGGCGCGAGGGGGAAAAAAACTATGGTGATTTAATATACAGGCTTGGTTTAATAACAAATAAACACTTATGGCTGGAATGATATATGGAAATTGGTTGAAATTGAATATCTATATATAGACCGCCGCGGTCGGGTCTTCAATGCAGAACGATAAGCAGACGTCAAGTAATTGAAAAGTTATTGGATCATCGACTACACGTGTCATCTGCGCCGAGAGGAGCTGAAATATTATTTAACGTGAAGTAGAGAAATAAACGACGCCGCGTTCCGAGGTTGATTTTTTTTTTGTAGTTTTTGTTTAACCGCTTATGGACCGCCCCACCGCAGATATACTGTGGCAGGGCGGCCCTCCTGCACGAAATCACGTACCCGTACGTGATTTCGCACACGGGGTCTGGGGCGCACACTGGCGACCCGCTGTGATTGGACACAGCGGGAGCCAATCAGCAGGTCCAGCGGATGCGGTGTCCGCCGGGAACCACCGATCCTTCTGAGGAGAGGCAGGACGGCGGTCTGCCTATGTAAATAAGGCAGACCACCGTTCTGCCAGAGGGGGAAAATGGAGATCTTGCGTTTGTAAGCAGAAACACGGATCCCTGTTTTCCTTTAGTCAAAGCACCCCCCCCAAGGTTATAAAGGACACATTTAACCCTTTGATCGCCCCTGATGGTAACTCTTTCCCTGCCAGTGTCATTTGTACAGTGGCACTGCGGGATCAGCTGTGTCCTAAGGGGGGCACCGCAGGGGGCGCGCAGGTGGCGCAATTACGGGAGAACGTCCATCGACACCCTCCCGGCAATGTAAGTCTTTTCCTATATTCTGCAGTTCGTTAGCGCCCTCTGCTGTTTCCTTTATAAGGTTAAAGTCTACAGCGGGAGCCGATCTGTGACGGGCATGACTGAGTCACCTCTAAGCCGTCAAATAGGGAGTAGATGGTGACCCTGGATGGCCATTTGGTCATATTAGGTCAGTGATGTCACAAGCATCCTCGTTCCCATTGCGTATGTGAAGTTGTGGGGCGATTGCAGTTCACTGATAGCTGCCTTCCAGGTTCAACCCCAAACCCGAAGCCAAACCCAAACTCATCCCTACTAAAGACACACTGCAGGAGGCAGTCCACAGATCACTTTTCAGCAGTGGCGTCTCCAGCTTTCAAATTTAGGGGGGGCACATGGGGGGACAGGGACAAAAATAGGGGGTCAACTATAAAATGTGTATATATATATATATATATATATATATATATATATATATATATATATATATATATACTGGGGCCCTTTACTACGACCCCACAACGGGCCCTTTCACATGTTCTGCAGTGAGCTCCCTTCCTACTGTTTTAGGGCCCCCAGGGTGGCAGAAAACAAGAGATATATGTCACCAGCATACCAAGAAAATATAAGGATCCAAAGCAGTGGGAGAACTCTAATGCCGCGTACACACGGTCGTACTTTTCGTCTACAAAAGTCCAACGGACGCTGACGGACTAAAGCTGGCTGGTAATCCGATCGTGTGTGGGCTTCTCCGGACTTTCAACGTACTTTTTTAGCCTCAAATCCGACGTACTTTAGATTTGAAACATGCTTCAAATCTTTACTTCGTAACTACGACGGACCCCGAAATCCGCTCATCTGTGTGCTAGTCCGACGGACAAAAAGCCACGCTAGGGCACCTATTGGCTACTGGCTATGAACTTCCTTATTTTAGTCCGGTGTACGTCATCACGTACGAATCCGTCGGACTTTTGTGTGGTCGTGTGTAGGCAAGTCCGTTCGTTTGAAAGTATGCCGCAAGTCCGCCGCAAGTCCGCCGAAAGTCTGCCGGAAGTCTGTCGGACAGGCTGTCTGACTTTTGTAGACGAAAAGTCCGACCGTGTGTACGCGGCATCAGGGTTGCAAAGGTTGTCTTGCCTCAGGGCCCTGGTGTTCTGCCACTGTGGGGTTCCCCAGCCTCCTCTTGCTGTCCTGCCCCTGCTATTGACAGCGCTGGTCTGGCATCTCTTGGAATTTACAGGCTGGTTCTCCTGTCCTAAGGATGGGAGAAATCAGTCTGTTTTTTCAGTAACTGAGGTGGAGTCCTTCCTGCAACTCGCTCTTCTCCCTGCCAATGAGGATGCAGGGAAAGGAGCAGATCGGGCGGCCGTGGTTGTGTAAGCACTCGCATTATGCAGTGTCAGCGAGCAGGGGAGGGGGGAGGAATCACCCGCAGGAGCTGACTGGGGACTCTCTCCCTCTTAAACATTGATTTTTTGTAAAAAAAAAAAAAAAAAAAAATTTTTTTCGGGGGCACATGGTGGGGCACAGCAAAATGTTGGGGGGGTCAGGGACCCCTCTGGCCCCCCCTAGGGACGCCATTGCTTTTCAGGGGGCGGTAAGCATTACCACCTGTGTGAAAGAGCCCCGATGCCCCGTACACACGATCGGATTTTCCGCCAACAAATGTTGGATGTGAGCTTGTTGGCGGAGAGTCCGACCGTGTGTATGCTCCATCGAACATTTGTTGCCGGGCCTTCCGCCAACAAATGTTGGCTAGCAGGTTCTCAAATTTTCCTGCCAACAAATGTTTGTTGTCGGACCTTCCAATCGCGTGCACACAAGTCCGTCGGACAAGAGTCCACGCATGCTCGGGATCAAGTACGAGCCGGAGATATAACTAGCGTTCGTAATGGAGATATCACGTACGTCTCGTACGTCACTACGTTCCTAATTGTTGTTGGCCAACATTTATGTGACCGTGTGTATGCAAGACAAGTTGGAGCCAACATCCTTCGATCAGAAATCCACAGGTTTTGTTGGCGGAAAGTCCGATCGTGTGTACGGGGCATAAGACTTGGCAGACCTTTGGTTATGATGCGCCTGGAATGTATTGAACTGATTTCAGCAGAACGTTCTGCTGGGCTTTAACCTCAAGCTGGCTGTGTTGGCCAAAGAGTAACCAACTTGCACTTAACAGGACAAATGCCAAGCATTAGTAACTGAGACTTAATAGCCAGTGGAGTAGAGGTTCTAATTTACATACATTGAATAATACAAATTTCCTTAATTTCTCCAAGGAACGCAGAACACCGGTGCTAAAGAGCATCGATCGAGCAAGAGGAGGAAAAAAAAAAAAAATCAAGAGAGCGCAGAGGAGTCCCTGACCGACTCAGGCCGGCTTCAAGGACGAGATGTAGGTCAACCTAGCCCCCGATTCTGCCAGACGTAATATATTCCTTTGTGACATTCACTTTAACAAGCTCTATATTTTTCGCCAGGACGGGAGATGTTTCTAGGAACGAACATGTACGGGCGGATTTACATGGAATTTTTTTTATACAATGTCTCTGTTTATAGGTCAAATAAATGTGTACACGGGGCTGAAGCCATCTGCATTGTTATATGTGACTTTCAGAGCTCAGAGCCTTGGCAAGGTCAACGTGTCGGCAATAAAAACGGCAAAGTGAGACACAGCTTAGCTTCTTCAATCCAATTTAAGTCTTCCTCAAAGGACTTAATCTAAATCCGCCATCATATCATTTCATGCAACAAGCTTGTGACGAGCCTTACAAAATTTATGTAGATTAAAATTCATGGGTGCCATAGCGCGCGGTCCGTATTATTAAGATTGATTAGAAGAGCTGATGGCGTGATTAAAACAGCCCGGCGTTTACTGTTGTAATTAATTAGGCATTCACACACAACAATAACCAAAAGGATATGCTGATCAACGTGGAAGTGGTGAGAGGTCCGAGATTTAATGCCGCCATTTAATGGCATGCAAAGCCAAAAGCTCTTCCGCTAGTCATCTCAATGAGAGGACGCGCCATATCCATATAAACTGTTGTTTCGTGATGGTCACCTTCACATCTAATGGCCTTGGTTTGTCTTTATCGAACCATCGTATGACACGCCTGTTTTTTTTTTTTGTATCATCGGGGAAACTCAAACTTTTTTCAAGGACTCATTGGGCTCCATCTATCTAATTGTCAGAGCGGAGAGCTGTATGAGGAAAAAAACTAATGCCGCGTACACACGGTCGGACTTTTCGTCTACAAAAGTCCGGCGGACGCCGACGGAAAAAATACGGCTGACAATCCGATCGTGTGTGGGCCTCCCCGGACTTTCAGCAGACTTTTCCAGCCGCAAATCTGACGGACTTTAGATTTGAAACATGCTTCAAATCTTTACGTCGTAACTCCGCCGGACCCAGAAATCCGCTCGTCTGTATGGTAGTCCGACGGACAAAAACCCACACTAGGGCAGCTATTGGCTACTGGCTATCAACTTCCTTATTTTAGTCCGGTGTACGTCATCACGTATGAATCCGTCGGACTTTTGTGTGATCGTATGTAGGCAAGTCCGTTCCTTAGAAAGTCTGCCGCAAGTCCGCCAAAAGTCCGTCGAAAGTCTGTCGGACAGGCTGTCGGACTTTTGTAGCCGAAAAGTCCGACCGTGTGTACGCGACATAAATCTTCAGCACTCAGCCCTAGGCAGGAAAATGGACCTAGTTAAAAGAAGAGGTGGATAAAATGGGAAGAGCTTGGTAAAGGAAGATGGGCAATGGGAGGGGATGTAAAATATACAGTATACAAAACACAAAGGTTCCCCAGCACTCAACGATGTCAGCTTGCACAAAGAACACACATTGGTCAGTGAGCATTGCCCCTTGACAGTCATTACCTGACGAAGCAGTGCTGTCAAATTGTCTCGCCATTCTGCCTGCCTAACATCCATAGTTGATAATATCTGACAGTAACATCTGTTGGTGTTCCTCTGCCTGATGAATGATGTGGTTGGCCTACGTGAATCTTCTGCAAATCTTCAAAGAACTTTCAGTAAATTTAAGATGATCCGCTGTAGCAGATGTCTCCAAACTGTAGCCTGTGGCCCTTTGCTTGCCTTTATCCAGCCCTTGGGGCACCATGCCATTCAATGACACCAATGATGGGGCTCCATTCCTCCCACAGACACCAATGATGGGGCACCATTCCTCCCACAGACACCAATGATGGGGCACCATCCCTCCCACAGACACCATAGATAGGGCACCATTCCTCCGACAGAAACCAGCAATGGGGCACCATTCTTCCCACTATCATCAAAGATAGGGCACCATCCCTCCCACAGACACCAACGATAGGGCACCATAACTCCCACAGAAACCAGAAATGGGGCACCATTCTTCCCACTATCATCAAAGATAGGGCACCATCCCTCCCACAGACACCAACGATAGGGCACCATAACTCCCACAGAAACCAGAAATAGGGCACCATTCCTCCCACTAACATCAGTGATAGGGCACCATTCCTCCCACAGAAACCAGCAATGGGGCACCATTCTTCCCACTAACATCAAAGATAGGGCACCATCCCTCCCACAGACACCAACGATAGGGCACCATAACTCCCACAGAAACCAGAAATGGGGCACCATTCCTCCCACTAACATCAGTGATAGGGCACCATTCCTCCCACAGACACCAATGATGGGGCACTATTCCTTTCACGGATCTATAGAAAGTTAATTAGCCAACTCAGATTAACTAGTTGAGTTGTTTTTTTCAGGGCATATCAAGTTCAGCAAATGTTATGGAAGCCAGCTTTAATGTGAACAGGGGAACCCATGGAAACATTGAAGGATGACTGTCCTAGTTAATATCGGCAATATTGGAGCTTTATACATAAGGAAATTTATTGATTAACATACTGTGAATCATCAGCTAATCTGATACCTTTAAATAGACCTGTCATCAAGCCAAGAGACACTGTGCTGGAGACTTTTATAGGATCAAAAAACAATTATAAAACTGGCTAAATTCTTTAGACCATTTGGACAATTTAATCCCTAGTAACTGGCACCAGCAGATGCACGGAGCAGTCCATCAGCTATGTTGGGCTTTTTTGGCCAAATAAGATTGTCCCCCCTTTCTGATGCTGGTTGATAGCCACATACTCTCCTCCACGGAATAAACCTGTGTTCTTGGGCTATACAAACTTGCCTGCTCATGGAACAAACTTGTAAATATACCATTGACCTGTGGTTGGATCTGAAACGTTTTCTTTGGTCTCTTGTGTCCTTAAAAGTCAAGCCCTCTGGATTACCCCTACCTTTGTCTGTCCCTAAACGTCCTTGGATGCACATCCAGGCTAACTTGTTCTCAAGTTCTGCTGCCTCTACACATGCCAATGTGGTCCAGTCTGTTTCTACACCTGCCAATACAGTCCAGTCTGTCTCTGCAACCTGCTATCCAGTCTGATGTTACTGGTTCTCGGTCTACTGGCCAGTTTTATCTCCATGGACTTTCTACATGCTAACCAACCTGACCTCACGGATCCCCTGACCATTGCCCAGCTTGATTGCTCTGTGCCTGATGCCCAGTCTGACGGTCCGGTGTCTGATGTCCAACTTATCTCTCATGGTTCGGTGCCCAATGTTCAATCTGCCGCTTAGAGTCTGGGGGCCCCTCCTCAAAGGGGGAGGGGGGGTCATGTCAGGAGGGTGTAAGTGCTCCTGCTCCTTGATAGCTGCTGGTCTCATTCCAGCATCCTGATTTTGGCTGTGATGTATTCTCCCTGTCTGTCTGTTCACCGGCAAGGTGATTGATGTAGCTAGTCTCAGGGTGGAGACTAAACCTGATTTAAGCCATCCAAGCCTGCAGTCTCATTCTTGTGATAGCATCTGTAACACGTGCTCCAAGCTTCCTGCTTGTCTGCCCTGCTCTGCGGTTTGTATTTCCATTTTATGACCTCAGATTGGAACTCTCTGAACTCTGCCTGCCTTTTTGACTATGGATTGACCCTGACTAATCTGAACCTTGCCTGCCTTGTACCTGGACTGTCATTGAATCACTCTGCCTGTCTGCAAACCGCATGTGCCTGTTTGCTTTGCTCTGTTCACAGCTTCCCCGGCATGTAGGCAGTAGGCCGAGTACCAGTAGACCTCCTTGCCTTATGGAAAAGGAGGCTGCTATAGGTGACAAACACTAAAGCTAGCTATAGTGCCTGACCACCAGGGTTAGGGGTAAGCGTGACTATCACTGTCTATGGTGATGGCCTATCTATTGAGTATGTACCTTGGTTTATGAAGAAGGCATCTTATTTAGATAAAGAAGGTGGGCTCTAAGCTACTGGTCTAAGCTGCTTGTCATTCTCTCATGTTATTGTAGTGTATAATGTTGGTTATGCAATGCACTACCGCTACATATGTGTGGACTTCTCATTGCTCTCACTTTCCTGGTTGGTTCTGCCCAATCTAAATATGTGGGCACTGCCACCCAATCCCCATAAATAATGCTTTTTTGAGCTACTGTGAAATAAGGTTGATGTTGTGATCCTGGGACATCGCATTGGTAGGACAGAAGACCAAGATGAGAGACTGTCCCTGGCAAATCTGGGGCAGTTGGCACTTATGCTAAAGTGTATCAGGATAGTAATTTAGGAGATATCCTTGCTGCCTTATTGTATAGGGCACCAGGCCTGTCATCCTGACCCTTCCTTCACTTCTGGTGGGTCAAAAACATGGTATTCTATATGTCTATCCCGAAAGCTTCCCTTTAGACTGTGATGAAAGGAAACATTTCCAACTGGCCTGAATTACATCATAGAATTGCGCTCCCACGACTGGCACTAATTGTAAAAGGGGAAACCTTAGTACGGGGGGCTTTTTAACATACATTTTTGCAGAGGAGCACCTGTGCCAAAACACCAAGAAATATCCATAGCTGACACTTAGTGGCAAGCCTGCAATTGCTATAATAAATAAATAATAGCTCCCCCTATCTCTTTTATACGTACATTTTATCCATTGCAGGGGTATTTCTGAAAAAAAACAAAAAAAAAACATAAAAAATAAAATATATTAAAAAGATGATTTTAAAAAGAATCGGTCACTTTGCCATGAATTGGAAAAATTACAGAGTCTAATGAAAGCTGACCCCCAACCTATTTATACTCACCTTTTCTGCTATGTTGCGCTATCAGAGCTCTAGGAAAATACCGGAAAGTTTCAGGTATGGGGAAGCATTTGACTTATTCAGGATGCAATATCTGGCCAATGTTATTTTCCATTCAAATCCTCCTCCTCAGACATCCCTGAGGCTGCTGGTGGGTGGCGCCATCTTGGATGTGATATCAGCAGCCCCAGTAGACTCAAGTGACACTCTATAGCATTTCTTTTCACTCCCCCCTTCTGCTACAGGTTTCATAGGGGGGTGAGGGGCAGTGGAGCTGGGCCAGCCCAGATAGTAATTAGACACTCCCAGAAGGGGAGAGGTCTTTGACATGCAAGAAGGGAGGGGCTGTGCTAGTTTATTGACTCTTTCTATAGTGTCAAATCCCTAGCAAGTTCAGAGGCACGTTATGAGGGAATACAACTAATTTATGGAAAGGGAAAAAAAACTGCAAGTAAGCATTTGAAATACTTGATTTTCCTGTGTTTTTACCGTTAGTTCTTTACGCTGGTGACAGGGTCTCTTTAAAACCAAAGGAACAATCAATATGCATCAAGTTTACAAAATATAAAATCCTGCTTGCTGTATTTTTTTGGTGTGCTGTACATAGAGATAAACTGTACTGCTTATAAAACGATTAAAAATTCTTTATACGTTAGCTGGCATTATGGTTGTCACCTGTCCCGGTTTGGCAGGGACAGTCCCCATTTTGAGAGGTCTGTCCCTGCCAAACAAACACTCACAGCAATGCCCTTTATCTGGAAATCCAGCTTGCAATTTCTTGCCAGAGACCAATATAAAACTGCAGCCCAATCTTTTATTACTAATAATGTGACACATTTATTGGCCAACTGAATAGATTGCAGTGCAAGCACTCAAGGCACACTGGCCTCTTCTTCAGGGGATACACCACAATCAATATACTCAGCTAATAAATGGTATCATCCTAAATTCAAACCCCTGTCCTTGGTGATGGCTAATATGGTACAACACTCTCTGCGACCTGTTATAACCTTCCTGGAGTGCCGCTCTGAGTGCCAATGGACCAGCTCAGGTGATCCCTACTTGGAGGGGTGCTGGTGTCAAATGCTCATCCAAAAAGCATACCAAACTGTGCAGTATGAAGGTGCCGCACACCGACAGCTTATTCTGGGAGGAGCAACCTCAGACTCAGCTCCTCCTGAGACCACGCCGTCTGACGCGTTTCACCCCTCTATGATTAAGCACCAAGGGGAGGGCAAAACGCATCAGGGGGTGTGCTCTCAGGATGAGCTGAGGCTGAGAATGCTCTACACAGTTTAACATGCACTGAGCTGTCAGTGTGTGGCGCCTTCATACTGCACACTATGGTACAACACTCTGCTGCTACATCATTATTAATGGCCATATTATTATCATCAGTCATACTAACCTCTTAATCTAACTAGTTATATAGTATTGTTGAGACTTGTCCCTGTTTGCCGGGGACAGTCCCCATTTTGATAGGCCTGTTCTTGGCAAACATCCATAGCAAGGTTCCCAGCAGTGTAGTCTAGGCCAGTTGTGCATGCATGTCCTTCGGTGGGTTGGCTTTTTTATGCACTGTGCAGATATGTAAGGGATGGGGCCACACACGCTACCCCAATATGGTGCTACAGCTACTGCCCCTCAGATGCCAAACAGATACCAAACAAGATTTGAAGTCAATGGGAGAAATTTCCAGGAAAGGGAGAGGGGCAGGGATTCTCCTATAAGACATCATGCCTGGGAGACAGACGTCATTTTGATTTAGCTTCCTGATGATGAGGGCCCAACCACATAAATGTATTATTTTATTGGGAGTTTATGTGATAGACCAACACAAAATGGCAGATAATTGTGAAGTGGAAGGAAAATGATAAATGGTTTTCATTTTTTTTTTACAAATAAATATGTGAAAAGTGTGGGGGTGCATTTGTATTCAATACTTTGTAGAACCCCCTTTCACTGCAATTACAGCTGCAAGTCTTTTTGGGGATGTCTCTACCAGCTTTGCACATCTAGAGAGGGACATTTTTGCCCATTCTACTTTGCAAAATATCTCAAGCTCTGTCAGATTGGATGGAGAACGTCTGTGAACAGCAATTTTTTTAAGTCTTCCCACAGATTCTAAATTAAATTTAGGTCTGGCCTTTGACTGGGCCATTCTAACACATGAATATGTTTTGATCTAAACCATTCCATTGTAGCTCTGGCTGTATGTTTAGAGTCGTTGTCCTGCTGGAAGGTGAACCTCCACCCCAGTCTCAAGTCTTTGGCAAACTCTAATGCCGCGTACACACGAGCGGACTTTACGGCAGACTTTGCCCGGCGGACTTTTCGACGTACTTTACGACGGACTTTCTGAATGAACGGACTTGCCTACACACAATCCACCAAAGTCCGTCGAATTCGTACGTGATGACGTACGACCGGACTAAAACAAGGAAGTTCATAGCCAGTAGCCAATAGCTGCCCTAGCGTGGGTTTTTGTCCGTCGAACTAGCATACAGACGAGCGGACTTTTCGACCGGACTCGATTTCGACGGATTAATTTAAAACATGTTTCAAATCTAAGTCCGTCCAACTTTTGAGAAAACAAAGTCCGCTGGAGCCCACACACATCGAATTGTCCGACGAAATCCCGTCCGCCAGGCAAAGTCTGCCGTAAAGTCCGCTCGTGTGTACGCGGCATTACAGGCTTTCTTCTAAGATTGCCCTGTATTTGGCTTCATCCATCTTCACATCAACTCTGACCAGCTTCCCTGTCCCTGCTGAAGAAAAGCATCCCCACAACATAATGCTGCCACCACCATGTTGGTGGGGATGGTGTGTTCAGGGTAATGTGCAGTGTTAGTTTTCCACCACACATAGCGTTTTGCTTTTAGGCTAAAAAGTTCAATTTTGGTCTCATCTGACCAGAGCACCTTCTTCCACATGTTTGCTGTGTCCCCCACATGGCTTCTCGCAAACTGCAAACAGGACTTCTTATGACTTTCTTTCAACAATGTCTTTCTTCTTGTCACTCTTCCATAAAGCCCAGATTTGTGGAGAGCACGACTAATAGTTTTCCTGTGGACAGATTCTCCCACCTGAGCTGTGGATCTCTGCAGCTCCTCCAGAGTTACCATGGGCCTCTTGGCTGCTTCTCTTATTAATCCTCTCCTTGCCCGGCCTGTCAGTTTAGGTGGACGGCCATGTCTTGGTAGGTTTGCAGTTGTACCATACTCTTTCCATTTTCAGATGATGGATTGAAAAGTGCTCCGTGAGATGTTCAAAGCTTGGAATACTATTTTATATAACCTAACCCTGCTTTAAACTTCTCCACAATTTTATCCCTGACCTGTCTGGTGTGTTCCTTGGTCTTCATGATGCTGTTTGTCCACTAAGGTTCTCTAACAAACCTCTGAGGGCTTCACAGAACAGCTGTATTTATACTGAGATTAAATTACACACAGCTGGACTCTATTTACTAATTAGGTGACTTCTGAAGGCAATTGGTTCCACTAGATTTTAGTTTTGGGGTATCGGAGTAAAGGGGGCTGAATACAAATGCACGCCACACTTTTCACATATTTATTTGTAAAAAAAATATTTGAAAACCATTTATCATTTTCCTTCCACTTCACAATTATGTGCCACTATCTGTTGGTCTATCACATAAAATCCCAATAGAATACATTTACGTTTTTGGTTGTAAAATTGTAACAAAATGTGGAAAATTTCAAGGGCATGAATACTTTTTATACTATAGTATACTTTATACATCTATCTATCTATCTATCTATCTATCTATCTATCTATCTATCTATCTATCTATCTATCTATCTATCTATCTGTCTGTCTGTCTGTCTGTCTGTCTGTCTGTCTGTCTGTCTATCTATCTATCTTTTTTTTATATATATATAAAAAAAAAAAAAAAAATATATATATATATATATATATATATATATATATATATATATATATATATATATATATATATATATATATATAGATAGATAGATAGATAGATAGATAGATAGATAGATAGATAGATAGATAGATAGATAGATAGATAGAGATATATCTGTATATATATATATATATATATATATATATATATATATAGATATATCTAGATCTATATATATATATCTAGATCTATATATATATATATATATATATATATATAGATCTATATATATCTATATATAGATATATATAGATATAGATATATATCTATATATATCTATATCTATATATATCTATATATATATATCTATATATATCTATATATATATATATATATATATCTATATATATATATATATATATATATATATATATATATATATATATATATATATATATATATATATATATAGATATATATATATACATATGAAACCTGTATAATAATAATATTAATAATAATAACAGCACTGTGGCATAGTGGTTGGCACCTCTGCCTGGCAGCACTAGAGTTGGCGGTTGAATCGCAACCAGGACACTACCTGCATGGAGTTTGCATGTTCTCCCCGGCTCCTGTCTAAATTGGCCCTAGTATAAGTATAAATGTGAGTAAGGGACCTTAGATTGTAAGCTCCTTGCAGGCAGGGATTAATGTGAATGTAAAATATATATGTACAGCACTGCGTAAATTCTTGGCACCATATAAGTATCTCAAACAAAGAAATAAAAATAATAATTTGCATAGGGTTACCAGTATGGTTCTATCTACTGTTGGCTGAAAAGTGTCAGTTAGAGCTGCAAAAGCTGTAATACCTCACTGACTCCACTAGAGGTCAGCACAGTCAATGATCCAGCAGTGCAGCTCACAATGCTTGTTCCTTATAGGACTCAGTAAATCTTATTCTATGTCTCTAGGAGGTAATATAATGCTGCATACATTTTCATGAAAAAAAGTATAAAAATGACTTTAATTCACAGAAATAAAAAAAGAAACTCAGCCCAATAAAAATAATTAGGATGGCAACAGCCATTGTTTGTCTGTCTAGGAGGACATTTCTTGGCAGTCCTTGGCTGTCCAGCCCCCCCATTGACACCTGAGCTCTTTGTCATGCAGATCCCAAAATGTGATAATGCTCAAGATGAAGAATCACATTATTTTTTTGGGGGGCCATTCACAACCTGAGCGTTGTGTCGCTTACCACCTGTAGCGTGCAGCTTGATAAAGTACATGAGCGTCTTTGAGTTAGAATCGCACATTTTTGGCCTTTAATATGAGTGCCTTAAAAAACGCCAGAGAAACTTGTTTTTCAGGAGCGGTCATTTAAAAGTCTGCTGGGCCAAAAATGCACAATTCTGCTCCTGTTCCGCATAAATCGCCTGGCTATGCTCACGCTCAAGTGTGAATGGGAGCGGCGTGTCCCCCCCCCCCCCGGGGGCTACATGACTACTTTATTCTGAAAAGGACTGACCTGACCCTTCAACCTGTACTTACCACTTCATGTGGTCTAGCCTCGCCCCTGGCATGATTCAATTCTGCTAAACTCCTCCCCCCATTTGCCCTAATTGGCTGGCCACAGGCATAAAATATACCCAACAGAGCTGCGGCAGTAGACAATCGCTCCTCACGTGCTGCCTAAGCAAGGATCACATGGTCTCTGGCTGCTCAGAGCACTGTGGCTATTTAATGTGATTAGAGACTGTAAAGAGTCCATTGTTAGTCAAAACCTGTCTGTTAGTCTAGCAGTGAGGCACAATCACTGTACAGAGCAAGAACACCTCTATACTATATGTAAGGACCCAATACTGCTGCCCTTGAACACTATATATATATATATATATATATATATCTTCCTGAGGAAGACGAGCTTGTGCCTCCTCGAAATGTCAAATCAAACCGCCATCGTGCGTTCACCTTTTAAGACCCGTGAGTGACGCTCTCTTTTTTGGTTTATATGAACTGTAGTCTTTGCTGTGCACCCAGGCCCATTTTTTATCCCTGATTTGTGTGCGCTGACAACCATTGGATATCATATATATATATATATATATATATATGTATATATATATATATATATATATATATATATATATATAGCTATATATATATATATATATATATATATATATATATATATATATATATATATATATATATATATATATATATATATATATATATATATATATATAGCTATATATATCTATATATATAGCTATATATAGCTATATATATATATAGATAGATATATATATAGATATATATATATAGTATATCTATATATACATATCTATCTATCTATCTATCTATCTATCTATCTATCTATCTATCTATCTATCTATCTATCTATCGATATATATATAGATATGTATGTATGTATATATAGATATAGGTATATATAAATATATACATATAAAGATATAGATATACAGTATATACATACAACAGCCCGGCCAATCAGTTTTCGCCAGCAGGCTCAGCCAGGGAGTGTTGGTCGGGGCAGTGGCGAGGAGTTTTTCAGAATTTTTTAGGATGAGGAAGGTGATATAAAAAGCAGTGTGGGCGGTCTGCGCTCCCTCCAAAATGCCCATTCCATAAAGCTGCTCTGCCACACATGGCACCACAGATACACTTGATGGATATTTTATTTTGATAACTAACTCAACTCAGAGTACAAATGCTTTTTATTATAGCTGCCAAGACCCAGCTTAATCACCTCCATTTATTACTGCACAAGAGTGAGTTTGGGAGAATCCGCTCATTAAAATTTGTAATATTCTGAGATGAAGATGGTAAATGAGATCTTTTCTTCCTTTCTATCTTTCTTTCCCCCCAACCCCTCCTTCTCTATCATCCTCTCTTCATCTTCTCTCCCAATCTATAAGACCCTCTCCTCTCTCATCCTCTCTACCTCTCCCATCCCAATCTTTCACTCAGCTTCCCTCCCTCTCACTCTTTCTCTGACTCTCCTCTCTTTCTATCTCTCTCTCTGATTCTTTCTCCCTCTCTTACTCTTTTATCTCTCCTCTCTCTCCCTCTCATCTTACTATCTCACTCCCCTCCCCCTCTCACTATTCTCTCCCATCTCTCCTTCTCTCCTCTCTTCTCCTCTCCCACTCTCTCCATGTCTCTCTCTGGCTTTGCTCTCTCCCTCTTCTCTCCCATCCCTGCTCTCCTCCCCTCTCCTCCCCTCTCCTCTCCTCCCCTCTCCTCCCCTCCCCTCCCCTCCCCTCCCCTCCCCTCCCCACTCCTCTCCTCTCCTCCCCTTCCCTCTCCATATCTCTCTCTGGCTTTCCTCCCTCTCTCTCTCCCCCCTCTCTTTCCTCTCTGATTTCACCCCCTTCCTCTCTCTCTCTGACTCTGCTCCATCTCTCTCTTTAGGTCTCTTGCTGGCTCCTCTCTCTCTCTCTCTCTCTCTCTCTGCCTCTCTAAAGTTATCTCTGACTCTGCTCTGTCTCTACTCCCTCTCTGACACTATTTTGTCTCTCCTCTCCTCTCTCTCTCTGACTCTTTTCAATCTATCCTCTCCTCTCTCTCTTACTCTATTCGGTCTCTCCTCTATCTCTGACTCTATTCGGTCTCTCCTCTCCCCTCTTTCTGACTCTATTCTGTCTCTCCTCTCCTCTCTCTCTGACTCTATTCTGTCTCTCCCCTCTCTCTCCTCTCTCCCCTCTCCCTCCCCTCCTCTCTCTCTCTTTCTCTACTTTCTCTGACTCTCCTCTCTCTCTTTCTCTATGATTCCACTCTCTCTGGCTCTCCTCTCCCTCTCCTCTCCATCTGACTCTACTCTGTCTCTCCTCTATCTGTCTCTACTCTCCCTCTCCCTCCCCTCTCTCTCTACTTTCTCTGACTCTCCTCTCTTTCTATCTCCCCCTCTGACTTTCTTCTTCCTCTCTCACTTTTTTTTTCCTCCCCTGTCTCTCTCCCTCTTGTCTTACTATCTCACCCCCCCCCTCTCACTCTCCTCTCCCATCTCTCCCTCTCATCTCCCTGTCTTCTCTCTTTCTCCTCTCCTCCTCTCTCCATGCATCTCTCTGGCGTTTCTCTCTCTCTCCTCTTTTCTCCACTCTCTGATTTTGCCCTCTTTTTAGCTTTCTGACTCCCCTCCATTCCTCTCTCCTCTTTATGTCTCTTTCTGGCTCCTCTCTCTTTTGCTCTGACTCTACTCTGTCTCTCCTCTCCAATCTCTCTGACTCTATTTTGTCTGTCCCCCCCCCCTCTTTCTCTCTCTCTCTCTCTCTCTGACTCTCCCCTCTCTACTTTCTCTGACTCTCCTCTCTCTTTGACTCCACGCTGTCTCTACTCCTATTTTCCTATTTCTTTCTCTCTGACTCTCATCTCCAATCTTTCTAACTCTACAATGTCTCTGCTCTCTCTCCCTCTCCTCTCCTCTCCCTCTCCTGCCCTCACTCTACTTTCTCTGACTCTCCTCTCTCTCTCTATCTCTCTGTCTCTCCTCTCCCTCTCCTCTCTCTATTCTGTCTGTCTCTCCTCTCTCCCTCCCTCCCTCCCGCCTCTCCTCTCTGTCTGTCTCTCCTCTCTCTCCTCTCTGTCTATCTCTCCTCTCTCCCTCTCTCCTCTCTGTCTGTCTCTCCTCTCTCCCTCCCTCCACTCCTCTCCTCTCTGTCTGTCTCTCCTTCCCTCCTCTCCTCTCCTCTCTCTGTCTCTCCTCCCTCCCTCCTCTCCTCTCTGTCTGTCTCTCCTCTCTCCCTCCCTCCTCTCCTCTCCTCTCTGTCTGTCTCTCCTCCCTCCCTCCTCTCCTCTCTGTCTATCTCTCCCTCCTTCCCTCCCTCCTCTCCTCTCTGTCTGTCTCTCCTCCCTCCCTCCCTCCCTCCCTCCTCTCTGTCTTTCTCTCCTCTCTCTCTCCCTCCCTCCCTCTCTCCCTCCTCTCCTCTCTGTCTGTCTATCCCCTCTCTCTCTCCCTCCCTCCCCCTTTCTGTCTGTCTCTCCTCTCTCCCTCCCTCCCTCCCTCCTCTCCTCCCTCTCTCCCTCCTCTCTGTCTGTCTCTCCTCTCTGCCTCCCTTCCTCCCTCCTCTCTTCCCTCTCTCCCTCCTCTCCTCTCTATCTGTCTCTCCTCTCTCTCCCTCCCTCCCTCCCTCCCTCCTCTCCTCTCCTCTCTCTCCCTCCCTCCCTCCCTCCCTCCCTCCTCTCTGTCTGTCTCTTCTCTCTCCTCTCCTCTTTGTCTTTCTCTCCTCTCTGTCTCTTCCTCCCTCCTCTCTGTCTGTCTCTCCTCTCTCTCTCCCTCCCTCCTCTCTGTCTGTCTCTCCTCTCTCTCCCTCCTCTCCTCTCCTCTCCTCTTTCTCTCTCCTCTCTCTCCCTCCCTCCTCTCTGTCTGTCTCCCCTCTCTCCCTCCCTCTCTCCTCTCTGTCTGTCTCTCCTCTCTCCCTCCCTCCCTCTCTCCTCTCAGTCTGTCTCTCCTCTCTCCCTCCCTCCTCTCCTCTCTGTCTGTCTCTTCTCTCTCTCTCCCTCCCTCTTCCCGGTCTGTCTCTCCTCTCTCCCTCCCTCCCTCCTCTCCTATCCTATCCTCTACTCTCTGTCTGTCTCTCCTCTCTCCCTCCCTCCTCTCCTCTCTGTCTGTCTCTCCTCTCTCCCTCCCTCCTCTCCTATCCTATCCTCTCCTCTCTGTCTGTCTCTCCTCTCTCTCTCCCTCCCTCCTCTCTGTCTGTCTCTCCTCTCTCCCTCCCTCCTCTCCTCTCTGTCTGTCTCTCCTCTCTCTCTCCCTCCCTCCTCTCTGTCTCTCCTCTCTCCCTCCCTCCCTCCCTCCCTCCTCTCCTCTCTGTCTGTCTCTCCTCTCTCCCTCCCTCCTCTCCTCTCTGTCTGTCTCTCCTCTCTCCCTCCCTCCTCTCCTCTCTGTCTGTCTCTCCTCTCTCTCTCTCTCTCTCTCTCTCTCTCTCTCTCTCTCTCTCTCCTCCCTCCTCTCCTCTCCTCTCTGTCTTTCTCTCCTCTCTCTCTCCCTCCCTCCTCTCTGTCTGTCTCTCCTCTCTCCCTCCCTCCTTCCCTCCTCTCCTATCCTATCTTCTCTGTCTTTCTCTCCTCTCTCTCTCCCTCCCTCCCTCCCTCCTCTCTGTCTGTCTCTCCTCTATCTCCCTCCCCCTCTCTTCTCCTCTCCTCTCCTCTCCTCTCCTCTCTGTCTTTCTCTCCTCTCTCTCCCTCCCTCCTCTCCTCTCTGTCTGTCTCTCCTCTCTACCTCCCTCCCTCCTCTCCTATCCTCTCCTCTCCTCTCTGTCTGTCTCTCCTCTCTCCTCTCTGTCTGTCTCTCCTCTCTCTCTCTCTCTCTCTCTCTCTCTCTCTCTCTCTCTCTCTCTCTCTCCCTCCCTCCTCTTCTCTCCTCTCCTCTCTGTCTTTCTCTCCTCTCTCTCTCCCTCCCTCCTCTCTGTCTGTCTCTCCTCTCTCCCTCCCTCCTTCCCTCCTCTCTTATCCTATCTTCTCTGTCTTTCTCTCCCCTCTCTCTCCCTCCCTCCCTCCTCTCTGTCTGTCTCTCCTCTATCTCCCTCCCCCTCTCTTCTCCTCTCCTCTCCTCTCTGTCTTTCTCTCCTCTCTCTCCCTCCCTCCTCTCCTCTCTGTCTGTCTCTCCTCTCTACCTCCCTCCCTCCTCTCCTATCCTCTCCTCTCCTCTCTGTCTGTCTCTCCTCTCTCCCTCCCTCCTCTCTGTCTGTCTCTCCTCTCCTATCCTCTCCTCTCTGTCTGTCTCTCCTCTCTCCCTCTCTCCTCTCATCTCTCTCTGACTCTACTCTTTCTCTCTCTCTTTCCCATGTCCCTCTTCTGTCTTTCTCTCGCTCTGTCTCTTTCTCTTCTGGCACATATGCTTTATGGAATGTGGGTGACTGTTAGAAAATAGAAAAGAATAATGATGATTCTAATTGCTAATGGGCTGAATTACACATGTCTAATTGTAATTTAGTGACTCTGAAATCCTGACTCTTTAGGAACACTTGTTAGCTCTGTTCCGCTGGGAGCGGAGACATGAAAAATTATTTTACACAACTTGTACAGCGGCGGGGAAAGGGAGGGGGAGGGGGGGGGGGCGTTCTGTATCTGTGGATCACGGCAATCAACATTTTAAATCCATTTCCAAGGGCCATTTGCTGCAAATCTGGAGCATTCAAGCCAGGAAAATGAAGATACTGGAGCACTGAATGCCCCCAAAACACTGAAATACGTTCAATAAGGAGGCACCGAGATCAGAGAAGATAAGCAGGGTTTAGTATACCATCACAGCCAATCATATGTCATTCTGATGATAACGTATGGCTTCAATTGGTTACTTCTTCCTTTCTTTTCTTATGAGATAATCCCCAAATACTTTATAATTATAGAAGATCTTCCGTTTAATGCAACAATTAAACTTAAAGGGGTGTTTATTAAAAGAGCCAAGCATTTGCAATCCTAAGCCCCGTCATTTGCCCAATATGTTTATTTCCTATGATTATCAGCTCCATCTACTGGCCATAATGCAGTATTTTCCTTACTGATCATTTTCAAGAAAATACCATATTATGGCCACTAGATGGAACTGATGATCATAGAAAATGAATTTATTGGGATTATTTGTGAAGGCTGAGAGAATGCTTGAGGCATCCACACGGTAATCCAAAGTGTTAAGATACATCCCAAGAGCAATAGACAGGAAATGCCTTTGGCAATTCTTGCCAGAGCCCACTTCCAACTGCCTGGTGGGTTTGTATAAGCCCCACCGTCCGAGAAATTGCTGCTTTCTATTTCCCAGACTACATAGTTTGTAGACCATAAGACTGGCTGAACAGAACCTCATTCTGAACATCACCTAGCTCTTTAATTATGTTATTGCTTTTGTCAACCACAATCCAACCACATGCCGCCCACGTGTGGTTGAACATTCCACAGCCTAATTTCCCTTACTGTAAAGAACACCTCCATGTACAGCAAAACAAAATACACACCAAGTCGGCTTTTAGAATGAGAATGTTGGCAGAGCTGGGTTCCTTACCTGGATAAGGGTGGATTCCGTTGGCGAACACGGCTTCCGCAGCTGGTTGTCCATTAGCTTGGGGCGGTATGCCGGTGAAGCCGTTCACCCCAATTGGAGATGGAATACTAGGCACAGCTGGTGCGGTGATACCAGGTGGTGTGCTGCCACCTAGAGGAGGGGGCAACAAAAACAGGAGTGTAAATGTTACAAATCTGCAGAAACCCGTTACCTGTACTGAAGGAAATACTTGAGCTCTGAAAATACCACCTGCCTAACTTCAATACTTTCTCAATGCCTTGAAATAAATATGTAGCAAATCAGACTAATGTCAGAACCACTGATCTGCATGCTGGTTCTAGGCCAGCTAATCAGAAAGCACCAAAACCACTGGATTGGCATCAGCCTTCCTGAATTTCCTCTTAATACTGCCTTCCGGTAAATAACTTTATTCTATCAATAGCACAAGTTAAAAAAAAAGAAGCCCTGCCAAGAGATATGGGGATTGGCAAAGTTCAAGAATTCACTGCAAAAATTTTCATTTTAATTTAATGGAATTAGGCCAGTGAAAGATGGTTGCTGGTTGGTCAGATCTTTCTATTTTGCACATTGACTTTGCCTTATTAGATGAGCCAGAACAGTTAAGCAGGTGAGGGTTAGGGGTACTAGATACCATAACAGATCACTTACAGACTCTCCAGATTCAGATTAATGTCCAGCTACACCGTTTCAGAACCTTTAAGCCGACCCGGCAACACTGAACGCACGTTCCCAAATTTCAGTGCGTCCCCCGATGTCACCAGGCCCTTCTGAGAGACCAAGCTTCTTCTCCAGCAAAGGGGCCTCCTCTGGGGTCTCCGCCTTGGCACAGCTTCCTCCAGACCAGGTGGGACTAGGGTTGCCACCTGTGTGTGATTCACCCGGACAGTTCGGGTTTTGAATCCAGGTTCCAGGTCCAGGCTCCAGGTGGACTGAAACCCGGACACATTATTGAATACAGACCACGCTGTGGCTCCCCAAGTAACTAAGATAGTCACACACAAATCTGCTGCCGTCTGAGAGCTGCAGCAGCCATCTGGTGGCGGGTTTGGCATCACTGGAGGGCAGGATGAAGATGTCAGAAAGAGTAATCTGGCCACACCCACCATTCGCTGTGGCACGCTATGCGTACCGCATTACTACTCTCCTTGGGGCACCCAAAGGTGTCCCAGGCCGCTAAAGTGTTCGGGTTTGGCTTGAAGAAAAGGTGGCAACCCTAGGCGGGACAGTTTCAGGACCACTTCAGCCATAGCTCCCAAATGTCCCGGATTTAGAGGGACCGTCCCTGTTGTGAAACAAAGTCCCTCTATCCCTCTTTCCTACTCATTTGTCCCTCATTTTGGTCTCATCTCTATAGTTGTATATAAAATACACTATTTATCTTTTAAAACGTTTTTCACAGTGCTAAAGTATTCACCCAGTTTCTAAATTTCTGCTGGTAAATTTCAAAAGCCATTATAAAGGAATAGTACAGTAGTGGTAAATATAAAGCACTTGTGGGTTATACTAATCATTTTTCTGTATAATTCTCCTTTAAGAGGGCGTGGCAGGGGGTGTGCCCTATGCCTACATACTTATGCTAATAGGGTGTCCCTACTGCCTATCGCAAAAAGTTAGGAGGTATGACTTCAGCACACATTAGGCCCCAAAAGAGACCTAACAGCAGAGCTCCATCCAGCAGCACCACCCTAGGCCTCAGCCCAAGGGAAGAGAGCATACCTCCCAACATTTTGAGATCAGAATGAGGGACACCTACTAGCAAATGTATGTAGGGATAGGGCCTGCCCCCTGCCACACCCCCTTAAAGGAAAATTAACCCAAAAAAAGGTTAATTAAATCCACAAGGGCTTTTTTTTACCACTACTATTCCTTTACATAGGCTCTTAAAATTTACAAATGCAGCAATTTAGAAATTGAATGAAAGATTTAGCACTGGGAAACACTTTTTGAAAGATAAAAAGTGCATTTTATGTACAACTATATAGATCAGACCAAAATGAGGGACAAATGAGGGGGGGAAGAGGGACAGAGGGACATTGCTCCAAATCAGGCACAGTCCCTCGAAATCAGGGACAGTTGGGAGCTATGAGAAAGTGAACACATGGATGGCCCAAATATTTATATCCTACCCCAGCATGCACCAGTGGCCTCAACCTCCTGCTAGACTGGCTGAAAAGATAAATATTCATAACTCAGCTTTGTTTGTGAAATCTCATACTATGAGTGATAAGAGTGACATCTACTGGAGACAGTGAGAAATCACAAGCTAACATAAGCTTAGGGGAAAAACCCGGTGAAAAACAATACAATCAGTCTGAGCTAACTACAGCCCAGCCAAAAACGAAATTGACATAGTAGCCCCTGTTTAGGACAAGGAGGCTACACTTCTAAAGCTAAATGACATTTTCTTTTTTGCATAGTTACTGTGTATCAATATGTTCTTGCTGAGGGCTGAAATGCCACCTCCTTGGCCACCAACCATCATTAGACCTTAACCACTTGCCGACTGCTGCACACCGATAAACATCGGCACAATGGCAGCGGTGGGCAAATGGGCATACCTGTACGCCTCCTTTAATAGGCAGGGCTAGCGGGGGCGCGCGTGCGCCCGCAGCGTACAGCGTGACCGTGCCCGCGGCTCCCGCGGACTCGATGTGCGCCGGTATCCCGGCGATCGTGTCACGGAGCCGCAGAACGGGGAAGTGCCTATGTAAACAAGGTATTTTCCCATTCTGCCTTGTGACATGACAGAGATCACTGCTTCCTGTCATCGGGAGCAGTGATCGCTGTCATGTCAGTGGTAGCCCTTCCCCCGCACAGTTAGAATTACTCCCTAGGACACACTTAACCCCTTGATCGCCCCCTAGTGTTTAACCCCTTCCCTGCCAGTGTCATTTGCACAGTAATCAATGCATTTTTATAGCACTGATCGCTGTATAATTGACAATAGTCCATTGTCCAAAATAGTGTCCAAAGTGTCCGATGTGTCTGCCATAATGTCGCAGTCACGATAAAAATTGCAGATCACCGCCATTACTAATAAAAAAATTAAAATGCCATAAAACTATCCCCTATTTTGTAGATGCTATAACTTTTGCGCAAACCAATCAATATACACTTATTGTGATTTTTTTAAACCAAAAATATGTAGAAGAATACGTATCGGCCTAAACTGAGGAAAAAAAATTGTGTTTTATTTATATATTTTTGGGGGATATTTATTATAGCAAAAAGTAAAAAATAATGCGTTTTTTTTTAATATTGTCGCTCTTTTTTTGTTTATAGCGCAAAAAAAAAAAAAAAACTGCAGAGGTGATCAAATAGCACCAAAAGAAAGCTCTATTTGTGGGGAAAAAAGGACGTCAATTTTCTTTTGCTGTAACATTGCAAGGCCGCGCAATTCTCAGTTAAAGCGACGCAGTGCCGAATCGCAAAAAGTGCTTTGGTCGGGAAGGGGGTAAAATTTTCCGGGGCTGAAGCAGTTAAACGGATCTTGAATTTGATCTGCTCCTGAAAAATCCCTAAGGGCACAACGAGACAAGAGGCCGTTAGCGCTTTGACCATTGTGTGTTTTTTATGGCACAAGCTTGTGCAAGTCAGACGGTTCATCCAAGAACGTAAGATGTCAATTTTTGACTGGAGCATTCTAATTTCCCATTACTGGTTTGAAAAACAATAAGACCACCGTAGGCAAATCATTTTACCTCCCAATGTCTTAGTTTACCCAGCATTAATTGAGTGCTAATTAGGCTCTTATTGTTCTCCTTTCCCCTCTGTTGTTGTCATGCTGTCTTGTATCACCTCCACCCCCCCTCCCCTTCTTCCCCAACACGCGCTCCCTCGCGAAAAACCGGGATCCGCAGAAAGTTCTGGGATCTGACGGCTCTTTGGGAATTGGATGACAGTTGCTGTGCCGGGGCAAAAAAAAAAAAACAAAGAACACGCGAGCGGAAGCTCCATTCTATTCATCAGTCAGGGGGAAGAAAAGAAAGAAGAAAAGAGGAGAGTGGAAAATTTTCCCGTCACTTGAGTTGGCAGGTTTCCTCCCTATTATCAGCGATGACACCGGCACGCTGATGTGACAGCTCCTTGTGTTTGCGCTGTACATCAGATGAAAGGGGTGAAGACACTCATCTCCTCCTTTCTGCAAAGTCAGCGCTAACTCTCTGTTAGTTTTCTTTCCCTGTAATGTTGCAGCTTCAGCATGTGTTGTTGCAAGGATCAGGGGAGGATGCAACTTCACATATCTTATACAGCTTAAAGGGTACCTGTGCTTTCGCAAAGCCCTCCAGAAGAAGCCATCACCATGATGCCATGCCATTGCTGTAACAGTGAGCTTTAAATGATGTGGCCTGATACGGTTGGTGACCTAATATACGTTATCCACATGCACTGTGACGGGGGTGGACAAAGTCACCAAGTGGACCTTATGCAACACCAACCACCCTTTTATTAAATGATCAACCAAATAAGATCATATTTTTGCTATGTATCAACCAGACTATGACTAGGAATGCATACGTAATGCAGAGAAGTGGACTGATGTTACTACACCATACCATGCTCCATGGATCAACGCAGTCAATGATATTTTATTACGTGAGAAAGTGATATACACAGGGAGGGGATGCCCAGCCAACTTTGAAACAAGACTGGCTCAGTCTTAGCCTCGATCTTACTGATCACAGACAGACTGCTTTCCCAAAATTAGAACCGCCACTTCAATCTCAGCATTACTGTCAAGGTTAGGGGTCAGGCTCAGAGACCAGTAGTTATAGCAGTAGAGAGGCTTCCACCGGCCAGCTGGATAAGTGCAGAAGCAGGTTACCCTGGCGGATGACATAAGCTCACCCGAGGCGTGTGGTCTAAACACTATTCATCGGACCTCCTGATGGTGGAGATGTGTTTTTCTGCGTGTTTTACCAGGTCGCAGTCCTCAGGATCGCCCTACCTGGAGATGAGTAATTTGGGGTCCAGTAGCAGATATAGAAGGTAGAGATCAGTTAAAAGCATAGTCAGTAAACAAGCCAAAGGTCCGTGACAAATGGTTGAAGGCTTCGATCAAGTGGAAGCATAGTCAAGGAACAAGCCAAAGGTCAGTAACAAATGGTTGCAGGTTGGGATCAACTGGAAGCATAGTTGAGGAACAAGCCAAAGGTTGGCAACGAGTGGTAGCAGAGATAAGGACCACTGCAGCTACACAAAGGAGCGAGATATCGTCTGGAGAGAGCACATAATCTGGCAAACAGGGAGTGCAAAGACATGGCTTATACAGGAAGTTCATTGGAGGATCAAGGAGTTCATGTTTCACAAGGCACAAGGCAAGACTACCCAAGGAATCAGACAGAATGCTGTGCAGCATCTCAGGTGGCTCAGCAAGAAGAGCTACTGCCGGATGCAGCAGTGGTTGCGGGTTCAGATCAGGGTCAACTCCTGACAATCACTCCACTCTGACCACCTCAATATGTTCTAAATCTAAATCTTAAGGTGTATGGTCATTCCTTGTCCTCTTTTTTGCAGAAGAATGAGTCCAAACCGACAGAGCTCTTGATTAGTTTCCAACTTCTTGTTTATACGATTCATCATTGGTATGACATGTGTACACCCATGCTATTCAATCGCAATTCCTAGTATCCTACTAAACAGTTGTTTGTGGACAGAGGCCTTCAAAAATCTCTTTGAAAATGTTCTCCATTGTCCTACCAACAGGTTTTAGTTGGGTGTGCTTTGGTGAAGGGTGGGATGTGGAGGAAGGCTGTTGCTTTTGTTTGTAAACCATGTCAAAATTCCAATAAATACATATTAAAGAGAATAGGACGAGGAACCATAGGTCTGGGGGCCAAACAACCAAGGAGCACTTTTGTGTTAAGGACAGATCTATGTGGGCTAAATAAATTGTACCATGCAAGGTGTGCCATGGTGTCACAGTGACTGGTGGGCATGGTGAAAGGTGAGATATCATGCATTTCTTTCTCTCTCCATTCATGAGGGACAATTATATGAATTGAATGGATAGAAAATGTAGGCTTTCACTCTACATGGCCATCTGTTGTATGCATAATCTGCATGCACTGGGGCAGGGTTGGGCAGAGTCACCGAATGGACCCTCTGCAAGACCAATCCCCCCTCTATTATGCTATCAACCAAATTAAATCGTATTTTTACTATACATCAACCAAAAGAGGACTAGGAATGCAAAGCTGCTGCATAGAGGTGGACTGCCATTACTCTGCCAAGCCATGCCACGTGGATCAACGCGGCCAATGATATTTTAATAAGTGAGAAACTTATATACTAAGTCCAAGAGGGCCCTTGTGCAGCTGTATAGTCTGCACACATCATATGTACATCACTGCATTGTAGCAAAACCAGGGCCTGTCACAAAGTAAAATGTCAGATGAGGATGCTATAATGGCCAACAGCAGGTCCTGCCTGTACTTTGGTGCATGCCCTGTGCAATATGGCTGAATAAATGTACATATCTAATTACAAACTGTTCACATCAATATCGTTTCTCTTGAACAGTATCTAAAAAAAAATGTAAACACTCACAGATTTCCCTTAGTCATTTTAAGATCATTATTGCTTTCCCTAAAGTATATTAAAGTCCAAAAATTGGTTAAGTTTTGGAGCCAGGAAGGATTAAACCCCCCCCCCCCCCCCCCATCAGGTTTATATAGCTGTCTGTGTGCCCACTGGGGAGATTGACCCTCTCTATTTATCCTGGTGACAATTGGCACCATGACTGAAGGTTCAGGAAAATCCAAAAATCTGAGTTGTCACCAGAACAGGTATAGAGGTGAAATCTTTCAGTGGGAACATTTGTTCTCTGGGGTGCAATTAGAAATCATGGAGCTCCCTACCCCTCTATCAGTGGCCCTTGTGATCTAGCTTTTTTATTCCACCATGACAATGTCACCACAGATCTTGTCCATCATTTCAATATCACCCCATTTGTATTTCACCCACATTCAAGGTGCTCTACCTGTGTTTAGCATCAGTCTGGCACCCCCTACTGGGTCCAGCATAGGAGAGCTGCTTGTACCCTGCCTGTTCAAAGTCCTATCCCCCCCCTTATTTCTTGCTACATCATATCCTGTTACCTCACTTTAAAAACTAGTTCAACAGGTTCATTTACCTTTCAGCTTCTAAAACAATACATGTCCCTAAAATCTAACAATTCACATATATCTATGTGATTCACGGTGCTCCACCTCTGTTTAGCATCCGTCTGGCAACCCCTACTGGCTCCAGCACAGGAGAGCTGGATGTCTTATGAGACGAAACGCGTCGGGACGCTCTGTTGAAGTCACTGCTTTCCATTTCAAGCACTTTTTTATCTACTAAAATGTGTGTATTTCCTTTTTTAAAAATAAATATTTTCTGATTTCAAAATGGAATTACACTATGTGCCTATCTTCTTTTTTCTTTCTGCAAATGTATCACATTGGAGAAACTATCCATTCGGTTTCCGGTCTAATACCTACCCTATAGAGGTTCACTGTCCGAGTTGGTCTTCTGGCTGGAGGTCGTGTCTGCCAAGGCAGTTTCTTCTGGGTGTATTTCCCTATAAGCTTTATTGACCCATTGGGTGTACACCTACCTGGGTCTCCGGTAAGCCTTCTGAGTCTCTGGTGGTGGATCACATACCAACAAGCTCGGGCATGTTTTGCTGTTCTATACCACATTGATGCTCAGTTCACCTTTCAACCACTTTGAATCACGTTTTGGATATTTTTACTCTTAAATTGTTTATCTCACTTTCACAGTTTGCTTTAAGTACTAGTGATTCGTCTATTTTGGACATTATCCTTGGACATTGCTTATATTTTTCATTATTTGCACATTTTGACTATTATATTTGGTTTATCATTTTTCAGTTTATGATCTACTATATATGTGGACTGTGTTTTACTTGTATATGTGTTTATGTACACTGTGTTCTATATATTTTTTCTCAGTTCCTTCTGAGATTAATTATTATTAGCGCTGCACTATTTTCCCACAGGAGAGTTGCTTGTACCTGCCTGTTCAAAGTCCTACCCCCCCCCCCAATTTCCTGCTACATCATATCCTGTAACCTCACTTTAAAAACTAGTCCAACCGGTTCATTTGCCTTTCAGCTTCTAAAACAATATGTGGCTCTAAAATCTAACAATTCACATATATCTATGCTATATAAAATCACCACCATAGCCATAACAACACATGACCCTATTTGTACTGATGAGGGAATTTCCTCCCATTTTGAAGAGATTTCCCCCTCACTTCCTGTTGTGTCTCTGGGACAGGAAGTAAAGGAATACCTCCCCATCGAGGACAGAGTTAGAAGGAAAATAAAAAATGATGAGGGCTCTAACCATTTCCAACTGTATCGAAAAATAAAGAGACACGTCAATCATTTTGTTAGTTATCACATGACCCAAAAATGCCGACGTCTCTCTTACCTGATGTTGGCGTCATGGGAGCAGCGGCCAAGCCGTTCATGTTGAGGGCTGCCATCTGTTGCATCTGGGCGGCCGCGAAGGCAGCCATGGGGTTCAGGTATCCACCCTGCGCGACGGAAGCCATGATGGCAGCCTGCTGCTGCATCAGCTGAAACAAAGAGAACGGGAAAAAATATCACGAGTTACAGCCAGGGACCCCCCCACAGACCTTGGACTGAAGGATCATCCCGCATGCCATTACCGACTGGGGGCGTCATCATAATTAACCTTGCTCCATTCAAAGCAATACTCCCCCTTTTTATAGTTAAATCCCATAAGCGGTAGGAATACAAGCAACACATTTAATGGGTCACAATAGCGCAATAGAGTCAACACATCTGATAAATTCCTAGTTGATTGCTAGCTGTGTGGTTCTAGTGGAAGTGACCCCTATCATGTGTCCTATGGAGCAGTATGTGATGTCTACTGCAGACAAACGAGTGACGGGCCAGCCACGAGATGCAGTGGATTGTGGGAAGATACCATGAAGATTGAGATCAGGCATTTATACTAGCAGGTAGCACATTTCTTGCTTTTCTGTGTATTTATATGAATATAGTAGACATGTGCATTGCTAAAAAAAGCAGTTTTTTGTTTTTGTTTCGTTTCATTTTTTTGTTTTTCGTTTCATTAGTTATGATTGCAATTCATAAATTCGTAATTTTGAAAAAATTCATAAGTTCGTAAATTTGAAAATTTTTTCAAACTTACGAATTTTTCCGATTTTATGAATTTTCGAATATTCAAATTTAAGAATATTCGGAAAAGTTGGTTAAACGGGTTTTTGTTAATTCGGATATTTCTGAATGAACGAATTTGTCGAAATTCGTTAAAAAACGAATACAGAACGCAACGATTTGCCCATGTCTAGAATATAGGCACAGCTATGCATTCAGTGAAACCGCTGCTACATTAGTTATGTGCAAATGGGGTACAATCAAATGTACTGTTGTATTTCCTTTATGGGTCAATTGTTATTCATTCATAAAAAAACTGAGTGGTTCGGGAAAATACTACATTACGGGCACTAGATGGAGCTAAGGACCATATCAAATCTGTGGGGTGTGGTAATAAAGAAACTGAAGTAGCTTTTTATAAAAAAACAAAAAACAAAAAAAAAAACCTGCTTGTACATTCGTTCTGTGCGAATGGAGTAAAAACAATCTCTTGCTATTTCCTCTACGAATCAAATGCTATTCATTCATTAAAAAAAAAAATAGAGTTGTTTGGGAAAATATTACATTATGGCCACTAGATGGAACTAAGGATCATATCAAATAAGCAATTTATATCCAATAATTATTAGCTCCATCTAGTGGCCATAATGTGGTATTTTTCCTGAAGTGATCTATTATTTTTATGAAAATACGCCGCGACCATTCTGTGGCGTATTGGTGAGGCAAGTGAGGAGGCGACATATCACCTCCTTGCCACCTGTCAAATGCCTCTGAAAAAGCCATCTGAGAATGCAGCAGTCTTGCCGCACATCTAAATGCACCCTTAGGGCCCGTTCACAGGTGCGGCAGGCACCGCTGCTCCACTGAAAAGTGACCCAGTCACAGGCTGTCAGTCACAGGCTGTATGCTGGAGCTCCATCCTCTGTCACCTTCTTTTCTCTTGGTGTCAGGAAAACTCATCAGAAGTGACCTCTTTTAGTAGGACGAAAATGGTAGTTTGGGTTGTCTCTGGTCATGTGACTCACTCCCCGCTACAGTTCCCGTGATAGAATAGGGCAGTGATGGTGAACCTTGGCACCCCAGGTGTTTTGGAACTACATTTCCTATGATTTTCATGCGCTCTGCAGTGTAATTGAGCATCATGGGAAATGTAGTTCCAAAACATCTGGGGGGCCAAGGTTCACCATCACTGGACTAGGGAGACAACGTTGGCTTTCTCTACCTGAACATCATGCCTCCAGGAGACCACATAACCAATGCCAAGGTACCAGTCACATGGTCAGTCCCGGATTCCCATGATCTTTCCATAAGGAATATTTCTCGACCCCTGGATGAAGACTTTTCCATTGACTTTCCCAAGCAGGCTGACTTCTTATCTATAGGTGGGCTTTATGGCACCCGGGGACACAACGGTTGTCAGAAGTTGGGTGCAGCATACATGGAAATGTGTTTAATTCTTCATAGAACACTGCATAGTGAATGGCTGCCAGAACCTTATTAAAAAAGAGAGGAAGCTTTGGCACTCGGCGGGCGCTTGGCACGAGGAGATGTCTTAAATATACATGAGAAGCTGGTTCACATGCCCAGCGCACCCCAACAACAAACAACAGAATGCAATGGAGTATGCGTTCCAGTGATGAGCTGAACGGCAGCCTGTGCCCTCTGGCAGCTTGTTTCTTCTTTGCCCGCTTGCTGGGGTACGTTTTTTTCCAATTCGGCGCCTGGGTACAGATGTAGCCTGGCACGGTTCTGAGCGCCCAGCCATTTCATCTCTGTAATGATGGGAAGCACCCAACCCATGAAAGTTAGCAGATCAAGGCACAGCTATTGTAATGGTTTCTAGCCCACGGGCCCAAAAATACTATAAAAACGCTCCAAATACTCCAATAACAGAGTATCGTTTTATATAAACAATTGCGTTCTCTGACGGCCCCCAAACAGCTGAAAATAAACTGTAAATTTGAACAGACCGCTATCACCACGTTGCGTGTTCTTGAGTTTCGGGGTTCAGAAGTCAGAGTCACTTACCAATGCACCTCTGCTAGTGACTTGAGGGTGTATTCACATCAGCAACGGAGGCAAATGAACCCTAATGGGGTCTATTTGTACAAATAATTCATTGGATGAATGTGATGAGCATTCGCCCGGCCATGACGGATTCTGGCCATAGTATTAATCCCTCAGCATTTTTTTTTTTAGCCCAACTATGGACAAAAAATTAAGTTTTCCCATGCAGTGGGGTTGTGCCCGCACTGCACGGGTCAACTGCTCATTTTTGTCTAGGGCAGTCATCACTAAATGGCGAGACCACCACGGCCACGCCATTTAGCTGCCTGCGTGTCCTCTCTTCCTCCCGCTGCTGCCACAGATGTCATCTCTTCAGCAGGGCAGAGGGTGGGAGGTGCGATCGGTCTGGATGAAGGGCAGGAGTTGCCCTAATTTTCAAGTTAACAAGCTGCAAATCTGTTGCTAGGACATAGGGCGGTCCTAGCAGCCAATCGCCTCCTTGCTAAGAGAAGTTGGGAACCTCCCACCCTTTATCCAAACTGATGTAAAGGTAGAGAGGCTGTATTGTTAAGGCAGGCTATGTAAAGAGTTGAATGCTATAGAAAGGCAGACTTTAACTCACCTGGTGATCCTGCCAATAACACACTCCTTGTCCTATAGTGACAACGCCGACATACTTGCCAACATATTTGTTCTAGTCCTGGGACATCTTCTCCCGCTTCTTCCTTAGCTACTTTCCTGGCCACAGCAGCCAGGGAAAGTGACAGCAGAACCCGGAAGTGACATAAGGCACTTCTCTCCCTTCCCTTTGCCTAGCGGCACCCACCTTGGCAATCTTGGGCTTGCAGGTGGGACAGCAGAGCCTGGAAACCATGATGAGAAAGGGGCCATGCTGGATCACTTCCACCTCACAGTAAACTTATTAGATTTACATGCATGTGGGACATCTTCTCCTGCTTCTTTATTAGCTATTTTCCTGGCCACAGCAGCCAGGGAAAGTGACAGCTGAACCCGGAAGTTACATAAGGCAATTCTCTCCCTCCCCTTTACCTGGCAGCACCCACCATGGCAATCTTGGGCTTGCAGGTCGGACAGCAGAGCCTGGAAACTATGGTGGGATGGGGTCATGCTGGATCACTTCCACCTGACAGTAAACTTATTAGATTTACATGCATGTGTAAAACCTCCCCTCTGCTGCTGACGTTCAACATACGTTCCTTTAAATTTCACCTGGTGATCCTGCCAATAAGGCACGTCCCAGTTTCCGGGACATACTTGCCAACATATTTGTTCTAGTCCTGGGACATCTTCTCCCACTTCTTCATTAGCTACTTTCCTGGCCACAGCAGCTGGGGAAAGTGACAGCTGAACCCGGAAGTGACATAAAGCACTTCTCTCCATCCCCTTTACCCGGCGGCACCCACCATGGCAATCTTGGGCTTGCGGGTGGGACAGCAGAGCCTGGAAACCATGGTGGGATGGGACAATGCTGGATCACTTCCACCTGACAGTAAACTTATTAGATTTACATGCATGTGTAAAACCTCCCCTCTGCAGGGAAAGTGACAGCTGAACCCGGAAGTTACATAAGGCACTTCTCTCCCTCCCCTTTACCTGGCAGCACCCACCATGGCAATCTTGGGCTTGCAGGTGGGACAGCAGAGCCTGGAAACTATGGTGGGATGGGGTCATGCTGGATCACTTCCACCTGACAGTAAACTTATTAGATTTACATGCATGTGTAAAACCTCCCCTCTGCTGCTGACGTACAACATACGTCCCTTTAAATTTCACCTGGTGATCTTGCCAATAACGCACGTCCCAGTTTCTGGGACATACTTGCCAACATATTTGTTCTAGTCCTGGTACATCTTCTCCCGTCTCTTCATTAGCTTCTTTCCTGGTCACAGCAGCTGGGGAAAGTGACAGATGCACCCAGAAGTGATGCAATTCACATTCTAGCTAGGGGAGATCAGAGAACAGATGTTCACTGGACACCCTCTCCTTTACCAGTGGCGGTCTTGGGCCCGCAGGTGGGACAGCAGAGCCTGGAGATCATGGTGGCGGGGCCATGCTGGATTGCTTCCACCTGACAGTTAGTTTATCAGATTTACATGCATGTATGTGTAAACCAATCCGCTGCTGATGTACAACATATTTCCCTCTATTATCACCTGGTGATCTTGCCAATAACACATTCCTTTTCCTAGTGACAACACCCACATACTTGCCAACATTATTCCTTCTAGTTCTGGGATATCTTCTCCTGCTTCTTCATTAGCTTCTTTCCTGGCCGCAGGAGTCTGGGAAAGTGACAGCTGAACTCGGAAGTGACATAAGGCACGGCTCTCCCTTCCCTTTATCTACCTAGCGGCACCCACCATGGTAATCTTGGGCCATGCTGGATCTCTTCCACCTGACAGTCAGCTTAATAGATTTACATGCATGTGTAAACTTCCCCCTCCGCTCCTGAGGTACAACAAATGTCCCTTACATTTCATCTGGTGATCCTGCCAATCACACATTCCTTGTTCTAGTGACAACGCCCGCATACTTGCCAACATATTTGTTCTAGTCCTGGGACATCTTCTCCAGCTTCTTCATTAGCTTCTTTCCTGGCTGCAGGAGCTGGGGAAAGTGACAGCTGAACCCGGAAGTGTTGCAATGCACGCAGCTTTTGTGTCCATTCTAGCTATGGGAGATTAGAGAACAGATGTTCACTGGTCTCCTTCTGTTTTACCTGGCAGCACCCGCCATGGTGGTCTTGGGCCTGCAGGTGGGACAGCATAGCCTTGAAAACATGGTGGTGGGAGGGTCATGCTGGACCACTTCCACCTGACATCCGGCAGTCAGCTTATTAGATTTACATGCATGTGTAACCTTCCTCCTCCCCCTGATGTACAATGCGCTTCCCTGGTGACCCTGCCAATAACACCCAACCCACTCTCCGAGACACTTCTTCATTAGCTCCTTCCCCAGCCAGAACAGCCAGAAAAAGTGAAACCTGGAAACCTGGAGATGACGGAATGCACCTGTATAGATTCTAGCTAGGAGAGATCAGTGAATGGATGTTCGCTGGTCTCCCTCCCCTCTATCTGATGACACTGTGAGGGTCCTGGGCCGGCAGGTGGAAGAGCAGTAGACATGTGCGGTTCGTTTCGTTCTGAATTAATATTAGGACAAAATTTTCGTTATTCGGAGACTCGCATATATCCGAATACCTGAATTTCAATATAAACACATTTTACCGAATGCTCCGAATAACCAAACAAAATTCATCCGAATTTCAGAAATTCAGACTGAAATTCGAATCTAATTTTACATTGAACTCCAGTCAAATTCTAACTACACATATTGCGGAAATCAAAGACTTGTGTTTGTTATTAGAGGGCCATTTAGAAATAATGCTGTTTTTGTTAAGCTAAAGGTAATTTAAAGAGTCATTTTAATCATTAGATGAAGATGTTTTCTTTATGTTTGTTCACTTTGCTGCATTCGAATCAAAAACAATATAACATTTCGACTGATTTGAAAATGTATCGATTTGAACCCTTCGAATTGAAAAATCTGTAAATTCAAAGAAAATTCAGAATACAAATTGAACTAATCAACCAAATTTAACTAAACAAAATAACTAGGTTAACTATTTACGGACCGTCCGCTGCACTGTACGCATTGTACTGTGGCAGGTTGGCTCCCTTGCATGTACACTGCGATTTGTGGGCATGTGTGCGCGCCCATTCGCGAGCGGGGGAGCCAACCAGTGGGTCCAGCGAACTCGGTGTCCACCGGCCACCCGCGACCGCTCCAGAGACAGGCAGAACGGGGATCTGTTAGTGTAAACAAACAGATCCCTGTTCTGTCAGGGCAGGAGAGAGAGATCGTCTGTTCCTAGCGATCAGGAACAGCGATCTCTCTCCTCCTCCAGTCAGTCCGTTCCCCATACAGTTAGAAACACCTCCCAGGGAACACAGTTAACCCCTTGATCGCCCCCCTAGTGTTAACCCCTTCCCTGCCAGTGACATTAATACAGTAATCAGTGGCTATTTTTAGCTCCGATCGCTGTATAAATGTCACTGGTCCCAAAAAAAGTGTCCAATCTGTCCACCGCAATGTCGCAGTCCCGCTAAAAAGCGCTGATCACTGCCATTACTAGTAAAAAAAAAATAATAATAATAAAAATGCCATAAATATATCCCCATTTTGTAGACGCTATAACTTTTGCGCAAACCAAACAATATACGCTTATTGCGATTTTTGTTTACCAAAAAATATGTAGAAGAATACATATTGGTCTAAACTGAGGAAGAAATTTGTTTTTTTACATTTTTTTTGGAATATTTATTATAGCAAAAATATAAAAAACATTCTTACCATCTCCGCAATGGTAAAAATATTACCACATAGATGGAATTTCTAATGATGTTTTGTATACCGTAAAATGTTAACAATATTGTCTATAATTCGAATTTTCTGATATATTTCCTAGAATTAAAAATTCCCCTGAAGAAGACCAGAAATGAAAGGGTCGAAATGCATTGGGGTTATTCATGTGCATAGTAATGTCACAATGTAATTGCCAAACTATGTTTTCCTTTGTCATTGTTTGCCATTGGTGATGGTTTATTTTGTTGTTTGTGTCGCTAACCACAATTTATATGTTAAATTTTTCTCATAAAGTTTTCGCTGCTTAAACCCCCCCCCCCGGAAAACTCTTGCATAAAAAATATTGTTTTTTTTTTAAAATTGTTGCTCTTTTTTTGTTTTTTTGCGCAAAAAATAAATACCGCAGAGGTGATCAAATACCACCAAAAGAAAGCTCTATTTGTGGGAAAAAAAGGACGAAAAGGACGAAAATTTTGTTTGGGTACATCATTGCACGACCGCGCAATTGTCAGGTAAAGCGACGCAGTGCCGTATCGCAAAAAAATGGCCTGGTCATTAAGGGGGTAAATCCTTCCGGTCCTTAAATGGTTAACGATTCAAAACAAAACACATTTTTTCATCATGCACATGTCTAGAGAGCAGATTCTAGGGAACATTGGGATCCCCCCCCCCTGACGTATGACATACGTCAGTGGCAGCAAAACAGTAAATATCAGAAAATAATATAAAAACACTCACAGAGGTGATATTTGTAACTATTTTGCGAATGCTGATACACTAGCACAGCAATTTTCTTTTACAAATAGACCCCCCCCCAAATGATTTTAAAAAGAAAAAAGAAAGTTCTTTCTGCTCCCATCTCAGCTCCATCCAGCAAAACTGCATCTTTTGTGTCCCAGGTGAAATCACCCGTGAAATGCTGAAATCGGCGGGTCTTTAAATAAAAGGCGCACTTGTAATGGAAGCAATGCCCTGTACATTAGCCTTTATGAACTGCGAATGGCTGCATGAGCCCTCCTTCATGAACTCGACACTTGAAAGTGGAAGGTACATTAGGAAGGCACACTCAAGGCTAATTACACCTATTATGTCCGCACTTTCAGCCGCACAGGCAAAAAAATAAATAAAAAAAGGCCATGTAGCTTTTACAATCCTGCAGAGCTCAGGAAAGTATGAGGAGGAGAGGGATGGCAAAATGTGGACACGTTTCTGTCCATACATCCCATCCAGTTTCTGAAGTCGGTAGTACCCTGGGACCTGCAATGAACCAAATTAAACTTCATTTAAAGGGTATATTCAGGCATGACCCGAATTTACCCTGAAACCTCCCGCTGTCCCTATGGATCAGGTCCCAGTCATCATTTTTTAATTTGACCTTGTTTCTGTAGTCAGAAAAAGCTTTTATTTTTAATTGTTTTTAATGTTGTTTTATTATTTTTTCCTTTATTTATAATAATGAACAATAATAATAATAACAACAACAATAACAATGCCACAACTACTACTACTACTACTACTACTACTACTAATTATTATTTTTGCATTTATTCCTTTATTATTATTATTATTATAGTATTTTATCTTTTTTTATTCCTTTATTATATATTAATACCTTAATTCCAAAGCTTAACACCTGAACCCAGTGTTGATACTTTGGCATGTGTTAGTAAAACTGCAACTATTTAGGGTGTATTTAAAAAAAAATGTCATGGCCTTTACCCTAGCAGATTTTCATGTAAAGGTCATGTTCAGGCATGACCTGAATTTACCCTGAAACCTCCCGCTTTCCCTACGGATCAGGTTCCAGTGTTCATTTTTTAATTTGACCTTGTTTCTGTAGTCAGAAAAAGCTTTTATTTTGAATTGTTTTTAATTTTGTGTTATTATTTTTTTAATTTATTTATAATAATGAACACTAATAATAATAATTATAATAATAATAACAACAACAATACCACAACAATTATTATTATTATTGTATTTACTCTTTTATTATATTATTATTATTGCTATAGTATTGTTTCTTTTTTTTATCCTTTATTATATATTAATACCTTAATTCCAAAGCTTAACGCCTGAACCCAGTGTTGATACTTTGGCATGTGTTAGTAATACTGCAACTATTTAGGGTGTATTAAAAAAATAAAAAAAAATGTCATGGCCTTTACTCTAGCAAATTTTCATGTAAAGGTTATGTTCGGGCATGACCTGGATTTACCCGGAAACCTCCCGCTTTCCCTATGGATCAGGTTCCAGTGTTCATTTTTTAATTTGACCTTGTTTCTGTAGTCAGAAAAAGCTTTTATTTTGAATTGTTTTTCATTTTGTGTTATTATTTTTTTCATTTATTTATAATAATGAACAATAATAATAATAATAATAATAATAATAATAATAATAATAATAATTATAGTAATAATAATAATAACAACAACACCACAACAATTATTATTACTATTATTATTGTATTTACTCCTTTATTATATTATTATTATTGTTATAGTATTGTTTCCTTTTTTAATCCTTTATTATATATTAATACCTTAATTCCAAAGCTTAACACCTAAGCCCAGTGTTGATACTTTGGCATGTGTTAGTAATACTGCAACTATTTAGGTTGTATTAAAAAAATAAAAAAAAATGTCATGGCCTTTACTCTAGTGAATTTGCATGTAAAGGTTATGTTCAGGCATGACCTGAATTTACCCTGAAACCTCCCGCTTTCCCTATGGATCAGGTTCCAGTGTTCATTTTTTAATTTTTCCATGTTTCTCTAGTCAGAAAAAAGTTTTTTTTATTGAATATTTGTTATTCTTTTTTTAAAAATTGTTATTATTATGACATTGGTTATATTTGTATTCCTTTATTATATATTAATACCTTAATTTGAAAGCTTAGCATCTGAACCCAATGTTGATACTTTGGCATGCGTTAGTAAAACTGCAATTATTTAAGGTGTATTAAAAAAAAAAAATGCATGGCCATTCGTCTAGCAAATTTGCATGTAAAGTTATGTTCAGGCATGGCCTGAATTTACCACAAAATCTCCCACTCTCCCTATGGATCAGGCCCCAGCATTAATTTTTTTTTTCATTTTATCTTGTTTCTATAGTCAGAAAAAGTTTTTTTTTTTTTAATTTTTTTTTTTTAATTATTAATATTATAGCATTGTTTATTTTTGTATTCATTTATTATATATTAACCCCTTAATTCCAAAGCTTAACACCTGAACTCAGTGCTGATCTCTTGGCATGTGTTAGTAAAACTGCAACTACTTAGGGTGTATTATAAAAGAATTGCATGGCCATTCGTCTAGCAAATTTACATGTAAAAATTATGTTTAGGCATGACCTTAATTTACTGCAAAACATCCCACTCTCCCTATGGATCAGGTTCCAGTGTTCATTTTTCAATTTTATCCTGTTGCTGTAGTTAGAAAAAGCTTTTTTAAAAATATTTTTCATGATTTTTTTTACATTTTTTATTAATATTATTATTATCATTAATATTGTTATTTTTATTGTGATGATGTCATTTTTTTTTTTATTTTGTATTCCTTTATTATATATTAACACCTTAATTCCAAAGCTAAACACCTAAAGCCAGTGTTGATACTTTGGCATGTGTTAGTAAAACTGAAACTATATTAGCAAATTTGGATGTAAAGGTTATGTTCAGGCATGACCTGCATTTACCCCCGAAACCTCCCACTCCCCCCTACGGATCAGGCCCCAGCATTAATTTTTTTTCTGTGACCTTGTTTCTGTCGTGATAAAAAAGGTTTTATATTTTTTAATATTTTTTATTGGTTCTATTATCATTATTATTTTTTACTATTGTTTATTTTTTTTAATTCATTTATTTTTTATTGACCCCGTAATTGCAAAGCAAAAAAGAATCTTAACACCTGAACCCATTCCTCTAGCGGAGTTATATTCACACAATACAAGTAGGTTAGTACCAAATATTTATTGAAATGCTGAAAAAATCTCTGGGTGGGGCTGAGAGTCACTGTGGGAGGTTGGGTGTTCTGGAGCAGGGTAGGAGACTCTGCAGCAGACTTGGTGGCCTTGAAGGGTATGAGGTTTCTGGAGGAAAGTGTTCAGAGTAACTGTAGGGGTTGGGGTCCCTGGAGAAAGCTGAGGATTTTGCAGGGACACACGTGGGAGACTGGAGGGCAATGTGTGGGCTGAGGGCACTGTAGGAGGTTGGGGGGCACTGTGGGACACTGTTGAAGGTCGGGGTCACTATGGGGGGCTGGAGGATCTAAAAGCAAGCTAGGAGGTACTGTGTGAGGTTGGAAGGCACTGTGGGGCACTGTTGGGAGCAAGCTAGGAGGTACTGTGGGAGGATGGGGGGAGCAGGGTAGGAGACTCTGCAGCAGACTTGGTGGTTTGAGGTTTCTGGAGGAAAGAGTTCAGAGTAACTGTAGGGGTTGGGGTCCCTGGAGAAAGCTGGGGACTTTGCAGGGACACTGTGGGAGACTGGAGGGCAATGTGTGGACTGAAGTGCACTGTAGGAGTTTGGGGGGCACTGTGGGGCATTGTTTGAGGTTGGGTCACTATGAGGGGGGGGGGGGGTGGAGGATCTGCAGCGAGCTAGGAGGCACTGTGGGAGGTTGGGGGTTCTGGAGCAGGGTAGGAGACTCTGCAGCAGACTTGGTGGCATTGAAGGGTATGAGGTTTCTGTAGGAAAGAGTTCAGAGTAACTGTAGGGGTTGGGGCCCCTGGAGAAAGCTGGGGACTTTACAGGGACACTGTGGGAGACTGGAGGGCAATGTGTGGGCTGAGGTGCACTGTAGGAGGTTGGGGGGCACTATGGGGCACTGTTGGAGGTTGGGGTCACTATGGGGGGGGGGCCTGGAGGATCTGCAGCAAGCTAGGAGGCACTGTGGGAGCTTGGGGGTTCTGGAGCAGGGTAGGAGACTCTGCAGCAGACTTGGTGGCATTGAAGGGTATGAGGTTTCTGGAGGAAAGAGTTCAGAGTAACTGTAGGGGTTGGGGCCCCTGGAGAAAGCTGGGGACTTTGCAGGGACACTGTGGGAGACTGGAGGGCAATGTGTGGGCTGAGGTGCACTGTAGGAGGTTGGGGGGCACTGTGGGGCACTGTTGGAGGTTGGGGTCACTATGGGGGGGTAGGGTTTGGAGGATCTGCAGCAAGCTAGGAGGTACTGTGGGAGGTTGGGGGGTACTGTGGGACACCGTTGGAGATTGGGGTCACAATGGGGGCTGGAGGCTCAGCAGCAAGCTGGGAGGTACTCTTGTAGCATATCAGCAAACCTTAACTGTGTCCTGTGTCCAGAACCATGTGATCGTTTTTATTTGATTATTTTATTTAAATTATTATTGTTATTATTATTATTTTATACTATTTTATGTATTCTTTAAATTATTATTCGGATCGATTATTTTTAACTTGAATTGGAAACGACTAGTTAAATTTGTTTTGCTTTTATTCATTGTGGTTGTAGTTTAATATAACGATCACTATTTACTTATTTATTTGATCTTTCCGACTATGGAAACACTAGAGGTCCCATTCACACTTTGCGTAGCAGGAACTCGCATTCCCGCTTTAGATTTTGTGTGGGTGATTTTCACACGACTCCATTGACTTTAAACGGGCAGCCCTATGTGCATGTGTCGCCCCAAAAGCTCCTGTTCCTTTTTGGGGGCGACAAGCTTCACGTGATTTTTTTTAAAGGCGCGTTTCACTGCCTGACAATTGCTGCAAAATCTATTCAAATTTGGGGTGCCATTTAGAAAGCATGCCACCTAAATGCGTGTTGCGTGTTTTGCAGCCATTGTTTTGGAATCGCAGACAGAATCTGGGCGATTGCGCTCACGATTCCAAACCGCCAAGTGTGAATGGGGGGCCTAATGGAACTCTAGTTTTTGTTTTGCACACAATCCCCAGACTGGCTCGTTATTCCTATTTATTTATCGGCATGTAACCCAACGTTCTCCAGACATTTTCTTTGGAATATAAAACGTTATGTGAATACCAGATCTATACTAAGCCTTCCATCCTTTCCTTCCACTCTTCAGCTCCGCAGAGCTGCACATTTTCTGCACATAGCTCCCTGCTGGGTGCGTCCGGTGTGACAGCCGAGCGCGTTGCAAGCCAGGCGAGGGCAGCGCACACAGATTGCACGGGTAAAGCTCTGACAAGACTCGTTAGGAATTTTTGGTCTAGCCCCCTCTCAGGGGGGTTCAGGCTGCATTTTAGGCGATCACATTCTATTTTCTTGTTGGAAGAGTCAGACGCAGGGCATACTAATTCACTGTGATGGCTTCCTCTGTAATGATCTAGAGGGGAAGGCTTTGCTCTCAATGAGAAGTCACTTCATGTCATTCAGAATCTGGGCACGTAATTTCCAATGTACTTTTATGTCCCAGAGATTTATAAACAAACTTTGTGGCGAGCTGATAACCCCTTATGATCTATGAGTACAAGATTAGGGCCCATTCACATCGCTGTGGTGTGTTAAAGGCACGGGTGTTCTGTTGCATATTGACATGCATTGCATTAAGGCAGCCCATTCATATAAATTCAGGTGTGTAAATCAGGAAAATACCACACTATAACCACTAGATGGAGCTGATGATTACTGCATTATGGCCACTAGATGGAATTGATGATTACTGCATTATGGCCACTAGATGGCGGTGATGATTACTACATTATGGCCACTAGATGGAGCTGACAATTACTGCATTATGGCCACTAGGTGGAATTGATGATTACTGCATTATGGCCAGTAGATGGCGCTGACGATTACTACATTATGGCCACTAGATGGAGCTGAGGATTATTGCATTATGACCACTAGATGGCGCTGATGATTACCACATTATGATCACTAGATGGAGCTGACGATTACTACATTATGGCCACTAGATGGAGCTGAGGATTATTGCATTATGACCACTAGATGGCGCTGACAATTACCACATTATGACCACTAGATGGAGCTGACGAT